>OX451738.1:1523827456-1524427456 GCA_948472305.1 Vicia faba
ATGGTTTCATTCATAGCTTTGTAGATCACAGTATGCTCGAAAAATTCCTTTACAGCATCTATCACGTCCTGTTAAATAATCTCCCAGCTGGATTTGAAATTTTTTGCTCCATACCCATCAATGCCTGGACTTTTTAAATCGCCAATTCCTTTTAAAGCACATTTGATTTCAGTCACAGTTACAGGTGCAATGAGGCAGTTCCTCTCCCTACCCGACAATTGGGGACCTTCCCTCATAACTGTTATATCAATCATTTGCAATCTGCTATCACGCGATCCCATGAGGCTCTTGTAGAAATCACAAATCTCAGCAGCAATAGCATCAGAATTCTGGAGAACAGAGCCATCATCCTTATGCAGAACTTTGATGGAGGTAGCAGCATGTTTAGCTTTCAGAGAAGCATAGAAAAACTCAGTATTGCTATCTCCTTTCCTAAGCCAGTCAATTTTGGTCCTTTGCCTCATCATTTGGTCGTTGATCTCATGCCAATAGATAAGATCAGTGCAGCTTTTGACTTTATCAATAATCTCAGAATTCATTTTGTCCAGACACAATTCCTCCTGGGCCAATCTGAGATCAGTTCTGGCTTTAGCTATAGTTTTATTTACATTAGACAATTGCTTACTCAGCCTACTAAGAGGACCCTGCAAACGCAGTAACTTATACCAAAGCTTGGCCATAGGTCTGCCCTTCATTGGTTTCTGCCAGCTCTCACCAACAACCATCTGATATCCTTCCATGTGAGTTACACAGTTAGTAAATCTGAACTGAGAAATCTTTACCTCCCTCTGCATACGTCCATTCAAGCACAGTAAGTTATGATCAAATACAATGCAAGGAAAGATAGTCAGGTTCACATCAATGTTATCCATAAGCCACTCCATGTTTCCCAGAACATGATCAATTCTAGAATAAATTGTTCCCACAGAGTGTTTGTTGGTCCAAGTATAGTAATCCCCAAGGCTGTCTTTCTCAAAAAGGCCAACTTTCTCCATTACATCTCTGAGGTCCACGATTTCTGCTTCAGTCACCAAATTACCCCCAATCCTATCCATGGCTTTGATCACATTGTTGAAATCCCCCATAAGGACCCAAGCTCCATGCTGGCTCGAATGAACCCTCTCCAAGTCAGTCCACAACCTTCTTCTATCATCCAGCTGATTAAAGGCATAAATTGCTGTCATCCAATTTTTAAAAACTCCATTCAAATCATAGATACCACAGTGGATCATCTGTGCAGAGCATTTGACCAAACAAACCTCAACCCTACTGTCATCCCAATAGATCCAAATTCTTCCATTAGGATGATGCTGATAATTATCCAGGAATCTACCTCTAAGTTTCAGCTGCTCTCTGACTTTATTAGCTTTAGCAGATTTCACACGAGTTTCAATTAGAATGGCTATCACAGGGTGAAGATTAAGGAGATGGGAGCTAATCTCCCTTAGCTTCCCCATTTTATTTAACCCCCTCAAATTCCAGGATATAATCATTGCCCAGTATTTTGAAGCTCTAGGAGATCGTTCAAAATTCCTAAGGCATCAAAACCATTATCACAAGCCAAGTTACCTGCTGATGCTGCAGAACCATGGTGCTTCCCTTTGACAGTCACACTTCTAGGGGCCTCCTTTCACACATCCTCAGACGAATCCTGCATACCTGTAACTCTTCCATCTGGATCCTTCTTCCCTGAAGCTTGACTCGTATTCTCACTCTGAGACCCTGCTGGACCCATTCCCACTGAAGTTGAAGGGAGTGTTGAGGCTTGCATTTCATCTGGGGGCTTTGGTATCCAGTGCTGCTTAGGAGGGGTTTTAGCACAGTTATGCCCCAGTTTTTGGCACTTACAGCAGAACTGAGGCTTCCACTCATACACAATGGGTTGCTGAAACTTGAGGCCTCCTTCATCCACAATAGAGATGGACTGAGGCAAGTCCTTTGTAACGTCCATTTCCACTAGTATTCTAGCATACGAAACTCGTAATCTATTGGCGGTACATTCATCTGTGACAATCGGATTTCCCAGACAACTACCAATTTTGCAGAGGCTTGTATCCCCCCATAAGGTGAGAGGCAATTGGGGCAATTTAATCCAGAGTGGGAGCGTGTGCAAAAGATCATCCTTCAACTTAAACTCAGGTCTCCACTCCTGAATTAGCAAGGGAACATTCTTGAACATATAGGGGCCTCGCATAAGGACCTCATCTCTATCCGCAAACGATTTAAAACGAAGAATGAAAAAACCATCATCATTGTAATACATATCAGGGAGTTGAACAAAGCTCCAGTACCGAGACATGAAGTTCTTAACCCCATTCATGCTCAAATCCAGCCCTAGGGAGTAAAGAACAAGAGACGGCTCCCAAAACTTCACTTTCGAAATGACATCCTCCTCCTTGATAACAGCTTCAATTGTACCATTAGCAATCGTTGGCGCGATGAATTTCATAGCTCTCCCTCTCGCAGGGTTCCTGTTGTCGTTCAGAACATCCACCCATAACTTGCGTCCTTCAGTTTGTAAGCTATCACCCTGTATGGGATTCACCTGCACAGCTTCTCCTTGAGGTTCGACCAACTGGACGGTAGCGGGGTCACCTTGCTGACTTGAATCACTTTCGTTTGATTTTGTTATCAATGGATCCGGAGAGGCTGGCGGCGGTGGCACCGTCTTCCTCGAACGCCCCGACTTCCCTCTCCCCTTCCCCATTCCCAATCGCCGTCACCAAACGCCGGAGTTCGAAAACTAATTTTATTATTATTATTATTATTATTATTATTATTATTATTAGTATTATTATTATTATTATTATTATTAGTATTATTATTATTAGTATTATTATTATTAGCATTATTATTATTATTAGTAGTAGTATTATTAGTAGTATTATTAGTATTATTATTAGTATTATTATTAGTAGTATTATTAGTATTATTATTATTAATATTAATATTATTATTATTATTATTATTATTATTATTATTATTATTATTATTATTATTATTAAGGAGTTTAAGGAATATTTTCAAAGACCTTAAGGAATTTAAATTTGGTAGCCAAAATGGAAATAAAACAACAATTGCATTAATAAGTTCAAAGATTACAACTGCCCCTTGGGCTTACAATGAACAAGCAAATAGGTCTCAAGTAGACAATAGAATAGACTCCTAAAACAAAAGACTCAATTCTCCCATGGGCGTTTCCTCTTTGTGTCGATATAGGCATTCAAGCTTTGCTCCTTGTGAAGTTGCTTGGTGATCGCCAACACTTTCTTCTCGCTTGCATAGAATCGAGCTTCAAAGGTGTCTCATTCCCCCTTGAGTTGAATCTACGATCTCTGAAATTCTTCGAGGTCGGTAGGCCTGTCGGGATGGAGAATGGTATAAGAAATATCCCCCTCAGCAACAGGCTCCATAAATATTGGTAGGATGGCAGGATATGGCATCATGAGGTTTTGAGCGCGTGCTCACACGCATTTGAGATAAGGCTCCAAAGGAATAGAGTTATTACATCCCAAACTCTTGCTATCAACCTTGTTCACCATACCCCAAGCTCGTACAAACCTTTGACAATAACCTTGGACATCGTTCTCGTAGTCGAATATAATACCCTGAATAAACGCGTCATGAGGACCATCTCTTCGAGCATAGCCAAATTGTCGTAGAGCCAGAGAAGGGTTATAAGTAATACCTCCCCTAACTACCCACAATGGTCAATGATAGTAACATCCTCGAGAGATCGGGAACACCAAAAGATATCCGAATGAGAGAGCGACATCATTCTTTGAGACCACGTCATGCCTTGTTCATTCTTCAATATGATCGGAAAAGGTGCGAAATAAACCACCTATATAGCAATGATATGCAACACATAAGAGCCCATCCCTTCTTCATGGTACGAGTGTGAAGACTATGTAGAATGTCTCCAAGCAATGTAGGCACAGGGTTACGAGAAAGGAAAATCTTGACAGCATACACATCTATGAGTTGGTCTGAATTAGGGAACAATACTAACCCATAGATTAGAAGAGCAAAGACTTCTTCAAAAGCTTACAAATCCATAGCCTCCCAAAATAGTCGAGCTTTCTCTAACAGAAACTTATCTAGAAAACCCTTGACTCCACTCCTTGTTTCTCAATTATCTACAATGTCAGACCTCTTCAAATGTAAAGCCTTGGCAATAACTTCAGGTTTTGGAGTTTCCTCTAAACCAGTGAATGGAATTTGATCAAGGACTGGTACTCCTAACAATTGAGAGAACTCTTCCATTATAGGCACCAATTGATAATCGGAAAAGGTGAAACACTGATGTATAGGATCAAAGAATTGAAAGAGAACACACATCATGTCTTCTTTTAAAGCTTGAGATAACGAGATTGAGAAGTCGACCATATCTTTTGGTAAACGGAGAATATTCGGGAACCCTTGATGCTAACTCAATGAGTTGAGGAGGCACCTTTACAAAGCTGATTCTGATGGTATTTCTGCGAGCGGAATCCATATCCTACAAAACAGAACAAAGATAAATCCCTAGGTCCTTGAAATGGTTAGTGAAAATGTTATGGCATGATGTCATGATGTTTATGATGTTATGAACAAATAATCATATACACACAAAGCAAACAAGGCCTTAGGTTTAGGCTTGCATGAGGTTTATAGGTAAGTATCCTCTTGAAGTTTATTTGGTTTAACCTATCCTAGAAGAAAGTAATCAGGTTCTAAGGAATCTCAATATCATTATCTTTCTTCATCGAGCATTGTTTCAGCACAACCAATCTGTTTTCGCGATCGTAATATCCCAAAAGTCCAATCTCAATGAGTGTAGTATCGAGTATCAACCAACTTCAGTATGCAGCAAAGCCAGCTATCTCACTACTTTCTAATGGCCAAGTTGTTCAACTAAGGTTCTATGGTCAGTTAATACTTCATGACACCACTCAGCGGCCCCGTATTCTCCTTGATTTAACTCAAGGGGCACCGATACCCACAAATGTGTCAACTAACGTAGCTATCACTTCAACCATATCGGTCTATGCCGTACAATTTCCACGATCTATTGCTACTTACCTAAAATTCCCCAATCCAGGTATAGGATTTTTACAAGTAATAAACCCAAGTATAACCGAAAAATCTAAAGCAATCAATGCAAACAAGTAAAGCAAATAAAGGTGATCAAGATCTTAAGGTAACCCCACTTTTAGTTCGTAATCTCCCTAGCAGAGTCTCCAGTTCTGTGATACGGTGGGAGAACTGACTTAGTTGTTTTTTTGCATTTTATCGCAAGTGTTGCGGATACCAAGAGTCGTCACTGACTTTTCTTTTATCCAATAAAGGGAAGGGTGAAAAGAACAAGAAAGGCATTTTAAAAAAAATTTCTTGAGTTCAGAGGGTAGGTTATGAAAAGGAAAGGTGTTAGCACCCTTTTCATCCGTAGTTATCTACGGGCTCTTAATTTCTTGATCACTTTGAAAATGCTTTGTGTTTTTGGAAATATTTTGAAAATGCCTTTGTTCGGCAAACTTTGTAATGATTCTCGTATCGTTGAGAATGTATACAAAGTGTTGGTTTTGAAAATATTTGTTTGAAAAGGAGTGTTTAGAAAGATGTTTTGAAAATGCTAATGTAAGGCAATTTTGTAATGATTCTCGTATCGTTGAAAATGTATACAAACTGTTTGTTTTGAAAAGTTTTTTTTGAAAGTGTGAAGTGTAAATGGTTTTGTTTATGAGCAAGCAATTACGAGCAATCTACCTACTAAAAAAGTCTTTGTTCTTTTCCTCCTCCTTTAGATAGTGTTATTTTACCATTGGTTAGTAAGGAGCCATATTATTGGATGTGAGGGATAGGCATGGGTAATCGTACAATCATAGAAGGCAACTCATAAGATGTTTTAGCAATTGTCGTAAGGGACTAAGATCGTTTACCGAAGGCAACATTGGAGGATCATCGAGGGACTACGATCTTTTAATCGAGGGTCTTTGCTAAAACATCCCACGTTCGAGGGACATGACTGTTTTTATCCGAGGCAACAAGTGAGGTTTATCCTAGAGGTGCATGTGTACAGGATGTGTTTTATTTCAAGTATTTTATCTTTGAATTAGGGTTTTGCTAGATTTGATTTTAAGTCTTGTCATGAAAATCCTAATTACTAACAATAATAAGGAAAATAATAAATTGCGGAATTTAAAAGCCCTACGCTATTACAACACTTTGGGAATGGGAGATACAATTTGTGAATAGGGGGAAGAAATATATAAATCCTAATTATCTATTATAAACCATTGAATAATCAGTAATGTGAGATAATAAAATGCGCAAGAATGTAAAGAGAAAATAAATTTTTTTAAAGGTTTTTTGATGGAAAAGGTATTAGTAATTTAACCTAATTAAACTAATTAATTTTAAAATCTAAAATCTAAGTTAATTTAAGAAAAATAAAACCTAAGTCTAAAATAATTTATTTAGAAAATAATTTGAATGTTAATGTTAATTTATAAAAGAAATAAAATTTAATTGAAAATAAAATAAAATAAGGTGTTTAAAATATTTTTTAATTTAATTATTTAAGAAAATATATATTTTTTTTATTTTTGGTTAAATAGAAATAAATAAAATAAATAAATAAATAAAAAGGTGGAGTCTGGGTGTAAAAAAGTAAAATGGGTGTAAAGTAGCAAAAAAAGCACTAGGCCCAAATTTGTATTTTGTTTAGATCAGAAATAAAAAATAAAAAAATGTATATGGGCGCGTGTGTAAGCAAAAGGAGGGTGAGAATTCAAAAACAATTCAGGCCCAGAATAGAAATTCAGCGCTTGTATAGATCAGGTGTAGCCAGCCCTTTGGAGGTGCATCATGCATTTTTCTTTGTAGAGCATTTGATTTGATTGCCTGACAGATGGATGGTATAGATGAGGGGTGTAGCGTGCATGTCTTGGGCTTGTCTGCACAAAATCTGAAAGAAACAAATATGAAAGAAATAAAAGGATACCACTCGGGCTCGAACCCAGGTCCCAATAGATAAATGCCTTACGCGCGCTTCCTCTTCCACTAGGGTGACTGTTACATCTGATAGTAATACAACTTCCACTAAATATAAAATAAACCCAATCATGAATATGACTTCATCCCTAACCTCGCGCCAATCACCATTGTTACATTTTTGAATTTTGGAACTTCCTCATTTCTCAACCAAATCAGAAAATGTAAAGATGAAACTTGCTTGAAATTTCAACAGGAATCCAATCATGTAAATAACTAAAGCTATAAATCAAAGATGAACATGAATTTGTTTGGTACCAAATAAAACCTAATTTTTTCAGAAAGTTTAACTTCAAAATTCACATCACTCAGGCGACATAAATGAAAACTAAAGGCATGGTTAGCTTCAGGGAAATGATGTCTACATTTTTCATTCACAAAGTAACCATTAATTATTCTTGTAGAGAGAGTTAAAAGTTGAGAAAACTTACCTCAAAACTGGAAATCGTGTATGGAGTTTGAGCACCCCTGGAAGAGTGGTGATGATCCGGATAGCTTCACTAGACTCCTAGGAAGCTAATGCAGCTCTTACTTTATGCTGAAAGTACCTGAATCGTGCTGGAGAAGTCAAGTTGTAGGTTTGAATATTTGGAAATGGAGGATGCTAAAGATGAAGTTATAGTGCTGAAACAGGGATGGGGATGAGTTATATATGAGGTATGGAAGCTTTGTGATTGGTTAAAAGTGAAAACGCACGAGTGGATTGTGAGATTGGTGTTCAAAGTCAGAAATGACAAGTTATGGAGGTTTTTGTGCAAATTCTGGTTTGAGGGAGTATGAGATTGTTTCAAGGCTTTTTCACTCATGTGTTAGCTTGCAAATGTCTCCTCTATTTATAGAGGGAAGGTTTTGAAGGCTCTAGCAATCGGAAATCAAGAATAACATGTTATGGCTACGTGGCTTGATTTTGAAGTAAACTTGAAATTCATGGTTTCAATGTGAAGTACAAGGGCTTGTAGGGTGGTTAACAGGTTGTAAACAATTTCTTCTTGGCTTTGAAATTGTGTATGCTCAGAAGAAACAAGTGCAAGGCTCAAGGAGAGTGGACTTTGTGATTAAAGCCACTTTTCCAAATTGGAAGTCTTGACTTTCTTCCCTAAATGGAATGATCACTTGGATAATAACTCAAATGCTTGGATAATGGCTCAATCAGTTGTGTAAACATCTAATTATGGATAGATGTGCAAGTTAGAAGCCTGAAAAGCAAGATTTATGCAGCATGGCTTGAGATTTGATCAAATGTTCTTCATGAAAATGTCCTATAATTCAAGAATGGATGTCCAACTTCTTCTCTCTGATTCTCCTAGATCAAGTATGATCTCTTCAAGTTCTTTGACATTTTGGAAAGCTTGAAATATTGTATACAACCTTCATGTTGACCACTTTGGCTAAATTAACATGGAACTTGGTGAAAAATTGACAAGAAGTTGGGACAAAAAATCTACCTAACTTGATGAAAATTTCACTAAGTGTTTTTTGATTAAAAGGCATGACTTCATGAGCCTATATATATAATCAAATACAAGAATTTTTTGGACATCAACCCTCAAGGACAAAGTTGTGGAATTCATCAAGATCTATAACTTTCATGTTGAAAGTTTTCCTTGAATCATCTTGCATCTTGGTGAAAAATTGTCATGAAGTAGTGAAATTATCAAGGTTAAAAAATACTTAGAACTTTTCTAAGTCTTGAAAATATTGACTTTTGTTGACTTTGTTTATTCTTGATGATCAAGTTTGATGTTTTTGAAGGTCTTGATGAATCTTGACCTTTGAGATTCAATGTTGACCAAAAAAGTCAAAGTTTGACTTTTTGTGTATTAATTGACTTTTCATCAGTTGATCTAATTTCAACTATCAATCTATTGATCTTGAGAAATGATTTGAGCCATGAAATTAGGTCAAGATATTATGTTTGAATCTTTAAGATCATGCTTCAAGCCATTAGGTCATGTACTAGGTCAAGAGTCAATGATCAGTCATTCTCAATCAAAACTATAATTTTGACAATTTTGCCCCTTTGATAATTTGAATGCTTTTCTTGAGGAATTGTGATCAACCCTTGATCAGTTGATGAACATGACTTCAAAATGTTGATGTTGGCCAAAAATCATGAAGTTTGACTGTATGTTGACCACAATTGACTTTTTACCAAATACAACTTATTTTCAGTCATCTGAGCAATTGACTGAGCAAATTTGTGAATCAAGACTTGAAACTTGGTATGAACATTCTTGGAGACCTATAATGAACTATGAAATTCACTTGAGGAATTAAAAGTCCAATTATCCTTGATAAAACCAAAACCTAAGTGCTTAGGAGATGAGCTTGTCTGATCAAACTCTTGAGAAACTTTGAGCATTTGAGATCTTTGGTGAGAAATGTCTTGAGAAAAGAGAGGGAAAATTTTGGGGTACAACAATCGGGAACACCATTAAATATCTGAATGAAAGAGTGACATTGTTGTACCCCAAAATTTACCCTCCCATTTTCTTCAAGACATTCTCATAAGGTCCCCATTTGCTCAAAACTACTCACGAGTTGACTGGTAAAAACCTCCTCCTAAGCAGGGGTCTTCAAATAGGGTTTGGTGATTCTAAAAGAAGATTGGTTTAAAAGGGTCAAAAATTAATTTCATAGTTCATCATAGGTCCCCAATGATGCTTATGTAAATTTTCAAGTCTTGTATCACATGTTTTCTTAGTCAATGGCTCAGATGATTGAAAATCAATTGTATTGAGTAAAAAGTCAATTGTGGTCAATATACAGTCAAACTTTAAGATTTTTTGTCAACATCAACATTTTGAGGTGATATTCATCATTTTATTAAGGGTTTATCATGATTCCTCAAGGAAGGTCGTCAAATCATCAAAGGTAAAAAAATTGCCATATTAGGGTTTTGATTGAAGATGGCTGATCATTGACTTTTAGCCTAGTGTATGACTTGATGGCTTGAAGCATGATCTCAAGGGCTCAAATAAAATATCTTGACCTAATTACATGGCTCAGGATATTTCCAAAGATACAAGTGATTGACAATTGAAGAATAGAATCAATCGAATGAAAAGTTAACAGTCACTTAAAAGTCAAACTTTGACTTTTTCGTCAACATTGGAAATCAAAAATCAAGAATCATAAAAACATTAAAAACTATCAAACTTGATCATCAAGAATACAAAAAAGTCAACAAAAATCAAAAGTTGGAAAATTTTCCAACACTTAGAAAAATTCTAAGTGTTTTTGTTCTTAACAAAATCACTACTTCATGGCCATTTTTCAATAAGATCTAAGTTGATTCAAAGAAAACTTTCAACATGAAAGTTGTAGGAATTGATGAATTCTACAACTTTGTTAATGTGGGATGATCATCAAAAAGTTCTTGGATTAAGAGATATGAGCCCATGAAGTTGTGATATTTTTATCTAACACTTACAAAAAATTTCATCAAGTTTTAATCAGGTTTTCATCTCAACGTCTTGGCCAATTTTCACCAATTTCCCTATTGATTTAGCCAAAATGGTCAACATGAAAGTTGAAGATCATGTTTCAAGCTTTCCAAAATTTCCAAGAGCATAAAAAGATCATTCTTAAATTATAGGTCATTTTTGTGATGAATATATGGCCAAATCTCACACCATGCTTAGAGATCTCACTTTGCAGACCTCTAAACTTGTAAATATGTGTCTAATCATAAGATTACACAAGCTTTTGAGCTATAGTCCATTTGATTCAATCATTGTTCAATGCATCATTTCGTTTTTGGGAAAAGATCACACTCTCATTCCCATAAAGCATGCTTTATGCAATTGTCAACTCCTTAAGCCCATACATTGCTTCCTCTGATCACACTCAAGCATTAAAGCAAGAAGCAACATGTCTAAATCCCCTAACCACTATATGAGCCATAATACTATGCATTAGAACTTTTATTTCTCAAGAAATCACAATTTACATTCAACCAAGCCATAACTTGTCATCTTGCAAACCTGGTTACTTCAGCTCCTCAAACCTTTTGCCTATAAATATAGGATCCATTTGTAGTCCAAGACATGAATAAACAACTTCAAAAACACACTTAATCTCTCTCAAACCATAATTGGCCATAAAACTTCATTTTTGAGCTTTTGAAGTCCATTTCTTCGAAACTCATAAACCTTGCAATATTTATTCAAGCAAACCATCCATACACCTCATATACATTATATAGAAGTTGTTCAAACACAAGAACAACTTCTGTAACATCATTATCACCATCTTTCAAACTCAAAAGCAGTGCCTTGCAAGTTGAGTTGGTTGGGGAGATTCAAACACTTTTAGCACAAAGCAAGCATTGGAACACGTTCAGGGAGAACCAAGGAAGCTTAATCAATCATCACATTTCACCTTGGAGCCATCGGTATGCGTTCTGAGTTTTCACTTCAAGAGGTAAGTTTTCCAAAATGTGATATCTCCATTTAAGCATCATTTGCAAATACATTCTAAATATAAAATGTAGATATCAATTCTCTGAAGCTAACATGGCCTTAGTTCTCATTTAAATTGGCTGTGTGATGAGAATTTTGACTCTGAACTGTTAGGGTTTTATTTTGGTACAAGATGAAATTCGTGGTTATCTTTGATAATTAGGTCCTGAGAATTATAGGATTAAATTAATAAGGAAATTTTGAACAAGTTTCATGTTTATACTTTTGTGTTTAGTTAAGAAATGAGTAAGTTACAAAGATCAAGCCATGGATGTTGTTGTCTTTGTTTCGGAAAAGAAGATGATGGCCATGGCTCCATTTCTTCATTTTAAAAACAAGTTTTATAATATATTTAGCTGAAATTGTTTTATGACCGGATGTAATAGCCACCCCAGTGGCAGCGTACGTGTTTTTAAGTCATACCTATGCCTGGTCCTGCGTTCGATCCAAGCGTGGGGCATTTTATTTTTATAACATCTTCATTGCAGATCCAGTGTGAACTAAGCATACACGCTCATCATGTACCCCTCATCAACACCTTCAGATAATCATGCAATCAGATCCAACTCACCAAACGCATGTCTTATGGTGTACCTCCTAAGTTCATCCTCATTGGATCTCAATACAGGCGCCTGGGCTCATCATCTTGGGCCTAATGTTTTCTTCTTTTCACACCCCTAATTTTCTTTTACAACGCCAGACCCATTAATTTTCTTTTGTTTTTGTTTGTTTTAATTTAATTCTTTTCTTTTTAATTTCATTTTTAGTTAATCAACAAAAATAATAAAATCACAAAAAATTTAGATTTAGGTTCTTAATTAATTAATTTAATTTTCATAAATAAAAATTATTTATTTTAATCACTTTGTTTTATTTTGTTAATTAAATTGCAAAATAAATAGAATTAGATTTTGTTATTATTTTACACTATCAATTATTTTTCTAAACAAAAAACACCAAAAATACTTTTTTCTAAAACACTTAGAAAATGTTTTAGGGTTTTGACATATTTTCTCTTCATCATCTCCGCGCGTTTGCTTATTTTCACACTTATACAATTATGTAATTGTTCAAAGCTTGTAACAGATAAATTAGGATTTTCTTTATATTTTCCTCCCCAAATTATGGTTTGTACTCCCCATCCTCGAAGCGATGTAATAGGGTAGTTTATTTTTCGCATTTTTATTTTCTACTCTATAGGCGTGTATGGCAAGATTAAAATCAATCATTAGAAAACCTAATCTCAAAGATAAATACTTGAAATCAAAACACTTTGCACACGTGCACCTCTTGGGTGACCCTCACTTGTTACCTCAGATTTTAAACAGTCATGTCCCTCGAATGTGAGATGCTTTAGCAAAGACCCTCGTTTAAAAGATCGTAGTCCCTCGATGACCCTTCGATGCTGCCTTCGGTAAACGATCTCAGTCCCTTACAAAAAATGCTAAAGTGTCCTACAAGTTGCCTTCTATGATTGTACGATGACCCACGTTTGTCCCTCACATCCAATGATAGGGCTTCCTACTAACTAATGGTAGGACAACACTATCTAAAGGAGGAGGAAAAGAATAAATACTTTTGATTAGGTAGATTGCTCGTAATCGCTTACTCACAAACTAAGCCAACTTTCACACCTTATTTTTTCAAAATAAATACTTTTAAAATTCTTTATAAACACTCTTGAGGACTGATACAAGGGTTATTATAAAGAAAATTGCCTTACATTGCCATTTTCAAAATATCTTTTCACAAAATAAAACACTTCTTTCAATAAATATTTTCAAAACAAACATTTTGTATACATTCTCAACGATACGAGAATCATTACAAGATTATCGTACTTAGGCATTTTGAAAATATTTGCAAACATACACAAACACAAAGCATTTTCAAAGTGAGCTAACAATTAAGAGCCCGTAGATAAATACGAATGAAAAGGGTGTTAATACATTCCCTTTTCATAACCTACCCCCCCGAACTCCAAAAATTCTAAAAGGTTTTTCCTATTCTTTTAAACCTTTCCTTTATTGGATAAAAGAAAAGTCAGTGGTGACTCTTGCTATTCGCAAAATTTGTGATAAAACGCAAAACCCAAAAGTCAGTTCTCCCATCATACCACCAGATCTGTCGACTCTTCTGGGGAAATAGAATTAAAAGTGGGGTTACATTAAGAGCTAGATCACCTTTATTGATTTACTTGTTTGCCTTGTTTGCTTTATATTTTCGAGATAAGTTTTGGTTTATTTCTTGTATAGATCCTATACCCGGATCTGAGGGAATTGTAGGTAAGTAGCAATATACTGTGAAAACTGTACGGCGTAGACCGATATGGTTAAAATGATGGCTACATTAGTGCGACACATTGGTTTGTGTTAGTGTCCCTTGAGTCAGTCAAGGAGAATGTTGGGCTACCGCGTGGTGTCATAAGCACTAACTGACCTTAGAACCTTAGTTGACACAACTTAGCCATTAGAAAGTAGTGAGATGGTCAGCTTTGGTGCAGACTGAAGTTGGTTTATACTCGATGTTACACTCATTGAGATTAGACTTTCAGGATATTTCGGTCGCAATTCAGGTGCTTGTGCTGAAACAATGCCTGAGAGAAAGATAAGTGATATTGAGATTCCTAGAACTCAGTTACTTCGTTTAAGACAGGTTGAGTCAAGTAAAACTTCAAGAGGGTACTTACCTATAAACTCCATGCAAGCCTGAACCTAAGGCTTGGTGTGTCTTGTTTGTGTTTGATTAAATTTGTTCGAACATGACATCATAACATCATGACATCATACCATATCATTTTCACTAACCATTTCCAGGACCTAGAAATTTATCTTTGTCCTATTTTATAGGTTATGGAACCCGCTCGCAGAAATACCATCCGGATCAGTTTTGTGAGGATACCTTCTCAACTTAAGGAGTTAGTCTCAAGGGTTCCCGAAAGTTCTTCATTCATCAAGAGGAATGGTAATCTACTCAGTTTGGTTACCTCGAGTTTTGAAGAAGACATGATGAGTGTCTTATTCCAGTTCTTTGACCCTGCACATTACTGCTTCACCTTTCCCAATTATCAGTTGGTACCCATATTGGAGGAGTTTTCTCAACTACTGGGAGTACTTGTTCTCAATCAAATACCTTTCACTGGTTTAGAGAAAGATCCACAACCTGAAGAAATTGTAGCAGCCTTACATCTGAAGCGGTCTGACATTGTATCTAATTGGGAAACAAGAAGTGGAGTCAAGGGTTTTCTTGCTAAATGTCTGTTAGAGAAGGCTCAGTTGTTTCTAGATGCTATGAGTTTTCAAGATTTCAAGGAAATCTTGGCTTTGTTGATCTATGGTTTGGTGTTATTCCGTAATCAAGACCAACTCATAGATGTGAATGCCGTCAAAATATTTCTCACTCGTAACCCTGTGCCTACCTTTCTCGGAGACATTTTGCATTCTCTTCACACTCGTACTATGAGGAATTAAGGGACTCTATGTGTTGCATACCTCTGCTATCTAGGTGGTTTATTTCGCACCTTCCCCAATCAGTAATGAAGAACGAACCATGTTTAAGGTGGTCTCAAAGGATGATGTCGCTTTCTCATTCAAATATCCATTGGTGTTCCTAATCTCTTGAAGATGTTACTATCATTGACCGTTACTGGGAATTCCCTAATGTTCCACGCCTTGGCATTAGGGGAGGTATTACTTATAACCCTTCTCTGGCTCTATGACAATTTGGTTATGCTCGAATAGATGGTCCTCATGACGCACTTATCCAAGGTTTTGTGTTCGACTACAAAAATAATCCTCAAGGTTATCGTCAAAGGTTTATACATGCTTGGGGCATGGTGAGCATGATTGATATCAGGACTTTATGACATAAGAATTCTATCCCTTTGGAGCCCTATCTCAAATGGGTACGAGCTCGCCCTCAAAACTTTATGATGTCATATCCAGCTATTCTACCGGTGATCTTAAAGCTTGTTGTCGAAGGAGACGTTTCTCGCATCATCCTCCATCTGGACATGCCTACTTATCTTGAAGAATTGTAGAAGTCATGGATTCAACTCAAGTGAAAAGAAAGTGTTGGAGCTTACAAAGCAACTTCACGAGGAGCAAAGCCTTAATGCATACATCGATACAAAGAGGAAGTGTCTGAGAAACTTGAATCTTAGGTTTTAGGAGTTTATATTGTTGTCTCCTTGAGACCTTTTTGTTTTCATTGTAAGCCTAAGAGGCAATTGTAATTTCAAACTTATTAATGAAATCTTTGTTTTTGTTTGGCTAGTAAATTCAAATCTCCTAAGGCCCTTGAAAATATTGCACCCACATATCATGCATCATTTTATAAAGAGGTTTTCTAATAGAGGTTTCCTCATCTATTTACTGTTTGTTTTAGTATAAGATGGCCCTCGAACAAACTTTCAAGGATCTGCAAACTTAACATGCATAATTTCAAGAGACTCTTCTGAATCTGGCCAAAGGGAAATAAGAGATGATTGCACTCCTCACCACGAAAAAGAAGACTAAGAAGAGGGCTGTTATCCTCAACACGGAGAGAAGATTCAAAGGTCCTGCTCAACCAGTTCGAGTGAATGATGTTTCCAATGAGGAAGACGACAACCAAGTGGAAGATGGCAGAAGTGTCAGGGTTGAAGATAGAAATAATAAGGTTTCTAAGGATGAAGACTACTCTGACGAACAGTATTCTCCTACAGATGACAAATACAAGCAGTTGGAAGACCGAATCTAAGCTGCAAAAATCCAGAAAGTGCTTGGATTGGATTTTGGAGAGCTAGGTTTGATCCCGGGAGTGGTCATCCCTCATAAGTTCAAAGTCCCCATCTTTTATAAATATGACGGGGTCTCTTGTCCCAAACTCCATCCGAGGTCGTATGTTTGAAAACTCCAATCATATATTGTTGACATGAAATTCTGGGTCCATTTCGTTCAAGAAAGTTTGTCCGGTACTCAACTTGAATGGTTCTACCAGCTGGAAGGAACTAACATTCACACATGGGAAGACTTGGCCACTACTTTCTACAAGCAGTATCAATACAATGCTGACCTGGCTCCGACTCGTGTACAATTGCAAAACATGTACATGGGCTCAAATGAAGGTTTCAAGGAGTATGCTCAGAAATGGAGGGACCTAGCTGGAAGGGTGCAACCTCCTTTGACTGACCGTGAATTGGTGGATATGTTCATGGGCACTCTCACAGGTCCATTCTTTAATCTGCTGATTGGGAGTTCTTCATCAAGGTTTATTGAATTAATTGTGACATGATAAAGAGTTGAAAGCGGTATTAAGAATGGGAAGATTCCAATAGCTGCACCTTCTAATGCTGTGAAGAAATCGTTCGTTGGTAAAAAAGAAACCAATGTTGTCTATGGCCAGAAAAGCCGTAGTAAAATGACAACCATCAGTCTGTGGGAGTAGTGTTGATCTCTAATCCAGTGTCTGTTCAACAAAAACATTTATTAAAGGCTGAACTCATAACACTCATGGATTCTCCTCCTAATCCCAACACACCCTCTCCAAAGTACAATCCAAATGTGAGGTGTGCCTATCATTTGAACAATTCTGGGCACGACACCAACAACTGCTGGCCCCTGAAAAACAAAATTCAAGACATGATCAATAACAAGGAAATTGAGTTCGACCCTCCGAAGACTCCAAATGTGATTACTTCACCTATGCCTAAGCATGACAAGGGCATAAGTGCTATTGAAGATGTTCTGTATGTTACTTTCGTAAGTGATGTGGCTACTCCTCTCCCAATAGTCAAGAAGAATTTGGTATAAGCAGTTTCATTTCCAGGTTATGTTAAAGAATGTTATTGTTGTGCAGTTCAACCCAATGGCTACGGGTTACTGAAGGAAAGCATTCAACGCCTAATGGATGAACATATAATTTTGATTGAGAAAGTTCTGTATGCTGAGAATTTATGCTGAGATTTGTCTGTCATATCTGGTACTCCTTTCAAGATCACTTCCAAGGGTCCTGTAAGGATTACTACCAATCCAAAACCTGCTCCCTTAATCATTACAAAACCTGGGCCCATCCCATATTCCTCAGAGAAGGATATTCCATGGAATTATGGGTTCGACGTCTATTACCATGGCATTAAACAAGAGTTGTCTGACGAAGATGATGAAGAGGCTGATCCCAATAATGACAATATTACAGGGACCAACAAAATTACTAGAAGCAGAAGGATTTTCTTCCCAGAAATATCTCCACCTGTTCAAGTCACAGTTACCAAGACAATTAACGATGCTCGAGCTAAAGAGCCAATGATAGATCCTGCCCGGACGGAGGCACCAAAAGAAGTTACCGTCAAGGACACCTCTGGACAAGAGTTAGAAGTGTTTTGAAAATCATCCACAAGAGCGACCATAAAATTATTGAACAGCTAGGAAAGACCCCATCCAAGATCTCTATGTTATCCCTACTACTGTGTTCTGAAGCCCATGCGCAGGATTTAGTAAAATTATTGAAGACTGCTCATGTGCCACAAGAAATTTTGGCCAATCAATTTGGAAGTTATGTGGCGAGTTTAGCAACTGATAATGGGTTGGGCTTTTCCAATGCTGAACTGACTCTAGAGAGGAGAAATCATAATAGGGCCCTGTATGTCTCCATTGAATGCAGGGGCACTATGTTGGCTCATGTGTTGGTTGATATCGATTCTTCTCTGAATGTTCTGCCAAAGGGTTCTCTTGATAGACTAGATTGTGAAGGGGTTGTGTTGAAACCCAGTGACATTATAGTTCGAGCCTTTGACGAGTCTAAAAGAATGGTACATGGAGAAGTGGATCTTCCTTTCAAATTAGGTTCACATATCTTTGAATCCACCTTCTATGTAATGGACATCCGGCCAACTTATTCTAGTCTATTAGGACGCCTTTAGATCCATGGGTTAGGCGATGTTACCTCCACCTTACACTAGAAATTAAAATATCATGTGAAATGGAAGATTGTTACTATCTGCGGAGAAGAGGAATACATGGTAAACCATCTGAATTCATTCTGATACCCGGAGATGGACGAAGAATTCATCGAGACTCCATGTTAAACTTTTGAAGTGATTTCCCCTGTTGTTGTTGAAGATGTTTCAGCCATTCCGAAGACTATCAGGGTTCTACACAAGATGGCTTCCTTAAAAGATGCCAAAGCAACTATAGAAGAAGATGGTTGTATAATATGGGGTTAACTTCCTAATATCCCTTACAAATCTGACAACTTTGGTTTGGTATTTACTACAGAAGGTCAGAGGTCTGTTCGTCGCGCTCGTGCTGGAAGACCTCCATTCCGTATCAGCAATAACAGAGTCAACGCTATAGAGGATGCTGACAGTGGTTGTGATTTCGACAGCTGGATATTTCCTACCATGGGCAACAAACTCAACAATTGGAAAGCAGAAGACATTATCTCCATCTCCTTCAGTCAGGAGTGATATTTATTTCTATTTTATTGCTTTAAAAAGTTTGGTTATGTAATCTCTTTTAAAACAATGACTTTAAACCTTGTGTCTTGCCCGGGGCACAATGGTCCATTTGTCAAGGGTTATCGCTTCATATGTCATATTTTCATTTAATGAAAACATTGGACGTTTTGCATTCAAATTTTGCGCTCTCTGTCTTTCTTTTACTTTATTTCATTTTCAAAGAGCTATTTGTTCTTACACACACCCACACACTACATTGCAGATCCCCATCCACTCTAGATCTCATTGATAACGATTTTGCTATTGCCGCTTATAACTTTGAATCCGATCTACCAAGTCGAGGACGAAGGCGAGGAAGATTGTGAAATACCTAGAGAACTTTACAAACTCTTAATACAAGAAGAAAAGGCTATCCAACCTCACTAAGAGCCAATCGAAGTGGTAAACTTGGGTTCTGAGACAGACAGAAAAGAGATCAAGATTGGCGCCAACCGGGAGGGTAGTATCAAGAATAAATTGATTCAAATGTTGCACGCCTATGTTGAGATATTTTCTTGGTCATACGAGGACATGCCAAGGGCTCGACACTGATATAGTGGTTCACCGTCTGCCAATGAAAGAGGGTTGTTCTCCGATTAAGCAGAAGGTTCGTCGCATGCGTCCTAAAATGTCAGAGAAAATCAAAGCCAAGGTTATGAAACAATTCAATGCAGGGTTCTTAGTAGTGACATCATATCCTCAATGGTTTGCGAATGTGGTTCCGGTACCAAAGAAAGATGGCAAGGTATGTATGTGTTTAGATTACAGGGATCTGAACAAGGCGGGCCCGAAAGATGACTTTCCATTGCCACATATTGATGTTTTGGTCGACAACACCACTCAACACAAGGTATTCTCTTTCATGGGTGGTTTCTCGGGTTATAATCAGATCAAGATGGCGCTTGAAGACATGGAGAAAACTACCTTCGTCACACAGTTGGGCACTTTATGTTACAAGGTCATGCCTTTTTGGTTGAAGAACACCGGGGAAACTTATCAACATGCCATGGTAGCTTTATTCCATGACATGATTCATCACGAGATAGAAGTCTATCTCAATGAAATGATAGCAAGATCTCAAACTGAATAAGAACATCTCGACCACCTACACAAGCTATTTGAGAGGTTCAATAAGTACAAACTAAGGCTTAATCCGAAAAATGCACTTTTAGGGTGAGATCCGGTAAACTCCTAGGTTTCGTCCTCAGTGGTAAAGGTATTGAAGTTGATCCTGCAAAGGTTAAATCTATTCAAGAAATGTTGGCTCCCTGTACTGAGAAGGAGGTAGGAGGTTTCTTAGGTCGACTGAATTACATTTCCCGATTCATTTCTCATTTGACTGCTACTTGTGAGCCAATATTCAAGCTGCTGAAGAAAGATCAAGTAGTAAAGTGGAACGACGACTATCAAATAGCCTTTGATAAAATCATGGAGTTCCTACAAGAACCTCCGATTTTGATGCCACCAGTTGAAGGAAGACCTTTAATCATGTACCTAACAGTGCTAGAGAACTCAATGGGGTGTGTACTGGGGCAGCATGACGAGTCTGGTCGAAAAGAGCATGCAACATACTACCTTAGCATAAAGTTTACCGATTGTGAAACAAGATATTCACTGCTCGAGAAAACTTGCTGTGCTTTGACATGGGCTGCTCGCCGACTAAGACAGTATATGTTGACTCATACTACTCTATTGATCTCTAAAATGGATCCCATCAAGTACATATTCAAGAAGCCAACTCTCTCCGGAAGAATAGCCTGATGGAAAATGATCTTAACAAAATATGACATTCAGTGCACCACTAAAAAGGAAATCAAAGGAAGTGTACCGACAAATCATTTGACACATCAAGTTTTAGATGACTACCACTATATGAACTTTGAATTCCCGGATGAGAACATCATGCTAATTACAGATTGTGAAGAACCAGGACTGTATGAAGGACCTGAGTCAGGATCCCGATGGACTATGGTTTTTGATGGATCTTCTAATGCACTTGGAAACGAAATTTGTGTTGTAATTATCTCTCCTCGAAGTTTCCATACACCCTTCACTGCCAGACTTTTCTTTGACTGCACCAATAATATGGCTGAATATGAAGCGTGCATCATTGGTATTAAAGCTGCTACTGACCTAAGAGTCAAGTTCTTGAGCGTATATGGGGATTCAGCCTTGGTAATCATTTAAGTCAAGGGATAATGGGATACGAAGCATCTGAATCTTATCCCTTACCGAGAACATGTGCTAACCTTGATTATGTACTTCGAAGAGATTACTTTTGAGTATATCCCAAGAGAAGAGAATCAGTTAGAGGACGCATTAGCTACCATGTCATCCATGTTCAAGATCAGATGGGATAATGAGGCTCCCAGAATTACCATTGAAAGATTCGACGAACCAGCAGATTGCTACGAAATTGATACTGATGGAGTAGAAGAAAAAATTGGTTTTATGAAGTGAAAAGGTACCTTAAAGCTCAATAATACTCTGAAGGATCACCGATCAATGAAAAGAAATTCCTACGGAGGTTCTCGACTAAGTTCTTCTTGAGCAATGGAATTTTTTACAAACGTAATCATGATTCAACTTTGCTCTGATGTGTAGACCAGAAGGAAGCATAGAAAATTATGGAGGATACGCACGAAGGCATCTTTGGTACTCACTGCAGTGGGCATACTATGGCTAAAAAGGTTTTGAGAGCAGGTTAATATTGGTCGACTATGAAAACTGACTGTCATCACCACTCGAGAACTTGTCATAAGTGCCAGATCTATGTTGATAAGGTTCATGTGCCTCCGGTACCTTTGAACTTCATGACTGCTCCTTGGCCATTCGCAATGTGGGGCATTGATATGACCGGTGAAATCAAGCCTACTGCTTCTAACGGACATCACTTCATTCTCGTCGCCTTTGACTACTTCAAAAAATGGGTTGAAGCAGCCTCGTTCGCCTCTATTACCAAGAATGTGGTCATTCGATTCATAAAACATAATCTTATCTTCCAGTATGTCATCCCTGAGAGAATCATCACAGACAATGGTACAAACCTCAACAACACTATAATCACTGAACTCTACACGCAGTTTAAGATCAACCACCACAACTCTTCTCCGTATCGACCAAAGATGAATGGTGCAGTGGAAGTCGCCAACCAGAATATTAAGAAGATTATACAGAAAATGGTTGTGACTTACAAATACTGGCACGAGACGTTACCATTTTCTCTTCATGGCTATCACACCTCATCACGAACATCAACTAGGGAAACCCCATTATCTCTGGTCTATGGTATGTGTTGTACCCCAAAATTTGACCTCTCATTTTATCAAGATTTTCCTCACAAGACTCTTTGAACTCAAGACAAATTTAGGATTTGCTCAGCTCAAGACATCTCCTTGCACTGATAACCTGAAATTAGGGTTTGAGTTTGCACAGGGATTTTTGGATCATCAATGCTTCATGTGACTTTCATACACCATCTTGGACCCATAATATTTCTCATACCAAGTTTCAAGCCTTGAATCACATTTTTGCCCAGTCAATTGGACAATTGACCTAAAAATCAACTGTATTGGGGAAAAAGTCAACCATGGCCAATTTACAGTAAAACTTCATAATTTTTGATCCACAACAACATTTTAGACTCATATGTATCATTTGATCAAGTTTGGATCACGACTCCTCAAGAAATTTGATCAGATCATCAAAAGGGCAAAATGGTCAAAATTAGGGTTTTGACTATGGAAGGGCAATTTCTGATTTTTAACCTAGCCAATGACCAATTGCGTTCAAACATGATTTCAAGGACTCAATGGCATCATCTTGAACTAATCACATGGCTCAAAATATCTCAAGTTCATAGGATTGACAGATGAATTTTGCAGTCAACTGATCAAAAGTCAACTAAACACTGAAAAGTCAAACTTTGACTTTTTGGTCAAAATCAAGTGCCAAGGGTCATAAGTCATCAAGATATGTCAAAATGTGAAATTTGTTGGCCAAGAAACCTAAAATTGCAAATTAGGGTTTTAATTTGAAATTTTTCATAACTTATAATTTTTCTAAGTATGAAAAATTTCTTATTTTTTCCTAACTTTGCATCATTTGTTCACCATGATGCAATTGGATTCAAAGAAAAATTACAACATGAAATTTGTAGTCCTCCATGAAATATACAACTTTGATTCACAAAGTTTTCCCAAAAGATGCTTGGATCTCAAATTATGAATTTGTGAATAGGGGTCCATAAACTTTTTAACTTAGTGAAAATTTGCCCTAATTTAGGCAGGTTTTTGACCCAACTTCATGGGCATTTTTAACCTAGTTCCAAGAGATATATCAAAATGCATTTCAAAAATGGATTGTAGAGCATGTTTCAAGCTTTCCAAAATGTCCAAGAACTCTCCAAGATCATTTGTGGTTAGGGAGAATCGAAGAAGGGAAGTTGGCATTTTCTCACTTTTGTTCAAGCCATTTTTACATGAGATCAAGTTGCAAATCAGATCCTAGCATGCTTGTACCTTGCATTACGGGTCCTAAATCCCTTCTACACTCCATAATTAAATGCTAGCTCAGTGGTTAATGGCTTTATTTTGACCTTTGGAGCATTGTACAAAGAATAAATCCATAAATGGCATAAAGGGCACATTGCCATTTTCATAAAGCAAGCTTTTTGCAACTTTACAATTCTTGAGCCATGGACTTGATCTTTTGTTGCAAGCAATGTCCACAGATATCAAGCATTATTCACCAACTCTCTACAGCCCACAAGCTAGCCTGTACATGCCTTTGGCATAATCACTTCAACTTTTCTTCAAATGCAAGCAAATTGGCAAAAGGAGTCAGAACTTGTACAACAGGAAAAGGGTGGACTTTGTATCACTATATACAACTTCACAAACTTGCTGCAAGCTAGAACACGAGTGCACAACATCTAAAACTCTCCCAAATACAAAAACATAAATTTATGCCCAAACAGGGCAGCTTCTGCAAAATCCTTGCCAACTCCATTTTGGCTCGTGCGTTTTGCCTTTCAACCTTTCAAACACTTTCCATACACCATATCCAAACCATCCAAGCCCTTGTCATGTTGCTGTAACCTCTATTTCAGACATCACCATTTTCAAACTTGAAGGTTGCAGGTTGACTCGTGCAGGAAGTTTCAGCCATCCACAAGGCAAGCTAAGCATTGGAATAGCTTGAGGGAACTTCAAGGAAGCTCACACGATCTTCAAGCCTCCCTCAAAGTCCCTACATTTCCATATCCAAACTCAGCTGAACAAGGTATTTTTCAAAACTCTATCTCTCTATTTAGGAATCCTCAAGCTTTGATTTGTGAAGCAAAGATGTAGTCCTTAACATGGTGAAGCTGTACATATGCATAATTGTCATTTATATTAACTGAGTAGTGAGAATTTGAAGCTTGAAGTTCATGAAAAAATTAGGTCAGAAATTAGGGCTACAAAAATTCTCCCTGATCTTTGAGAGTTAGATTATGAATCTTATATCATTGGAATCGTGATAAAAAATGCTATATGTTTCATGTTGCAAGTTTTTGTTTTTGTGCAAAGAATAGCAAGTTACAGGTTTTGAAAAAACGCGTGCAAGGAAGTTGACAGAGGACAGGGACGAAGCTGTTCTGGGCCTGGCGCGCCTTGGGCTTCTGTTTTTGCTTCCCATACCCCCTGACTTGATATCCACACCCCCTTTGCATGTTTGTTTCATTTTCCATTTTTCTTTTTATATTTTTATATTTATTGTTTTTAATTCTTTTTCTGAACAATAAAAAATCACAAAAATAATTTCTTTATTTTTTGCATTTTATTTTATTATTTTTTTGGCATAAAAAATAGTTTATTAGGTTTATAGAATTTATTTTCTTAAATAAATTTGTAAATACAATTTAAAAATACTATATATTTTTATTTAACACATAAAAATAATTACTTTCATACATATTTTAGTTTTTAATATTTTTTAATAATATTATTTATTACTTCTTGTACAAAAAATGGATAAAATAAATAATAGGAAACATTTATTTTCTTTAATAAAAAATTAGGGTTTCCCCTTTCAAAAATAATAATGTTATTTTTTTCTTATTTTTAGGACTTAAATAATTTTTATTTTCTCATACATAAAACAAATACAAAATATTTTTTGCATAATTACATTTTATTTGCATATTTAAATACTTGTTTATTTATTTATTTGCACAATAATTCAATTGGGTTGTAATAGTATTTTAGGGTTTTATTTTGTGCAAATATCCCCATTCAAAACTTGTATCCCCCCTCCCATAATAATTGTTGTAATAGCTTTGATTTATTTTACGCAATTTATCGCATTGTATACTTGTGTAGTAAATTAGGGTTTTGCATGATAAGACAAAAATCAAACAAAT
Organism: Vicia faba; assembly: GCA_948472305.1. NCBI lineage: Eukaryota > Viridiplantae > Streptophyta > Magnoliopsida > Fabales > Fabaceae > Vicia > Vicia faba. The sequence continues at coordinate 1,523,852,835 of OX451738.1, forward strand.
ACAAGACCTAATCCAAGACAATCAAAATGCATGTAAAATGACACACATTACACACAAGCACCCCTAGGGTTTCACCCACTTGGTTTCCTTAAAATAAATGGCCATGGTATGCATGCAAAGTATCTTGGCAAAACAAAACAAACAAATAAGATCATAGTCCCTCGATGACGCTATCAAAAGGTTGCCTAAAAACAAATGATCTTGGTCCCTCAACATGCTAAAGATACCTAGCAAAATTTGCTATCATGGTCATACAACGACCCACGTCCGTCCTGTTTAACATCCAAAGATAGGGTTGTTTACCAAAGCAATAGTAAATCAACAACGTCAAAGGAATAAAAATGCGTAGGAAAGACATTTGAGTAGGTAGATGCTCCTAGTTACTTGATCAATTTGCAAACAATTCTTGCTATTTTCAAACAAACACACACATATTTCAAAACATTTCCAAACAACTTTCAAAACATTGAAACATTTTTCAAAAGACAAACATCTTTGTATACATTCTTACGAACGAGAATCATTACAAAGATTGCCAAAACGATGGCCTCTTTTCAAAATACTTTCAAAACCATACAAAGCGACATTTCAAACAATTTAAAAATCAAAGCAAGTGATCTAAATAAGTAACTAAGAGCCCATGGAAAACCATGGATGAAAAGGGTGCTAATACCTTCCCTTTTCATAACCTACCCCCCGAACTCAAGAAAACATCTCGAAGGTCTTTCCTATGCTTTTTTACCTTTCCTTTTGGATAAAATAAAAGTCGGTGGTGACTCTTGCTAAACCGAAACATTTGTGACGAAACGCAAAACCTCAAGTCAGTTCTCCCACCGTATCACAGTATGGAAGTTGTCCTACCTGTCAAAGTTCATATTCCTTCTCTAAGGATAATGAAAGATGCAAACTTAGACGAAGACGAGTGGATTCAGACCAGGCTAAACCAGTTGAACCTAATTGAAGAAAAGAGGCTTGCGGTTGTCTGTCACGGTCAGATGTATCATACACATATGGTTAAGGCATTCATTCTACCGCAAGGTAATAAAGCGCATCATTCTACCGCAAGGTGGTCCCAGGGGAAAATGGAATCCCACCTACGAAGGGCCATTTGTAATCAAGAAGGTATTTTTGGATGGTGCTACAATACTAACCACCATGGACGATGAAGATTTCCCGCACTCTATAAGCGTAGACATAGTCAAAAAATACTACGCATGAAAACAACCCGCTAGGTTGACTGGCCTAGGAAAAAATAAGGCCATTCCGACGAACCAAAAGGGTTCAGGAAAAAATTAGGGATATATATAAAAGAGTGTACACCCGAAAAGTCGAAAACCTAAAATAGTGGCTTGGGCAAGAAGGGGTATCCTGGTGGACTGAAAACCCGAAAGGGCGGTCCAGGAAAAAATTAGGGATTAAAGTGTACGACTATGTCCCGTTGATCACCTACTGCAAGCTTTATTACCAAGTTCAAAGGTTCAAATGTTATAGATCAGTTCAATCAACTGCTTCCGACAACAAGGGACGAGATGTTCGAAGACATAGGGGAAATAGTGGAGTTGGACCCCAATGAGATCATTTACACATAGCTATATGTTTTGTTCTAACTTTGTACTCTTTTCACTTCATGACAATTTCCTCTTACTAGGATTTATGTCTCTTTGTACAAAATTTCCTGTTTATAGGCAAACTATCAATAAAAATACACCCTAAAATTCAAACTTTTTATTTTTTATTTTTTTCTGTTTTATTTGCAAAAGCGTCCAATGACTAAAATTGAATGAACATATGAATATGAACATGATTAACTGTTAACAAATATATGCATAAGAATAGGAATAAGCATTTACTAAAGACTCTAGGAGTTGGGATGACATTCAAGCTGTCCGTAAATCCCCACAGAGCCACTTCCATGAGATTATCCCCACAGTAATCTTCACAAATTCATCCTCAACAAAGATACATTCCCCGCTATTTCCCCGACAGATCGCTCAAACGGATAAAAGAATATGATCTTTTCCCTGGCAATATCACCCACCTACGGAGTTCCAATTGGTACAATTCATGGAAGTTCTCTTCCCCAGCTGAATTTATTCCTTCAAAACTATAAAACCCCCTGCAAATTTCTTCTCTCCAACAAAGCTTGTTTCCTCAACAAAGTATTTCTCCTTCAAACATGGTTTATTTCCCCAATAGGGTTTATTTCCCCAACAGATTACAGTCTCCCCATCTTAAGTCTATTCCTTAGATTGCTATGAATCATCGGGAAAATTCCTCTCCCTAGTGAAGTTGCCACTATCCCCAGAGAGTTGTTACAGAACCTAGAACCGAACCAAATTTAAATCAACTTTATCCTCCCCAGAAGAGTCGGAAGGTTATCCATCTCTTTTATCCCCAGTCAGGGTATATAAGAATTAAACTCCCCAGATATTTCGAAAGGTTATCCATCTCTTTTATCCCCAGTCGGGGTATATAAGAATTAAACTCCCTATTAGAGGGATGAACGAGTAATTCTCCTGAACTCTTCTCCCCAAACATAAGTCAACATTCCCCAGTCGAGTTTCCTCAAACAACAAGCAGGAATCCCCAGCAGAAGCATTCTAGACAAGGTTGAGGATTACACCTGTTTTTCATCCCCAACATCAGTCACGGATTCATTTTATCCAGCAAGATGTCATAAGGAACTATTAATACACTTCCAACAACATTTCACATTCATACATCATTTACCAATATCATAGCATATGCATATGAAACACATGTAGCACAGTCTCATTTATTTTGAGAATATCATTACGCAATGCATTTCATACATTATTACATTGCATATAACTAACTCTTTACCTTTTCAGGAAAGATCAATCAATAGACAAACATCGTCAACTAATTATATGACACGACTGTATTGTCCGAAGCTACATCTGACAAAGGGCTATTTCAGCTATTTCCTTAGAGGATCATTCTCGAAAAAAGACATCTTCTGGCTTAGATTAAATCAAGCGAAGATTTATTCTGATACTTCTTCCAGTAGACCTTTTTCTGGCTTATATTAAATTAACCATAGATTTATTCTGATACTTCTCCCAGTTAAAGACGAATGCAGACATCTTCTGGCTCAAATTAAATCGACCATATATTTATTCTGATACTTCTTCCAATAGACATTTTCTAGCTCAAATTAAATCAACCATAGGTTTATTATGATACTTCTTCCAGTTAAAAACAAAAAGACATCTTCTGACTCAGATTAAATCAAGCGTAGATATATTCTGATACTTCTTCCAGTAGAACTTTTTCTGGCTCATATTAAATTAACCATAGATTTGTTCTGATACTTCCCCCAGTTAAAGACGGATGCAGACATCTTCTGGCTCAGATTAAATCAACCATAGATTTATTCTGATACTTCTTCTAGTAGACATTTTCTGGCTCAGATTAAATCAACCATAGATTTATTCTGATACTTCTTCCAGTAGACATTTTTTTGGATCAGATTAAATTGACCATAGATTTATTCTGATACTTCTTCCAATTAAAGACAGGCGGAGACATCTTATGACTCAGATTAAATCGACCATAGATTTATTCTGATACTTCTTCCAGTAGACATTTTTTGGCTCATATTAAATTGACCATAGATTTATTCTGATACTTCTTCCAGTTAAAGACGGACGCATACATATTTTGGCCCAAATTAAATTGACCATAGATTTATTCTAATACTTCTTCCAGTAGACATTTTCTAGATCAAATTAAATTGACCATAGATTTATTGTGATACTTCTTCCAGATAAAGACAGACATGGACATCTTCTGGATTAGATTAAATCAAGCATGGATTCATTCTGATACTTCTTCCAGTAGACATTTCCTGGCTCAGATTAAATCAAGCGTAAATATATTCTGAAACTTCTTCCAGTTGAAGCCAAACATAGACTTAGTCTAATCTCTATCAAGGGTTTACTTGTGATGGCATCTATAAGCCCATATCCGACAACTCTCCATCACCTCTCCAAATGGCATCTTTAAGCCCATCCCCACTATAACCAATCAACAGCGTTACTTCGTGCACATGCGGGTGCAAATTTCTGAGCACTTAAGTGTTCAATCATCTTCTACCTTCAAGTCACGAATGGTGGACATGCCAATATAACTCTTCAGGTTTAAGAAGATTGAACATGGGAAGTTGTTGTACCCAAAAATTTGCCCTTCCATTCTTTAAGACATTCTCATAAGCAAGGGTCTTCAACTAGGGTTTGGTGCTTCTCAAAGCAGATTAGGTCACAAGGATCACAAATGACTTTCATGGTTCATCATAGGTCCTCAATGATGCTTATATCAAGTTTCAAGTCTTGCATCACATGTTTGCTCAGTCAATGGCTCAGATGATTAAAAATTAATTATATTGAGTAAAAAGTCAACTGTGGTCAATATACAGTCAAACTTCAAGATTTTTTATCAACATCAACATTTTGAGGTGATATAATCATTTGATTAAGGGTTTATCATGATTCCTCAAGGAAGGTCCTCAAATCATCAAAGGTCAAAAAATTGCCAAATTAGGGTTTTGATTGAAGATGACTGATCATTCACTTTTAGCCTAGTGCATGACTTGATGGCTTGAAGCATGATCTCGAGGGCTCAAATACAATATCTTGACCTAATTACATGCCTTAAGACATTTCCAAATATACAAGTGATTGACAGTTGAAGAATTGAATCAATTGAATGAAAAGTCAACAGTCACTCAAAAGTCAAACTTTGACTTTTTGGTCAACATTGGAATTCAAAAATCAAGAATCATCAAAACATTCAAAACTATCAAACTTGATCATCAAGAATAAAAAAAAGTCAACAAAAGTCAAAAGTTGGAAAATTTTCCAACACTTAGAAAAATTCTAAGTGTTTTTGTTATTAACAAAATCACTACTTCATGGCCATTTTCCACTAAGATCCAAGTTGATTCAAAGAAAAATTTCAACATGAAAGTTACAGGGATTGATGAATTCTACAACTTTGTTAATGTGGGATGATCCTCAAAAATTGCTTGAATTAAGATATATGAGCCCATGAATTTGTGATATTTTTATCTAACATTTAGAAACTTTTTCAACAAGTTTTAGACAGTTTTTCATCTCAACTTCTTGGCCATTTTTCAACAATTTCCCTATTGATTTAGTCAAAATAGTCAACATGAAAGTTAAATATCTTGTTTCAAGTTTTCCAAAATGTCCAAGAACATAAAAAGATCATGCTTGAGCAAGGAGAATCGAAGGCATGAAGTTGGCATTTCATTCTTGAATTATAGGTCATTTTTTAGATGAACATATGGCCAAATCTCACACCATGCTTAGATATCTCACTTTGCAGGCCTCTAAACTTGTAAATATATCTCTAATAAGAAGATTACACAAGCCTTTGAGCTATAGTCCATTTGATTCAAGCATTGTCCATTGCATCATTCCATTTTTGGGAAAAAGATCACACTTCCATTCCCATAAAGCATGCTTTATGCAATTGTCAACTCCTTGGGCCCATACATTACTTACTATAATCACACTCAAGCATTAAAGCAAGAAGCAACATGTCTAAAGCTCCTAACCACTCTATATGCCATAGTACTATGCATTGGAACTTTAATTTCTCAAGAAATCACAAGTTACATCCAACCAAGCCATAATTTGTTATCTTGTAAGCCTGATTACTTCAGCTCCTCAAAACTTTTGCCTATAAATATAGGATCCATTTGCAGTCCAAGACATGAATAAACAGCTTCAAAATCATCCTTACTCTCTCTCAAACCATAATTGGCCATAAAACTCCATTTTTGAGCTTTTGAAGTCCATTTCTTCGAAACTCATAAACCTTGCAATATTTGTTCAAGCAAACCATCCATACACCTCACATACATTATATAGAAGTTGTTCAAACACACTAATAACTTCTGTAACATCATTATCACCATCTTCCAAACTCAAAAACAATGCCTTGCAAGTTGACTTGGTTGGGGAGATTCAAACACTTTCAGCACAAAGCAAGCATTGGAACATATTCTGGGAGGACCAAGGAAGCTTAATAAATCATCATATTACACCTGGAAGCATCCATACACGTTCTGAGTTTTCACTTCAAGAGGTAAGTTTTTTCAAACTGTGATATCTTCATTTAAGCACCATTTACAAATACATTCTAAAGATAAAATGTAGATATCAACTCCCTGAAGCTAACCATGGCCTTAGTTCTTATTTAAATTGGCCGTGTGATGAGAATTTTGACTCTGAACATTTAGGGTTTTATTTTGGTACTAGATGAAATTCGTGGTTATCTTTGATTATTATCTCCTGAGAATTATACCATTGAATTTGTAAGGAAATTCTGAGCAAGTTTCATGTTTATACTTTTGTGTTTGGTTAAGAAATGAGTAAGTTACAAAGATCAAGCCATGGGTGTTTTTGTCTTTGTTTCGGCGAAGAAGATGATGGCCATGGCGTCATTTCTTCATTTTAAAAACAATTTTTATAATATATTTAGCTGAAACTATTTTATGACCGGATGTAATGACCATCCCAATGGCGGCGCGCGCGTTTTTAAGTCATACCTATGCCTGGTCCTGGGTTCGATCCAGGCGTGAGGCATTTTATTTTTCTAACATCTTCATTGCAGATCCAGTGTGAACCAATCATACACACTCATCATATACCCCTTATCAACACCAGCAGATCATCATGCAATCAGATCCAACGCATCAAACACGTGCCCCATGGTGTACCTCCTGAGTTCATCCTCATTGGATCTCAATACAGACGTCTGGGCTCATCATCTTGGGCCTAATGTTTTCTTCTTTTCACACTCCCAATTTTCTTTTACAACGCCAAGCCCATTAATTTGCTTTTGTTTTTGTTTGTTTTAATTTAATTCTTTTCTTTTTTAATTTCATTTTTTATTTAATCAACAAGAAAATAAAATCACAAAAAGTATAGATTTAGGTTTTAAATTAATTAATTTAATTTTCATAAATAAAAATTATTTAATTTAATCACTTTGTTTTATTTTGTTAATTAAATTGCAAAATAAATAGAATTAGGTTTTGTTATTATTTTACACTATCAATTATTTTTCTAAACAAAAAACACCAAAAATACTTTTTTCTAAAACACTTAGAAAATGTTTTAGGGTTTTGACATATTTTCTCTTCATCATCTCTGCGCGTTTGCTTGTTTTCGCACTTATAGAATTACGTAATTGCTCAAAGCTTGTAATAGATAAATTGGGATTTTCTTTTATATTTTCCTTCCCAATTTATGGTTTGTACTCTCCATCACTGAAGCGATGTAATAGCGTTGTTTATTTCTCGCATTTTTATTTTCTGCTATATATATATATATATATATATATATATATATATATATATATATATATATATATATATATATATATATATATATATATATATATATATATATAAAACTGTTACTAATTAGGCGATTATGGTACGATTAAAATCAATCATTAGAAAACCTAATCTCTAAGATAAATACTTGAAATCAAAACACTTCACGCACGTGTACCTATATGGTGACCCTCACTTGTTGCCTCGTATTTTAAACAATCATTTCCCTCGAACGTGAGATGCTTTAGCAAAGACCCTTGGTTAAAAGATCGTAGTCCCTCGATGACCCTTCGATGCTGCCTTCGGTAAACGATCTTAGTCCCTGTTTACCAGTGATTTCTGATAAACAATTACTAGTCTTCCAAAACCTACGCTTTGGTAACTTACATGATCGACTAGATTGATCCTAGGATATGTGTCTTAGTGTTTTTACAATCTGACTCAAAGTTTGGCATTACATGAATAATAATAAGATCTTTTTATGTGATTATGATTATCCCAAGATATTAAAGTTTGACTATAAATCCTAAATGTATCTTAAAGGAAATGATCTAGATATTTGCAAGAATGTAAATATAATGCTAATAAGGAAAGTTCAACAAAATTTGTTAAAGACTTGACTAGAAAGGAAAAAGAAAAAGAAAATGCTTAAAATAACTTTGTATTGAGAAAATGACTTTAAATAAACTGATGGTGTTCTTACGCATACATTATCAATAAACTCTTTTCTATCACTTTGGTACTTTGAGTATTAAATGATTTGTATACAATGTGAATACCCCTTGAATCCTAACATGTAAGACTCCTATTTATATCAATTCGACCCTAACGGTCTTTCTATGAGATCATGCCACGTTCGACGTTTTCAAACGCATACATTCTAACGCTTCCATGCGTCCTCCTGGTGAAAACGCATCAATTTGAATTTCAAACTTTTCCCGCTTGAAGCTTTGAATTCATCTTACATGACTGTCGAAACGATCTTCACATATCTTGAAATATGTTTTCATTCATTTGACTCTGATTTTCACTTCGACATATCGAACTATAAGAATAAACTTTATAAAATAACCTTATAAGGCCAAGTTTCATGCCATCCTTTGAAACACGATTTTCTCAAATCAACTTTCAACAAATGTCAAAATCTTCAGCTAACAAATTGCCCCAATAAATGTATATTTCGAATTAGTGTAGAAATGGGCATTTCTTGTAATCACCAGATTTCAACTAGAAACATTTCATTTTCCTTTAATTCCTGACGTCACAATTAATCATGACTACTTTTTCCAAAACGTCTCATCAAGACGTGCGTGCAGCAGTTTAAACATCATTATGTATGAACTTCCAAGAAAAATAATAGTGGTCTTTCACCTTTCTTCACAAGATGCTGACACATGCCCCACTAACTTCTTGAGGTGTAACCTCCAACTCTTCCACTGACCACTGTAAAAGCTCATCTCTTTTACTTTTTCTATTTCTTCTTTTACAAACCAAGAAATCTTCACATTTTTATCTGATTTACGCTCCAATTTCTCTTGAAAGCTTAATCAATTTTTCAAATCTGCAACAATGTCTTCTGCCAAACAGGATTCCAAGAATGCTGAGAAGTGTAGAGTGTTAAAAGGTTCATCTTCTCAGAGTGTACCAACCAGCAAAGTCGTTACTTCTAGAAATCAAGAGTTTATCACACCTCTAAAACATACTCAAGAACAAAAAGCTATTTATGCTTCCCAAGTACTAATCCATTTTCTGCTCTCTGGTAAAACCATAGGTTTTTTAGGCCCCTTGATCGCTACAAGAACTTTAGAAAAAATATGTAGAGTTTTTTCCCACTTATCATGTTATCAAACCCTTGGGAAACAAAATTGTACCCCCCATGGAGAACATTGAAGATTCCACTAAGATTCCAAAAAAATCTTCTAAGGATAAAACCTCTGAGGATATTCCTTCAAACCCTAAGGCGGAGAGAGAAGCTTTCCAACTAGATTACATAACTGAGAGATTTAGACCCTTTCGATCATGCCCAACCTTAGATAAATCCTATTTAGCTTGGCTTACTAAGGTTAAAAAGAAAAGAAAACTCAGGTTTGGAAAGAATTAGGAATCTTTGACTTGATTCAAATATCGAAACTAGGTTTTAGCTGTTGGCAACCTTTTTTTGCTAGCGTCCTTGTATTTCTGGGATAGTACTTACAATACTTTTCATCTGCCTTATGGGATAATAACCCCAACTTTCTTCGATATTTCTTCTATCACCAGACTTCCTCCTATTGGAGAGACTTTTGATCCTAATTTGGAGTCTGAAAACACAATTGACTTCAATGTCAAAAATGCTTCTTTTAGCACTTATATAGACCTGTATCATGTTGATGGTGAAGATGTTTCTGATGTTGAACACATAGCTTTCCTAGCCTTATGGTTATCCAAATTCATTTTTTGTTGCAAATATCTGCAAGTAGCCAAGAGATTTCTGACCCTAGCAAACAAGTTACATTATGGTCGAAAGGTGTGTTTGAGTGAGTTACTTCTAGCCAGCCTGTATGAAAGTTTAGGGGCTGATACTGCCAAAATTAAGGATTATGAAGCATGCACCAACCTACTTTTATCTGGACCCTATTGGCTTCTTCAACTATGGCTAAATTCCACTTTCAAACCTTCTCTTCGAACTTCTAGAACTGTTGACGGAAAGGACCCTGAAATAGTAGGTCGAAGCATTGAAGGAACTAGACTTTTACAACTAACTCCCAATGATGATGCTGAAAACCTTTAAGCTTGCCTCACCAAATACATGTTCTTATTCTCAAAACATCACAATTTTACCCCCTATATGGCTTCTTTCGCCAATCGAACTCATGGTCCTTCCTGGTTTACTCCGTTAATTGAAGATGCTGTGAAGAATGCAGATACTAATATTGAAAACATATGGCGCAAATTTATTCTTCCTAGACTCTTAGTCTCTGGGATCTTGCTAGTGAAAAGCTATGTTTGCTTGCTGGCTTATCAACCCAATTTTGTCTCTCAACAGTTTGGATTGTGCCAACTCATCCCTGAATCTCTCTTCACTTGAAAACGTGAGATCTGCATTGTAGGTGTGGATTACTCTGTTCGAGACATCAAGAAACACCAGGAATATGATGCCAACTTTGCTGAATTTAGTCTCACTCCTTATCAACCTTCCTTCTATATGACCAATGGCTTCTGCACCTGGTGGACCAACTTTTACTCGAACAACATGTTCGATACTGCTCAAATAAATGAACATTTAACTAAAGCTTTTTCCTTTGTGCAGGAAAACGTCCCAAAAGGTAAACTAACACACACCAAGGAAATCCAGGCTTTCCTAAAATTCTTTGAAACTGTATATGATCAAACTAATCTTAGTCGAACCATCTTTCATGCAGCAACTGTTTTAAAAGAAAAATTTACAAAGAAACTTCCACGTTTAAAGATTCCCTCTTCTATAAAACCTAAACATAGGAATGATTTGGCTTTTGAACTGCAACCACCAAGATTTCCAAAATTTCCTAGTGCTGATTTTGGCCTGGAATTCTTTCCACCCTATCCAGTTTGGTTCACTTGTGGAAATATTTTTAATGAGATAAAAAATGATTCCTAAAAACCTGCTAAGAGAGTAGTTTCGACTAAGTGCACTCTGGAGAGTTTCAAAGGTTTCCTTCACTATGATTTATCATCAGTCTCTATTATGTCTCCGACACGTGAAGGTGTGGAACCAAAGGACTCCTTGGTCCTTTTAATTTTATTTTTAGGAAACTTCTCAATTTTGATTATTTGACTAACTTTGATAGTGTTTTCTAGCTGTTGAAAGGAAACCCGTAAAGAAAGAAAAACCTGCAGTGAATGTGGATTAAACTACTGCCTCAAAGTCATCAACTTCTTCCAGTCAGGGACCTCCTTCTGTAAAGGGTGCTTCTCCAGAAAAAGTGGCAAAGAGTGCAAAGGTTCTACTTCTAAGAATCCTTCTTACCCTTTTTCATTCTCTGACTATGATATTTGCATTTTTTTAGGGTAGTGGTTTGCCTCCTCAAATACCAAAGAAAAGAAAAAATCCTAATGAAGAAGCAATAGTGATCCCTGAAGATGATAATGAAGATGTCCTCCTCACTCCCTTCAAGGCCAAGAAGAAACAAAAGAAACCCACAATGTCGAAAGATGCCCCATACCAAGCTACCAATCAGAAAGATATCAAAGTAAAAATCCTCTCTCCTCCTCAACATGAGGTTAAACCTCCACCCTCTGGGTTTGTAATTTTGGAGCATATTGGAAGCAATGCTTCTAATCTTGATGATCAAAGGGTACATCTTTATTTCAGTCTTTTCATTTCTTTCTCAAATTCCTCTTGACCTAACAGTTTCTTTCTGTCTGTAGGATAAATCAACTACTCCTCTTGTTTCCACTATCAACCAAGATGCTCCTTTGAATACAGAGACTCCTTCGTCTCCTCCCTCATCCAATGGTGCTGTCCAAAACAAGGGGTCTTCGACTGAGGTTCATCAAACTGACACAGGTGATGTCTAAGTCGAACAAGATACTTCCTCTCATGGCGAAGATGTCTTACCAGAATCTGGTAAGCAAATAATGAAGGAAGACAAAGACTCTGAAAGTACTCGCAGTAAATCTCCTTCAAAAAGGGATCAATTTCTTGCAGATTATATCATGGACGAAGAGCAGTACTCAGATGGGATCGAGACATACTTTTGTGATGATGAGGAAATGAAGGAGGTCGAACAACAACCTGATGTACCAAGAACACATGCTCGATCAGTTCCAAATCCCATTCTGACTCCACCATTCACCGAGGAGGAATAGACAGCACTAAAGAAGAATGATCCCCTCAAGTATGTAAAATTGATATTGGCTCTAAGGGAGTCTTCTTTTGACAAAAGCGCTTCTGGGGCTTCGGCCCAATCTGGTGCTAGTGCTAATGAAGCTTCCTATGACGAACTCCTTCAGCAAGTGAAGAAAGCTGTATTCGAAGCTGACTTGTTCGAGGTGCTGAAGACAAACGTTAGTGCTCATTTTAGGATGAAAAAATTGATCAATCAAATCAACATTACTGCTTGTCCTGCTAACGTAGTTAAGGTCTTGATAGATATCCAAAATCTAATAGACCAAATCCGCGTTGAGTACAATAGGGAAGCTGATGCAACTTCGAAGCTTCAAGAAAAGGAACAAGAGAAAACTCCCTAATTTGACAAAGCTCTCAGCACCTCTAAAGCATTTGAGGATTTGTTGGCTTCAAGGAAGGCAGCCCAAGTGGAGTTCGATACTTATACAACTTCGATCTTACTCTGGGAGTCTCACATTATGGAGTTGCAGAAGAAGATTACTGATGTCAAGGTGAAACAAGCTTCCATCAAAGGATTGGACACCACTGAGGCTGATACTTTGGCTGCACAGAGCGTTGAACATGTCGAAAGAGCTTCAGCCATGAATGAATAAATTGCACGCCTCAAAGGCATACATGCCGCTGTTTAATACAATCCTGGCCTGGCGAAGATCAAGTACGAGAGGATGAAGAACACTATCCCATTTTGATTTTTGTAATTTAGATATCATTGTATTTGCTTTACGTTGTAAGCATTCTAGACAAAGCCATTTTGGCGCTCTTTAAATTAATTTGATCACCATTTTGGCTATGTATATTTTTGTTGCTTACTGTCTTGTCATGATTTTTATTTCCTACAAAAATGGTTTATACTTCTTTAAGTATTTCCCATTTACTCTTAGGATTCTTTGATCCTCAGATAACTCCTCTACTTCATAAGCGTTGTTTGAGAATTCCTTTAGGATTCGAAAAGGTACTTCCCAATGTGGAGACCATTTTCCTAGCGCTTTATTCTTTTGATCCATAGGTAATATGACTTTCCATACCAAGTCATTTATAATAAAATCCTTGCCTTTGACCCTCTTATTGTATGCTCTTACCACTCTTTCCTTTTGTCTTCTTAATTTATCTAAAGCATGCAACCTTTTTTTCATCTAAATCTACTAATTCATTCATCATTATTTCCCAATAAAGGTCAGAAGAAATTTCCTCTTGCCTTTAAATTCTAACTTATTGTAAGTAGATTTTGACTGGTAGTACCGCATCAAACCCAAACGTGAGTTGGAAAAGTGTGGTATTAGTTGCTTCTTTAGGGGACGTTCGACAAGCCCATAATGCTTGGTCTAGAGTTTTGTGAAAATTTTTTGGCTTCTTCCCTACATGCTTCTTTACCAACCCAATTATCACCTTGTTGGCTGCTTCGACTTGGCCATTCGCTTGAGCATAGTAAGGTGTGGATGTCAATAGTTTGAAACATGTTTCCTTGGCGAACTCCTGCATCTTTCGACCAGTGAAGACTAATCCTTGGTCTATTATAATACTCTCTAGGATGCCAAATCTATAGACTATTTGTTTCAGAATGAATTCGATAATAGTCTCCTGATCCACATTTACTAAAGGTATGGCCTCAACCCATTTTGTAAAGTAATCTATACCTACTAAAATGTACCTGTGATTTTTAGATTAAGCAGGCCGAATTTCTCCAATTAGATCCAGTGCCCAACCTCTGAAAGGCCAAGGTTTAATAATTGCATGAAGTTCACTTGCTGGAGCATGTTGAATACCAGCATGCTTTTGGCATTCTTGACATCCCTTAGAAAATTCTATACAGTCTTTAAGCATAGTAGGCCAATACATTCCATATCAAAATAACAACCACTTCATTTTATGACCTGCTTGATGGGCTCCACATGCTCCACTGTGAACACTAGATAATGCCAAATATGCCTCACTTTCTCCTAATCATTTTAGAAAAACTCCTTCAGGGATTTTCATGAACAATTCATTCCCCATTAAGATATAAGACAAAGCTCTATACTTAGTCTTTCTTTCTGTATCTATCGAAGGTTCTCTAAGATAATTAACAATTAGACTTATCTAATCTATATCTACTAGAGTGTTAGTGACAAATACTTCAAATGTGTCTTCGTTAGCGTAACGTAACTGGATACTTTCCAAATTTGTTGGAGACAACCTGGTAGCCATTGCGTTTCCCCTAACTTCGACCAGTTCTTCTAGTTTTCCTTTAGTCACTTTATACCCTGATGCTATTTGTGCTAAGTCATTTGCCTTTTGATTTTTTACTCTAGGGACATGCTTTATATTTGCATATTCAAATTTTTAAGTAATCTGTTTGCAATAATGAAATACATAATTAAATTTTCTTTTATGCACTTGTACTCCTTTTTCAATTGCTTTATTACTAGCTCAGAGTCTCCTTTGATTTTGAATCTTGTTGCCCCTAATTCCAACAAGGCTTCAAGTCCTGCAATCAAGGCCTCATACTCTGCCTTATTATATGAACAAAGGGGGCCTTCGATTCTATACTTGAGTTTTATTGGAATTCCACCAGGACAAATTATCAGAATCCCAACTCCACTTTCCTTTTGGTGGGTAGAACCATCGAAGAACAATCTCCAAGGTTTTAACTCAACATGATGTTGAGGATTTTCGACCACTGCATTGTCTACAATGAAGACTGAGACTACTTGACCCTTCATTGCTTTTGAAGGCATGAAGGCTAAATAATACTTAGTAAGGGCTAAGGCCCATTTGCCAATTCGACTGTGTAATATTGGCTTTGACAACATATGTTTGATAACGTCAAAATGTGAAGAAACATATATATCAACAAGTTTTATATAATATTTAAGTTCCATACAAGAGAAATATAAACAAAGACAAAGCTTTTCTATAGCAATATATATTGTTTATGCATCACTTAAGACTCTACTTAGATAGTAAATGGCTCTTTCGATGCCATTTTCGTCTTCTTGTGCTAACATACTGTCAATAGTAACATCAGAAGCAGATATATACAGTCTCATAGGTTTCCTTCCATAAGGTGGTGACAAGATGGGATGATTCATCAGATATTGCTTGATTTTATTGAAAGTTTCTTGATGTTCTTCGTTTCATTCAAACTTTTCTTGTTTCAAACGAAGGAGGGGAGAAAAGGCTTGAGTTTGACCACTTAGGTTGGAAATGAACCTTCTCAGGAAATTTATCTCCCCTAAGAGTGATTGTAACTCCTTTTTAGTTGATGGCGCTTTCGCTTCCATGATTGCCTTTGTCTTGTTCTGGTTGATTTCTATCCCCTTCTTGTAGACCACAAAGCCCAATAAGTCTCCAGCCTGCACAAATAATGCACATTTAAGGGGATTCATCTTCAAGCCATGTTTTCTCATCCTTTCGATTGATTGGCGAAGATGAGTCAGATGACTTTCGTCTGATACAAACTTTATCACAATGTCATCTATGTAAACTTGCATGAAAGTTTCTATATAATCATGAAACATTGAATTCATTACCCTTCGGTAACTTTCCCCAACATTTTTAGGCCAAAAGGCATAACTACCCACTCATAGGTACCTATTGCCCCAGGTAAACGAAAAGCTATTTTGGACACATCTTCCTCAGTAATGAAAATTTGGTTGTATCCAGAGTATCCATCAAGCATACTAAGGTACTCAAAGCCTGCAGCTGAATCTATTAGCATTTCTGCCACATGCATTGGATACTCATATTTAGGAGTTGCTGCATTTAAGTCACGAAAATATATGCATACTCTCAATGATCCATTTTTCTTAATAACATGAACTATATTGGCAATCCATTCGACATACCTTGTGGTCCTGATGAAATTGCAGCGGAGAAGTCTTTCGACCTCTTTTTTAATCTTTGAAAGAACATCTGGGGCGAATCTTCTAGGAGTCTGCTTGATAGGCTTCTTGCCCTCCTTTATTGGCAGCTTTAGTTCAACCGGATCTCTTTTAAACCAGGAATTTCGTCATAATCCCAAGCGAAGCAATCTTTATTTTCTTTCAGCAACTCAATCACCCTCGTCTTCACCTTAGGATCTAGTTTAGAACTGATATAAGTGATTCTTTTTATGCTCCCATCCCCAAGATCTATCCCTTCAAGGGGGTCTTGAGCCAACATCTTTGCGCTAGACGCCAGTGGATCTTTCTTAAAACCCAAGGACTCCTCATCATATATAGCATCCATCCTTTGTCCTAACTGTTCTCCTAGTATCTGTTTGTCAGGAGGTTTTGGAATAAAATGCTCCCTAGGTCCTGTTGTATGTAGTGTATCATCTATGGCTTCGATATCCATGTTTATTACCTCAGCTTCGAGAGTCGCTCTTCTTTTGTTCTCGGCCAGGTAGGTCGAAATCTTTTTGAAGAACAATGATTCAGACATGATTAATGTCCTCATTCCATCCAGTTGGCCGTATATAAGACACTCATTCCACATCCTCTGTTTCCCTCATGATCTCTCTATCCTATTGAAAACCATTTAGGTGGAGGATTAAGAAATAAAGGACATTTTTGCTAGGTGAGTATGCTTCTCCTGCTGGGTTGCATGGCCCTATATTGGCTAGATTTCTGTCAAAGTTCCTCTTGTCCACCTGATTCACTTCAGTCATGTAGTAACTTTGGTCAGCCTCTATGTTTTCCACTATGCCATCCTCTCTCCAGATAGATAATCTTTGGTGCATTGTTGAAGGGACAACTCCTATTCCATGTATCCACTCTCTGCCAAGTAACATGTTGTAATTTGCTTTTGTTGGGATTACCATGAACATAGTTGGCCTTGTAATTGAACCAAGTGTCAGATCTACCTGTATCACCCCCAATATGTGTCTAATTTTCCCTTCGTAATTTGAGAGGACTATGTTGTGTGGCTTTACATCTGTATCAAACATTCCAATCCTTTTTAACATAAATTGTGGCATTAGATTGACAACTTCTCCTCCATCCACAAGAACTTTGTTTATGCCCACTTGTTCGACCCTGACCCTAATGTACAAAGGCTTCAAATTCCCTTTCATGCCCTGGTCAGGCCTTTCGGAGAAAGAAATTTGTTCCTCGACATCTCCATTGTTGAGCACATAAAAACATATTGGTTTATGTTTGGCCATTTCTTCCTCATCTACTTCTTCTCGATCTTCTATTTCAGTTTCCTGGTTATACTCGTGAGGTAAGACTGACACTACATTACAACTGACATTAAGGGACGAAACTCCGTCAGATTCAAAATCATCTGTTGACATTTCATCTTCCTTTATTGGGATCTTTTGAATTTTCTCACTTGCTACCTTCTCCTCTAATATAAATAATTTTTGACCCACAGGTGGCTTGCTTGAGTTCTTAGTGCTTGAAGGGAGCTTGTTACTACTGGATTCCCCTATGTCTTTTGATTCTAGCTCTCTTTCAACCTTTTTAATCCTCTAATGCCTCCTCCAATTGGATTTGGACATTGGATTCTTTCCCTTGTAGTTCTCTAACCTGTAAGCCTCTCTCTTCGATGGCTGGAATTGTTTTCTGTAGGCCATTGAAGTCCTACCTCCTTGGTCGAAGCTCCTCAATTTTCCTCTTCCTTCCCCTGCCTGAGTCCATTTGTCAGTTGGTATTTCAGCTGGAAGTTTGAAAGTGACTCTCCTAGCTTTGGGGTGAGGATTGTCTTGTCTCCTGGGAACTCCCCTCGTGTCGAAGATGTATAAATTTGGGTTACCACCTTGTTGGTCCCATCCATGGGTGAATGGAATTCTTTCGAACATCTCAGCCATCTCCCTGTCATACACTACTCCACACCTGGGACATAACAGACACTCTGTTTCAGCATTATAACAACGTACCAGAAAACCCAGCAGACTTTCCCCTGGCTTTGGGTACACTTTCATCAACTGTCTTTCTTGTCTCCAATTGCCCTGAGTTCTAGCATGTTGATCTCTTTCATAAGCCTCTGCTACCCTTTGATTCGGAATAATGCTTCACCTTGGACACACCAGCATCTCTGAATTCCTTTGATGACATCTCCATAAGTACTCTCGTAGAGTCTCATTGGCCTTAGGGTAACCATAACTCATTTGTTCCCTCTCTATCCTGAGGCATCTTTCCACCTCTTCCATTTTTGGCGAAGGTTGTTTCAAATCCACCATGTTAACCCTTAGACAAGGACCTTTAGTAATCCTTATCTTCTCAAGTTTAACTCTAAGACCTTCAGTAGCCTCAGTTATTCCTCCCACAGGGCCCTCAATAGCCTCTGATTCAGCATTATCTGCAGAAATATTTTCGACAGCACTGTCAAATGGAATTATGTCAGTTAGGCCTTCGGTAGCCTGCTTTCCATCCATGTTGGAGCCTTTGACTTCCTTGGCCTCTTCTCCCCCACACTCCACCATGTTCACCATGTTGATCTCCACAGGTTCAGTTTAATTGGTATCTACAACATGGAGGGGGTCAGCATCAACCTTCATATTGCTCTTGACTTTCTCAGCAAACTTCAAATGTTCTTCTTTGATAGCATTTTGAATAAGATCCCTGAAAAGAAAGCATTGTGAAGTTTTATGGCCCAGAAAGTTATGATATTTACAAAAGCCTATTTTCTTCCGTTGTTCCAATGGAGGACTTTTGGCATTAGGAGGCACTATCATTTGACCATCTTTTACAAGCAAATAAAAAATCTCATCACATTTTGTAATGTCAAACGTATAAGTTTTCTCTGGGAATTTCTCATTATTTTCTGTTTCGACAGGATTTCTGCCATTTGTTGGTGTAAGAATTTCACAAGAGTATGGGAGTTCTTCTTTTAGTTCAGCCAAATCTACTTTGAATTCCTCAAAATCATACATATCGTTGAAGGCCTCTGTTTCTTCTTCTCCGGCTTCGACATATGCTACCCTCTCTTTCTTATAATTTTTACTTGCTCTGGCCTTTTCTGCTTTTAAACGTTCGAATTGTTGAACTCTATCTGCTAATTGGTCCATGTCTCTTAGATACTGAGTATCTAGTTTCTTTTGAATGGAGTAATCTAGTCCACCAGTGGCCATTTCGACTAGTTCATATTCATGCACTACTGTGAAACATCTAGATTTTAACAAATGAAACCTATTCAAATAGTCATCTATAGGTTCAGTAAACTTTCTTTTAATGTTGGCTAACTCCTTAAGACTTATCTTAGTTTTCCCCATGTAGAATTTTTTATGGAACAATCTTTCTAAATGAGGCCATGTATCTATAGAATTTGGTGGCAATATGGTGAACCACGTAAAAGCATTTCTTGTTAATGGACTAGGAAAATATTTTATCCTTAAGTTTTCACTATTTGTCAAATCCCCTACTTCTATCAGATACCTGGCCACATGTTCGACAGTTGATTCATTAGTATCTCCTGAAAATTTTATGAATTTGGGGACTTTACAACCCCTTGGTAATTCAGCCTGCAAAATAAAATCTGTTAATGGAGATGTGTAATTTGGTCGTCGAAACCCTGTGTTCAGGCCATTTTGGGCCATGATTCTTTTAATCATGGTGGTTAAATTATTTTCAGCCAGCATGTTATCCTGCCTAACTCTATGGATCACCTCTTCTGCATTTTGATCTCTATTAACCATTACTAGTCTCCTAGGTTGCTCCTCAGGGATCTCATGTCGAATCTCTTGTTGTTATACCCTTGCCCCCATGTCTCTTTCGCCAACCTCTTGTCTGGGTGGTTGAACCTGATTGATAGTGGGTTCTTCCTCTTGAATTTCCACCTGGTTTTGCCTACGTCGAACAAGTGCTTGGGGGGCTCCAAAAAAATCCGCTATGCGTGCCATCTGTGCTGACATTTGCGGATACGATTGGGTATTTTCTTGGTTTGTCCTATTAACATTTTGGATTAAAGGGGAGAAAATGGTATTCATTTCACGGGCAAGCACGCCAACCATGTCATGGTTACTAGCGTCCATTTGTTGCCTAAATGCTGACTGATTATTAGTTGTGAGCATAGTTAATTGGTTTGATAATCCTTGGTTGTGTACTTTGACTCACATGGTTCATACCAGAACCAGAATTTTGCATTGGCCAAAAGGTTGTAATTGTAGGCTGTGTATGTGTGGATGTATTATTGTGTAATCCTGACATAGAGGAAGTTGGCATCCCATATTGGGGTTGCTCCCTTCAAGGCCTAAATATCTCAAACCCTGGTGGCCTAGGGGTTGTTGGTTGAGTCTGATTTCCAACATATGTCAACACATGGCCAGTTTGAGTATTCGAAGGGATCTCTGCCATGCTTGAAGAGATAGGCATGGTTGTCGAATTGTTCGTGGGTATGGTCCCTGTTGACCCAGGTATAGAACTATTTGTAGCCATGGATCCTATGGATATGGACATGGCTTGTGAACCAGGGATTGCAGTTGACGCATTCGTCGAACTCGCAACAATTGTTCCTGATCCTTGTGGAGGATTTTGTCTTCCTCCACTATTGGTAGTATTAACCATTTTTCTAATCTATTTTCTTTTGGGTATTGATTGGTTATTGTTAGTTATATTACCACTCCTAAGGTTCATATACTAATGGCAAGACTAAGTTCATAAAATAAACTATAATGACCCAAATTGAAAGAACATAAGCAATGTAACTAAAACACTTCGACACGGTCCCACCAGGTGTGCCAATTTGTTTACCATTGATTTTTGACAAACAACCGCTAGTATTCTAAACTTTACGCTTTGGTAACTTACAGGATCGACTAGATTGATCCTAGGACATGCGTCTTAGTGTTTTTACAATTTGACTCAAAGTTTGGAGTTATATGAATCATAACAAGATATTTCTATATGATTATGATTATCCTAAGATATTAAACTTTGACTATAAATCCTAAATGTAACTTAAAGGAAATGATCTGGATATTTGTAAGAATGTAAAGACAATGCTAATAAGGAAAGTTTAACAAAATTTGTTAAAGACTTGACTGGAAACGAAAAAGAATAAGAAAATGATTAAAGTAACTTTGTATTGAGAAAATGATTTTAAATAAACTGATAGTGTTCTTACGCATACATTATCAACAAAGTCTTTTCTCTCACTTCGGTACTTTGAGTATTAAATTATTTGCATACAATGTGAACAACCATTGAATCCTAACATCTAAGGCTCCTATTTATACCAATTCTACCCTAACGGTCTTCCTATGAGATCACACCACTTTCGACATTTTCAAACACATACATTCTGATACTTCCACGCGTCCTCCTGGTGAAAAGACATCAGTTTGAATTTCAAACATTTCCTGCTTAAAGATTTGAATTCATCTAAGATAACTGTCGAAATGATCTTCATATATCTTGAAATATGATTTCATTCTTTTGACTCTGATTTACACTTCGACATATCAAACTATAAGAATAAACATTATAAAATAACCTTATAAGGCCAAGTTTCATGCCATCCTTTGAAACACGATTTTCTCAAATAAACTTTCATCAAATGTCGAAATATTTAGCTACAGTCCCTTAAAAAATTGCTAAAGTGTCCTACAAGTTGCCTTCTATGACTGTACGATGACCCACGCCTGTCCCTCATATCCAATGATAGGGCTTCCTACTAACTAATGGTAGGATAGTACTATCTAAAGCAGGAGGTAAAGAACAAATACTTTTGAGTAGGTAGATCACTCGTAATCGCTTTCTCACAAACTAAGATAACTTTAACACCTCATACTTTCAAAATAACTACTTTCAAAACGCTTTATAAACACACTCTTGAGGACTGATACAAGGGTTATTATAAAGCAAATTGCCTTACATTGGCATTTTCAAAATATCTTTTCACAAAACAAAACACTTCTTTCAATAAATATTTTCAAAACAAATATTTTGTATACATTCTCAACGATACAAGAATCATTACAAAATTACCGTACTTAGGCATTTTCAAAATATTTGCCAACATACACAAACACATAACATTTTCAAAGTGAGCTAGCAATTAAGAGCTCGTAGATGACTACAGATGAAAATGGTTCTAATACCTTCCATTTTCATAACCTACCCCCCGAACTCTGAAAATTCTTAAAGGTCTTTGTGATACGGTGGGAGAACTGACTTGAGATTTTGCGTTTGTGTTCGTAATTGTGCGGTTTAGCAAGAGTCGCCACCGACTTTTTATTTTATCCAAAGGAAAGGTCAAAAAGCACAGGAAAGACCTTTGAGATGTTTTCTTGGGTTCGGGGGGTAGATTATGAAAAGGGAAGATGCAAACACCCTTTTCATCCATGGTTTTCCATGGGCTCTTAGTTACTTGTTTAGATCACTTGCTTTTGCTTTTCAATTGTTTGAAATGGTGCGTTGTGTGTGGTTTTTGAAAATGCTTTGAATAAGAGGCCTTGTCTAGGCAACCTTTGTAATGATTCTTATTTGAATATATACAAAGGTGTTTGTCTTTTGAAAAGATATTTCAATGTTTGGAAGTTTGATTTGGGAAATGTTTTGAAATTGTGTTGTGAGGTGTGTTTGAAAATAGCAAGGATGTTTTTGCAAGTTTTGATCAAGTAACTAAGAGTTGTCTACCCTATTTTACTCAAAGATCTTTCCTATACGTTTTTAATCTTTTGACATTGTTGTTTTACCATTGTATTTGGTAAACAAACTTGTGTTTGGATGTTAAACGGGACAGGCGCGGGTCATCACATACAATCATTGAAAGCAACTTGTGGGACGCTCTAGCAATTTTGTAAGGGACAAGATCGTTTTATCGAAGGCAACATCGAGGGTCATCGAGGGACTACGATCTTTGTTTATCGAAGGGTCATTTGCTAGAGTGTCGCGTATTCGAGGGACATGATTGTCTTTCTGAGGCAACAAGCGAGGTTACCCTAGAGGTGCACGTGTGAGAAGTGTATTGATTTCAAGTTGTTTATTCTTGGATTAGGTCATCTAGCGATTGATTTTTGAATCTTGCCATACATGCCTAATTACTACACAGTATATTGAAAGCAATAAATTGCGGGAATTAAAATGTCTAAGCTATTACAAAAGTATCCAGGGATGGGGGTACAATTATTACAAATGGGTATGAGTCTCACAAGAATAACAATGTCCAAATATCAAGTATTACAACCAAATCGAATTGTCGCAACTCAATACAAAGTTATAACAAATTATAAAATAAAGAAAATCAATAAATTATGAAATGCATGTATTTATTAAAAAGAGATAAATAAAACCTATTCTAAAAGATTAAACATTATTATTATTCTTTTTTTTTTGTATTTTTATTATGTTTGGAAAAATATTTTAAAGAAAGAAAATTTAATTAAACAACAATTTTATTATTATTCTTTTATGGTATTTTATCAAATGAAACAAGATTAATTAATAAAAGAAGAAAATAAAACTAATTTAAGAAAATCAAAGTTTTAATTATTATTAGTGTTATTATTAACAAAAGAAATAAAAAACAACTTAAATAAATGAATTAATTAAAAGACATTAGTATTTGTTAAACAAAAGAAAAGAAAAAGAAAATAAATTGAATTAAAAGGTGGGCTTAAGACTTATTGTTGGGCCCAAAACAAAAATAAAGAAGAAGAAAGGGTCATAATGGAAAGGGAGGGGGACGTTAGCAATGTTATGGGCTTAGAGATTTGGGGCGGACAGGCCCAATGCTTAAGCTTTGTAACATTTTGTTAGGGTTTTCAGAAATTAGGGTTTCTGATTCTTCACAGCGGTGCCGCTTGCCTTCGTTTTCTCTTCTTCATCTTTTTCAGCCTCACTCAAACATTCTGATCTTCTCCTCCGTTCAAGCCGCCGAAGCACTGTTTCTCACTCTCTAACCTCTTCCTAACGATCCATGGATTTGTTGTAAATCGGTATGGTTCGTCTCTTTTTTTATTTAGCATTTTTCAGTTTTCAAGCTTGTTTAATTTTACAGTTTTATTAATCTTTGGTATTGTATGCTTGAGATGAAGCAAAGGGGTACAAAATGGTCATACCTGTGAGACTTTCTCTATGAAGCAAAGAGGAAAGGTGAGATGGAGAGATGGAGCTCCCTGGTGGCTGGATACGAGGGGAAGAGATGATGACGGTTGCACTCTTCTGGTATCTCTTTTTGTCCCTTTTGAACCTTGAATGATGAGGCTTATCGCTTCTGACTTGTTAGTAATTTTTTTTGTTGATGATGATTATCTCTGAAACTTTGATATTTCTTTTCCTCTCTCTTTGAATTTGAATGATGATAAAGCTAAATGCTTTTGAAACCTTGTTGGTATGTTAGTTGATGATGATTAATGATAATCTCTGAAACTTTGATTGTTGGTATGATTTTCTTGAAATTTTGATTGTACAATGATTGATGATGATTCTTCTAAAACATTTGATTGTTGTTTGCTGAACTTGAATGTTGATGAGATGTATGCTTTTGTTGGCTTTTGTTGTTGAAGGTTTGATGATGATGATTTCTGGAACTTTGATTTGTTGGTAGTTTTTGTTTATGATTTCTGAAACTTGTTTGAAAAATGAAAGTTGGTTGATGGTGAAAGATGCAGGCTTTGTTGTTACAGCTTGTGGACCTTTTGTGGGTTATTTGAAGTTGATAACAGGTTTAGACTGTTGAAAGTTTTTGGAGATTGTTATGTTTCTGATGGTTACAGTTGGAAATGGATTTTTTCAGTTGATTGTGCAGTTTGGTTGTGCAGTTTTGTTACAGTTGTGTTGCAGTTTGAAATCTGCAGGTTTGGCTTGTTTGTTTGGAAACTGTTAACAGGTTTTTGGCTAGTTTGATAGCAGGTTTGAGATTATTGTGAAACTGTTAGGCCATTTGGGATTTTTTGGTCTTGCTGTTACACAAGTTTTTGATTGTTGAGGGTTTGAAACTGTTAACAGATTTTTTTGGAGTTTGTGGTTTGAAACTGTTACAGGTTTTGTGGTGTCTGAAACTGATATGCAGGTTGGGAGCTTTGTAGCTTGAAACTGTTAGCAGTTTTATGATTTGTTTTTGTTTTGGGAATTGTAGGCTTGAGATTATTGTGAAGATGTTAGGCCCTCTTTGGAACTTGTTGTGCAGTTTTTGTGATTTGTTTTGCAGCCTGCAAGCTGGTTCTGCTGTTTGGGAATTGCAGGTTTATAGTTTGACAGGCTTGTTATGGTTCACAGGGTTTTTGTGATTGTTGCAGTTTTGTTTTGGAACTGCAAGTTTTTTTTGGAGATTGTTACTCTTGCTGTTACACAGGTTTTTGTGGTTTGGGTTGGCAAGCTGGTTCTGCTAACAGGTTTGGGAGAGTTGTACAGGTTTTTTCTGTTTGTGGCTTTGACAAAATGTTTCTCCCCCCGACTTTTGTGATGTTTGATGGTCTTATATCCTTTTAGCTTTTGTTTTGCAACTTGTGACAGATCTTTTTCCAAACTGTACAATCTCCAAAAAGGTGATATCTTTTCTCTCTTTCTCTCTCAATGATAAAGCAGATTTTGCTTTTTCACTTTTCTGAAAAGTTTTCCTATTAGCTGGAAAATGATGATAGGCTATGACAAGCCTTTTTGCTTGTGATTTGGTTTACCCTCTTTATACTTTTGGGCTGCTGTTGTCTGCACTTGTACTTGTTGCATTGTTCAGTTTGCTTACTTTGTTTGCATTCAGTTTGCCTTTGTATGCAATGTTTAGACAACATGCTTCAGTTGCTTTGTAACTTGCTGCAATGTTTTAGTTGCTTGTCTTGGTTGCTGCAATGTTTGGTTTTGTTGCAATGCTTCAGTTTGCCTTATTATGTTTTCATTTGAAACATTTGCCTTGCATTCTTGCATTTTTTTTCATTTTTCTCTTTGTGAACCAAGAAGAGCAATCTTCTTGTGATTTGCAAAGAGAAAAAATAAAAACATGATGAAATGAAAATAGCTCCTCTGATTCCAAACGACAAACTTTAATGATGAAATTTTTTCTTTCCTTTTGTTTGAAAATTCTATTTAATTAACTATACTAATCCTCTTTTTGTCTTTCTTTCATGCGAGCGTAAATTGGACGGTGATAAAGCAGAGGAAGCCGGAGACTTTGTGGCGAGCACGGGAGCAATGGAAGGTTAGGCTTAGACTTTTTCTTCTTTGTAACTTAGGGATAAATATTCAAAAAAATGTACCAATTTACTTTTCAAATACAATAAGTTGCACAACTTAAAGCATTTAAATAATAAACTATATTGTAACATTTTTTGAAATAAATGAAAAAGTCTTTGTGAGATAATCTGATATCCAATAAAACTCTTCTACTGTAAATATCTTGCAATTCTTCCTTCAAGTCTTCACTGATTATTTAAGATTCCTGATTTAAAATAACTGAAACTACATTCCAATCATTTCAATACAGCTGACTTAAACTTTAAGTAATCCAATCACTCTGCAATCTCGTAACCTTACAACAACATTCCAATCAAAATACGCATTATGCATTCCAATAAACAAGCAAACGTTTCATTCCATTAACAAAGCAAATGTCTTAACAGACGCACATTACCTGGCTAACCTGGATCAGACAAAACCTGAATATTCCAAATGAGAGTCTCAGCTCCCGTTTCTTGTCCCAGATGAACAAACCTTGAGAACAACCAGTAAACTTGAAAAAGTGTGAAAACATGTGACAGTTAATTGAATTTCTGAGAATTCAGTTTCTTCTGAGAAATGTGAGAGAAACCCTAATTCTTGATCTACTGCCAAAGAAAAGGCTGTTTGATTGATTCCTGAGCCAATCTTGAAAATCTGAGAAAATCCTAGGGTTGTGATTTCTTGTGAAAAAGGGAGGGCAAATTTTGGGGTACAACAGCTGCCCCTGTTCAATCTTCTTGAACCTGGAGAGTTAGATCGGCGAGTTTGCCATTCGCGACTCGAAGGTAAAATATGATTGGACACTAGAGTGCCCATAAATTTGCACTCGTCAAAGCATAGTTTGAGGGAATGGGCTTAAAGATGCCATTTGGAGATGTGACAGAATCTTGTCAGAGATGGGCTTAAAGATGCCATCCAAAAATGTTTATTGAATTGTATGTTGTAGGTGAAAGAATGAGTATCAGAAAGGTATCCATATTTGGAACATCTCTGAGATGGGGGTCTGAATAGGCAATAGATTAGCATCCGTTTTTGGAGCATCCGTAAACTGTTTTCATGAGTTGAATCTGAACAAGCGATAGACTAGCATCCGTGTTTGGAGCATGCGTAAACTGTTTTCATGATCCTTGAGTTTGAATAAGAAATAGATTAGCATCCGTGTTTGGATCATCCGTAAACTGTTTTCATGAGCTGAATCTGAACAAGTGATAGATTAACATCCGTGTCTAGAAGCATCCGTAAACTATTTTCATGATCCTTGAATTTGAACAAGCAATAGATTAGCATCCGTGTTTGGAGCATCCGTAAACTGTTTTCATGATCCAAATCTGAACAAGCGATAGATTAACATCCGTGTTTGGAAGCATCCGTAAACTGTTTTCATGATCCTTGAGTTTGAGCAAGCAATAGATTAACATCCGTGTCTGGAAGCATCCGTAAACTATTTTCATGAGCTGAATCTGAACAAGCGATAGACTAGCATCCGTGTTTGGAGCATCCGTAAACTGTTTTCATGATCCTTGAGTTTGAATAAGCAATAGATTAGCATCTGTGTTTGGAGCATCCGTAAACTGTTTTCACGAGCTGAATCTGAACAAGCGATAGATTAACATCCGTGTCTGGAAGCATCCGTAAACTGTTTTCATGATCCTTGAATTTGAACAAGCAATAGATTAGCATCCGTGTTTGGAGCATCCGTAAACTGTTTTCATGATCCGAATCTGAACAAGCGATAGATTAACATCCGTGTTCGGAAGCATCCGTAAACTGTTTTCACGATCCTTGAGTTTGAACAAGCAATAGATTAACATCCGTGTCTAGAAGCATCCGTAAACTGTTTTCATGAGCTGAATCTGAACAAGCGATAGATTAACATCCGTGTTTGGAAGCATCCGTAAACTGTTTTCAATGAGTTGAATCTGAACAAAACATCCGTGTCTGGAAGCATATGTAAACTGTTTTCATGATCCTTGAATTTGAACAAGCAATAGATTAGCATCCGTGTTTGGAGCATCCGTAAACTGTTTTCATGATCCGAATCTGAACAAGCGATAGATTAACATCCGTGTTTGGAAGCATCCGTAAACTGTTTTCACGATCCTTGAGTTTGAACAAGCAATAGATTAACATCCGTGTCTAGAAGCATCCGTAAACTGTTTTCATGAGGTGAATCTGAACAAGCGATAGATTACATTCGTGTATGGAAGCATCCGTAAACTGTTTTCAATGAGCTGAATCTGAACAAGCGATAGATTAACATCCATGTCTGGAAGCATTCGTAAACTGTTTTCATGATCCTTGAATTTGAAGCTTGTTAATCTTATCCTGAAAAGGGTAAAATATTAGCTGAAACACAAAGTTATGTTGCATGAAATGTATGATGCAATATATGTGTTTTATCAATGCTTATGATATATGAATGTAATGTATGCGCATGTATGCTGATTAGCCATCTTGCTGAGGAAGATAAATCTTGGATAGTTGGAGATAATAAAATCTTTGACTGCTGTCGGGGAAAATAAATCTTGGACCACTGTTGAAGAGTATGTGTGTCTTCAAGCTTTGCTTAGAATACTTCTACCGGGGATTCCTGTTTTGTTGTTTGAGGAGAACTCCGCTGGGGAATATTTTAAAAACTCTGGGGAATTGAGAATGAGAATCTTCATTCTGCTAGGGGAATTTGTGCTGAGGAGTCAAGAACGAGAATCTTTGATCTGCATGGGATTAAAAACTCTGACAAATTTATGCTGAGAGTAAAGAAAGTTCTGGCAACTTCGCTGGAGAATCAAAGATGAGAATCTTCAATCTGTTGGGGAGTAAAAACTCTGTGGGGAATGGCTATACTGTTGGAGAGTAGCTATCCTGCTGGAGAGTAAGCTCAGGACTCTGGGAAAACCTTATTCCTGTTTGGAAGAAGTTCAGGAGTTTAGGTTGTATGCCACTTTGAGAATGAGAATCTTCATTCTGTCGGGAATATCAGGAACTCGGGTTATATGCCATTTTGTGAATGAGAATCTTCATTCAGGCGTTTGGGGTCAGGAGGTTGGGTGTATGCCAATCTACTGGGGAAACGAGAATGAGAATCTTCATTCAGGTGTTTGGGTCAGGAGGTTGGGTGTATGCCAATCTTCTGGAGTTTCAAGGATGAAAATCTTCATTCTGTTAATGGTATCAGGAGCTTGGGAGTATGCCAATCTTCTGAGGTTTCAAGAATGGGGATCTTTATTCTATTAACGGTATCAAGAGCTTGGGAGTATGCCAATCTTCTGAGGTTTCAAGAATGGGAATCTTTATTCTGTTAACGGTATCAGGAGCTTGGGAGTATGCTAATCTTCTGAGGTTTCAAGAATGGGAATCTTTATTCTGTTAACGGTATCAGGAGCTTGGGAGTATGCCAATCTTCTGAGGTTTCAAGAATGGGAATCTTTATTCTGTTAACGGTATCAGGAGCTTGGTAGTATGTCAATCTTCCGAGGTTTCAAGAATGGGAATCTTTATTTTGTTAACGGTAACAGGAGCTTGGGAGTATGCCAATCTTCTGAGGTTTCAAGAATGGGAATCTTTATTCTGTTAATGGTATCAGGAGCTTGGGAGTATGCCAATCTTCTGAGGTTTTAAGAATGAGAATCTTCATTCTGTTAAGGGTATCAGGAGCTTGGGAGTATGTCAATCTTCTGAGGTTTTAAGAATGAGAATCTTTATTCTGTTAAGGGTATCAGGAGCTTGGGAGTATGTCAATCTTCTGAGGTTTTAAGAATGAGAATCTTTATTCTGTTAACGGTTAACTGTTATCTGGTCAACGTCCAGGTTTCACAGTGTTGTATTGCTATCTGGTCAACATCTAAGTTTCACAATACCTTACTTCCTATCTGGTCAACATCCAGTCTTCAGAAGGAAATCAAATGGTTATCCGGTCAACATCCGGGTTTCCCAGTGTATCTTACTGTTATCTGGTCAATGTCCAGGATTCACAGTCTTGTATCGTTATCTGGTCAACGTCCAGGCTTCACGATATGAATTTTGTGAGAAATTGATTGCATCTTTCCTGAAAGGTAAAGTTTAGTGGCATGACATATATCAAACAATGACGTTCTCAAAATAAATGAGATTGCGTTGTATGATGTCCTGATGTACGGATGTGTAATGATTTTCAAGACAACCTCTCGCTGGGGAAAATAAATCCCGAACTGGTGATGGAGAAAAGAGTTGGATTCTTCGTCTCTGATAGTGAAAATTTTGGCGACTTCAAAGGGAAAATTTTTCAGTAATTTTTGAGGTCGCCTAAGCTGGAGAAGAGGTTATCAAAGATTGAAACTCTGGCTGAGAGTCCTCTTATGAGAGGTACTTTGGAGATATTTTGTCACTGCCCCAAGTAGCGAGCGTTTATGGCTTCGCCAGGAAATGTTCGACTGTATGCAACCCTTGGTTGGGATTGACGTTCAATGCCCCAAGTGACGGTGACAGAGACTTACCCCTGGCTATTCTGCACTTGAGAGATTTCTTGAAATCTTGACTGGACTACCCCAGGTTAACTGGACTTTGAGAGATTTCTTGAAATCTTGACTGGACTGCCCCAGGTTAACTGGACAATTCCATGCCAAGTCCACTTTTGTTGATAGGATATTTTTGCAACGGAAGTGTCATCCCACTTAAAGTGATTTTGTTCACTGAGAGAGCTTTCATTCATCGGAACATTCACTGTGTGAATTTCTTCGCTGTCAAACAAATAGCCATATGCAAACGATGATATTCAAATAATGCAAAGTTTATGCTTGTCTCGAAGTTTTGAAAAATGCATTTTTTAGCAGAAAATTTTTTATAAGAAAAATTCAACTCAAGATTCAGAGCAAAGCCTTACAGGAGTCAGGATACCTTTTGTAACAGTATGCTTTCGAACTAACCCATACTTCAATTAGGACTTTTGAAGGGTTGTAACGTGGCTTGGTTCACGGTTTTAAGAAACAAAGGATAAAGGCTCAAAGTATATTTGTACCCACCCGCTCTTCGTGATGTTCTTCAATCCTAAACTTAGTTAATTGTGCGTTTGAACTCCAAATGAGTCTGGAACGATGTTTTGGTGATGGTTCACACAAGTTGAATTTGTTGGAAGGCAGTCATTTTTGCAACATTTTTCCTGTTGTTGAGGATTTGTAATGACCTCTTTCTTTTTTTTCGTTATCCCTAATTTTTGCCTGATTGTTCCTGTTTTAAGATTTACAGTCAGCGGGATGCCCCAACTTTCTTAAGCCTCCTTCGTAGGTTTTGACTTAGCGGGCTTTTCTTTTTGAGAGATAATGACTGCCTATGAGATAAGGAACCATCACTGTCTTTTGGTTCCAAAGGAATGTTTTTGATGTCATTCGTTGTATTATGAAATGAGAGTTTGCGGCTAAACGCGCATTTGAACCAACTGAGAGACTACCATGCCCCAGGTTTGATTAAAGGTTTCAATTTGTGTTAAAATAGAAAACTTCTACTTCTTTGGCTCGAAGGGGTTGACTAGGGATTATCTTCCTTATAACTCCAGTGTTTAGGATTTGAAAGAAACGCATGTACATCGTCAGCAAGGTCTGTCCAAAAGCATACTGTATGAGATTATGGCACTGTTTTCGTCATCCTCCCTCTAAAGGCTTGTAACTTTTAGCAAGAGTTAAATGTCATCAAGAAAGTAGAAAGCATAGTTCAAGTATAGTGAAAACGAATGGATGAATTCAAGACAAACATATGCAATGCATTAATGAAACAGAGTTTGACATCAACAAATAATTGTTTGAATAACAAAAGAAATTACAACTTGAAAATTCAAATGAAACCAAAGCCTCTTAGTCTGAACTTGTCACTTTAGGTGGAGAACCCTTAGCGGAAGATTTTCATCTGACCATCTTGTGTGAATTCCAGCATTGTTTCTTTAACCAGATCTTGAATTTTGTTTCTCAATGTCCAACAGCCATCGGTGTCATGTCCAGGACTGTTGGAATGATACGCACATCTCGCATTTGGATTGTACCCTGGAGCGGCTGTGTTGAGACGCCGAGGGGGGTCCCTTAGTACAATCAGCTGGACTTCCAACAAGCGTTGCATCACTTGGGATAATGGCATGTTAATCTCAGTGAAGTGCTTTTCCGATGTATTTTGCTTACGCCGGTTACCCTGTTGATATTGGTGAGGTTGTTGTTGGGCTTGGGACCCTGAAGCAAACTGGGGAGACTTTCCCTTGACTTCTTATCTCAAGGGAGGCTGAATGATGACTTGATCCTTAACCCTAGTTGTTTGCCCCATTTGGTTACATCCATCCTGATGCAGTTTGTTGATGAGGACCTTTAACTCCTTTTGTCCTTGAGCCAGGTTTTGAATAAGAGCCGTCTGGCCCACCAGTTGTCCCATCATTTGAATTTTCATTGTTGCCATCTCAATCTGTAGCTCTTCAACTGATCATTCTTGATGCCCCCTGGATTCCCTAGGACTATGCCCCTTGTGAGGAGAGCTTTCACTTCTTCTTGCCCCTTGGACAAGTTCAAGAACATTTCTTGAAGTTGAGCATTTTGAGCCTGGATATCTTTGACAATCCTCTCTAGAGCCATCTCTACTGAAATAAACAGTAGGAAAATAAGGAGACCTGAAAAGGGGGAAACCTGTCATGATACGATGCATGATATGTGGATGCATGTTTTCAAGGATCTCGCGGGGTAAACACAAGAAAATGTTAGAGGTTGAACTTCGATCAACGTCTTTGATTGGAGAACTTTGTATCGGTGGATGTCTTTCCACGAGAATCAAGCTCACCATGTCAAGTGGGTCATAGCCCTTGATTCAAGTTGTTGTACTTGATCTTTAACGGCGTTTGTTTAGAGAAAAATGAATCCTCTTGCCCTTTGGTAGACGTCTGGTTCAACGTGACCCTGCATCAAAGACCCTCGAGACCCTTGAAATGGTTATTGAAAATGCTATGGTATGATGTTATGATGTTATGTACAAGTATGCAAAAGTAAGCAAGTGTATATGCAGACAGTCATATTCACACAAAGCAGACAAGTCCTTAGGTTTAGGCTTGCATGGAGTTCATAGGTAAGTACCCTCCTGAAGTTAGTTGGCTCAACCTGTCCTAGAAATAGTAACCGGGTTCTAAGGAGCTCAATATCACCAGATTATTTTTTGTGTTCATTGTTTCAGTTTAGCCACTTTACCGGCGACCGAAATATTCCAAGAAAACAACCCTCAATGAGTGTAGTATCGAGTATCTACCAACTTTGGACTGCACCAAAGCCGGTCATCTCACTACCCCTAATAAGGCGAAGATGGTCAAGTAAGGTTCTAAAGTCAATTGATGCTTCACGACACCACGCGGCGGCCCCGTACTCTCCTTGATTCAACTCAAGGGTTACCGGTACCAACCAAAGTGCCACATCAACGTAGCTACTGCTTCAACCATGTCGGTATACCCCGCACAGTTCCCTCATAGTTTTTTTCTACTTACCTAAAAGGTGCCCCCAAATCCGGGTGTAGGATTTAAAACAAACCCAAACAAAGAACCGAAAAGTAAAGCATACAAGTCAAATAAGATAAGCATGTAAAGGTGATCTAAAACCCTAAGGTAACCCCACCTTTCTCCCCAACAGAGTCACCGGTTCTGTGATACGGTGGGAGAACTGACTTGAGATTTTGTGTTTGTGTTCGCAATTGTGTGGTTTAGCAAGAGTCTCCACCGACTTTTTATTTTATCCAAAGGAAAGGTCAAAAAGCACAGGAAAGACCTTTGAGATGTTTTCTTGGGTTCGGGGGGTAGATTATGAAAAGGGAAGGTGAAAGCACCCTTTTCATCCATGGTTTTCCATGGGCTCTTACTTACTTGTTTAGATCACTTGCTTTTGCTTTTCAATTGTTTGAAATGGTGCTTTGTGTGTGGTTTTTGAAAATGCTTTGAAAAAGAGGCCTTGTCTAGGTAACCTTTGTAATGATTCTTGTTTGAATATATACAAAGGTGTTTGTCTTTTGAAAAGATATTTCAATGTTTGAAAGTTTGATTTGGGAAATGTTTTGAAATTGTGTTGTGAGGTGTGTTTGAAAATAGCAAGGATGTTTTTGCAAGTTTTTATCAAGTAACTAAGAGTTGTCTACCCTATTTTACTCAAAGATCTTTCCTATACGTTTTTAATCTTTTGACATTGTTGTTTTACCATTGTATTTGGTAAACAAACTTGTGTTTGGATGTTAAACGGGACAGACGCGGGTCATCACATACAATCATTGAAAGCAACTTGTGGGACGCTCTAGCAATTTTGTAAGGGACAAGATCGTTTTATCGAAGGCAACATTGAGGGTCATCGAGGGACTACGATCTTTGTTTATCGATCATTTGCTAGAGTGTTGCGTATTCGAGGGACATGATTGTCTTTCCAAGGCAACAAGCGAGGTTACCCTAGAGGTGCACGTGTGAGAAGTGTATTGATGTCAAGTTGTTTATTCTTGGATTAGGTCATCTAGCAATTGATTTTTGAATCTTGCCATACCGCCTAATTACTACACAGTATATTGAAAGTAATAAATTGCAGGAATTAAAAGTCTAAGCTATTACAAAAGTATCCGAGGATGGGGGTACAATTATTACAAATGGGGGTGAGTCTCACAATAATAACAATGTCCAAA
Organism: Vicia faba; assembly: GCA_948472305.1. Lineage (NCBI taxonomy): Eukaryota > Viridiplantae > Streptophyta > Magnoliopsida > Fabales > Fabaceae > Vicia > Vicia faba. The sequence continues at coordinate 1,523,887,792 of OX451738.1, forward strand.
TATCAGGTATTACAACCAAATCGAATTGTCGCAACTCAATACAAAGTTATAACAAATTATAAAATAAAGAAAATCAATAAATTATGAAATGCATGTATTTATTAAAAAGAGATAAATAAAACCTATTCTAAAAGATTAAACATTATTATTATTCTTTTTTTTGTATTTTTATTATGTTTGGAAAAATATTTTAAAGAAAGAAAATTTAATTAAACAACAATTTTATTATTATTATTTTATGGTATTTTATCAAATGAAACGAGATTAATTAATTAAAGAAGAAAATAAAACTAATTTAAGAAAATCAAAGTTTTAATTATTATTAGTGTTATTATTAACAAAAGAAATAAAAAACAAATTAAAAAAAAGAATTAATTAAAATACATTAGTATTTGTTAAACAAAAGAAAAGAAAAAGAAAATAAATTGAATTAAAAGGTGGGCTTAGGACTTATTGTTGGGCCTAAAACAAAAATAAAGAAGAAGAAAGGGTCAGAATGGAAAGGGAGGGGGACGTTAGCAATGTTATGGGCTTAGAGATTTGGGGAGGACATGCCCAATGCTTAAGCTTTGTAACATTTTGTTAGGGTTTTCAGAAATTAGGGTTTGTGATTCTTCACAGTGGCACCGCTTGCCTTCGTTTTCTCTTTTTCATCTTTCTCAGCCTCACTTAAACGTTCTGATCTTCTCCTCCGTTCAAGCCGCCAGAGCGCTGTTTCTCACTCTCTAACCTCTTCCTAATGATCCATGGCTTTGTTGTAAAACGGTATGGTTCGTCTCTTTTTTGATTTAGCATTTTTCAGTTTTATTAATCTATGGTATTGTATGCTTGAGATGCAGCAAAGGGGTACGAAATGGTCATACCTGTGATACTTTCTCTGTGAAGCGAAGAGGAAAGGTGAGATGGAGAGATGGAGCTCCCTGGTGGCTGGATACGAGGGGAAGAGATGATGACGGTTGCACTCTTCTGGTATCTCTTTTTGTCCCTTTTGAACCTTGAATGATGAGGCTTATCGCTTCTGACTTGTTAGTAATTTTTTTTTTGTTGATGATGATTATCTCTGAAACTTTGATATTTCTTTTCCTCTCTCTTTGAATTTGAATGATGATAAAGCTAAATGCTTCTGAAACCTTGTTGGTATGTTAGTTGATGATGATTGATGATAATCTCTGAAACTTTGATTGTTGGTATGAATTTCTTGAAATTTTGATTGTACAATGATTGATGATGATTGTTCTGAAACCTTTGATTGTTGTTTGCTGAACTTGAATGTTGATGAGATGTATGCTTTTATTGGATTTTGTTTTTGAAAGTTTGGTGATGATGATTTCTGGAACTTTGATTTGTTGGTAGTTTTTGATTATGATTTCTGAAACTTGTTTAAAAAATGAAAGTTGGTTGATGGTAAAAGATGCAGGCTTTGTTGTTACAGCTTGTGGGCCTTTTGTGGGTTATTTGAAGCTGATAACAGGTTTAGACTGTTAAAGGTTTTTGGATATTGTTATGTTTCTGATGGTTACAGTTGGAAATGGATTTTTTCAGTTGATTGTGCAGTTTGGTTGTGCAGTTTTGTTACAGTTGTGTTGCAGTTTGAAATCTGCAGGTTTGGCTTGTTTGTTTGGAAACTGTTAACAAGTTTTTGGCTAGTTTGATAGCAGGTTTGGGATTGTTGTGAAACTGTTAGGCCATTTGGGATTTTTTGGTCTTGCTGTTACACAGGTTTTTGATTGTTGAGGGTTTGAAACTGTTAATAGGTTTTTTTGGAGTTTGTGGTTTGAAACTGTTACAGGTTTTGTGGTGTCTGAAACTGATATGCAGGTTGGGAGCTTTGTAGCTTGAAACTGTTAGCAGTTTTATGATTTGTTTTTGTTTTGGGAACTGTAGGCTTGAGATTGTTGTGAAACTGTTAGGCCCTCTTTGGAACTTGTTGTGCAGTTTTTGTGATTTGTTTTACAGCCTGCAGGTTGGTTCTGCTGTTTGGGAATTGCAGGTTTATAGTTTGGCAGGCTTGTTATGGTTCACGGGGTTTTTGTGATTGTTGCAGTTTTGTTTTGGAACTGCAAGTGTTTTTTGGAGATTGTTGCTCTTGCTGTTACACAGGTTTTTGTGGTTTGGGTTAGCAAGCTGGTTCTGCTAACAGGTTTGGGAGAGTTTTACAGGTTTTTTCTGTTTGTGGCTTTGACAAAATGTTTCTCCCCCTGAATTTTGTGTTGTTTGATGGTCTTATATCCTTTTAGCTTTTGTTTTGCAACTTGTGACATATCTTTTTCCAAACTGTACAATCTCCAAAAAGGTGATATCTTTTCTCTCTTTCTCTCTCAATGATAAAGCAGTTTTTGCTTTTTCACTTTTCTGAAAAGTTTGCCTATTAGCTGGAAAACGATGATAGGCTATGACAAGCCTTTTTGCTTGTGATTTGGTTTACCCTCTTTGTGCTTTTGGGCTGCTGTTGTCTGCACTTGTACTTGTTGCATTGTTCAGTTTGCTTACTTTGTTTGCATTCAGTTTGCCTTTGTATGCAATGTTTAGACAACATGCTTCAGTTGCTTTGTAACTTGCTGCAATGTTTTAGTTGCTTGTCTTGGTTGCTGCAATGTTTGGTTTTGTTGCAATGCTTCAGTTTGCCTTGTTATGTTTTCATTTGAAACATTTGCCTTGCATTCTTGCATTTTTTCATTTTTCTCTTTGTGAACTAAGAAGAGCAATCTTCTTGTGATTTGCAAAGAGAAAAAAATAAAAACATGATGAAATGAAAATAGCTCCTCTGATTCCAAACGACAAACTTTAATGATGAAAAATTTTCTTTCCTTTTGTTTGAAAATTCTATTTAATTAATTGTACTAATCCTCTTTTTGTCTTTCTTTCATGTGAGCGTAAATTGGATGGTGACAAAGCAGAGGAAGCCGGAGACTTTGTGCCGAGCACGGGAGCAATGGAAGCTTAGGCTTAGAATTTTTATTCTTTGTAACTTAGGGATAAATATTCAAACAAATGTACCAATTTACTTTTCAAATACAGTATGTTGCACAACTTAAAGCATTTAAATAATAAACTGTATTGTAACATTTTTTGAAATAAATGTAAAAGTCTTTGTGAGATAATCTGATATCCAATAAAACTCTTCTACTGTCAATATCTTGCAATTCTTCCTTCAAGTCTTCACTGATTATTTAAGATTCCTGATTTAAAATAACTGAAACTACATTCAAATAATTTCAATACAGATAACTTAAACTTTAAGTAATCCAATCACTCTGCAATCTCGTAGCCTTGCAACAGCATTCCAATCAAAATACGCACTGTGCATTCCAATAAACAAGCAAATGTTTCATTCCATTAACGAAGCAAATGTCTTAACAGACGCACATTACCTGGATAACCTGGATCAGACAAAACCTGAATATTCCAAATGACAGTCTCAGCTCCCGTTTCTTGTCCCAGATGAACAAACCTTGAGAACAACCAGTAAACTTGAAAAAGTGTGAAAACATGTGACAGTTAATTGAATTTATGAGAATTCAGTTTCATCTGAGAAATGCGAGAGAAACCCTAATTCTTGATCTACTGCCAAAGAAAAGGCTGTCTGATCGATTCCTGAGCCAATCTTGAAAATCTGAGAAAACCTTAGGGTTGTGATTTCTTGTGAAAAAGGGAGGGCAAATTTTGGGGTACAACAGTCTTTCCTGTTCTTTTCATCCTTTCCTTTATTGGATAAAAGAAAAGGCGGTGGCGAGTCTTGCTATCTGTAACATTTGCGATAAAACGCAAAACCCAAAAGTCAGTTCTCACATCGTATTACCGACATCATCCTTTAAGATCACCTCAAACATTGTTCATTCTTCATCACTGATTGGGGAAGGTGAGAAATAAACCACCTGGATAGTAAAGGTATACAACACATAAGAGTCCCTTACTTCCTCGTAGTATGAGTGTGAAGAGAATTCAAAATATCTCCAAGCAAAGTAGGCATAGGATTATGAGTAAGAAATATTTTGATGGCATTCACATCTATGAGTTGGTCTGGATTAGGGAATAATACCAAACCATAGATCAAAAGAGCCAAGATCTCCTCGAAAGCATGAAAACATATAGCATCCAGAAACAATTAAGCCTTCTCTATCAAAAATTTAGCTAGAAGGCCCTTGACTGCACTTCTTTTTTCCCAATTAGATACAATGTCGGACCGCTTCAAATGTAAGGCTGCGGCAATATCTTCAGGTTTTGGAACTTTCTCTAAACCGTTGAACGATGTCTAATCAAGAATAGGTACTCCGAGTAGCTTAGAGAACTCTTCAATTATGGGTACCCACTGATAATCTAGAAAGGTAAAACAGTGATGCTTAGGATCAAAGAACTGGAACAAAACACTCATCATGTCTTCTTCAAATAATGAGGTAACCAAACTGAGTAGGTAAACATGCCTTTTGGTGAATTGAGAGTTTTCAGGAACCTTTGAGACTAACTCCTTAAGCTGAGAAGGTACCCTTAAAAAGTTAATCCGGATAGTGTTTTTACAAGAGGAGGCCATGAGCTACAACAAATAACAAAGATAAATCCCTAGGTCCTTGAAACAGTTAGTGAAAATGTTATGTTATGATGATATGATGATATGATGTTATGATGTCATGTTCATGTTAGATATGTAGCAAACACACACAATTCACACAAGAGCCTTAGGTTTAAAGGCTTGCATGAAGTCCACAGGTAAGTACCCTTCCCCATTGAAGTTAAGTTGGCTCAACCTGTCCTAAAATAGTAACTAGGTTTTAGGAATCTCATATCAATGATCTTTCTCGCAGGCTTTAGTTTAGCACGGCAACTGGCTTACCACCAAAACATCCCGAAATTCAAATCTCAATCAGCATGGTTTCGAGTATCAACCAACCTTGGAATGCACCAAAGTTGGCTATCTCACTACCTTCTAATAGCCAAGATGGGTCAATTAAGGTCCTAAAAGTAAGTTGGTGTTAACGACACCACGCAGAAGCCTAATGTTATCCTTGACTGACTCAAGGAACATCAGTACAAACCAAAGTGTCACACTAATTGTAGCCATCATGTTAACTATATCGGTCTACGCCGTACAACCTTTATGATCTATTGCTACTTACCTAAGGCATCCCTAGATCTGGATGTAGGATCTTAAAAGAAATTAAACCCAAATAGACCCTTAAAGTAAATCAAGCAAAACATACAATTAAAAGCAAGTAAAGTGATATTAAACTCTAAGGCAACCCTTTTTTTAGTAGTTCTCTCCAGCAGAGTCGCCAGTTCTGTAATACGGTGGGAGAACTGACTTTTTGGTTTTTATCCAAATGTGTGGATAGCTAGAGTCGCCACCGGATTTTCTTTTATCCAATATTTAGGAAAGGTGAAAAGAACAGGAAAGACCTTTGATAGATTTTGAGTTTGGGGGGCAATTTATGAAAAGGGAAGGTGTTAGCACCCTTTTCATCCATAGTTATATACGAGCTCTTAATTGCTTAGCTCACTTTTGAAAATCTTGCTTTATGTGTGTAATTTGTTTGAAAAATAATTTTGAAATTGCCAATGTAAGGATGACTTTGTAATGATTCTTGTATCAGTCCTCAAGAATGTATACAAAGTGTTATTTTTGAAAATATTTATTTAAAAGCATAGTGTGAAAAAAAAGTTTTGAGAAAAGTTGTGAGCAAGAAATTAAGAGTTTCTTATCCATTAAAGTCTTTCTTATTATTTTCCTTCTCCTTTAGAGACAGTACTATCCATACAATTAGTTGGTAGGTAGCCCTATCTATTGGATGTGAAGGGAGAGGTGTAGGGTCATCGTATGGTCATCGAAGGCAACATGTAAGGATACTTTAGCAATTCAGAGGGACTATCATCATATTATTTGTAGGGTCATGATAACACTTACTTTACACTTGTTTTTGACTCTAATTTCACATGTTATTTAGGTTTTTTATTATTTTTTTCTCGTATTATGCCTATCTTTTGTTTCCTTTTCAGGTATTTCAATTATCCAGAGCTCCCCTGAAGAAATGAAGGAAAACAGGCTGAAAAACTGGAGTTTAGGTCAAATTTGCACTCATGGCGTCCACCATGGCGCCGACCATAGGGTAGGCCATGACGTGGACCGCCTCCTGCTGACCTCAACTACCACGTTCCCCACTTCCTTTCATTTACACTCATGGTGGGCGCCATGGCCTCCATGGTGGGCGCCACCTTTGGACGATGTCCCCCCCCCCCCCCCCCCCCCAAAAGGAGTTGGGGGGCATTCCTATGATTTCCTGCATTCTTCATCCTCTATAAATAGAAGTTCCTGATTTCATTTCAATACACCCAAGCTTAGTTGCAAAATTGATCCAACCATAGTTGCAAACTTAAGCCATATAATTTCACCATTGTAAAGCGATAATTCTTCACATCGGGGAATTATTGCACTGTTGATTGAGTCTGTGATCGAGTTCGTAGATTAAGTCTGTAATCGAGTTTGGAGCACTTCGGAAGAAGTTTATCCTGCCACATTTATTTTCAAATGCTATTTATTTTCAGTTGCATTTTACTTCCAGTTTGTACCAGATTTAAAACCTCCCCGTCTGGAGCAGGTTTCTATTTATATTTCCCGCACCTGCTTTTACTTTGTTTATTTCCCGCACCTGCTTTTAGTTTGTTTATTTCCCGCACCTGCTTTTACTTTGTTTATTTCTTGCACCTGCTTTTACTTTGTTTATTTCCCGCACCTGGTTTTACTTTGTCTATTTTCCACATTGCTTTTACTTTGTTTATTTCCCGCACCTGCTTTTACTTTGTTTATTTCCCGCACCGCACTTTAAATTATTTACTTTCTCGCATGTTTTATTATAACATGTCTGTTTACATTCCCATGTCAGGCTGAACCTTACTGGGCTAGAATGTAAGTGTGATACGGTGGGAGAGCTGACTTGAAGGTTTTGCATTTTACCACAAATGTTGCGGTTAGCAAGAGTCGTCACCGACTTTTCTTTTATCCAAAAGGAAAGGTGAAAAAGCACAGGAAAGACCTTTGAGATTATTTCTTGAGTTTGGGGGTAGATTATGAAAAGGGAAGGTATTAGCACCCTTTTCATCCATGGTTTTCCATGGGCTCTTAGTTACTTGCTAGATCACTTGCTTTTGTTTGAAATTGTGCTTTGTGTGGTTTTTTAAAGTATTTTTTTAAAGAGGGCATTATTTAGGCAATCTTTGTAATGATTCTTGTTTGTAAGAATGTATACAAAGATGTTGATCTTTTTTGAAAATGTTTTCAAGTTTTGTGAGATGTTTTGAAAGTGTAGGTGCTTGTTTTTGAAAATAGCAAGGATGTCTGTTTTTGAAATTGAGAAAGTAATTAGGAGCATTCTACCTACTCAAAAAGTCTTTCTTGTTCTTTTTTTTTCCTTTGACATTGTTGTCTTACCATTAATTTGGTAAGCAACCCTATCTTTGGATGTAAACGAGACGGGCGTGGGTCATCGTATAACCATGATTAGCAATGTTGCAAGGTATCTTAGCATTTTTTTTCTTTAGGGACTAAGATCATTTGGAAGGCATCTTAGATAGCGTCATCGAGGGACTATGATCTTGTATTTGCTTGTTTTTGCTAAGATACCTCACATGCGTAATATGGCCATTTTGTATAAGGCAACCAAGTGGAATAACCCTAGGGGTGCTTGTGTGCAAGTGTATCATCTCCATGCTTGTTTTTGTCTTGAATTAGGGTTTTCTAAGTATTCGTTTTAGTCTTTCCATACAAACCCTAATTACTAGCATGTTATATAAAAGCGATAAATTGCGAAATTTAAAGTTACTACGCTATTACAACATTTGTGGGGAGGGGGGTATACAAATTCATGAATGGGGATTGCAAGAATTTAAACCTAATTAGTCTATTACAACCATATTGAATTGATATAAATGTACAAGGAAATAAATAAATACAAAGTATAAAATGAATGAATATACAAAAAATGCAAGATGTAAAGAAAATGTATCTTTGTTTGATTTTCATGAAAAATGGATTTTGTCTTAACCTAATTAAATAAAGGAAATAATTAATTAAATTTGAATTTTATTAGGAAAATATTTCAAATAAAATCCTAGTTCTATTAATTAATTAAAAGAAAATAAGTTTAAGAAAAGTATTTTTGGTATTTTTATCTTAAAAATATTTATAGTATTATAAAATATTTTGGCCTTTTTTAATATTAAAAATAATGTATTTAAAATGGTGTGAAAAATAAATAAATAAAAAAATGTTAATTAAGTTTACAAGATTATTCAATGAAATAAATAAAGTATAATAAATAAAAATAATTTTTGTGAGAAAAATAAAATAAAATAAGTCAAAATATAAATCTATCATTTTTTTGTATTTTATGATTTTTTAGTATTTAGAAAATATATTTAAGAAAAATAAAAATGAAAATAAAAAAAGAAAATAAATAAATTTGGGCCACGGGTGTCAATGGGATACAGGGGGTTAACTAGCAGAATAAAAAAATAAGCCAGGCCCAAAGAGACCCAACACCCTATAAACAAAAAAAAAGTCAGAATTGTAAAACATGTAAAAAATGCAAAAGAGTACCACTGGGGCTCGAACCCAGGTCCCATAGGTTATAGGCGTGCGCTTCTACCACTGGGGTGGCTATACATGCGTTAATATAAGTAAAACAATAAATATGTAAGGCAAAACGCGCCTTGAAGACTTCATCTTCAACCTCCATCCAGACCAACTGTAACTTGCTCATTTCTCATCAAAAATGAAAACTGTAAACATGAAACTTGTAGCAAATTTTTCTCACGATTCCAAAAATGTAAAGTATTAAGACTATAGATCAAAGATAAGCATGAATTTAAATGACCCTAATCTGAACCCTAAAAATTTCAGAAATTTCAGTTTCGAAATTCTCTAAGCTCAAGCAAAATTAATGGAAACTATGGGCATGGTTAGCTTCAGGGCAATGATATCTACATGTTTTGTTCACAAATGAACTATTGATGATGCTTGTCTGAAGAGTTCCAAGTTGAGAAAACTTACCTCAAAACTGGAAATCGTGTTTGGAGTTTGAGCTTGTTTCAGGCAGTGGTGATGATCAGGTTAGCTTCCTTGAGGTCCTAGGAAGCTAATGCAATGGTTTGCTTGAGTTAAGAGTGGATGAAATGGCCTAGAGAAGTCAAGTTGCAGACTCTGTTTTTTGGTTATGGAGGTTATGGTAAATTGTGTTACAGTTCTAGAATAAGGATGGGGATGAGTTGTATTTGATGTAAGGAAGCTTTAGGAATGAATTTGAGGAAAAACGCACGAGGGAAATGAGAGATACAAGTTTAAGGTCAGAACTGTGTATCAATGGAGTTTTTTGTGAAATTTCTGGATAGAGGGAATTTGGGAGTGTTTCAGGGTGTTAAATCTCATCCTTTAGCTCAAAAGTAGTGACCCTATTTATAAGCAACAAGTTTGGAAACCTCTTGTTGATTGTAATTCAAAATCACAAGTTTATGTATAACATGTGATTTTTGAGAAATTCAAGTTTCAAAGCCTTGTGTACTTGCTAAGATAGAGTGGTTATAATTTAAACAAGCTTGCTTATGACTTTGTGGATGTAGTGTGGTCAGAGGGAACAAGTTAGAGGCTCAAGAATGAACTTTATGCAAAAAGCTTGCTTTACAAGAATGACAATGTCAACTTTGTGCCATTAATGGAAATGCAACTTGGATAATAGCTCAATTGCTTGGATCAAAGCCTTAACAACTGTGTAAAAATTTAATTATGGAGTGACAAACAAGTTTGAGGCCTGCAAAGCAAGGATTATACATCCTATCATGGATTTGGTTCATGTGTTCATCAAAAATGACTTGTAATTCAAGTGACAAAACCCTAATTTCATCTCTTCGATTCTCCCTACTCAAGAATGATATCAAGGAGTTCTTGGATATTTTGGAAAGCTTGAAATGTGCTCTAAAACCCATCTTTCAATTGCTTTTGAAGATTCCCCTTCGAACTATATGAAAAAGTGCCATGAAGTTAGGTCAAAATCCTGACCAAATTAGGGCAAAATTTCACTAAGTGTTTAGTTTCATGACTACATATTCATTAAATTGTAACTTGAGATCCAAGCATTTTTAGAAGGAGTTGTGTAAATAAACATTGTAGATTTCATGGAGATCTACAATTTTCATGTTGGAAGTTTCTCTTGAATCATCTTGCATCATGGTGAAAATTTTGTTCAAATTTATGAAAAAACATGAAATTTCCAACACTTAGAAAAATTTCTAAGTTTAGAAATTTTGACTTTTCAAGATGAAATCTTGACTTTTTGATTTCTTGATGAATAAGTTTCATATTTTGACATGTTTTAATGAATTATGATCTTTGGCACTTGAATTTGACCAAAAAGTCAAAGTTTGACTTTTCAATATATAGTTTGACTTTTGATCAGTTGACTGAAAAATTCATTTGTCAATCCAATGGACTTGCAATGTTTTGAACCATTCCATTAAGGCAAAATGATTCAATTTGAATCTTGAGATCGTGTCTTAAACCAATTGATCATTTTCTAGGTCAAAAATCAGAAATTGCCCCTTCTTAGTCAAAACCCTAATTTTGACCATTTTGCCCTTTTGGAGATTTGATCAAATTTCATGAGGAGTTATGGTCCAAACTTGATCAAATGATACATATAAGTTTAAAATGTTGGTATAGATCAAAAATTAAGAAGTTTGACTGTAAATTGACCATAGTTGACTTTTTCCCAAATACAACTGAGTTTTAGGTCAACGACTCAATTGACTGGGCAAAAATGTGATCCAAGGCTTGAAACTTGACATGAGTGATCTTGGGGATCCATAATGATCCATGAAATTCATATGGGGCATTGTAAGTTCAAATGGACTTGTGCAAACTCAAACCCTAGTTTTGGGTCAATAGTGCATAAGGAGGTGTCTTGAGCTGATCAAACCCTAGTGCAGTCTTGAGCCCAAGGAGATCTTGTGAGCAAAAACCTTGATAAGTGAGAGGGAAAATTTTAGGGTACAACAGTAAGGAATCTAGTTAGATCGATATTCCAAATAATGTGTCAATAGGAATGCTTATGGGCTATTTTGGTTTTTAATACGAGTTTTCTGTACTTTATTGTTGTTGGGTAAGATCGAACGCCGTCCAACCCTTTGTAAAACTCGGTTAGTTCTAACTGGTCAAAGGAATCGAAAGTGCTTTGTCTGGTTAGTTAGGGATTTTTATTATCAAAGAAATCAATTTTGAAACTATTTTCGGACGCGTTTATAGGGTTAAAGTTAGGTCCCCTTTTTATTAGAAACTCCAGATCAAAATACTTTTCAACTTGGTCAAGTACTTTATTTCTTAAAAATAGGTTTATTACTTTAACGCAATGCGTGCCTTTTTATAACGGACGATAAGAAGGTCTGATTAGAGAGTAAACTCAGTTCTGATTACGCGAAAGCGACTGTTCCTGTTAAATTAGTTCTTTTCTTTAGTAGAAAATATTGCCCTATAAGTAGTTCTATTCCGAAGCATTGAAAATATCATCTGACTATGTTAATTACATTCGACCCTGCTTTTATATCTGAAGTTTATTTCTCCGCACTTTACTTTCTTGCATGCTCAATTCCATGTTTAATATTGACTTAGCTAAACACCATAATAATAGGAAACGATAGATTGATGATTGGTCTCTGTGGATCGATAATCTTTTATATTACTATGACGCGATTCGTACACTTGCGAATACACTGCATCAAGTTTTTGGCGCTGTTGCCAAGGAACCAATTTCGTCAAATTTCGCACCCTATAGTCGCACCGTCTAGACTAAGTTTTACAGTCCGGTTGATGAGAAGATCTCGCAGCACCGGAACCTTATTCAATCCTTTAGAGAAACCTGAACGTTACATCCATTTTCTCCGTAGAATTAGAAAAACTATGGTCGAGAATCGTAACCAAAGACCCCTTAAGGAATTTGCCCAACCGTCAGATGAGGAACCTAGTTCAAGTATCATAAACCAAGCTATAACCACAAATAATTTCCAACTAAAATCCTCATTGCTACAATTGGTGCAACAAAACCAATTTGGTGGTCTCGCTATTGAGAACCCGAATCAACACTTAAAAACTTTTATACAATTAGAAGACACTTTAAAATGCAATGGTGCTTCTCCTGAGGTAATACGACTAAGATTATTCCATTTTTCCCTCAGAGATAAAGCACGAGATTGGTTGGATTCCCTTCCACCCAATTCAATAACAACCTGGGAAGACCTTAGGAGAGTATTTCTCGCAAGATATTTTTCGCCCAGCAAAATTGTTGTCCTTAGAAACCAAATCACTAGATTTAACCAAAACCTGGGAGAATCACTTTTTGAAGCATGGGAGAGATATAAGGACCTGTTAAGAGCCTGTCCACACCATGGCCTAGAATAATGGCTAATCATCCACACCTTCTATAATAGACTCCATTACAACACAAAGATTTCTATCGATGCTGCCGCTGGTGGTGCATTGATGAATAAACCTTACGTAGAAGCCTGCTCTCTCATTAAGGACATGACCCAAAACCATTACCAATGGGGAACAGAACGAGCTACGGTAGAGAAAAAGGAGACCCAAGGAGGAAAACATGAGATAAGTTCTCTAGACATGATGCAAGTTAAAATGGACGCTCTTACCTTAAAAGTTCAAAACATGTCTCAAAACCCTAATACTGTAGCCGCAGTAGCTTCAGAATACGAACTCTGTGGGACCCAAGGACATCAACCTGCAGAATGTAACTTGTTGAATGAGCCTTGCTCAGACCAAGTAAACTACACCCAAGGAAACCCATTTTCAAACACTTACAACCACTGATGGAGGAATTACCCAAACTTTTCTTATAAAAACAATAGCCCAATACAAAACTTTGCACCTCTGAGACCTACAGGTTTCCAAGCCCAAAGACCAAATCAACCTATGCAAGCTGTGGCACCCAAACCAAACCTTGAGAAAATCATGGAAAATTTCATTTAAGCTCAAACCCAGCAAAACAAAGAGTTCCTAAATCAGAATATTCACGTAAACGAACTAATCACGCAATTAGGAACTAAGGTTGATTAGATAATTACGCATAACAAGATGCTTGAAACCCAGATCTCGCAGATAGCCGAAACACAAGCCCCACAAACTACACCTGGAGGATAATTCCCCGGACAACCTCAACCAAATACTAAAGGTCAAGCTAATGCCATTTCCTTACGAAGTGGGACTACTTACGATGGACCCAAGAATCCAGCCATGAGTACACCCTCACAACCTAAGACAAATGTTTTTCCTACAGACCAAGTGGAGGAACCAGAGGAACCCGAAAAGCAAAAAGAACCAGAATTAAAAGATAAAACTAATAAATCACCACCCCCGTACAAACCCCCAGTCCCATTTCCGCAAAGACTTAACCAAACCAAACTTGACAATCAATTCCAGAGATTCGTTAAAGTTATAGAAAAACTCCATGAAGAGATTCCTTTCACAGAAGCCATCACTCAGATACCATCTTATGCTAAATTCCTAAATGACATCCTGACCAATAAGCGTAGACTTGATGATCCCAAACCTATCGAATGCAATTTTATTTCAGAAAATCAACTTGCCAAGAAAGAAAAGGATCCAGGAAGTTTTTCCATTCCTTGTATCTTAGGAAATCATACTATTGACAAAGCCTTCTTAGATCTAGGAGCTAGCGTCAGCCTTATGCCTTTAGCAGTTTGTAGAAGGTTAAACTTAGGAGAATTGCAGCCGACTAAAATGTCTCTCCAGCTGGCTGCTAGATCAGTTAAGTATCCTATAGGCATACTTGAAGACATACAAGTTAAGATCGGTCAGCTATATATCCCAACTGATTTCGTGGTTATGGATATTAAAGAAGACGAAGAAATCCTAATCATATTAGGTAGACCATTCCTATCAACAGCCGGAGCCATAATTGACATTACGAAAGGAAAATTAACATTTGAGGTGGGTGATGAAAAGATAGAATTTATTCTTTCAAAGTTCTTAATAGCACCAATCATAGGAGATTCCTGTTATGCCATCGACGTCATTGACGAGTGTATATTGGAACTTAAGCGAGAGGAATCTAACAAAAATATCAAGTTACCTTCGACCCCTATTATGTAGGATGATGGATTTAAAAGTTTAGAACCTTACATCGATTACGACCTCTATGAATGTTTATCGCTTACTCCCGATCCCATGCCTTGCCCTTTGAAACCATCTTTAGAACTGAAGGAACTTCCCAAGAACCTCAGATACGAATTCTTAGATAAAGAGATGAATCGTCCTGTTATAGTTAACGCTATTTTAAGTCAAGACAAGACAACTCAACTCTTAGAGATCTTACGAAAATATCCCTCAGCTTTAGGGTATAACATCTCCGATTTAAAAGGAATAAGTCCATCTGTGTGCATGCACCGGATCTTGTTAGAGGAAAACTCAAAACCCTCAAGAGAACATCAAAGAAGAATAAACCCTATAATGAGTGATGTTGTTAAAAGAGAAGTTCTTAAGTTACTAGAGGTTGGTATAATTTACCAAATATCAGATAGTAATTGGGGGAGCCCTGTGCATGTGGTGCCAAAGAAAGGAGGCATCACAGTCATAGAAAATAAGAAAGGTGAGCATATTTCTAAATGAACAGAAGGAGGTTGGCGTATGTGTATAGATTATAGAAAATTAAACAAAGGAACCAGGAAGGATCATTTCCCTCTTCCATTTATAGATCAAATGCTCGAACGTCTAGCCAGACACTCGCACTTTTGTTATCTAGATGGATACTCATGATTTTTCCAAATACCTATTCACCCTGAGGATCAAGAGAAATAACCTTCACATGTCCTTATGGAACGTTCGCCTATAGACGAATGCCCTTCGGACTCTGTAATGCCCCCACCACTTTTCAATGTTGTATGATGTCTATATTAGCAGATTACCTAGATGGAATAATGGAAGTTTTCATGGACGATTTCTCGGTGTGTAGATTCAATTTTAAATATTGTCTCTCCAACCTCGAAAAAATCCTTGAAAGATGCGTTAGGGGTGTGCAAAAAAACCGGTTTACACGAACCAATTTTAAAAATTCAGTGCACCGATTTTTATAATCCAATTTGTGTTGGATGTGAACCGCTCTAGATCCATTTTGATATCAAAACAAAAATCTGGTTTCCATTTTTGATAACGAGTTGTCATACATAAAATCAAATGTATATGATATTATTATTAATGAATAAGATATTGTTAAGGTACAGGAAATTCAAATTCGTGTAAACCAATTTATATAATATTCAAATTGAAAATAAAAAACTAGTTTATATATTTTATTTTATTTATTATTAATTAGTTAATTAGAGTGGTGATTAGTTAAGGGAAGAAGAACTTATTAAGTTAATTGTGATGAACGATTGTTAATCTGTGTTTTTTTGTTTAACTGTTATAGTGTAGCAATTATTTTGAAGCAGATTTTGTCTTGGTTTTAGGATGTTTTGTTTTAATTTTTTTGGGTTCTAGTTTTAGTGTTCTGGTGCAACTTTATCATATATTAAAGTGTAATGTTTTTACTCTTAAATTGAATTTTACTTTTTTGCTTTTCAAATAAATTGTGAAAAATGATTTGTGCTGGTGTTCGAATATAATAGTATAAAAATGACACATGCCTTTGCATCTTGTTCCCTTCATTAACCTGAATTTTTTCCGTCTCTTCAAATTAAGAAAGATACAATTTCCTTATAAATCAATTTTGATTGAAAACTGGTTTAAACCGGTTTTGAACCGAATTGAAACCATTTTGTAATTTTAAATTGGTTATTATAAAAAATGAATTAGTTTACTACAACCATTAAAATGAATTGGTTCTTAAAATATGGTAACCATGCACACCCCTAAGATGCGTAGAGGTGAACATAGTGCTAAACTGGGAAAAATGCCATTTTATGGTTAATGAAGGTTTAGTATTTGGACACATTGTCTCCGAAAGAGGCATTGAGGTCGATAGAGCCAAAATTGAAGTTATAGAAAACCTCAGCCCACCTAAAACCATTATGGAGATTAGAAGTTTTCTTGGACATGCTGGTTTTTATCGGCGTTTTATAAAAGACTTCTCTAAAATAACAAAACCTTTGACTAATCTTATAATGAAGGACGTTGAATTTGTTTTTGATGTGAAATGTCTCGAAGCTTTTAAATTTTTGAAACAAGCACTAAATTCAGCTCCGATCATGCAACCCCCAGATTGGATATAACCTTTTGAAATCATGTGTGATGCCAGCGATTATGCAGTTGGTGTTGTTCTAGGACAACGAAAAGACAAGAAATTACATGTTATATATTATGTTAGTAGAACCCTAGATACCGCCCAACTCAACTATGCAACAACAGAGAAAGAATTACTGGCAGTAATTTTTGTGATAGATAAGTTTAGTTCCTACCTAGTTGGAGCAAAGATCATTGTTTACACTGATCATGCTGCCATACATTATCTATTAAATAAAAAGGACACTAAACCTAGATTACTTAGATGGATCCTGTTACTCCAAGAGTTTGATCTAGACATTAAGGATAAGAAAGGCACAGAGAATATTGTCGCTGACCACCTCTCTAGATTAGAACACTTAAAACCTGACTTATTGCCTATAAATGATGATTTCACCTATGATAGACTTATACCTAAGACTGATGATTTCGAGCCTTACAGAGATAAAGATTTTGAAAAAATTTCAGTAATGAAGAGCGTACCTTGGTACGCTGATTTTGTAAACTACCTAGCTGCAGATATCATACCCCTTGATCTAAATTACCAACAGAAAAAGAAGTTCTTCAAAGATGTTAAACATTTCTACTGGGATGAACCACTCCTATTCAAGAGAGGAATGGATAATATTTTCAGGCGTTGCGTCCCAGAAGAGGAAATAGAAGACATCATCAGACACTGTCATTCTGCACCTTATGGTGGACATGCATATATATCTAAAACGCACACCAAGATTCTTCAAGCAGGCCTCTATTGGCCAACTTTATGGGGCGATGTTCATGCCTACATTGTCAAGTGCGACCGATGCCAACGCACTGGGAACATATCAAGACGTGATGAGATGCCAATGAGGAATATCCAGGAAGTTAAACTCTTTGATGTTTGGGGTATATACTTTATGGGACCATTTCCACCTTCAATGGGAAATAGGTACATTTTGGCAGTTGTGGACTACGTGTCTAAATGGATTGAGGCTATTGCATCGCCCACAAACGACACAAGAGTGGTAGTCAAGTTATTTAAGAATATCATTTTCCGAGGTTTGGAACACCCCATCTCATTATAAGTGATGGAGGATCACATTTTATATCCAGAATCTTTGATAAGCTCTTGAGTAAGTATGGAGTAAAGCACAGAGTAGCAACACCTTATCATCCACAGACTAACGGCCAAGTAGAAGTGTCTAACAGGGAGATTAAACAAATATTATAAAAAACCGTTTCAATTTCCAGAAAAGATTGGTCTCAGAAGCTACATGAAGCATTATGGGCCTACATAACAACTTTTAAAACCCCTATTGGAACAACCCCTTACCAATTAGTCTATGGAAAATCTTGTCATTTACCCTTCGAGTTAGAGCATAAAGCCTATTGGGCCATTAAGACCCTGAATTTGGAATATTTGACTACTGGTAAAAAGCGCATCCTTGACATTCATAAATTGGAGGAGTTCCGCCAGTCTGCCTATGAGAATGTTATAATATATAAAGAAAGAACCAAAACTTGGTATGACAGAAGAATTATAAATAAAGATTTCAATATAGGCGACCTTGTTCTCCTTTCCAGTTCCAGGTTGCGACTTTTTTCTTGGCAAGCTACGTTCAAGATGGATTGGTCCTTTTGAGGTCTCTAGAATCCTAAGATCTGGAACAGTCAAGATCAAGAACAATTCTTGTAGCCCATTCATCGTCAATGGGCAGAGGTTGAAGCACTACGAAGGAGGTGACATTCCCACCAACTTCTCCAGCCACACTCTGATTGATCCACCAGTACCAGTTTCCGATATATGAATTTTACTTGTCAGGCTAACGACGTTAAACAAGCGCTGCATGGGAGGAAACCCATGGGTTTATTTTTATTTTTTGCATTTATTTACTTTTTACTTTATCAAATTTTATTTTTATCTTTATACTAACAGTTGCAAAATTTATGGTTTCAGGCATCACCTACTAGCCGTCTTTGCTAACTACATTTTTCAGGATGGAGCATTTAGATGACATGCATGTTTCCTTCCGAGATGACACTCAGAGACAACGCTATGCGGTCCTTTCATAGCGACCCATGGCACCGACCAGATATCCAGACCATATTTGCATGGAAGCTCTTGGCTTTGAAGCCAGTATCAAGTATATATGCAACCAGCTAAAGTGGGACGAGTATGCAGATGACCTAAATGTGACCTACATGAACCTCACCTTAGAATTCCTCAATTCATTCGAGTTTGAGCCCTATAATGGCCAGGATGGATATCTCACTTTCAGACTATTCGGGATATAATATTGTTTTACCCAGAGGGAGTTTTGTGACTTGCTAGGCTTCAAGACCACACCCGATGCTATACCTGAGCTACCAGTTGGCTATTTCATGACTAGGAACATAGAGAAATTCAGGAGAGATATTACTGCTGGAGGGAGCCTTGATCCTTCCACTCAGCTATCCCCTGTTATTCACAACCCCGCTTTCAGGTATTTTCATATGGTTATTGCTCACACTTTCCTAGGGAAGGTCGACACTGATACCCATGTTAGCAAGGAGGATATCCCTTTCCTCTACTGTGCGACCCAATCTTGCCCTGTAGCCTATGGAAATTTTCTACTGTGGAATCTCATGATGACTTCTAAGTCTGCTGAAGGTATCCTCCATGTGGGAGGGATAGTGACTCAGATTGCTTCTACTTTGGATCATACAAGTAAGTTATATCACCTTACCTCCTGATGTGGATATACTATAATGGACATTGATTTCTGTTTGGATCGTGGGCTGATGAGAAGAGTCTACTTTAAGCCCAACCAGTATAGACTCCTGATTGATAATGAAATCGTTCACTATTTACCTTGCCTGATCCTATGATGACCAATGTCCATAACCCTGCCAATTGGACATATGCCTTAGAAGGTCTTGGAGATACTGTGGACGAGCGAAAATCACCTTCGGTACCTGAGTATCATCCATGTCCATCGCCAGAAAGGACCACTGTATTCTCTAATAATTTCTCTTTGCAGCAACCCGACATCTCAGGTTGTTGAGCTGCATAGAGAGGTAGCCCAACTTCGTCAAACAGTTGAAGACCTCTCTCTTCAGGTTATGGTTTCCGATGCTACTCACTCTACCGAGGCAGACCTCATACAACAGGAAATTGATGATCTTCGCAGTAAGTTAGTTGCAGCTCATGGTTCTGATTCAACTAAGGACCCTACTACTCCTTGATGATCTTGATTCATATCTGCATTGTTTTGCTGTTTTGCTGTTTCTTTTATCATGTTGTTTCCTTTTTCAGACTTATCTATTTTTATGTCTAACTCTTGCATTCTACTTTCTTTTTATTTTTATTTTTCGTGACTTTCTTTTTTTCTCTTTAATTAATTGGTTATTTTATTTTTATGAGTTTATTATTTTCAAGTTATATAAATAAAAGGAAAAAATTCAATACACCAATCCTTGGAAGCACCAAATGAAGAATTGTTGTTTGCACCTACGAGAAGAAATTTGAATAAGAATCCCAAACCAACAAAACAAAGAAATTTGAGCCCAGCCCAAATTTCAAGCATGGAGCCCGCCACCAAGACCATGGCACCCGCCATGGGGTCTGGGACTATAACGGGCAGATTTTCAAAAACCTCCCACTTTCTCCATTTTCAACCCCAAAACCACCAAAAAACTCTCATTTTATAAACCACCTACTACCCCATTAACCACTCCAACATCCATTTTTCTAACCTTCATAAAAATTCAAACTTCCTCCTCCGAATCTCCAACACCCATTTTGAAACCCATTTTTTTCAATTTTCTTCCAAAGGAGCAACAATGGAGTCCAACGGATACGTTCTTCGTGAAGGCAAACCCGGAGACCGACAACGGAAAATCCTTGAAAAATTGCAAGGACGAGAAATTGTCTCAACCAGGTATGTCGATGAAGATTGTCTGTATACTTTAGGACTTTATCATAGTTTTTTTTATTTAGCTGACATCCTAGGATTGCACGAGATTTTTACTAGAAAAGATCCCACCTTTGAGAGGCTAACTCGGGAATTTTTAAGTTCCCTAATTTATTTGGTTCACCCCGACACTACTAGTACCGTCGGTATGGTTAAATTTTGTCTGTTTAATGTTGAATATGAATATAGCACCGACGAACTAGCAGCTCTGTTGGGTATTCCTCATGGTGATGGCGCTATTTGTGAGACCCCTTTGGATTTTGAATGGTCCACTGATGCATTTTCCTTCTGGCGTCAATTGTCAAACTCTTCTATAAATTCTTTTGAAGGAATTTTAGCATCATTGATCCATAACCCGGCTATTCGAATTTTTCGATATATGCTCGCATGTACTATTTTTAGCCGGGAGAATCCAAACAAGGTAAATGCTAGAGAACTTCTATTTTTGCAAGGTAGTATCACTAATAGAAGAATTAATTCAATCTTGTTTATGATTGCTCACATGATTGCTGTCCTGAGACACACAAGGACCATATCTTTTGGAGGAATAGTTACATTTATTGCTAGAGCTCTGCACCTCGACACTGAGATAGCTACCCTAGCACCCCTGCCTCCCCGCACAATTAATTTGAAATTTCTAAAATATATGAAATTGTGCAAGGTGAGGAGAGCGGGTGGCTTTGAACTTATGGTTCGGGGTGTCGCTATCCCATCATTCATTCTGCCTTGCACTAGACATACTGATGTACAAATTGTGAGGAACTGGACCTACGATCTAGATGCTCCACCTTTTACGGGTCCATTACCTCCTAATGTTCCACTTGGGGACGGACAAGATACTGATGAAGAATACGAGCAGAGGGATGAACCTCATGCCCCACCTGTGTCCCCCCACCATGCTTCACCCGCACACACTGCACCTTCTACTTCTAACACTTTTTCAGGTACGGGTCCTGGCTTCTACATCATTGAAGAGATGTGGTGTGACCAGCTATTCCAGGAGGAGAGAAGATATGGTTTACTTTCTGCCATCCAACAGCAGCTGGCAGATAACATGAGTTTTATGGAGGCGTCACGACAGCAGATGGACCCCTCTTTTCAAAGTCTTATGGAATCTCAATTGGCGATATCCCGCGAGCAACATAGGCAAAAAGCCCAGTTTCAGAGGCACTCCTCCCTCATGGAGTCCACTCAATTTTCCCTTTTAGGAAACCTTCGCGAGATTCAGAGTTCACAGATTGCCTTGTCCACCAGATTCGACCAGTTCGAGGCTTCTCAGAACAGTCGTCGTCGCAGCCGATCCCTTCATCCTAGACATTCACCGCAGGATGGCGAGGGACCTAGCCATCCTTAGTACTTTACCAGGTGACTCTTTCCTTATCTTATTTCGTAACATTGGGGATAATGTTCGATTTAAGTGTGGGAGGATATTTACTCGCTTTATTTTTCTCACTTTATTTTTTCTCGCTTAATTTTTCCTCTCCTGCATTTTCCTTCTCGTTATTTTACTTATTTATTTGCTTTTGTTTGCTTGTTTGCTTTCTTTTCAAAATAATACATGTGTTTGACGAGTCATCTATATCTGTATGGTCTAGTGTATGTCCACTCCCCCATTTCTTGAGCCTAACCGAAAATTTTTTCTAAGAAAAACACTATGTTTTAAACTTAGTTGGGCTATAAGACCTGGTTGAGATAGGATGTAGTATGACTTGGGAAAGCCCTTTTGAAGCATCAACATCGTTTTTACACCTTAAGCTTCGTAAATTTAGGAATTCGATCCCGGTACCCCCTATGCCGTGGCCTTAAAATTTTCATTCATAAATCCTTGAATAGTTTATCCTAGTAGTCAGCTCCGGTCTAAGCATACTCTACGTATGGGACCGAAGAGAAGTGAATGATCTATATGTTTTGTTCTTATTATAAACTACAACCCCGGGATAGGTGACCCTCACAAAGTCATTTAACTCAACAAAAGTTGTATGTTGAAAAATAAAGCAAAAGCAAAAGCAAAAGAAGAAGAAAAAGAAAAAGAAATTTTTTTTACCCATCTTTAGTTGGTTCAGAGGTATCTGGTGCTGAACTTGGTAGGGAGGATTATGATCCGACCCCCCGCAAATATAAATGGGTCAATAAAAGGGGTTACACAAATTTTTTGTGCCAGAGCCCTGCGTTTTATGATCAGAATCACTACCCGGTCACTTTACTATGAGCATGTACGAATAACGGGCTTAATGTGATTGCGCCTGAATGAAAAAGGATTTGAGAAAAGGAAAAATATAGGCCTAAGCATAGTGGCATGATATGGATTGGTTCGTAAAAGAATGAAGCTTATGTCCGTTTTACGGAAGAGTGTCACTACGATATCCTTGGTTTGAATCCGTCAGTACCTATCAATACATCCCTGTTTTAATTCCAGAGGCCCCTTGCAACCCAACTTGTTCACTAACACCGTTTTTCTTCTTAATCTATTTAGAGTTTTCGCTTGAGGACAAGCAAAGGTTTAAGTGTGGGAGAATTTGATAACACTTACTTTACACTTGTTTTTGACTATGATTTCACATGTTATTTAGGTTTTTTATTATTATTTTCTCGTATTATGCATATCTTTTGTTTCCTTTTCAGGTATTTCAATTATCCAGAGCTCCCCTGAAGAAATGAAGGAAAACAGGCTGAAAAACAGGAGTTTAGGTCAAATTTGCACTCATGGCGTCCACCATGGCGCCAACCATAGGGTAGTCCATGACGTGGATAACCTCCTGCTGACCTCAACTGCCACGTTCCCCACTTCCTTTCATTTATACTCATGGCGGGCGCCACCTTTGGACGATGTTTCCCCCCCCCCCCCCCCCAAAAAAAAGGAGTTGGGGGCATTCCTGTGATTTCCTGCATTCTTCATCCTCTATAAATAGAAGTTCCTGATTTCATTTCAATTCACCCAAGATTAGTTGCAAACTTGATCCAACCATAGTTGCGAACTTAAGCCATATAATTTCACCATTGTAAAGCGATAATTCTTCACATCGGGGAATTATTGCATTGTTGATTGAGTTTGTGATCGAGTTCGTAGATTGAGTCTGTAATCAAGTTTGGAGCACTTCGGCAGAAGTTTATCCTGCCACATTTATTTTCAACTGCTGTTTATTTCCAGTCGCGTTTTACTTCCAGTTAGTACCAGATTTAAAACCTCCCCGTTTGGAGCAGGTTTCTATTTATATTTCCCGCACCTGCTTTTACTTTGTTTATTTCCCGCACCTGCTTTTACTTTGTTTATTTCCAGCACCTGCTTTTACTTTGTTTATTTCCCGCACCTGCTTTTACTTTGTTTATTTCCCTCACCTGCTTTTACTTTGTCTATTTTCCGCACTGCTTTTACTTTGTTTATTTCGCGCAACTGCTTTTACTTTGTTTATTTCCCGCACCGCGCTTTAAATTATTTACTTTCTCGCATGATTTATTTTAACATGTCTATTTACATTCCCATGTCAGGCTGAACCTTACTGGGCTAGAATGTAAGGAATATAGTTAGATCGATATTCCAATTAATGTGTCAATAGGAATGCTTATGGGCTATTTTGGTTTTTAATACGAGTTTTCTGCACTTTTTTGTTGTTGGGTAAGATCGAAAGCCGTCCAACCCTTTGTAAAACTCGGTTAGTTCTAACTGGCTAAAGGAAGCGAAAGCGCTTTGTCCGGTTGGTTAGGGATTTTTATTATCAAAGAAATCAATTTTGAAACTATTTTCGGACGCGTTTATAGGGTTAAAGTTAGGTCCCCTTTTTATTAGAAATTCCAGATCAAAATACTTTTCAACTTGGTCAAGTACTTTATTTCTTAACAATAGGTTTATTACTTTAACACAATACGCGCCTTTTTATAAGTGATGATAAGAAGGTCTGATTAGAGAGTAAACTCGGTTCTCATTACGCGAAAGCGATAATTCCTTTTAAATTAGTTCTTTTCTTTAGTAGAAAATATTTCCCTTTAAGTAGTTCTATTCCGAAGCATTGCGAATATCATCTGACTATGTGAATTACATTCGACCCTGCTTTTATATCTGAAGTTTATTTCTCCGCACTTTCATTTCTTGCATGCTTAATTCCCTATTTAATGTGGACTTAGATAAACACCATAACAATAGGAAATGATAGATTGATGATTGGTCTCTGTGGATCAATAATCTTTTATATTACTCTGACACGATTCGTACACTTGCGAATACACCGCATCAGGTCACTGAGGGACTAGATCATATTTTCGTAGGAAACTTGAGGGACATTGAGGGACTATGATCTTTTGTATCGTAGGGACTATGATGATTTGATCGAGGATCTTTTGCTGAAGTATCCCCACTTTCGAGGAAGGTGACCAATATTTCATAAGGGAACAAGAGAAGATACCCTAGAGGTGCGATTGTGCAAAGTGCTTTTTTCAGTTATTTTATCTTGAGAATTAGGGTTTTGTAGGTTCAATTATTAGTCTTGCCATACAAACCATAATTACTAACAGTTAAAAATATAATATGCGGAATTTCATAATTACTAACAGTTAAAATTTAATATAAGAATTAGGGTTTTCGATGTTAGTAAATTTTAACCTAATTCCTTTTCTCTTTCATTTCTAACCCTAATTGCTTCATGAACACATTAGCAATGTTAGTTTAAATCAAAGCATCGTAAAAATCAAAATAGGAATTTCATAAAAATATGTAACCGTCGATGCATCATATGCATGTTTTAGGCATCTTTGATCATTGAGAATGATTAAAACTTACTCTATGATACCTCAGGAATTGATTGGAATGGTTGACTGACCTTGAGGATGGCTGAATGAGGGATTTTGAATTCTCTCTTATCTTGCAAATTTCAACTTCAAACTCCTATTTCTGGAGCAATTTTTCGTGTCCTTTTCTTGTCTGAATATGATGAAGGAGAAGAGATTAGGTTAAAAGATGGGCTTGGACATCATGTAAAAGATATCTTTTGATTTTGTTTGAAAATATATTGAAATATGACAAAACCATGAAGATTTGATTCAAATAGGTCTACATGATTTTTTGCATGACCTCGGGCCTCCAAAATATTCAGATCTCAAGCCTTTTGCGCCTTATGCATTTATTTAATATTTACTTGATTCTGTTGAACCAAATCAAAGAATCGATACCCAAACGCATCAAGTCCATACCCAACAAACACACATTTCTTCAACTTCTAATTCAATTTTGACCTCTCAATCTTCGGAGTATGCACATAAGCCATGCACCTAAACACCCAAATATGGTCATAGGAAACATCTTTACCACTCCAAACACGATTTGGAACATCAAACTTCAACGAAACACATTGAGTGAGGTTTAAAAGATGTACAACCATGCTCAATGCTTCTCCCCAAAAGTATTTCGGCAACTTTGATTGAGAAAGTAAACATATCACCCTTTCCACCAAATTTATACTCATTCTTTCGACTAACCCATTCAATTGTGGTATCTTTGGAGGAGACTTTGGATGACGTATAACTTTTTCTTGACAATACTTGTCGAAAGGTCCAACATACTCTCCCCTGTTATCAATTCGGATACACTTTAGATTTTTCCCCATTTCTAATTCAACTGACGCTTGAAATGAATTAAAGGTATCTAAAACTTGATCTTTCGTCTTCAAGGTATAAGCCTATGTTTTCTGAGAACAATCATCAATGAAAGTCACAAAGTAATATGCACCACCAAGTGACCGTGTCTTCATTAGACCACACACATCGGAATATACTACATCCAATACTTATGATTTCCTCTTTGGTTCAGATGACATAAAGGAAACTCGCTTTTGCTTACCCGCCAAACAATGTGAACACTTTCTCAAATTTTCATCAGAAACACCATACAACATATTCTTCTTTACCAAAATGCTCAAACCTTTTTCACTCATATGACCCAAACGCTTGTGCCATAATTAGGATGAGCTATCATTGTCACAAGTGTTGATGTAGCACTTCGAAACCCCAAGTTGGATGACATACAAGTTCAAATTCCTTTTTCCTTTAACAACAACCAATGAGCCATTCTTTAACTTCCATTCATTACCCGAAAAAGAATGACCATATCCTTCATTATCCAACTTTCCAACGAATAAAAGGTTGAATCAAAGTTATGGAATATGTTTCACGCCTTTGAGAACTAGAGTAGTCTCATTGCTAGTTTCGACACAAATATCTCCTATTCCTATGATATTAGTTTTTCCATTATTTCTCATACGAACAACCCAAAGTCACTGGTCTCGTAAGTTGAAAAAAGATCATGTCTCGAGGTTACATGAGTAGAAGCACCACTACCAACCACCCAATCAATCTTATCACATGATAGATTGAAATTCTCTATATAACTATCACAAACAATAAAGAAATCATCAACAATAGCAACATCTTCATTATTGTTACCTTTCTTTTTGCTGTTGTTGTAACTCTTCTTCTTGTTTTCCCTTTTCAACTTCCAACAATACCTTTTTATGTGTCCATGTTGCCCATAATTATGACACTCAATATGAAAGAATCTATTAGAGCCTCCTTGTGATTTACCACGGGATGTTCCACAATTACTTGAACCTCTACTTTGATGTCCCCCCCTTGATTCAGCAACTAACACCTCAAAATGTGAAGAAGAACCTTATGACTTACACCTCAACTCCCTATTAAACACACTACTTTTATCCAAGTCCATCGAGATGATACTATTCAGAGCAGAGTTAGACAAGGATTTCCTAAAAGTCTCCTAAGAATTAGGAAAAGTACCAAGAAGCCACAAAACTTGAATTTCATCATCAAAAGTAAGATTCATCGCCAATAATTGATTTAGAATACCTTGAAAGTGTTCAAGTTATTGGTCACTGGTGAACAATCACTATACCTCAATGACATCAATTTTTTGAACAATAACAACTTATTATTGTTGTAACTGGCTTTACAATAAGAGTTGCCACCCTTAATTTTTATCCTAAGGAATGGAATATAAAGGATAATCCTAAAAAGTTAGAGATTCTAGGTTTTTGAATCGGTTTTAGATGAAGGGAAGGTGTTAGGCACCCCTCATCTACCTTGTTCACAAGGATACTAGGTGTTTTACCCAAAAATTTGCCCTCACATTTTTCTTCAAGGCATTCTTCCAAGGCTTCTCAGACACTCAGGACACTCAAGGGTTGACTAGTCAAGATGCTCCTCCTAAGCCAAAATCCTACAACTAGGGTTTAGAATTTATCAAGGAAATTTGGTTCGCAAAAGTCTCAAGTGGCTTTTATAGTTTTTAATAGGTCCTCAACAAGGTTCATGTCAAGTTTCAAGCCCCACATTACAAGTTTGCTCAGTCAATGGCTCAGATGATTGAAAATCAATTGTATTGATCAAAAAGTTAATTGTAGTCAACAGACAGTCAAACTTTAAGATTTTTGGTATATTCATCATTTGATCAAGGTTTGATCATGATTCCTCAAGGAAAGCCCTCAAATCATCAAAAGTCAAAAATTGCCAAATTAGGGTTTCCTTAGGAGAAGTAAACTGAACTTTGACCAGGCATAACTTTCACATGCTTCATCAACTTTTTCCCAACAAAACCCATTTTGAAGAAAATTCGACTCTCTACAACTTTGATTTTATTCTCAAGTCCAAAAAATGCTTCATTTGGAAGATATGATCTTATACATTATAGGTCATTTCTGAAAGTCAACAAACGACACTTTTTGTCAAGGAAACTTACATCAAGATAATGTCTTCAAGAACAAAAATGATAAACATAGAGATTGTATAGTACATCTTGGACTTTCCAAAAAGTCAAAGATAATCTTAAAAAGATGAAATTTTGGAAGTTATGAGTTGCACAAGGTTGGGAATTTTGAAGAAATTCATGAAGGACAAATTGAGCAAAATTGCATTTTTGAACCTATGAGCCTAATTTTTGATGTAAAAACATGTCCATAACATCTTAGAGGACCTCTAAGTCCATTTTGCATGACCTTGATTTTTATTTTTTTATTTATATTTATCTTGATTTTATTTACTTTAAAATCAAATAAATTAAATAAAAATACAATAAAACATGGGATAATGCATTTGGGCTTAACTTGGCCCATCATGGAGCCCAATATTTCGTGCAAAGACCAACAAAAATTGTCTAGGTTCATGCAAAAACGGAATTGGCAAGAATCATTCAAATATGGCCAACTTTAAATATGTTGGATTTTTTGTCTCATGGCCTTGAAAGCTTGATTCCTTGCCATATTGGTCTGCTCTCCTCCCTTCTCTCTATATAAAGCACTACAAGGCAAGCCAAAAAGGACACAAAAATTATTTCATAACAAAGCTCTCTCAAATTTGCAAAAATAAAATTGAAAAGTTGCAAAACTCATAAACCTGAGTTTCAACTTCTCTCATTCAAAACCAATGACTCCCTCATCCTTCTGAGATCTCCAGGAGGCGATTCACATTATTACCCAACCTCCACACGTCTCAGATCATCCTTTCAACCATCCCATAGTGTTTTTGTAAAATTTGGATTCCAAACTCTCTTATTGCGTAACTTAAACCAGTTTTATGCATTCATTCTTGTTATTATTGATATTGTGAGTAAATATGACATTTTACATGTAAGCATGAAGGTAGAAATAACATGATGCCATGGTTAGGGCGTAGAATATAGGAAGCTTCAGATTTCGTAATTCAGGAGTTCTTAACCCAAACTAATGGGCTAAGAAGGTTTGTATGGCAAGACTAATAATTGTTTCAGGAACACATTAGCAATGTTAGTTTAAATCAAAGCATCGTAAAAATCAAAATAGGAATTTCATAAAAATATGTAACCGTCGATGCATCATATGCATGTTTTAGGCATCTTTGATCATTGAGAATGATTAAAACTTACTCTATGATACCTCAGGAATTGATTGGAATGGTTGACTGACCTTGAGGATGGCTGAATGAGGGATTTTGAATTCTCTCTTTTCTTGCAAATTTCAACTTCAAACTCCTATTTCTGGAGCAATTTTTCGTGTCCTTTTCTTGTCTGAATATGATGAAGGAGAAGAGATTAGGTTAAAAGATGGGCTTGGACATCATGTAAAAGATATCTTTTGATTTTGTTTGAAAATATATTGAAATATGACAAAACCATGAAGATTTGATTCAAATAGGTCTACATGATTTTTTGCATGACCTCGGGCCTCCAAAATATTCAGATCTCAAGCCTTTTGCACCTTATGCATTTATTTAATATTTACTTGATTCTGTTGAACCAAATCAAAGAATCGATACCCAAACGCATCAAGTCCATACCCAACAAACACATATTTCTTCAACTTCTCATTCAATTTTGACCTCTCAATCTTCGGAGTATGCACATAAGCCATGCACCTAAACACCCAAATATGGTCATAGGAAACATCTTTACCACTCCAAACACGATTTGGAACATCAAACTTCAACGAAACACATTGAGTGAGGTTTAAAAGATGTACAACCATGCTCAATGCTTCTCCCCAAAAGTATTTCGGCAACTTTGATTGAGAAAGTAAACATATCACCCTTTCCACCAAATTTATACTCATTCTTTTGACTAACCCATTCAATTGTGGTATCTTTGAAGGAGACTTTGGATGACGTATAACTTTTTCTTGACAATACTTGTCGAAAGGTCCAACATACTCTCCCCTGTTATCAATTCGGATACACTTTAGCTTTTTCCCCATTTCTAATTCAACTGACACTTGAAATGAATTAAAGGTATCTAAACCTTGATCTTTTGTCTTCAAGGTATAAGCCTATGTTTTCTGAGAACAATCATCAATGAAAGTCACAAAGTAATATGCACCACCAAGTGACTGTGTCTTCATTAGACCACACACATCGAAATATACTACATCCAATACTTATGATTTCCTCTTTGGTTCAGATGACATAAAGGAAACTCGCTTTTGCTTACCCGCCAAACAATGTGAACACTTTCTCAAATTTGCATCAGAAACACCATACAACATATTCTTCTTTACCAAAATGCTCAAACCTTTTTCACTCATATGACCCAAACGCTTGTGCCATAATTAGGATGAGCTATCATTGTCACAAGTGTTGATGTAGCACTTCGAAACCCCAAGTTGGATGACATACAAGTTCAAATTCCTTTTTCCTTTAACAGCAACCAATGAGCCATTCTTTAACTTCCATTCATTACCCGAAAAAGAATGACCATATCCTTCATTATCCAACTTTCCAACGAATAAAAGGTTGACTCAAAGTTATGGAATATGTTTCACGCCTTTGAGAACTAGAGTAGTCTCATTTCTAGTTTCGACACAAATATCTCCTATTCCCATGATATTAGTTTTTCCATTATTTCTCATACGAACAACCCAAAGTCACTGGTCTCGTAAGTTGAAAAAAGATCATGTCTCGAGGTTACATGAGTAGAAGCACCACTACCAACCACCCAATCAATCTCATCACATGATAGATTGAAATTCTCTATATAACTATCACAAACAATAAAGAAATCATCAACAATAGCAACATCTTCATTATTGTTACCTTTCTTTTTGCTGTTGTTGTAACTCTTCTTCTTGTTTTCCCTTTTCAACTTCCAACAATACCTTTTTATGTGTCCATGTTGCCCATAATTATGACACTCAATATGAAAGAATCTATTAGAGCCTCCTTGTGATTTACCACGGGATGTTCCACAATTACTTGAACCTCTACTTTGATGTCCCCCCCTTGATTCAGCAACTAACACCTCAAAATATGAAGAAGAACCTTATGACTTACACCTCAAATCCCTATTAAACACACTACTTTTATCCAAGTCCATCGAGATGATACTATTCAGAGCAGAGTTAGACAAGGATTTCCTAAAAGTCTCCTAAGAATTAGGAAAAGTACCAAGAAGCCACAAAACTTGAATTTCATCATCAAAAGTAAGATTCATCGCCAATAATTGATTTAGAATACCTTGAAAGTGTTCAAGTGATTGGTCACTGGTGAACAATCACTATACCTCAATGACATCAATTGTTTGAACAATAACAACTTATTATTGTTGTAACTGGCTTTACAATAAGAGTTGCCACCCTTAATTTTTATCCTAAGGAATGGAATATAAAGGATAATCCTAAAAAGTTAGAGATTCTAGGTTTTTGAATCGGTTTTAGATGAAGGGAAGGTGTTAGGCACCCCTCATCTACCTTGTTCACAAGGATACTAGGTGTTTTACCCAAAAATTTGCCCTCACATTTTTCTTCAAGGCATTCTTCCAAGGCTTCTCAGACACTCAGGACACTCAAGGGTTGACTAGTCAAGATGCTCCTCCTAAGCCAAAACCCTACAACTAGGGTTTAGAATTTATCAAGGAAATTTAGTTTGCAAAAGTCTCAAGTGGCTTTTATAGTTCTTAATAGGTCCTCAACAAGGTTCATGTCAAGTTTCAAGCCCCACATCACAAGTTTGCTTAGTCAATGGCTCAGATGATTGAAAATCAATTGTATTGATCAAAAAGTTAATTGTAGTCAACAGATAGTCAAACTTTAAGATTTTTGGTATATTCATCATTTGATCAAGGGTTGATCATGATTCCTCAAGGAAAGCCCTCAAATCATCAAAAGTCAAAAATTGCCAAATTAGGGTTTCCTTAGGAGAAGTAAACTGAACTTTGACCAGGCATAACTTTCACATGCTTCATCAACTTTTTCCCAACAAAACCCATTTTAAAGAAAATTCAACTCTCTACAACTTTGATTTTATTCTCAAGTCCAAAAAATGCTTCATTTGGAAGATATGATCTTATACATTATAGGTCATTTCTGAAAGTCAACAAACGACACTTTTTGTCAAGGAAACTTACATCAAGATAATGTCTTCAAGAACAAAAATGATAAACATAGAGATTGTATAGTACATCTTGGACTTTCCAAAAAGTCAAAGATAATCTTAAAAAGATGAAATTTTGGAAGTTATGAGTTGCACAAGGTTGGGAATTTTGAAGAAATTCATGAAGGACAAATTGAGAAAAATTGCATTTTTGAACCTATGAGCCTAATTTTTGATGTAAAAACATGTCCATAACATCTTAGAGGACCTCTAAGTCCATTTTGCATGACCTTGATTTTTATTTTTTTATTTATATTTATCTTGATTTTATTTACTTTAAAATCAAATAAATTAAATAAAAATACAATAAAACATGGGATAATGCATTTGGGCTTAACTTGGCCCATCATGGAGCCCAATATTTCGTGCAAAGACCAACAAAAATTGTCTAGGTTCATGCAAAAACGGAATTGGCAAGAATCATTCAAATATGGCCAACTTTAAATATGTTGGATTTTTTGTCTCATGGCCTTGAAAGCTTGATTCCTTGCCATATTGGTCTGCTCTCCTCCCTTCTCTCTATATAAAGCACTATAAGGCAAGCCAAAAAGGACACAAAAATTATTTCATAACAAAGCTCTCTCAAATTTGCAAAAATAAAATTGAAAAGTTGCAAAACTCATAAACCTGAGTTTCAACTTCTCTCATTCAAAACCAATGACTCCCTCATCCTTCTGAGATCTCCAGGAGGCGATTCACATTATTACCCAACCTCCACACGTCTCAGATCATCCTTACAACCATCCCATAGTGTTTTTGTAAAATTTGGATTCCAAACTCTCTTATCGCGTAACTTAAACCAGTTTTATGCATTCATTCTTGTTATTATTGATATTGTGAGTAAATATGACATTTTACATGTAAGCATGAAGGTAGAAATAACATGATGCCATGGTTAGGGCGTAGAATATAGGAAGCTTCAGATTTCGTAATTCATGAGTTCTTAACCCAAACTAATGGTGCAACTAAGATAGCAGGATCCAATCTACTGGATCTAGAGTTTTGCTTTTTTTTTGTTTGATTGATTTTGCAGGTTTTGAAGAAAAACCCCCATCAGAGATGATGGTGTTTTCCATCCTCCATGGTGGTTTGAAAAACGCGGAGGAGATCAACACAAGCATGACATAACGAAATGTCATGACAGGCCCATTGTTTCTTTTTATTATTATTTTCTTAATTTACATTTTCTTTTTTTAACTGATTAATTTATTTTAATCATAAAAATCAAAAATCACAAAAATATTAGACTTAGGTTTTTTTAATTAAATTAATTTTGATATAATTATTTAATCACTTTATTTTTAAATAATAAATCAATTAGAATTAGGTTTCTATTAATTTAATTATTATTTTTTCCTAAACAAAAACAACAAAAATATTTCTTTTCATCACTTAGATTATTTTTAGGTTTTACATCTTTCCCCTCTTTTCTTCTTCGCGCGTTCATCTATTTTTATTCGCATTATTTTCACAAATTATGTAATTGCCCAAAGGTTGTAATAGCTTAATTTAGGACCCTTTATATTTTTATTTCCCTATTTTTGGTTTGTAATTTTCCCCATCCCGAAGCTTTAGAATTGCATAGATTCAATTTTCCGCACTTTATTTTCCGTACTTATATACAATTAACTGTTAGATGTATGCTAATAGGCTTGCATGGAAAGAATTAAAAACAAACGCTAGAAAACCTAACATTCAAGGCAAATAACTAAAACACAACACACTCTCACACGCGCACCTCTAAGGTACCTCCACTTTGTTGCCTTTGGAAAAACAGTCATGTCCCTCGAATACGAGACACTTTAGCAAAGACCCTCGGTTAAAAATATCGTAGTCCCTCGATGACGTTTCGATGCTGCCTTTGGTATACGATCTAGTCCCTTACGATATAATTACTAAATTTCCCTACAAGTTGCCTTTATGACTGTGCGATGAACCGTGCATGTCCCTCAAAACATCCAATGACAGGGCTACCTACTGACTAATAGTAGGATAACATTGTCTAAAGGAAAAGAGGAAAAGAACAGAGACCATTTGAGTAGGTAGACCGCTTATGGTTGCTTGCTCACAAAAACAAACAAAATAATTTTTCACACATACACAAACTCTTTTCTAAATATTTTCAAAGACAAGAAACACTTTGTATACGTTCTCAACGATACGAGAAACATTACAAAGTTCGTCGCACTAAGGCGTCTTTTCAAAAATATTTTCAAATACACTTACACAAAAGAGTATTTTGAAAGTGAGCTAGCAACTAAGAGCCCGTAGATAACTACGGATGAAAAGGGTGCTAACACCTTCCCTTTTCATAATCTACCCCTCGAACTCAAAATATTTAAAAATGTCTTTCCTGTTCTTTTCACCCTTTCCTTTATTGGATAAAAGAAAAGTCAGTGGAGACTCTTGCTAACCCCAACAACTGCGATAAAACGAAAAACCAGTTAAGTCAGTTCTCCCACCGTATTATAGAATCGACGACTCTGACGGGGATCACTAAAAAAAAGTGGGGTTACCTTAGAGATAGTTAACATTTAAATGCTTAACTGGTTTAATTTGCTTGCTTTACATTTTGGGTTATGTTTGGGTATTCTTGTATAGATCCTATACTTGGATCTGGGGCACATTAGGTTAGTAGAAATAGATCGTAGGGACTGTGCAGCGTAATACCAACATGGTTGAAGTGATGGCTACGTTAGTGTGACACATTTGTTAGTACTGGTATCCCTTGAGTTCAGTCAAGGAGAATACGGGGCCGTTGTGTGGTGTCATAAAGCACTAACTGACCGTAGAACCTTAGTTGAACAACTTGGCCATTAGAAAGTAGTGAGATATCCGGCTTTGGTGGAAGACTAAAGTTGGTTGATACTCGATGCTACACACATTGAGGTTGGAATTTCGGGATATTTCAGTCACTACTAAAGAAGCTTGAGCTAAAACAATGCCCGAGAGAAAGATAAGTGGTATTAAGATCCTTTAGAACCCGGTTACTTTCTTTAGGATAGGTTGAACCAACTAAACTTTAAGAGGGTACTTACCTACAAACTCCATGCAAGCCTGAATCTAAGGCTACTTGTATGAATTATTTGCATTCACTATCTAACAAATTGAACTCCTTACAGGGCTTGTTTGTATTCATTATCTAACGATGTGAATTCCTTGTAGGACTTGTTTGCAGTCCTTATCCAATAACCTGGATTTCTTGCAAGGCTTACTTGTTTACGTCACCTTGCACTTTTGTTTGGTGCATAACATACACATCATGACATCATGCTATAGCATTTTCATTAACCATTTCAAGGATCTCAAAGGGCTTATGATGCATGTTATAATAAACTAAACGTCTAGCAAGGGGCAAGGGGATTTATTTCCTCTAGCCAATGCCATCAAAGCACGATGTCTTGAGTCAGTGTCTATGACCCAATCAACATGGTTAACTTGATTCTCATGGAAGGACATTCAACGATACAAAGTTCTTCAATTGAGGCTACAATCAAAATTCAATCATCTTCTTGTGTTTACCCCACGAGATCCTTGAAAACATTGCATGCATATCATTACATAACAGGTACTCTCAAGACAAGTTCCTCATTTTCTCGCTGTTTATGTCAGCAAGGAAGATGGCTCCCGAATAGAACAACAGAGATCTCCAAACGCAAGATGCTCAGTTCAAGGAAATGTTCCTAAATCTATCCAAGAGGCAAGAAGAATTGAAAAAACTCCTCGCTGGGAACATGACCAAGAAATATCCTGAAGATAACAAGGATGACCAATTGGAACAACTGCAAGCTGGGATGGAAAGGATGAGAATCCAGATGAGTAGTCAGGCCACTCTTATCCAAAATTTAGCTCGGGGACAAGAAGAGTTAAGGATTCTCATTAGCAATCTTCATCAAGACAGATACGACTTTTTGTGGTAAACTGCTAGGATTTATAGCCTAATCAATGATCAACCTCTCATGGCAGACAAGGAATCAGGTAACATGTTCATGCAGGAACATGTTGAAAATAAACTCGGGAGCGGTGAAATTCAGGGGACTGCATCTTCAAGTACTCATAAGAGACCATACAATGGAAAGAATGAGTCCAGTATTGTGTACGACCAGAAGGATCGTAATAAGAGTGATCTCAACCAATCTGTGGGGGCAGTGCGGATCTATAATCTAGGACTGGTGCAACAACAATGACAAGGTGATTAGCGTAAGCAGGACACACCCAAAATGCAATTAACCAAAATCAACATGTTTTGGCTCAAGTATTGCAACACATGTTAAAGATAGGGTTGATGACATTGAAGGGTCCTCCTCAGAATCCCAACACCGCCTCTCCTCGGTACAATCCTAATGTGAGATGTGCTTATCATTCCAATAGTCTTGGGCATGACACTAATAGTTGTTGGGCATTGAAAATTAATATTCAAGACTTGATCAACGGAGGAGTGTTGGAGTTCACACAAGATGGTCAGACTGAACTCTTTTGCCATCCCTCAAAGGCATACCATCTGAAGTGACAAGTTCAGACGAAAAGGCTTTTTGTTCATTAGAATTTTCAAATTGTAATTTTTTTTTGATTGTTCAAATACTTATTTTATGTCAAACTTTTCTATTCCATTAATACATTGCATATGTTTATCTTAAATTAATCCATTCATTTTCACTATTATGAAACTATGCTTTTACTTCCTTTTTGTGATATTCAACTCTCAATTGAAAGCTATAAGCCTTTAGAGGGAGGACAACAAAAACAATGCCATAATCTCATACATTATGCTTTTGAACAGACCTTGCTGACGATTGACGATGTACATGCGTTATTTCAAATCCTAAACATTGGAGTTATAAGGAAGTTAATCCCTAGTCAACCCCTTTGAGCCTAATAAAGTAGGAGTTTTCTTTTTCATGCGAATTGAAACCTTTAATTATAACCTGGGGCAGGGTAGTTTCCCAGTTAATTCAACGATGCATTCAATTGCAAGCTTTACCTTCGTACACAATGAATAATGTCGAATATGCTCTTCTAAATCAAAAGACAGTGATGGTTCCCCGTAATCACTAAAACAGACAGTCATTATTTTTCAAAAGAAAAGCCCGTTAAGTCAAAACCTATGAAGGAGACTTAAGAAAAAAATTGGAGAATCCCGCTGAATGTAATCACAAATGAAACAGTTCAGGAAAAAGGTAGGAATAATAAAATAAAAAAGAGAGGTCGCTACAAATCATCAACAAAATAAAAAATGTTACAAAAAAAGGACTGACTTCTCAAATAAACTTCAGTATCCGAACCATCACCAGAATATCAGGGCCAAGATTCCAGACTCGATTAGAATCCAAAACACACAATTAACTGAGTATAAGGCTGAAGAACATTACGAAGAATGGGTTGGGTACAAATAAAAGTTTGAGCCTTTATCCTTTGTTTCTTAAACTGTGAACTAGGCCACTCTACAACCCTTAAAATTCCTAATTGAAGCAAGGGTTAGTTCGAAAGCATATTTTTACAAAAAGGTATCCTGACTCCCGTAAGGTTTACTATAAATCCTGAGTTGAATTCATGTTCTTACATAATTATTTTTGTTTATTAAA
This sequence comes from Vicia faba, assembly GCA_948472305.1. Taxonomy (NCBI): domain Eukaryota; kingdom Viridiplantae; phylum Streptophyta; class Magnoliopsida; order Fabales; family Fabaceae; genus Vicia; species Vicia faba. The sequence continues at coordinate 1,523,925,480 of OX451738.1, forward strand.
AATTCATTTTCAACACTTCAAGAAAGACATAAGCTTTTCATTTTTAAAAATGCCATTGTTTGCATATGACCAATTGTTCGACAGCAGAGAAATTTGCACAACAAATATTCAATGAATGGAAATCCTCTCAATGAACTGAATCACCTTAGATGGAAAGACATTTTCAATAACAGGCCTTTCATAATCAAGGGGCATGGCATGGTGTCCAACCGATCTAGGGGCAGTCGATTTAAGATTCAAGGAATCTCTCAAAAGTGTCGGATAGACAGGGGCAGATCTCTATCTCAATCACTTGGGGAATTGGACATGAATTCCAGCAAAGGATCACGTACAATCGAGCAAACATTTTTCTGGAAGTGCTACAAAACTTACTTCTATGAACAATGACAATTCTCCGCACTCGGTAAACACATACATAGTCGGAAAATACTACGCATGAAAAAGACCCGCTAGGTTAACTCGCCTAGGAAAAACAAGGGCATCCCGACGAACCAAAAGAGTTCCGGCAAAAATTAAGGATATATAAATAAAACTGTACACCTGGAAAGTCGAAAACCTAAAAAGTCGGCTTGGGCAAAAAAGGGTATCCCGTTGGACTGAAAATCTTAAAGGACAGTCCAAGGAAAAGTCAAGGATTAAAGCGTACAAATATGTCCCGTCATCTCGCCACTTGTCTATCATTAGAAGACTTACCACCCTGATCTACATTCACCAAGGGCTCTAGAAGCAGAGGTATGTTCAAGTCTCCACAGATCCCTACAGAGCCACTTCCATGAGATTATCCCCACAAGGTAATCTTCACAAGTTCATACATTCCCTGCAATTTCCACGACAGATTGCTCTGGCTGATAAAGGAATATGATCTTCTCCCTAGAAATATCACCAACCTACGGAGTTTCGATCAGCACAGTTCATGGAGTTTCTCTTCCCCAGCTGAGCTTGTTCCTCTGAGGTTGTAAAACCCCTTCAGACTTCTGATCTCCATCAGAGTTCATTTCCTTAACAAGGGTGTTTCCTCAGCAAGAGTATTTCTCCATCAACAGGGTTTATTTCCCCAAATAGATTATCGTCTAGATACAATTCAGATACAATCTAAATATAGACTCATTCTGATACTCATTCTAGATACAGTTCATATACAATCCAGATATGGATGTCATTCTGATACTCATTCAGTACATCTTCCATATACAGTTCAGATACGATCAAGATATGGATGTCATTCTGATACTCATTCAGTGCATCTTCTAGACATAGTTTAGATACATTCTTGATATGTATATCATTCTGATAGCCATTCATTACATCCTCAGATACAATCAAGGCATAGACTTATTCTGACACTCCGCAACTTGAGTATACTTTTACCTTAAACCACCGGCTAAAATCCTTCCCAAGTGAAGTCATCACTATCCCCAGAGAGTTCCTACTGAATCTAAAATTGGATCAGATGTCAGTCCACTTTATCCTTCTCAGACGAGTCAGAAAGTTATCCATCGATGTTATCCATAGACAAGGTATACAAGGAATTATAACTCACCAGTAGAGCAAAGAACAACCAAAGTTTTGAACTCTTCTTCCTCAAGCAGGAGTTAACACTCTCTAGCAGACTTCCCTCAGAAAGAAGAAACCAATGTTCCCCAGGGGAGTTTCCTCAAACAAGAAAGTAGGAGTCCCCAGCGGAAACAATCCCCAAAAGATCGAAGATACACATACTCTTCATCCCCAACAACAATCAGGGATTTATTTCCCCAGACTAAGATGCTGCTCAAATTTGAGAATGCACTTCAATAACATTTCACATTCACCATCATTTACCAATATCATAACATATGCATACGAAACACATATAGCATAATCTCATTTATTTTGAGAATGTCATTACACAATGCATTTCATACATCATGACATTGCATACAGCTAACCCTTTATCTTTTCAAGTAAGGTCTATAAACAGACGAATATCATCAACTATCTACATGACCAGGAAAATTTCTTCAGAAACTAAATTCTGAGAAGCATTTCCCTCAAAGACTTTCCCCAGAAAGTCATTCTGAAAAATATCTCTTCTAGATAAAGTCAGGCGTAGACATCTTCTAGTGCATCATTCAGACGAAATCAAGCACTGATTCCTTCTAGTACCCTTTGAAGTAGTAGTCGCCATAGATTCCTTCCAGTACATTGTGAAGTAGTAGTCATCATAGATTCCTTCTGGTACCCTTTGAAGTAGTAGTCACCATATATTCCTTCTGATACCTTTGAAGTAGTAGTCGCTATAGATTCCTTCTAGTACCTTATGAAGTAGTAGTCTCTATAGATTCCTTCTAGTACCCTTTGAAGTAGTAGTCGCCATAGATTCCTTCTGGTACCCTTTGAAGTAGTAGTCGCCATAGATTCCTTCTAATACCTTGTAAAGTAGTAGTCACCATAGATTCCTTCTGGTACCTTGTGAAGTAGTAGTCACCATAGATTCCTTCTGGTACCCTTTGAATTAGTAGTTTCCATTGATTCCTTCTAGTACCCTTTGAAGTAGTAGTCACCATAGATTCCTTCCAGTACCTTATGAAGTAGTAGTCGCCATAGATACCTATTGAAGTAGTAGTCGGGCGTAGACTCCTTCCATTACCTATTGAAGTAGTAGTTGGGCGTAGAACCCTTCCGGATACATCTCCTAAATACAAAGTTAAGCATAGACTTATTCTTATATTTCTATCAACAGTTACATTGGATGGCATCAATAAGCCCAATACAATCAACCCAACTTTACTATCAATAAGCCCAATACAATCATCTTCTACCTTTAAGTCATGAAAGGAAGACATGCTAATCTAATTTTTCAGGTTTAAGAAGATTGAACAGGGCAGCTATTGTACCCAAAAGTTTCCCTCACATTTTTCTTTAAGGCATTCTTCCAAGGCTTCTTAGACACTCAAGGGTTGAATAGTCAAGATGCTCCTCCTAAGCAAAAAGGCTACAACTAGGGTTTGTAATTTCTAAAGGAAATTTGGTTTGCAAAAGTCTCAAGTGGCTTCCATGGTTCTTCATTGGTCCTCAACAAGGTTCATGTCAAGTTTCAAGCTCTACGTCACAAGTTTGCTCAGTCATTGGCTCAGGTGATTTAAAATATATTGTATTGGTCAAAAAGTTAATTATAGTCAACATACATTCAAACTTCAATATTTTTGGTGATATTAAACATTTGATCAAGGGATGATCATGATTCCTCAAGGAAAGCCCCCAAATCATCAAAAGTCAAAAATTGCCAAATTAGGGTTTCCTTAGGAGAAGTAAACTGAACTTTAACCAGACATAACTTTCACATGCTTCATCAAATTTTTCCAAACCAAAGCCCCTTTTGAAGGAAATTCAACTCTCTATAACTTTTATTCTATTCTCAAGTCCAAAAAGTGCTTCATTTGGAAGATATGATCTCATACATTATAGGTCATTTTCGTAAGTCAACAAAAGACACTTTTTGTCAAGGAAACTTACATTAACATAATGTCTTCAAAATAAAACATGATAAACATAGAGATTGTAGAGGACATCTTGGAATTTCTAAAAAGTCCAAGATAATCTTAAAAAGATGAAAATTGAGCAAGTTATAAGTTGCACAAGTTGGGGAATTTTGAAGAAATTCATGAAGGACAAATTGAGCAAAATTGAATTTTTGAACCTATGAGCCTAGTTTTTGATGTTAAAACATGTCCATAACATATTATAGGACTTCTAAGTTCATTTTTGCATGACCTTGATTTTTTATTTTTTTATTTATATTTATCTTGATTTTATTTAATTTAAAATCAAATAAATTAAATAAAAATACAATAAAACATGGGATAATGCATTTGGGCTTAACTTGGCCCGTCATGGAGCCCAATATCTAGTGCAAAGACCAACAAAAATTGTCTAGGTTCAGGAAAAAACGGAATTGGCAAGAATCATTCAAATATCGCTAACTTTCGATATGTTGGATTTTTTGTCTCATGGCCTTGAATGTTTGATTCCTTGTCATATTGGTCTGCTCTCCTCCCTTCCCTCTATATAAAGCACTACAAGGAAAGCCAAAATGGACACAAAAATTATTGCATAACAAAGCTCTCTCAAATTCTAAATAAAAAATTCAAAAGTTGCAAAACTCAAAAACCTGAGTTTCAGCTTCTTCCATTCAAAACCAACGACTCCTTCATCTTTCTGAGATCTCCAGGAGGCGATTAATATCATTACCCAATCCTCACATATTTCAGATCATCCCTATGATCATCCCACGGTGTTTTTGTAACATTTTGATTCCAAACTTTCTTATCATGTAACTTAAACCAGTTTTATGCATTAATTCTTGTTATTATTGATATTGTGAGTAAATATGACATTTTACATGTAAGCATGAAGTTAGAAATAACATGAGGCCATGATTAGGGCGTAGAATATAGGAAGCTTCATATTTCGTGATTCAGGAGTTCTTACCTCAAATTAATGACACCACTGAGATCGCAAGATCCAATATACTGGATCTAGAGTTTCGCTTTTTTTTGTTTGATTGATTTTGCAAGTTTTGAAGAAACCCCCCCATCGAAGATGATGGTGTTTCCCATCCTCCATGGTGGTTTGAAAAATGCAGAGGAGGTCAACCCAGGCGTGGTAGAACGAAATGTCACGACAAACCCATTGTTTATTTTTATTATTTTTTGCTTAATTTATATTTTTTTAATTAATTAATTTTATTTAGTCATAAAAATAAAAAATCACAAAAATATTAGACTTAGATTTTTTTAATTAAATGAATTTTTATTTAATTATTTAGTCACTTTCTTTTTAAATAATTAATCAATTAGAATTAGGTTTCTAGTAATTTAATTATTATTTTTTCCTAAACAAAAACAACAAAAATATTTCTTTTCATCACTTAGATTATTTTTAGGTTTTACATCTTTCCCCTCTTTTCTTCTTCGCGCGTTCATCTATTTTTATTCGCATTATTTTCATAAATTATGTAATTGTCCAAAGGTTCTAATAGCTTAATTTAGGACCCTTTACATTTTTCTTTCTCCATTTTTGGTTTGTAATTTCCCCCATCCCGAAACTTTGTAATAGCATAGATTCAATTTTCCGCACTTTATTTTCCGTACTTATATACAATTAACTGCTAGATGTATGCTAATAGGCTTGCATGGAAAGAATTAAAAATAAATGCTAGAAAACCTAACATTCAAGACAAATAACTGAACCACAACACACTCATACACACGCACCTCTAAGGTACCTCCACTTTTTTGCCTTTGGAAAAACAATCATGTCCCTCGAATGCTAGACACTTTAGCAAACAACCTCGGTTAAAAATATTATAGTCCCTCGATGACCCTTCGATGCTGCCTTCGATATACGATCTAGTCCCTTACGATAAAATTGCTAAAGTGCCCTACGAGTTGCCTTTATGACTGTGCGATGACCCGCGCCTATCCCTCAAAACATACAACGACAGGGCTACCTACTGACTAATAGTAGGATAACATTGTCTAAAAGAAAAGAGGAAAATAACAAATAAAATTCGAGTAGGTAGACCGCTTATGGTTGCTTGCTCACAAAAACAAACAAAACAATTTTTCACACATACACAAACTCTTTTCTAAATATTTTCAAAGACAAGAAACACTTTGTATATGTTCTCAACGATACGAAAAACATTACAAAGTTCTCCGCACTAAGGCGCCTTTTCAAAAATATTTTCAAATACACTTACACAAAAAAACATTTCAAAGTGAGCTAGCAACTAAGAGCTCGTAGATAACTACGGATGAAAAGGGTGCTAACACCTTCCCTTTTCATAACCTACCCCCGAACTCAAAATATTTAAAAAGGTCTTTCCTGTTCTTTTTACCCTTTCCTTTATTGGATAAAAGAAATTTCAGAAACCAGTAAAGTCACTTCTCCCACCGTATTACACTAGGGTTAGAAGCACAATTTTTAAGAAATAGGGTTTTAATGTTTTATTAGGGGAGCTCGCCACGATTTTAGTCGTATGTCCACGTATCCTCTTAAGAGGAATCATAGTCCCAATTCGTAGTTCGCGGTGTTGGTTGGTTTTTTTATAGGATTGCATAGAATTGCTTTTGAATTTATCTTTGAACCTAGTCTGAGTTATAAGTTGAGTGATCGTAGATGCAATTCGTAGTTAATTTTAAAAGTAATTCTATTTAATCCTTTTTCGAAAATATCTTGGGTTTTTGTTATGTTAGTAAAAATGATTTTTGATTAGTTAGCTATATTAAAATGTATAGCGAGGGGAGTCTGATATAGTATCCTAATCACGTGGCCAGATATTAGCCACATGTCATTCGTGGATGGTGAATTTGGTGAATTTTCATGGATTTTAATTGTTTGACTTTAAATGATAAACGGGTAAACGATGTGTCGACCGATTTAATTACTTGAAGATGGACATTCTATTATTTAAAGAATGTTTGAATTAATTTAATAAGATTAATAATCATGGAATTAATACAAATTAATTATTTAGATAACTTAGTTAGATATTTATCCTAATTACAAAAATAAAATTATTACTAATTATCTAACTAACTAAGATACTAGGAGAGGTGATTATAGATAATTAGGGTACATCCCAATAGTAATTGAGTAAGGGAAAGAAAATAAAGGCCCGATGCATTAAGCCCAAGACCTAAACTCATCATTGCCCTAATTACAACTAGCTAAAGTAAATAAATAAAAATTAAAAGAAGACCAACAAGTGATGCATGTGGAGCGGCACCCTTTTTATTATTTTTCAAAACGAAACCGATGATGGCGGCGCTGAGACCTGAGAGACGGAGGCGCGTGTTCTGCAGCGGTGCGCATAGGATGGTCTCAGGTCGTGGTTTGTCGGGTTCAATTCACGGAGGAACATTTGATCAGAGGCTTTGTCTTTCATCTTCTATTTTCAAGTCTCTTCATCCGCTTTGGTTTAACATGGACAGGTTTGTTGTTGTAGAAACAACAACATGAAAAAGGTGGTGTAAGGTTATGTTGGTATATGGTGTAAGATTATTTTGGATGTATGGTTTTACTTTGTAATGAAATCGGTGTGGTTTATGTAAAAAGAAGGAGAAAAATCGTGTAGATAGCTTGAGGAAAACATTGACAACAATGGTTTTTTCGTTGGTAAAGATGAGTGCGAAAATTGACAAGGGGAGATCTATACAAGCATATGTAGTGTGTATTGTAAGTCTACTGTGAATTGTTAATGTGAGATGGGTGTGTGTGAAAAATTATTGTTTAGAAAACTATGTGCAAGAGAGAAAATGCAACTTTGAATTTGAAAATTGTTTAGAAAAATTATTGGTAAGGCAAGGCGTGTACGTGTGAATATTTGTAGTATATACTTGTGAATTTATGAATTTACAGTGTTTGAGTGAATTGATAGTTGGTGAATGAATTTGTTGGCCGCCCATTCAATTTGTTAATATGATAATAATTTTTTTAGAAGAAAAATATAACCATCAGAATTATCATTTGGTAAAAATAATAAGTAAATTAAAAAAAGAAAGACAAAAATTAACAAAATAATAAGGGAGGGGCCTCATATAAAATTATTAGTTGTTTATTGGTTATTGTCTGATGTAGACAACAACAAGGTTTCAGATGTGAAAATGTGAATTTGTTAATCATGAAAGTCTGTTAATTTGTTGATTGTGAGAAATTATGGATTTGTGGATGAAAAATTATGACAATAATGAGTGCTATTTACAGACTTAGAATTAGGTTAAAAATACTTAGCAAGTAAGTTGGTCCAAAAACCAAGAGAAGCCCTAAGCTTGATTTCCAAACAAGGAAAGAAAATTAGTTAAAAAAGGAATAGAAAAATGTTTAAAAGTGCACCCCAAGATATTTAAACCCATGACCTTATGATTGCAAGCTTTATTTCTTACCAATTATGCTATGCTGCTTATTTGTAAATAAACCCAATTGAAAGTATATGAAAGATGTGCAGATATTTTCTATTTAAAAATACAAATAATTTGAAATAAATTATTATATTTTTAACTGGACTTGAGAATGAATATTTATAAAACCCCAAAATATTAATGTAGATCAAAAGAATTTTATAAAAATCCATGTTTGAAATCAATTTCGACCGTAGTGTTAAAGGGCGGGTAAATTTGGAGGATGGTAATTGTTCCCGATCTTTCTTGCATACAACTTCACAAGTTTGGTCTAAAGAGAGCGAGCATGAGTCACCAAGCTCACATATTTCAAAACATCATCATCCATACATTGATGAATATATCTAAAAACTTGTCTATGCAACAAAGTCCATTCATCATCACTCTTTCCATCGGGTTTTTCATTAGAAAAAACCGGAAAGTGAAAAACCTTTCACATAAAGCAAATCTTCCATTTTTCCTTTCCAAACATTATAATTGGAATCAATCAAACTCAGCATCTGAGATGTGTTTGTCTCCATCGTTATACAAACCAAACCACAGCTCTAGATACAACTTGTGGGGAGGAAATCATAAATGCAACAGAATAATCCAACAACTCAAATTCCCCCAAATATAAAATGAAACATAGAGACAATCAACAAAAACACACCAAACAACACAACACAATTTTATTATGGAAAAACCAATGTTAACTAGGAGTAAAAAACCACGAGACTCGTAGGTCACTTAATATCTCCATTATAATCAACAATGGGTATAAACAAGTATATCTCTAACACTATTTATAGGAATACATTAACACCATGAATATTTGCAATCAATCTTGGAATACAAGAAAAATCAAGAGAGCCAAAATAACCCAAAAACATCAAGAAATTTTAACCTCAAAGACCGCCTCGACATGCCGACTTAGAAAGCTCTGAATCCAATCACCACTGTTCAGAATGTTCTCTTATGAGTCATGAATGTTGTATCAAAATTTCAGGACCATCCGACCGTTGAATTTTACTCAAGCTTCGATTTCGTGAGACTGAACTGTGATGAAATTGGGGCTGCGGGATTTTGATATGGCTGCTGATTTTTCTCTCGTCTCACTTCTTTTCTCTTGTTATTTTTCACACCTTAACCCTATTACTCTTTGTTGGATGATAACAAAGGTTAACACACATATGGGCCACTAACCCACATCATTTTGGCCACTCCAAATATGAGGGATAGTCCAACAGATATGTGTAACTATACACAATAAAATAGTAGCAAGACATATAAAAATAAGAGTATCGATCACACAGATTGTGATAACTTAAGTTAATTCTCACATTAAAATATTGTGAATAGTCATGAGCATGAATTTAATAATAATAGTGGTTTGTCACATATTCTGCTTCAAATACAACAAATGGTAACTGATGATGAAGAAATTAGATCAATAGTAAGAGGCTTGTTGAACAATGATCCATGTAATGAAGTTTATATTGTGTGTGTATGTGTGTGTGTATGATGAAATTTGTCATGATAAATGAGACAGAAAATGATCTAGTGATACATGTCTACAACATCAAGGCATATGCATTAAGTTAAGGAAACAACTCTTGAAGTCTCACAATAACATTAAAGCATGTCTATTTGCATCTTCCGATTTCCTCTATGATTTTAGTCCTTTATCTGTAAAGTGACTAATCTAGTGAATATGTCTATTCTACAATTTTCAACCATATTTACTTATGAAGTATGTTAGTTAATAGATCTCTCGATCTTTAAATTTTTAATCATTTCTAAGGTGATCAAGAAAAGAAACATATGTATAAGATTATTTAACAAACTAAAATGCATCCATTCAAACTACACTATGTTAATACAATATACTAATTTTCATTTGTTGTAAATGTGTCTTAAAATCTTTATTGATGAAGAGAAAGAAAACATGTTTCGAGATTGCCAAAAATCAAGAAGCCGAAAAGTAATCTGGTCTGAGCGATTCACGGGTATCGAACTCAATCGATTAGGTTCATTGATCCATCCATTAATGTTAGAATATTTTTATATTAATTTGAATATCATATAAATTAATATAAGAAAATATATAAAAAAATTATAAAATATTTATAATATTCTAAAATATAATATAGGATATATATTTATAATATTCTAAGAGATATTATAAGTTATATATATATATATTCTAAGAGACATTATAAGATATTTATAATATTTGAGAGATATTATAAAATTATAATAATATATTTTATTCTAACCATTAATGAGACATGTTTTGGATTTGTTGGATTTTAGCAATTATAAATATGTATCTCTTCTGTTATTACAGTCTGACTATCTTAGAGCTTACAACAACAAGGGAGAGCAGGGGTTTAAAGGTATAACATAGAGTTTTGGCTATTCTTAAGGGAAACCTTAGAAAGGAAAATATTTTGGGAAACCTTTGGAGTTATATAAGGGAATTTGGGAGTTGGGAAACACTTGTTTACACATTGGGTTTGAGTTATTCATATATTGAAGGTTGAAGAGGTGGAGAAATACTTGGGTAGAAAATAGAGTTGTTCTTGGATGCTTTCTGGGTTGTTCTTGGGAACCTGAAGGCGAAGGCTATTTTCTTGTAACTCATATGTAATCTCTTGTAACAACGTTTTGAGCATAGTAAATTGGAGAGTTGCTCTCCCCTAGAGTAGATCGTTTGATCGAACTGGGAAAATAAACCTTCATCTTTTTCTCGTCTTACTCTGTTATATTATTTGTGTATAAATTATTATTGTTGTAGACCATTTATTTTGGGTGATAATAAGGCATGCAAGGTTCATGGTATTGGTACGGTCATATTTAAAATGTTTGATGATCATGAACTTATTCATAATATGAGGTCTGATCCAGAACTCAAGCGGAATTTGTTATCTATAAGTATGTTTGATGATCTAGGCTATTGTACTAGAGTTGAATACAGAGTGTTGAAGATTTCGCATGATGAATTGATTATTTATAAATGGTATAAATATAAGGTCTATATATTTATAAGAATCAAATGTTGTTATTCATTCATCTTTAACTAGTGAAGGCTTTCATGACAAGGAAAAACTATGGGATTTGAGATTAAGGCATTATGAATGCCTTGAGAAAGTTTCAAAGGAGTATAATGAATTTTGCATAAATCAAGGGAAAAACGCATGTTGTTTCTGAGTTTTTATTGAGTTTTTGGGAAAGGGATGAGGTTAAAAAATCTTACTTGGTTGGTAGAGAATTTCTTCATAGGAAGAATCATGAAAACCAATGGAGAAACCTGGTAGAGACTATGATCCTGAATCTAATTTATATTGCCTGGACATGATTTTTGAGATGTGCAGGTTGTAGTTATGGCCAACGTCCGTAGGTAAAGGTCTTTACCTAAGACAATAGTCCTAGCGAGGAAGATGAAGGCGTGGCGGCATACCATTGGCTTGTTTAAAAATTCACGCATTTTCTTAGGCATAGCATTATGTTTGTATTATATCTATTTTATGTGATTATGTGTATAACTAACAATCCAGCTCAGATGGCAAAGAGAGAGGTCTTAGGGCGTTCATGTGTAGGAGGTCAGGGGTTCGATCCCTGCCTCCTACATTTTATTTTCCCTAATATTTGCTTGCAGATCCTGTGCCTTAGGCTCCAACATGTCCACCATACACCCTCCAAATCCAGCCAGTGGATCATCTACAGATCCAGATCTAACGTCCAGTGAAGAGAAGTCCATGATGAACCTTCAAACGTGGCCAACACTGAATCCAAACACAGGGTGGGCTTGCAAGGAAATCTGGGCTTGAAATTCCAGTTCATACCCCCCAATTTGCTTCTCACAATCAGGCCCAAATCTTTTTCTTTTTTTATTTCTTTTATTTTATTATTTGTTTTAATTGTTTTTTTACAAAATCATTTTTATTATTAAATCATAAAATCAGAAAACTACAAAAAATATTAGGTTTAGTATTTTTTTCATAAAATATTTATTTGCATTTAATTAATTAGTTTAATTAGGTTAACTTAAACATTTTTTGTAATTAAAATTTAATAGGAATTAGGTTAATTTAATTACTTTTTTTCCTTCCATAATTAAAATTAAATAAAATTAGGTTTGCTTTTTATAATTAAGATTAATTTTTGAAAATTAATTATTTTAATTATTTCAACATTGGTTATTTTGTTAAATAAAACTAATTAGTAGATTAGGTTTAATTTGCAAATTGCAACTATTTTTCTCAATAAAAAATACAAAAATATTTTTAATTAATTAGATTTCTTAGGTTTCTAATTTGTTCTCGTCTTAACTTTTGCGCGCGTCTTTACTTTCATTATTTTTATTAATTATTGTAATTGTTCCAGGTTTGTAATAGTTAATTAGGTTTACTATTTCACATTTATCATTTTTCCCCGGTTTTTGATTATGTAATCCCCTCCCCAAATCCTAGTAATAGCTAGGATTTTAATTTCTCGCTTTTAATTTCCGCAACTTTAAACTGCTAGATGCATGGACATTAGGATTGTATGCGAAAGATAAAATCAATTTAAAACAGTAGATAACCCTAAATGCGCAAGATAAATGAAACTGAAATCAAAACACTTGCACATGCTCACTCCTAGGGTTTTGCCTCACTTGGTTGCCTCGGAAAATAATGGTTGTGTCCCTCGAATGTAGGGATACCTTAGCAATGACCCGGGATTCAAAATCGTCATAAAGATCATAGTTCCTATTTGTCCCTTGAGTTGCTTATGAATTGATCTTATGACGATAGTCCCTTCAAAATGCTAAGGTATCTCTACTTGTTGCCTTCAGAGACCATTTCGTCCCTTCGAACGTCCCTTTACAAATCCAACGACGGAGCTACCTACTCCTTAATAGTAGGATAGCACTGTCTAAAGGAAACGAAAACGAACAGACTTTTTTCCGAGTAGGTAGAAATCTTAAGTACTTGCTCAAAATAAAAACTTTTCACACAAAAACTTTTCAAAAACAGTTTTCAAAACAACTTCGTCACACTCTTAAGGACCGATACAAGGGTTATCACGAAGTAAACAAAACTTTTCAAAACAAGCATACACAAGCAATTTAAAAAATGAGTAAGTACCTAAGAGCCCGTGGAAAACCACAGATAGAAAGGGTGCTAACACTTTCCCTTTCTATAATCTACCCCCCATACTCAGAAATATCTCGAAAAGAGGTTTTTTTGTTCTTTTTCCTTTTCCTTTGTTGTATAAAATAAAAGTCGGTGGCGACTCTTGCTTACCGCGACCTTTGCAAATACAAAATGCAAAACCAGTATAACAGTCGGTTCTGCCAGCGTATCACAGAACTGGCGACTCTGCTGGGGAATTAACTAGTGGGGTATACCTTAGGATCTAGGTCATTTTAATTGCTTTCTTGTTTGCTTTGCCTACTTTATCTTTAAGGGTTTGCTTGGGTATTATTGAAGATCCTACACCCGGATCTGGGGACACTCTTTAGGTAAACAGCAATAGATCGTGGAGACTGTACAACATAGACTGATATGGTTTAAGCGATGGCTGTGTTGGTGTGACACTTTGGTTGATACCGGTATCCTTTGTATGGAAACGAGGAGAATACGGGGCTGCTGCATGGTGTCGTGAAGCACTAATGGACCTTAGAACCTTATTCGAACAAACTTAGCCATTAGAAATTAGTGAGATAGTAGGCCTCGGTATAAAGCTGAGGATTGGTTGATACTCGATGCTACACTCATTGAGATCAGACTTTCGGGATATTTCGGCAGCAAGATAAGATTGCCTGAGCTGAAACAACGCCTGATAAAGGATGATCAGTGGTATTGAGAATCTTTAGAACCTGGTTACTTTTCTAATACAGGTTTGAAACCAACTAAACTTCAAGAGGGTACCTACCTTTAACCTCATGCAAGCCTTTGAACCTAAGATCTATTGTGTGCTTTTCTTGTGTGTGATTTATTTTGTTTGAACATAACATCATGCATCATAACATAACATCCATTCTTATTACACTAACCATCTCAAAGACCAAGGGAATTTATCTTTGTTCTGTTTTGCAGATCATGCCTTCCGCTCGTAGAAACACTATTCGAATCAGCTTTGTGAGAATACCTCCCCAACTCAAGGCACTAGTATCAAGGGTTCCTGAAACTTCTGCGTTCACTAAGAGACATGGTCGACTTCTCAACCTGGTTACTTCAAGCTTTGATGAAAATATGATGGGTGTACTCTTTCAGTTCTTTGATCCCAAGCACCACTGCTTCACCTTTCCAGACTATCAGTTGGTGCCTACCATGGAAGAGTTCTCTCAATTATTGAATCTACCCATTCTTGAACAGGTGCCTTTCACAGGTTTAGAAGAGGTTCCTAAGCCAGAAATCATTGCCTCAGCTTTGCATCTGAAATGGGCCGACGTGGTATCCAATTGGGAAACAAGAATTGAAGTCAAAGGTTTTCTAGCCAAGTTCTTAATAGATAAAGCCCCCCTGTTTTGGGATGATTTGGACTTTCAAACTTTTGAGGAAGTCTTGGAACTTCTAATCTATGGGTTAGTATTGTTCCCTAATCCATACTTACTCATAGATGTGAATGCTATCAAGTTCCTCCTCTCTCGCAACCATGTGCCTACCTTGCTCGGAGATATCTTGCACGCTCTCCATACTCGTACCATGAAGAGAAGAGGGATTCTTATATGTTGCATGCCATTGTTGTCGAGGTGGTTTATTTCTCACCTCCCTAAGTCTGTACTTAAGAATGAAGAAGGTTTGGGTTGGTCGCAAAGGATAATGTCACTTGCTCACACGAATATTCTCTAGTATTCCCGAGCTATGGGAGATATTACTATTATTGACCGCTGTGGGGAGTTCTCTAATGTCCCACTACTTGGCATTAAGGGAGGCATAACTTACAATCCTTATTTGGCTCTGCGGCAATTTGGTTACGCTCGAAGGGATGATCCTCATGAGTTACTTATCCAGGGCATTGTATTTAACTATTAGGATGATGTTCAAGGGTATCACCAGAGGTTGATACGAGCTTGGGGAATGGTAAACAGATATGTCGCCAAGATTTTGGGGCCGAAGAATTCCATTCCTATGGAACCTTATCTCTAATGGGTACGAGATCGCGCTCAGAAACTTATGATGCCCTACATAGCCGACTTACCAGTTATTGTGGAACCTATTACTAAAGGGGGTATTCCTTACACGGTTCTTCATCCTGATATGCCCACTGATCTTGAAGAACTACAGAGGTCTTGGATCCAGTTGAAGAAGGAGCATGATACTTATAGGGACCAGTCCCATTCCCAGGAGAAGAAGGTTTTAGAGCTCACAAAGCAGCTTCATGAGGGAAGAAGACTTAATGTCTATCTCGGCACGAAGAGGAAGCATCCATGGGAAATTTGATTTTTTGGTTTTTAAATTTTTTGATTGTAACGCCTAAAGGGCAATTGTACTTTGAATTTTACTAATAAAATCTTTGTTTCATTTTGGTTTACAAATTTAAATTTCCCAAAGTCCTTGAAATCATTGCATACACATCCCATCCATAGCATTACATGTACATGTACCATTATAGGTTTCTCATCTTCTTCGCTGTTTATTTCAGCAAAGATGTCTTCTGAACAAAGCATCAAAGATCTTCAGGCACAAAATGCCCAATTTCAACAGATGTTCATAACTCTGGCTAAAGGGCATGAGGATTTGAAAGCCCTCATCCTGAAGGAGAAGAAGAAAAAGAAGAAGGTCTCTGGTATTCTGAATATGGGCAGAAGGTTCATGGGGCCGTTAAAACAACCAGTCGATCTGACCTCCTCATTCAAGGAAGGGGAGAACCAAGAAAGGGAGACAAGGGAGAAGGACCCCAGTCCTGAAGTTTCTGACAATGATACAGACTACAATGATGAGCAGTATCCTCCCACTGAGGATAGATACAAGCAGTTGGAAGATCATTTTAGTGCTATGGAAGTCCAGAGGATACCTGGGTTGGATTTTGAAGACCTGGGATTGGTGTCGGAAGTGGTCATCCTGCAGAAGTTTAAGGCTCCAGTTTTTGCAAAGTATGATGGGGTGTCTTGCCCAAAGCTCCATCTCAGTTCCTATGTAAGGAAGATCCAGCCCCACACCGCTGATAGAAACTTGTGGGTTCACTTCTTTCAAGACAGTCTGTCAGTGACTCGACTTGAATGGTTCTACCAACTGGAGAGAACCAATGTCCGAAACTGGGAAGATTTGGCTGCTACTTTTTATAAGCAATATCAATACAATGTCGACCTTGCCCCTACTCGTACTCAACTCCATAGTATGTCCATGGGTGCAGGTGAAGGCTTTAAGGACTATGCGCAGAAGTGGAGAGACTTGGCTGGGAGAGTCCAAACCCATTTATCTGACAAGGAGTTGGTTGACATGTTTCTTGGGATGCTGTCTGGTCCCTTCTTTAATCATTTGATTGGTAGCTCATCAGCTGGTTTCACCGAGTTTATATTAATAGGAAAAAGGGTAGAAGCTGGGATCCGGAGCAGTAAAATATAGAAGGACACCTCTTCGAGTTCGGTAAAGAAGCCCTTCACTGGTAAGAAGGAAGACAACACTATCTATAGTCCAAGAGGTCAAAGCAGAGCTGAACACCATCCGACAGTAAGTGCTGTAATGATACCTAGGCCTGCGGCTGCTCCACAATGCAGCAACAAAGGGTAGGAAGACCACAAAGGAAGTTTACCCGAATTAACATGACATTGGCATAAGTTCTACCCCATTTGCTGAGATCCAACTTGGCAACCTTGAAAGAGGCTCCCAAGAATCTAAATACCACATCTCCCCAGTACAATCCAAACGCTCGTTGTGCCTACCATTCTGAGAGCCCTGGTCACGATATAAATGACTGATGGGCTCTAAAATAAAATACAAGACCTGATTGAAGCCAAGGAGATTGATTTCGTTGCTCCGGAGAAACCCAATGTCATAACTGCTCCCAATGCCTAAGCACAACCGTGGAGTTAATGTTGTTGATACCGATCTGTTTGTGACCTTAGTTGATGAAGTTTCTAATCCTCTTATGACTGTTAAGAAGGCCGATTTATTTCCAGGTTGTGGTGAAGGTTGCCACGTGCGTTCATCTCTGCCTTCTGGTTGCCATTTGCTGAAGACAGGTGTCCAGTGCCTGATCGACAACAGAGAAATTTTGTTCGAGAAAACTTTGGTTCCATTTGTTCCGTTCGAAGATGTTTCTATTATAACCATTTCCGCCAATCCTTCCAAGGTCTCCTCGAGAAGACCTGTTAGGATTACACCCGCTCAAAGGGTTGCTCTGTTAATAATCACCTTTCCTGGTCCTATCCCGTACGCCTCGGACAAAGCTGTCCCTTGGCATTATGGCACCGATGTTTACTATCATGCGTTAAACAAGATCTGAGGAATGAAGAAGTTGATCCGGATGTCAGTAACATTGTCGGGACCAGTAAGATTACCAGAAGTGGAAGGGTTTTCTCTCCCGAGATTTCCCCAAAGACTGTCAATAGGCCCGTTGTTATTTCACCTGCTATTCTTACCGGTACTTCAACTACTACTCCTGTTCTTACTCCGATTGTTACCCCTGCCGTCGAGTCATCTGGTACCCGAGGCAAATAAGCTATAGATGAGCCTGCTTGGACGGAGGCACCTAGAAAGATCGTCGTGGAAGTCTCTAAGCAGGAGATAGAGGAAATATTAAAAATAATTAAAAAGAGCGACTACAATGTGGTCGAGCAGCTGGAGCAGACCCCCTTGAAGATATCCATGTTGTCTCTATTGTTGTGTTCTGAGGCCCATGCGAAGGCTTTGATCGCATTCCTCAAGACTTCACATGTGCCGCAAGAGACCTTAGCTGATCAATTCAAAGACTGTGTAGCCATCTTGACTGCTGACAATGGGCTGGTTTTTTAGATGCTGACTTAACACCAAAAGGGAGGAAGCATAATGATGCTCTGCATGTCTCGATCGAATGTAGGGGCACCACTATGGCTCATGTGCTGGTGGATACTGGGTGTTGTACCCCAAAATTTTCCCTCTCATATTTCTCAAAACATTGCAAGAAAAATCTCCAAGTTGCTCAAGTTTGCTCAAGAGTTGGACAGTCAAGCTATCTCCTAAGGCAGTCAACCCCAAATTAGGGTTTTGTGTTACATCAAGATATTTGAGTAAAAATGACCTAAAGTGCTCCCCAATGTCCTAATATTCTCTCAAGGTCATCCATGTCTAATTTCAAGCCTTGCATAGGAAGTTTGCTCAGTCAATTACTCAAAGGGTCCAAAAATCGACTGTGCTAGGGCAAAAGTCAACTGTGACCTATAAACAGTCAAACTTCAAGTTTTTTTTGTCAACATTATAATTTTGAAGGATATTTCATCATTTGATCAATGGTTGATCATGATTCATCAAGGATTGCTCAAAATTCATCAAGACTCAAAAGTTGCTAAATTAGGGTTTTGTAGGAAAAGTCAACTCAACTTTGACCAATCATAACTTTCTCATACTTTATGATAAATGACCCATCCAAATCTAATTTTGAAGAGGATTCAATTTCCTAAAATCCATCTTCATACCCCAAGATCGGAAAATGCACTCACAAGAAGTTATAAATTTGGACATTATAGGTCATTTTTGAAAGTCAACAAAAACACCTTTTTTTTCCAAAGCTTATAACTTGAGCATGGAATATCAAAATGATATGAGACCAAAAGGGTTGATTAGAGGACATCTCAATATTTCTAAAAAGTCCAAGAATACCTCCAAAAGTTCAGAATTGAAGAAGTTATGCATTGTTGAAGTTGGGCATTTTTGCAAAATTGCCAAAAGTCAACTATCCCAAAAACATCATATTTTGTCAAATGGGCCCATTCTTTTCCACTTGATTTGAGCTTTCATCATTGTCCACGTGTCCTAGCTTCAGCCTTGAGATCATATTTCTTTTTTATTATTTTATTTGATTTTTTATTGAATTATTTCATTTTTAATCAAATTAAATCAAATAAAATCCAAATATTGATTACTTGATATCTTTTTGGCTATTTCAGGACTTAATCATCATCATGGTCAACATCAAATTCGTATCTCACCATATCATGTACAAAAAGATTGATTTTTGACAAATTAGGCAAGCTTTCAAAAGTGAATCAAATCAAATATTTTATGCATTGATGAGGAAGATTCAAGGCATATTTGTTAACCTAATGCATTCCACATTACATAAGGAAGCTAGAGGGCACGAAAACAAGGCTGGAGGCTGCAGAAATAAGAAAAACAAAACTTGCAAAATTCACTAAAAAGTGTGAAACCAAAATCATACTTATAGGCGTTTTTAGAGGCCAAGAAGGATTCCAATCAATTCTTGGGTGATCACATAACCCTCCTGGATCCCAAGCAAGCCTCCACGCGCATCACAGAGCTCTATAAGTATCACAAAAATCCACTCCTTCTTTGAATTCGCAAATCATTATTCCTGCATCTTTTGTACAAATTATTTGCATATTCATGATCCTCACCATGTTTCTAAGCTTTTTACATTATCCAATTTTGTTTATGTGACTCATACTGTGAGACGCCATAGCTAGGGTTTCGTGGTCCTTTTTGGGTATTTCTCTTGCAGGAAAAATTGGCTATCAAAAGGGGCATGGTTGTGACCGGGATGATGAGACGAGCATGACCATGCCTTTGGATTTCATTTTTGTGGCTCGTAGCAAATTTTGGAGATGGTCTGGCTTATAGCTACGAATTGTTGTCCGTTGGTATAGGGTGGGAGTATTTTAGCCACGGTCTAACAACAGGGACGATGGCGTGTCATTCTCCAATTCGTCTATTCAAATCTGGCGCGCATTATTTTGTTTTCTGATCCATTAATTTTGCTTTGTCTTATTATTATTAGTTTACAATATACTAACAAATAGAACACAATGGCTGAGTGGTAAATGTGTGCATCCAAACGCCTTCAGGACCTGGGTTTAAATCCCAGGTCCTCCAAATTTCTCTATGTATTTTTTCTTTAGGTTATCTCATGCAAATCCAAACGCGAAGCACACCATACACCCTCAAGCAGCTGGTGGCCAGATGGCCATAGGCCAAATCAGGTGGCCAGAAATTGATGGTCTACCATGGATCAAGTCAACCAGCGCGCATGGAATCCAGGGAGGTCAACCAAGCCAGCGCTTAATGGGCCTCAAATTGCTATTCTGAACCTCCAAACAGGCCCATACACCTCTATCTCTCTCTATTTTCATTTAGTTTATTTAATTGTTTTATTATATTTCTAATATTAATTAACCAATCAATTTCTTTATAAAATAAAAATCACAAAAATAATATTTTCTTCATAAAATCAAATTTTAATTTTTTATTAACAATTATTAATTTAATTAATTTAGGCCATTAATTAGAAATAACTTTAAAACATTTTTGTAAATAATTAAAATTAACTTAGACTTAATTAGGTTTTTACTAACATTAATTATTTTATTTTATTTCTTTAAATACCAAAAATTCAAAAATAAGTTATTTTCATTAATTAATTAATTTATTTATTTATTAATTTAATAATTAACTTAGATAATTTCTTTCCTAATTCAAAATGATTCTTTTTTCGAGTAGGTAGATGGTTCTTAAGTACTTGCTCTTTCAAAAACAAAAACTTTTCACACTTACACTTTTCGAACAAAGTTTTCAAAATACTTCATATACTCTTGAGGACAGAAACAAGAGTTAAATCGAAGTTTTCAAACAAAAAACTTTTTCAAACCCACAAGCACAAAGAAAGCAATTTTTGAAAATAATATGAGCAAGTACCTAAGAGCCCGTGGATAACCACGGATAGAAAGGGTGCTAACACCTTCCCTTTCTATAATCTACCCCCCGAACCCGAGAAATATCTCGAAAAAGGAATTTTTCTGTGCTTTTTTCCTTTCCTTGTTGGATAAAATAAAAGCCGGTGGCGACTCTTGCTTACCGCGACATTTTGCAAAAACAAACGCAAAACGCAAACCAGCATTCCAAAAACAGTCAGTTCTCTCCCACCGTATCACAAAACTGGCGACTCAACTGGGGACGCTTAATAAGTAGGGTGTACCTTAGGAATAGTTCATATTTGTTTTCAATTGCTTGACTTGTATGCTTTATCTTTGTGGACTTGAATCAGAGTTACTATAGATCCTAACCCAGATCTGGGGATACCTTTTAGGTAAGTAGCAATAAACTGTGAGGGAACTGTACGGTGTAGACCGATACGGTTGAAGCAGTAGCTACGTTGGTGTGGCACTTTAGTATGTACCGATATCCCTTGTGGCGCAACGAAGAGAATATGGGTCTGCTAAGGGGTCATTAAGCACCAACTGACCTTAGAACCTTTAAATTGACCAACTTGGCCATAGAACAGTAGTAGTATGCTACACTCATTGAGACTAAACTCTCGCGATGATTCCGGCCGCAAGAAAAGGTTGCTAAACTGGAATTATGACCGATCGAGGGTAGTCAGTGATATTGAGATCCTCTAGAACCCGGTTACTATTTTTAGGACAGGTTTGAACCAACTGAACTGAAAGAGGGTAGTACCTAAGCTCCTTGCCAACCTGAAATCTAAGGGATCTCTGTGTGACTTGTGTGCCTTTACCATGTTTACTATTTGTGGATACTTGTGGTGTGTTTTCTATTATGACATCATGACATCATAACATTGCATACATATTGCATTGGACTAACTTATTTCAAAGACAGGAGGGATTCATCTTTGTTCTATTTTGTAGGTCATGATACCCATGCATAGGAACACCATCCGGATCAACTTTGTCCAGGTTCCCACTATGCTTAAAGAATTGGTTGCAAAGATGTCAGATACTACCTCCTTTATCAGGAGACATGGTCACCTCTTGGGTTTAGTCACTTCCAAATTGGACGAGCAGATGATGAGTGTCTTGGTCCAATTCTATGATCCACTGTACCATTGCTTTACTTTTCAGGACTACCAGTTGGTCCCCACCTTAGAAGAGTTCTCTGATCTGCTTGGTATCCCTATCCTGGAGCAGACCCCATTCACAGGTTGAGAGAAGATCCTTAGGCCGGAAGAGATTGCTTCAGCCCTCCCTCTAACAAAGGCTGAGGTTATGTCTAATTGGGAGACTAGAAGTGGAGCAAAGGGCTTTTTGACTAAGTTATTGGTTGGTAGGGCTAATCATTTCTGGGATAGTCTAGACTTCCAAGCATTCGAAGATATTCTAGCTCTTCTGATATATGGTTTGGTACTGTTTCCTAACTCTGACTCCTTTGTTGATGTGAATGCGGTAAAAATCTTCATCTCTGGTAATCCTGTACCCACTCTCTTGGGTGACATTCTTCATCAGCTTTATGCCCGTACTGCTCGGAAGCGGGGAACCTTGATGTGCTGTGCTCCATTGTTGGCAAGGTGGTTTATTTCTCACCTTCCCAAGTCAGTCTTTAAGAACAAAGAAGGCATGGGTTGGGCTTATAGAGTTATGTCTCTCTCTCTCACAATGACATCATTTGGACTATTAAGGGTATGGACGAGGTGGCCATTATTGATCGCTGTGGGGAATACCCCAATGTTCCACTGATAGGAACCAATGGAGGAATTACTTGCAATCCCTGCTTGGCCTTACGTCAGTTTGGGCGAGCCAGAAGGGAGGGACCTCATGAGCTGCTAATGCCTAGTATAATCTTTGATTTCCAAGGGGACAGTAACGAGCAACGCCGCAGATTCATAAGGGCTTGGGATAGAGTACACATATATGATCCACACGAGTTGGGTGCGAAGACTTCTCTACCAATGGAACCATATCTCTGATGGGTTCGCATACGTGCCCAGAAGCTGGGAATGCCCTATGAAGCCGTCTTGCCTATTATTGTTGAAGTTGCTGATGAGGAAGGGGTTCCTCCTACTA
The DNA here is from genome assembly GCA_948472305.1 of Vicia faba. Taxonomy (NCBI): domain Eukaryota; kingdom Viridiplantae; phylum Streptophyta; class Magnoliopsida; order Fabales; family Fabaceae; genus Vicia; species Vicia faba. The sequence continues at coordinate 1,523,948,343 of OX451738.1, forward strand.
TCTTACACCCTTACATGCCTACTGACAATGGGGCATTGAAGAGGTCCTGGATGCAGCTAAGGGAAGAGCGGGATACTTACCGAGAAAAGTATCACGAGCAAGAGCAGAAGATTCAGAAGTTGACTAGGCAGCTGGAGAACGAGAAGATCCTCAATGACTATGTCAGCACTAAAGGTAAACGACCATAGGAGCGTTGATGTCCTTTGATTATTTCCAGTTGTTGTTTACTTTTCAGTATTTCCTTTCCTATAACGCCTTAAAGGCATCTGTTGAACAATTTGAATTTCAAGTTTATCTAATAAAAGTGTGTTTCATTTCTTGTTTACGAATTTGAATCTCTCGACATCTTTGAAATCATAGCATACACATTTCATTCCATGCACCTCATAACAGGTACCCTTACAGGTCTCTTATCTTCTTCGCTGTTTATTTCAGCATCATGTCTTCTGAGCCATCAACTGAACAAGCAATCAAGGCTCTGCAGGCCCAGAACGCCCAGTTCCAAGAGTTGTTCATGAATTTAGCTAAGGGTCAACAAGATCTAAAGACCCTTATTCTGAAAGAGAAGAAGAAGAAGAAGAGGACAGTCCTGTTTAACACAGGTCACAGGTTTGGAAACAGGCTACGAGACGAAGTTGATTTGACCACCTCATTTGGAGGGAAAGATAGTCAGGAAGAAAGAAGGGCTCCTAGCCCTGTGTTGTACCCAAAAATTTTCCCTCTCATTTCATCAACATTTCTCATCACAAGACTCTTGGAACTCAAGATCAAGCTAGGGTTTGCTCTGCTCAAGACACTTCATCGCATTGTTGACCTAAATTAGGGTTTGAGTTTGCACATGGATATTTTGACCTACAATGCCCAAAGTGACTTTCGTACTTCATGTTGGACTCACAAGTTTGTCCATACCAAGTTTCAAGCCTTGATTCAAATTTTTGCCCAGTCAATTGGACAGTTGACCTAGAAATCAGCTGTATTGGGGAAAAAGTCAATTGTAGCCAATTGACAGTCAAACCTCATGAATTTTGACCCACATCAACATTATGAACTCATATGAACCATTTGATCAAGTTTGGATCACAATTCCATAAGAAATTTGATCAGATCACCAAAAGGGCAAAATGGTCATTTTTAGGGTTTTGACTGCACAAAGGCAATTTTTGACTGTTTGATCTAACCAATGTCAAATCAAGCTCACACATGGACTCAATAACTCAATTACATTGTGTTGTACCCCAAAATTTGCCCTCCCATATTCTTCAAGATTTGCAAAGAGCATGCTTCAAAATCTCCCCAAGGGTTGCACAGTTCAAGGGCCTCCTAACAGTCAAAAACTAGGGTTTTGGTGCTGTCAAAGAAATTGAAGTTTTCAAGGGTCCAATCAAGTCCCACATGCCTATAAACATTGTCAAGCATCCTCATGTCAAGTTTCAAGACTCACAGCACAAAATTGCACAGTCAAAAACCCTAATTGCTCAACAGTCAACTGCAGGGGCAAAATGGTCATTTGACAGTCAAAAGTTCAAATTTTTGGTCAACATCTTATTTTGAAGCCACAAACATCATTTGATCAATTCTTGATCATGATTCTCAAGGCATGGCTCAAAAAGTCTCAAGATGCAAAAGTTTCCATATTTGGACAGTTGAAAAAGTCAACTGTAACTTGACCAAGGCATAACTTCGACATGGTTTATCAGAAAAATTCCATCCAAAGCTCATTTTGAAGAGAAAGACATGTCCTACAAATCCTCTTCACACTTCAAGTCCAAAAAATGCTCTCACAAAAAGTTATCAATTTCAATATTATAGGTCATTTTCAAAAGTCATCAAAAAGGGACTTTAAGTCAAAGACCATAACTTGAGATTGGTAAATCAAAATGACATGGGACCAAAGGTATTGGTTAGAGGACTTCAACACCTTTCCAAAATGTCCAAGAACATGATCAAATCTTAAAAATTGAGCAAGATATGCCTTGTGGAAGTTGGGAAATGTTTGGGAATTTTGAAAAGTCAACTTTGCTTCAAATGCCTCAAAATTGCTAATGGGCCACATTTTCTTCCAAGAATCATCATCCAAAGGCTATGCACGACCATTTGGCCCAAAAGGGAGTTATTTCATCATTTTTTATTATTATTTGAATTTTTAATCACCATTAATTCATTTAATTAAATAAAATATGAAAAAAAATACAAAAGCATGTATTCTAAATCTTTTTATGCAGCTAATAGGTCTAATAAAACCTAAGGATTTCGTGCATGCCCAAAGGAGAAAGATTCCATGCAAATTGGCTAGGATTCATGATAAAAAGATTTGAAAAGATTATGCAAAATTATAAAAATCAAAAGCATTGATTCCATGGATATTGGGCTTGTTTTGTTGACCTAAAACATTCCATATACATATACAAAGGCAAACCTAATCAGAAGAACCTTCAAGTTGCGCCTCATATCAAAAACCAAGTTGGCATTTTTGTCCAAAAATCTCAAAACTGAAAACTGCATTCTAGCACGATTCAAAGAAAAGTAACAATTCCAATAGCTTGCCAAGGCCTCAAGGAACGTTTCTTGATCAAAACCACTGCTTCTAACGCAAAGAATTGGTAACATGATGCCGTTCTGTTCTTAACATTTGTCAAATTCGTGTTTCAATTTATACGCATCCTCATTGCATTTTTTCTGGTGATTTATACTAATTGAATCATGCTGAAGCTAACCATGTTATTTAATTGAATTTTTATGCCCTGTATGAGAACCTACCATTAACGTCTTCTAGGTTTTCAGAGGTTTAAATTTGGGGCTTCCTTATTCTGGAAAAATTGAGACACGAGACCAGGGCCATTAGAACCAGAAGCTTCATACGAACTCAATCCACAGGTCGCGCTCAATTTATGAGCAACCAGGGCCTATTCGCTATTTTCACGTTTACCACTTAGTGGGGGTTTAAAACCCCCGCTATCTCTTTTATATTGCAGGCAACATGAGGAAGATGGAGGACGTGTCCATGGCTTACAGGCGCGTTTGAATTTCGCGCGAAATATACCACTAACCATTGTTTTGCATTATGTTGTTTATTTATCATATTATGTTACAAACGCGCAAATAGCATAGTTGGTGGACAAAGCACTTGGTAAGTATTGGGACCTGGGTTCGAACCCCAGGTCCCCCTACTTTATTTCATATTTTTCTTCCTAGCGTGGTTCTGTGTAGCTTGCTTCCTGAGGCCTACCATGAAGCCTCATATCTTGGCTTGCCACACGTCCCATAACATCAGTCCAGTGGTCCAGATCCAAAGCCTATGGAATGCTTCAGTCAACGCATACGCACATGACCACTGAGATCAATCCAAAAGCCAGGATGAGAGGTCTATCATGCACCTCCGTTGACCATGCCACACGCGCACTGAAAAGTCAACTAAAGGCCTTAATTCATTGGGCCTGATTGCTACAATATTACCTCCAAAAGGGCCAACAAACCCCCCATGTTTGCATTTTTTCTCTTTTTATTTTTTTCTCTTATTTATTTTAATTACATTGTTTATTTTAATTCTTTAAATTAATTTTTCTTTAATATAAAAATAACAAAAAAAAAACAGAAGGACAAAAAAAATATAAATATATTTTATTTAAATGTTTTGTAAATAAACTTTATTAATTAATTTAGTTTTTTTAATTCTAGGTTTAATGCTAATATTTTTCTTAATAAACTAAAAAATGTAGAATTATGGCTTTAAATACTTTTATCCTTTTTCTTTCCTTTTCACCATTATTAATAATTAATTATTTATTTTGTAAATAAATTGCCATGTAAATAATTAGGTTAAAATTAGGGTACAAACTTAAACATTTTTTAATAAATTAAAAATAATTTAGAATTAGGTTTTAATTTCATTAATTCTCATTAAACTCCATAAAATGCAAAAACTCCAAAAATTCTTTCTTTTATTTTCTCTTAATCAATTTCATGATTCCAATTTAATTTCTTTAAAAGGGTCCAACGCCCTCGCATTCGATCACAATTCTATTTCGCGCGCTTATTTTATTTTTATAAATTTCATGTAATTCTCCCAAAGCTATGTAATAGAATAATTAGGATATTTATCTTTCCGCATTTTTATTTTATTTCAAATCGGGTCTTGGATTTATTTGGCGATGTAGACTCGCGCCTTTGTAATAGCGTAGGACTTTTAATTCCGCATCTTTTTAACTGTTAATAACTTGCATGAAAGAATGAATGTCAAAATAAAAACAAAGCGTAGAACACAATGCATGGTCAAGACAAAAATATCTGAAAACGACACACAAATCACACACCACCCCTAGGGTACGCCTCACTGTTGCCTTTCCCCTCGAAAGGTGATCGTCGAGTAGAGGATGTTTTAGTAAGTCCTCATGTCCATAAACATGGCATGAGGGTAGCTTCTAAGGTGTCTTCCTATTGCTCCGGTGATCACCATGTCCCGAACCCTCGAATTGACCCGAACACCTCCAACGGTGGTGCTACCTACCTCTCAATGGTGGGATGGCACTACTTCAAGGACATTTACACAGACGAATTCCTTAGGGTAGGTAGAGAACTCATAGATACTTGCTCTAATTTCAAAACAAATCAAAAAATACTTTTCACACCGACACTTTTCAAAAAGCTTTCGAAAGCAACTTTTCAAACACTCTTGAGGACTGATACAAGAGTCGAACTGAAATTTTCAAAGGAACTTTTTAAACCCACAGTTGAAAAGCAAACAAACAATTTTGAAAACACAAATGAACAAGTATCTAAGAGCCCATGGATAACCATGGATAGAAAGGGTGCTAACACCTTCCCTTTCTATAATCTACCTCCCGAACCGAGAGCAATCTCTATAAGGAATTTTTTTGTGCTTTTGTCCTTTCCATTTGGAGAAAATAAAAGACGGTGGCGACTCTTGCTTACCGCGACATTTCGCGAACCAGCGTTAAACAGTCAGTTCCAGATCCACCGATCACAGAACTGGCGACTCTGCTGGGGAGACTCTTAAAGTGAGGTGTACCTTAGGATAGTTCATAACTGTGTTTTCAATTGTATTGACTTGCTTGCTTTAAATTGTGGGTTGCATGGGAGTTACATAGATCCTAACCCGGATCTGGGGATACCCTGTTTAGGTAGCATAAGCTGTGAGGGACCTGTCCGGCGTAGACCGACACGGGTGAAGCAGTGGCTACGTTGGTGTGGCACCTTGGTCTGTACCGATATCCCTTGTGTCGCAACGAGGAGAATATGGGTCTTCTGAGGAGTCATTAAGCACCAACAGACCTTAGAACCTTAAATGACACAACTTGGCCATTAGAGCAGTAGCAGTATGCTACGCCCATTGAGGCTAAACTCTCGTGATGGTTCTGGCCGCAAGAAAAGATTGCGATGCTGGAGTTATGATCGATTGAGGGTAGTCAATGATATTGGGATCCTCTAAGAACCCGGTTACTTTTGATAGGACAGGTATGAACCAACAAACTGAAAGAGGGTAATACCTAGACCTCATGCCGGCCTAAACTCTAAGGGTTTCTCTTGTGTGACTTGTGTGCCTTCATACTTGACTATTTGCATGCTTGTTAACTGACACTTGAGTTCCCTGCAGGTTTTGTTTATAATCCTTAATTGGGACTCATAACAGGGTGTATTAAGTTTCTTGCAGGTTTTGTTTATAGTCCTTAATTGGGACTCATAACAGGGTTTACTGAATTTCTTGCAGGTTTTATTTACAGTCCTTAATTAGGACTCATAACAGGGTTACTTACATTACCCCATGCATAGCATACCATCATACCATTGCATGCATCCTACATAAAGACTAATCCATTTCAAGGATCTCAAGGGCTTGTGATGCAGGTCATGATGAATCAAACACCCAGCAAGGGGCAAAGGGGATTTATTTTCCTCTAGACAAGGTTTTCAGGGGCTATAACCCACTAGATATGGTGAGCTTTGACCCTTGAAGAAGGACTCTCAACAACATGAAGTTCCTTCAGTCAAGCTACCCAAATTCAAATTCTAACAAGTTTCTCTGTTTACCTCGCGAGATCCTTGAAAGCATTGCATACATATCATACATCTCATTGCATTACAGGTACCCTCTGTACAGGTCACTTACCTCCTTCGCTGTTTATTTCAGCAATGGCTTCCCAACAAGACAACCAGGACCTTCATGCTCAAGAGACTCGGTTCGGGGAAATCCTCCTGAATCTATCCAAGGGGAAGGAGGAGTTGAGAGCACTTCTCATGGGGACTTTGGTCAGGAACAGTGCTGAGGATGAACGGCTGAAACACCTGCAAGCTGAGATGGATGCAATGAAAGCCCAAATACTGGGGCAGGTGACTGCCATTCAAGGTTTAGCTCAAAGACAAGAAGAGCTCGGGGTTCTCGTCAACCAACTGCTTCGGGGTAACCAACTGGGGCAAACACCTAAGGTTGAAGGGCCAGTCATCATTCAACCATCTTTGAGACAAGGAAATAAGGGGAGAGCTCCTCAAATGGCTCCAATGTCACAAATTCAGCAGCAACCTCACCAGCTTCAGCCAGACAAGCCTAGGAGGCAATTCACCCAGCTCAACATGTCGCTGTTTCAAGCTTTACAACGCCTGTTGAGATTGAATCTGATAACATTAAGGGCTCATCCCCGGAACCCCAACACAGCATCTCCTACCTATCATCCCAATAAAAGGTGCGCCTACCACTCTGCCAGTCCAGGACATGATACAAATGAGTGTTGGGCTCTGAAGAACAAGATCCAGGATCTGATTAATGAAGGAGCATTGGAGTTCACACAAGATGGTCAGGCTGAGTTTTTCTACCATCCCTCCAAGGCTCACCATTTGAAGTAACAAGCCCTGAGATGAAAAGACTTTTGTTCATTAGGGTTTCCAAGTTGTAACTTTCTTTTGTTCAAACATTTACTCATGTTAAACGTTGTTATTTTCATTAATGCATCGCATATGTCTGTTTTGAAGCAATATATTCGTATTCACTATATGAAAATTATTTTCATATTTTTTCTGATGATCAACGCTCGATTAATAATTCTAAGCCTCTTGAGGGAGGATGATGAAAACGATACCACAATCTACAGTATACTTTTGAACAGACCCCGCTGATGAGGCACAGGCATTGTTTCAATCCCTAAACACTGGAGTTATAAGGAAGATAATCCCTCGTCAACCCCTTTGAGCCAAAGAAGTAGGAGTTTTTCTTTTCGAAATTTAAAACCCTTAATCATAACCTGGGGCAGGGTAGTTCTCTCAGTTCATCCAAGTGTATAACAAATGGCACCAAAGAGGTCCTTACAAAAAAAAAAGAAGACAGTGATGGTTCTGAATAATCATAAAGACAGGCAGTCATTACCTATCAAAATAAAAAGCCCAATAAGTCAAAACCTATGAAGGAGACTTACAAAACTGGGGCATCCCGCTGACTGTAATTCCACAAAAGAAACAGTACAGGCAAAAAATAGGGATAACGAAATCAAAAAGAAAGAGGTCCTACAAACCCTCAACAAAAAAATGACTGCCTATTCAAAATAAATTGTCAACATCCGAACCATCACCAGAATATCAGGACAAAGACTCAAACAAGGTCTAACGCACGATCAGCTGAGTTTAGGTTTGAAGAACATCACGAAGAACGGGTGGGTACAAATAAATTTTGAGCCTTTATCCTTTGTTTCTTAAACCGTGAACCAGACCGCGTTATAACCCTTAAAAGTCCTAGCTGAAGCATGGGTTAGTTCGAAAGCATACTGTTACAAAGGTATCCTGACTCCTTAAGGCCTACGGTAAATACGGAGTTGACATCACGTTTTACAAACATTCACTTGTTTTATGGAAAAGAATGCATTTTCAAAATCTTCAAGACAGACATAAGCTTTGCATTTTTAACATGACTTTGTTTGCATATGACTTTTGTTTGAACAGCATAGAAATTCGCACGACGAATGCCTAATGAACAGAAGCACTTCCAATCAAGGGGCATGGCATGATCATGGTCCGTCATCTGGGGCAGTTCAGTCAAGATTCGGAGAATCTCTCAAAGGCCAAATAGCCTGGGGCAAATCTCCGCCTGAGTCACTCGGGGCATTCCAACAATGAATCTTGCCTGATCAAACACCTTCTGGTGGCATGACAAAACACTTCTAACAGGGGCAACTCCCTACATTCTGAAAGCACGGACATAGTCGAAAAAATACGCATAATCAAAGACCCGCTAGGTTGACGTACCTAGGAAAAAATAAGGGCTTCCCGGCGAACCAAAAGGGTTCGGGAAAAAATAAGGGATGAAATGAAAAAATCTGTACACCCGGCAAGTCGAAAACCTGAAAAGGCGGCTTGGGCAAAAATGGGTATCCCGGTGGACTGAAAACCCGAAAGGGCGGTCCAGGCAAAAGTTAGGGATTAAAGCATACGACTATGTCCTGTCATCCTGTCACCTGCCTACCAGAAAAAGGTTTGTCCATCAACAACTATCAGCACCTCACAGGTCTTCCTCTCACACCTCAGAAACAGGGGCAGTGATGAGTCGTCCAAACGGTCTAATGGTTCTGTCCACCAAGGTACCAAGGTAAGTTCGGCTGAAGAACATAACCAATATACCTTAATTCCCCAGAGAGTGAGCCAGCAAGTCAGTGCCCTCTCCCCAAGCAAAGCTATTATCAGCCTTAAGGAAGTTGGGTACCCCTGCAGATCTCAACATTCCCAGGCACGATATACATGTATTTCTTAACAAGCATCCCCGGCAGTCTTGGTCTAAAGATTGTTCCCCGGCGGTATATCAAACATTCAATGGAGTCCCTTCCCCAATATAGTTCAAAACTTCCCCAGGAGAGTCCAATCCAGGATTTCCCCAGGAAAGTTGAATCCACCTCCCCAACAGGTCTTAAAGCTTATCCCCAGTAGATTCTGGAAGCTTATCACCTGCAGAGTACGAACGCGTCCACCGGCTGTATTCAAAGGTTATTTCCCTACCAGGATATAACTGGGTTATCCTCAGCCAAAAGCCACGGAAAGATCGTCCTCGACGAAGTCTTCTTATCCCCAGCGGAGTCCATTAACACTTCCAACGTAACAATGGTATCCCCAGCGGAGTTACCATCAACATTTCAGCAAAGTACCTCTCTCCCCACAGAGTATTGTTTCCCAGCAAGATCGTTAGAGTACTTCTCTCCCCGCAGGGTAATCCATTCGCCAAGTTTATTCCCCAACAGAGTTATCTTCTCCTACCGGTATTCTTGCAACTATCATCCCCAGCGGAAGCAAAGATCTATTCTTCAACATCAGCCCAGGAGTGACTTCCCGGCATCCGTCAAGGATTTATTTTCCTAGGACGAAAACATACGTTCATAAACATCACATTTCCATACATTATAGCATGCATAAACGCATCATACCTTACAATCTCATTTATGTTGAGAACATCATTGCTTGATCCATATCACGCATTGCATATGACTGACCTTTACCTTTCAGGAAAGATCCAGTTAAGTTCTCAGCTATATTTCAAGACTTTAGTCTGGTTCAATTAAATCGACCCTAAGATTTTCCTGATTCTTATCCAGTCAAAAGCCTTCTCTGGTTCAGTCAGATCGACCCTAAGATCTCCCTGATTCTTATCCCAGCAGAAGACATCCAAGATTCTCTCAGCGTTACTGTTGAGGTTGAAGTCGCCTAAGATTCTCTCAGCGTTACTGTTGAGGTTGAAGTCGCCTAAGATTCTCTCAGCGTTACTGTTGAGGTTGAAGTCGCCTAAGATTCTCTCAGCGTTACTGTTGAGGTTGAAGTCGCCCAATATTCTCTCAGCGTTACTGTTGAGGTTGAAGTCGTCTATGATTCTCTCAGCGTTACTGTTGAGGTTGAATTCGCCCAAGATTCTCTCAGCGTTATTGTTGAGGTTGAAGTCGCCCAAGATTCTCTCAGCGTTACTGTTGAGGTTGAAGTCGCCTAAGATTCTCTCAGCGTTACTGTTGAGGTTGAAGTCGCCTAAGATTCTCTCAGCGTTACTGTTGAGGTTGAAGTCGCCTAAGATTCTCTCAGCGTTACTGTTGAGGTTGAAGTCGCCCAAGATTCTCTCAGCGTTACTGTTGAGGTTGAAGTCGTCTATGATTCTCTCAGCGTTACTGTTGAGGTTGAAGTCGTCTATGATTCTCTCAGCGTTACTGTTGAGGTTGAAGTCGCCCAAGATTCTCTCAGCGTTACTGTTGAGGTTGAAGTCGTCTATGATTCTCTCAGCGTTACTGTTGAGGTTGAAGTCGCCCAAGATTCTCTCCCCGTTACTGTGGAGGTTGAAGTCGCTCAAGATTCTCTCAGCGTAACTGTTGAGGTTGAAGTCGCCCAAGATTCTCTCAGCATTACTGTTGAGGTTGAAGTCGCCCAAAATTCTCTCCCCGTTACTGAGGAGGTAGTAATCGCCCCAGGTTCTCTCAGCGTTCCTGTTGAGGTAGTAATCATCCAAGGTTCTCTCACCGTCCCGTTGAGGTAGTAACCATCCCTGGTTCATTCATCACCTTTTGAAGCTCCAGACCCAATTCCTGTAACCAGTCAGGGCACATCTATACAAAGAGTTTGAAGACCAGCTCCTGTAACAGGCCAGGTACTCATTTTCTTTTTCAGGTACGCAAGTTCTCGCTAAGGAATCTCTTACGCGATCGACACCCAGATGGCATCTATAAGCCCATCCACTCATCCATCATCTCTTAGCATGGCATCTATAAGCCCATCATCCTATCCATCAATCTCCAAATGGCATCTATAATCCCATTCCCACCATCACACTAACATGTGAGCGCAAATTTCTGGGCACTCTAGTGTTCAATCATCTTCCACCTTCGGATTACAAAAGGCACGTCAGCCAATCTACATCCTCAGGTCTAAGAAGATTGAACAGGGGCAACTGTTGTACCCCAAAATTTTCCCTCCCATATTCTTCAAGATTTGCAAAGAGCATGCTTCAAAATCTCCCCAAGGGTTGCACAGTTCAAGGGCCTCCTAACAGTCAAAAACTAGGGTTTTGGTTCTGTCAAAGAAATTGAAGTTTTCAAGGGTCCAATCAAGTCCCACATGCCTATAAACATTGTCAAGCATCCTCATGTCAAGTTTCAAGACTCACAACACAAAATTGCACAGTCAAAAACCCTAATTGCTCAACAGTCAACTGTAGGGGCAAAATGGTCATTTGACAGTCAAAAGTTCAAATTTTTGGTCAACATCTTATTTTGAAGCCACAAACATCATTTGATCAATTCTTGATCATGATTCTCAAGGCATGGCTCAAAAAGTCTCAAGATGCAAAAGTTTCCATATTTGGACAATTGAAAAAGTCAACTGTAACTTGACCAAGGCATAACTTCCACATGGTTTATCAGAAAAATTCCATCCAAAGCTCATTTTGAAGAGAAAGACATGTCATACAACTCCTCTTAACACTTCAAGTCCAAAAAATGCTCTCACAAAAAGTTATCAATTTCAACATTATAGGTCATTTTCAAAAGTCAACAAAAAGGGACTTTAAGTAAAAGACCATAACTTGATATTGGTAAATCAAAATGACATGGGACCAAAGGAATTGGTTGGAGGACTTCAACACCTTTCCAAAATGTCCAAGAACATGATCAAAGCTTAAAAATTGAGCAAGATATGCCTTGTGGAAGTTGGGAAATTTTTGGGAATTTTGAAAAGTCAACTTTGCTTCAAATGCCTCAAAATTGCTAATGGGCCACATTTTTTTCCAAGAATCATCATCCAAAGGCTATGCACGACCATTTGGCCCAAAAGGGAGCTATTTCATCATTTTTTATTATTATTTGAATTTTTAATCACCATTAATTCATTTAATTAAATAAAATATGAAAAAAAAAATACAAAAGCATGTATTCTAAATCTTTTTATGCAGCTAATAGGTCTAATAAAACCTAAGGATTTCGTGCATGCCCAAAGGAGAAAGATTCCATGCAAATTGGCTAGGTTTCATGATAAAAAGATTTGAAAAGATTATGCAAAATCATAAAAATCAAAAGCATTGATTCCATGGATATTGGGCTTGTTTTGTTGACCTAAAACATTCCATATACATATACAAAGGCAAACCTAATCAGAAGAACCTTCAAGCTGCGCCTCATATCAAAAACCAAGTTGGCATTTTTGTCCAAAAATCTCAAAACTGAAAACTGCATTCTAGCACGATTCAAAGAAAAGTAACAATTCCAATAGCTTGCCAAGGCCTCAAGGAACGTTTCTGGATCAAAACCACTGCTTCTAACGCAAAGAATTGGTAACATGATGCCGTTCTGTTCTTAACATTTGTCAAATTCGTGTTTCAATTTATACGCATCCTCATTGCATTTTTTCTGGTGATTTATACTAATTGAATCATGCTGAAGCTAACCATGTTATTTAATTGAATTTTTATGCCCTGTATGAGAACCTACCATTAACGTCTTCTAGGTTTTCAGAGGTTTAAATTTGGGGCTTCCTTATTCTGGAAAAATTGAGACACGAGACCAGGGCCATTAGAACCAGAAGCTTCATACGAACTCAATCCACAGGTCGCGCTCAATTTATGAGCAACCAGGGCCTATTCGCTATTTTCATGTTTACCACTTAGTGGGGGTTTAAAACCCCCGCTATCTCTTTTATATTGCAGGCAGCATGAGGAAGATGGAGGACGTGTCCATGGCTTACAGGCGCGTTTGAATTTCGCGCGAAATATACCACTAACCATTGTTTTGCATTATGTTGTTTATTTATCATATTATGTTACAAACGCGCAAATAGCACAGTTGGTGGACAAAGCACTTGGTAAGTATTGGGACCTGGGTTCGAACCCCAGGTCCCCCTACTTTATTTCATATTTTTCTTCCTAACGTGGTTCTGTGTAGCTTGCTTCCTGAGGCCTACCATGCAGCCTCATATCTTGGCTTGCCACACGTCCCATAGCATCAGTCCAGTGGTCCAGATCCAAAGCCTATGGAATGCTTCAGTCAACGCATACGCACATGACCACTGAGATCAATCCAAAAGCCAGGATGAGAGGTCTATCATGCACCTCCATTGACCATGCCACACGCGCACTGAAAAGTCAATTAAAGGCCTTAATTCATTGGGCCTGATTGCTACAATATTACCTCCAAAAGGGCCAACAAACCCCCCATGTTTGCATTTTTTCTCTTTTTATTTTTTTTCTCTTATTTATTTTAATTACATTGTTTATTTTAATTATTTAAATTAATTTTTCTTTAATATAAAAAAAACAAAAAAAAAAACAGAAGGACAAAAAAAATATAAATATATTTTATTTAAATGTTTTGTAAATAAACTTTATTAATTAATTTAGTTTTTTTAATTCTAGGTTTAATGCTAATATTTTTCTTAATAAACTAAAAAATGTAGAATTAAGGCTTTAAATACTTTTATCCTTTTTCTTTTCTTTTCACCATTATTAATAATTAATTATTTATTTTGTAAATAAATTGCCATGTAAATAATTAGGTTAAAATTAGGGTACAAACTTAAACATTTTTTAATAAATTAAAAATAATTTAGAATTAGGTTTTAATTTCATTAATTCTCATTAAACTCCATAAAATGCAAAAACTCCAAAAATTCTTTCTTTTATTTTCTCTTAATCAATTTCATGATTCCAATTTAATTTCTTTAAAAGGGTCCAACGCCCTCGCATTCAATCACAATTCTATTTCGCGCGCTTATTTTATTTTTATAAATTTCATGTAATTCTCCCAAAGCTATGTAATAGAATAATTAGGATATTTATCTTTCCGCATTTTTATTTTATTTCAAATCGGGTCTTGGATTTATTTGGCGATGTAGACCCGCGCCTTTGTAATAGCGTAGGACTTTTAATTCCGCATCTTTTTAACTGTTAATAACTTGCATGAAAGAATGAATGTCAAAATAAAAACAAAGCGTAGAACACAATGCATGGTCAAGACAAAAATATCTGAAAACGACACACAAATCACACACCACCCCTAGGGTACGCCTCACTGTTGCCTTGCCCCTCGAAAGGTGATCGTCGAGTAGAGGATGTTTTAGTAAGTCCTCATGTCCATGAACATGGCATGAGGGTAGCTTCTAAGGTGTCTTCCTATTGCTCCGGTGATCACCATGTCCCGAACCCTCGAATTGACCCGAACACCTCCAACGGTGGTGCTACCTACCTCTCAATGGTGGGATGGCACTACTTCAAGGACATTTACACAGACGAATTCCTTAGGGTAGGTAGAGAACTCGTAGATACTTGCTCTAATTTCAAAACAAATCAAAAAATACTTTTCACACCGACACTTTTCAAAAAGCTTTCGAAAGCAACTTTTCAAACACTCTTGAGGACTGATACAAGAGTCGAACTGAAATTTTCAAAGGAACTTTTTAAACCCATAGTTGAAAAGCAAACAAACAATTTTGAAAACACAAATGAGCAAGTATCTAAGAGCCCATGGATAACCATGGATAGAAAGGGTGCTAACACCTTCCCTTTCTATAATCTACCTCCCGAACCGAGAGCAATCTCTATAAGGAATTTTTCTGTGCTTTTGTCCTTTCCATTTGGAGAAAATAAAAGACGGTGGCGACTCTTGCTTACCACAACATTTCGCGAACCAGCGTTAAACAGTCAGTTCCAGATCCACCGATCACACATTGTCTTGACCCATTCAATAAGTTCAAAAGATCTCAAATGCATAGGATTGACAGATGAATTTTTCAGTCAACTGATCAAAATTTGACTGTACACTGAAAAGTCAAACATTGACTTTTTGGTCAAAATCAAGTGCCAAGAGTTATTTTTCATCAAGACATGTCAAATTATGAAACTTGTTCATCAAGAAACCCAAAAACGCAAATTAGGGTTTAAACAAAACTTGCAACATGAAAGTTGTAGTCCATCACAAATTCTACAACTTTGATTCACAAAGTTTTCTCAAAAGAAGCTTGTATCTGAAGTTATGATTTTTGGAACAAGGGTACCTAAAACTTTTAACTTAGAGAAATTTTGCCCTAGTTTAGGAAGGATTTTGACCCATCTTCTTGGCCATTTTTCACATAGTTCCACTTGGAGTTTCAAGTTGCATTTCAAATATGGATTATAGTACATGTTCCAAGCTTTCCAAATTGTCCAAGAAATCCTCAAACACCCTTGTGGTTAGAGAGATTCGAATGCTTGAAGTTGGTAAAAACTCACTTTTGTCCATGACCAATACATGTTCATACAAACTTGCATTTTCAGATCAGCATGCTTGGTACTAGCTTGCAGGCCTCAAAACCAGTTTATACTCCATAATTTAATGCATAACCATTGAGCTAAGGTATTATCTTGTTCATTTGGACATTGCATACAATATTAATCCCTATTTGGAAAAAGGTAAAATGCCATTTTTGTAAAGTTGCACTTTATGTCAAAACAAAATCCTTGAGGCATGGGGCCATATCTCTGAAGCAAGATTCAATCTACCAATTCCAATAACCAAGGGAAAAGTGTGCAGCATAATAGAGGGCTTGTACAGGTTTGCATTGAGAACATACACACTCTTGCTTCAAGTAGAAGAAACTTGCAAAATACAAGCCATCTCTCACATCTGAAGAAACCAACTTACACAAACATTGTAAACAAGTTTCATACCTCCCAACAAGCCAGAAACACGACCCCTTTGCCTCTCAAACCCCCTTGTACACAAAATCCCTGTTTTTATGCAAAACAGGGCAACCCCTGCAGAACCATCTCCATCTCCATATTCCATCGTGCGTTTTGCCCAAAGATACTTCAAACACCTTCCAACTAACCTACCTGAGCTATCCAGATCATCCACAAGTTGTTGTAACACCATTAACACACATTGCCATTTTTGTTTCAAAGCTTTGCAGGTTGAGTTCTGTGGCACGATTCAAGCTGTTTCAAAACAAACCAAGCATTGGGAAAGCTTCCTTGGACCTCAGGAAATCTCAAAAGAAGCTCAAGCACCCTTGAAAGTTGCTGCATTGTCCAGCTCAAAGTCAACTGAAACAGGTATTTCATGGACTTGTATCTCTCTATTTAGGAATAGTTAGGCTTAGGTTTGTGAATGAAATATGTTGTACTCATAGCCCTGAAGCCATACATATGCTTAATTTTCATTTATATTAATCGTGCTAGGAGAATTTTGTTCATGAACTTTCTGAAAAAACTAGGTTAGAAATTAGGGTCAGAGAAATTCTCTATGGTCTTTGAGAGTTAGCTTAAGTTTTTTATATGGTTGGATTCGTTGTTTGATGCTCTACAAGTTTCATGTTATGAGTTTTGTCAAAAAATCAAAGAATCAGGAGATAGTCATTGATGTATAGAACGCGCGTTTTGGTGACCAAAGGAGGAAGATGAAGTCTGACTGGGCTGGGCCTGTTTGTTTTTACTTCTAACACCCCATTATTCAGTTTACACCCCCCTAGCCCATTTATTTGAATATTTGTCATTTTATTTTTTTTATTTTTTAGTTTGGCTATATTATTTTTTGTCCATATATAAAAAATGCCAAAAATTTATTTTCTATATTTTTTCAAATTTATTTGATATTTATTTTTATTTTACTAGTGTAAATATGTAAATGATTTATTTTCTTTTATTAAAACTTAAAGAATATTGTAAAAAAATATTTTCATTTTCATTTATTATTCTATTTATATTTAAAAACATTTTATTGAATATACACATTTTTTGTAAATAATTAATTTTTATTTTTATATATACTTTATTTTTATTAAATAATTAGGTCAAAAATACAAAAAAAAATAATACATTTTCATTTTTATTAATATTTTACACCAAAAATATCTTTTCTACAATATACTTTTATTTTTTTGTATAAATTAATATATTATTGTATATAATTAATAAATAATACTATTTATTTAAGAATTAGGGTTTTTTGCCCTAAATAACAAAATAATTAAAATTGACTTTTCTTTATTATTTACATTTCACATTAAAAAATACCTTTTACATACATAATAACTTTTTGCATAATACCTTTTATTTAACATTTATTTATTGTATTTTTATTCAATTATTGTACATTTAAATATTGCCTATACATTCGATTTGGTTGTAATAATCTAGAATTTAACTTCTTGTCAAATACCCCCAATTCAAGTTTGTACCCCCCTCCATATATCATGTTGTAATAGTGTAGGATTTAAATTCTCGCACTTTTAAATACTTTCAATTATGCCATGGTTAGACCTAGAGTTTGTATGCAAATAAAATCAACAACTAGCTTGACCTAATCCAAGATAAACATGCATGAAAAACAAACACAATGCACACTTGCACGCCTACGGTTTCAATCCACTTGTTGCCTTCAAAAATGGGCCATGGTTGCATGTCAAGTACTTTGGCAAAACAAAAAAAAACAAAAAGATCATAGTCCCTCGATGACGCTATCTGAGTTGCCTAAACAAAATGATCAAGTTCCTCAAGAAAATTGCCAAAAGTACTTGACACAATTGCTATCATGGTCTATACGATGACCCACGCCTGTCCTGTTTAACATCCTAACACAAGGTTGTTCACCAAATACAATGGTGAAATAACACTGTTAAAAGGGTTAAAAACATAAGAAAGATCTTTGAGTAAAATAGGGTAGACAACTCTTAGTTACTTGATCAAAGCTTGCAAAAAAAACATCCTTGCTATCTTCAAAACACACTTCACAACACAATTTCAAAACCCTACTTTCAAACATTGGAAACTTTTAAAAGACAAAAACACCTTTTTATACATTCAAACAAGAATCATTACAAAGGTTGCCACAACGATGGCCTCTTTTCAAAACATCTTTCAAAACCACACACAAAGCACCATTTCAAACAATTGAAGAGCACCATTTCAAACAATTGAAAAGAAAAGCAAGTGATCTAAGCAAGTAACTAAGAGCCCATGGATAACCATGGATAGAAAGGGTGCTAATACCTTCCCTTTCTATAATCTACTCCCCGAACTCAAGAAAACATCTCAAAGGTCTTTCCTGTGCTTTTTGACCTTTCCTTAGGATAAAATAAAAAGTCGGTGGCGACTCTTGCTAAACCAAAACATTTGCAAACACAAACACAAAATCCCAAGTCAGTTCTCCCACCGTATCACAGAAATGGCAACTCTGCTGGGGAAAATTCTAAAAGTGGAGTAACCTTAGGGCTTAGATCACCCTTTGCATGATTATTGTTTTCCTTGCTTGCTTTACATTTTGGTTCTCTTGTTTGGGCTTGAAATCCTCCACCCGGATTTGGGAAACATTCATAGGTAAATAGCAATACGTTGTGGAAATTGTGTGGGGTATACCAATACGGTTGAAGCAATAGCTATATTAGTGCGACATATTTGTGAGTACCAGTAGCCTTTGAGTCAATCAAAGAGAATATGGGGCCGATGAGTGATGTCATGAAGCACTAATGAACTCTTAGAACCTTACTTGACCATCTTGGCCTTTTTAGGGGTAGTGAGATGACCGGCTTTGGTGAAGTCCGAAGTTGGTAGATACTCGATACTACACTCATTAAGGGTTGTTTTCTTGGAATATTTTGGTCGCTAGTTAAGTGGCTAAACCAAAACAATGAACATAGAAAATAATCCAATGATATTGAGCTCCTTAGAACCCGATTACTATTTATAGGACAGGTTTTGAGCCAACTAAACTCAAGAGGGTACTTACCTATGAAACCTCATGCAAGCCTGAAACTAGGGTTTTGTGTGACTTACTTGTACATGTGCTTGTGCATACATCATGAACATCATAAAGCATCATATACATCCACTAACCATTTCAAGGGTTTGGATCTTCATCTTTGTTCTTGTTTTGTAGGTCATGGAATCTCTTCGCAGGAAAACAATTCAAGTCAACCTTGTGAGAATCCCTCCTCAACTCAAGGAGCTTACATCCAGGATTCCAGAGAATTCTCTCTTCAGTGAAAGACATGGTAGACTTCTCAACTTAGTCAACACCAACATTGAAGAAGACTTGGTGAAAGTTCTCTTCCAGTTCTTTGACCCCCTACACCACTGTTTCACATTCCCTGATTATCAATTGGTGCCTACTTTGGAGGAATTTTCTCAACTCCTGAGAATTCCTATTCTTAATCAACTACCCTACAACGGTACGGAAAAAGAACCAAAGCCTGAAGATGTTTCTCAAGCATTACACTTGTAACCATCTGACATCAAGGGGCATTGGGAAACCAGAAGTGGTGTCAAGGGCTTCTTGGCAAAGTTTCTGTTCGAGAAGGCACAAGACTGCTAGAATTCTCTTGATCTACAAGCTTTTGAAGAGATTGTGGCACTCCTCATCTATGGGTTGGTCTTGTTCCCAAACCCTGATCAGCTTATAGATGTGAATGCTGTCAAGATTTTCATATCCAAGAATCCTATACCTACATTGCTTTGGGACATCCTACACTCATTTTACACACGGACAATGAGGAAGAGAGGTGTTCTCATGTGCTGTACTCCTCTCCTAGCAAGGTGGTTTATTTCTCACCTTCCACAATCAATTTTGAAGAATGAGCAGGGTTTAAGGTGGTCACAACGATTGATGACCCTCACACATTCTGATGTACATTGGTGTTCTCGGTCCAGAGAAAATGTCATCATCATTGATCGTTGTGGGGAATTCCCTAATGTCCCACTACTTGGCATTAGGGGAGGCATCACCTACAACCCCTGTCTAGCTTTAAGACAATTTGGATATGCTCGGAGGGATGGCCCTCATGACATGCTGATTTCGGACCTAGTTTTTGACTTCGACAATGATGCGCAAGGACTTCGACAAAGGTTCATCAGAGCTTGGAGGATACCTAACAAGGTGGATAGTAAGACACTAGGGCACAAGAATTCCATCCCCCTTGAGCCTTATCTCAAGTGGGTACGAACTCGCTCCCAGAATCTTATGATTCCATACCCTCACATTCTCCCCTTGATCAAAGAGCCTGTTATGGAAGGAGAGGTTCCATACACCATCCTACACCCTGACATGCCAACATCATGGGAAGAAATGCAAAAGAGTTGGATCCAACTCAAGGAAGAACGTGATACTTTTGAAGCCAGCTTCTATGCCAGTGAGAAGAAGGTATTGGAGCTTACCCTCCGACTTCACGAGGAGGAAACTCTCAACACTTACATCGCGCCAAAGAGGACGCGTAATGTCTTTTTACATTAAGAATTTTGTAATATTTCGCCCATGGGGCACTTATGTACTAACAAATTTCTTCTTAATATGACGTGCGTTCTTTTTGTTTGCAACAAATTTGAATTTCTGAACCTTTGGATGCATTACATGAATAACATACCATTCATCATATGCAGAAACATGTCTTCACGCCAGGTTTCCTTATCTTTCTACTGTTTATTTCAGCAAGATGGATTTGGAGCAAACGGTAAAGGATCTACAGGCACAAAATTCACAGTTCCAGCAACTCCTCATGACCTTGGCAAAGGGTCAAGAGGACCTCAAAGTTTTGTTGGAGAAGAATAAAGAGAAAAAGAATAAGAGACCTGGAGTAGCCACTTTGGGAAGAAGATTTGAGCATCAGGCCAGGAGAGTTCTCGAGTTCCCCTCAACGTCTGACGAAGGGGCCGGTAAAGGGAAAGGGACTGTTGTGCCTTCTGAATATGAGGTTGAAGAGGAGGAAGAGGAAGAAGACGAAGACTACTCCGAACAACAGTATCCACCAGTGGATGATAAATATAAGAACCTTGAAGATAGACTGTAAGCTATGGAGTTGCAGAGGGTGCCCGGATTGGATTTTTAAGAACTAGGGCTGGTAGCTGGGATTGTTATCCCTCCCAAATTCAAGGTGCCAACATTTGCCAAGTATGACGGTCTGTCATGCCCAAAGATGCACCTGAGGTCGTATGTTAGAAAAATACAACCCCACTCATCCGATAAAGACCTTTGGGTACACTTTTTCCAAGACAGCTTGTCTGGCGCGCAGTTAGACTAGTTTTATCAACTCGAGAGATCAGAGGTTCACAATTGGGAAGACTTGGCAGCTGCTTTTTATCGTTAGTATCAATACAATGCTGATTTGGCGCCCACTCGTACTCAGTTACACAGTATGGGGATGGCTTCCAATGAAGGGTTTAAAGAGTACGCCCAGAAGTGGCGTGATCTGGAGGGAAGGGTGCAACCACCTTTATCAGATAGGGAGTTAGTTGACATGTTTCCGGGGACCCTGTCTGGCCCCTTCTTCAATCATCTGATCGGAAGTTCTTCCACGGGATTTCTTGAATTGATTTTGACCGGCGAAAGGGTTGAGGTTGGTATTAAGAGTGGAAAGATTCAAAAGGATGCTTCCGCATCCATGACTGTTAAGAAACCCTTCCCAGCCAAGAAGGAAGCATCTGCTTTGTATTCTCAGAAGGGATTGGGAAGAACTGAGCGTCGGCCGACTGCAGGGGCTGTGATGATTCAAAACTCGTCAAATGATCAACCTCGTAACAATCAGTCGAGACCTAATCAACAACGGGTGGAAAGGCCACAACGGCAGTTCAACCGCATCAACATGACGCCCGCTCAGGTACTTCCTCATTTGTTGAAGCTGAATCTAACCAGTTTGAAGGAAGTGCCAAAGAACCCTAACACCTCCTCTCTATACTACCACTCCAATGCCAAGTGTGCCTACCATTCCGACAATGCTGGGCACGATACCAATAATTGATGGGCGCTTAAGAACAAAATCCAGGATCTGATTGATGCTAAGGAAGTAGAATTTGATGCTCCTGAGAAGCCCAATGTTATATCTGCTCTGATTCCCAAGCACGGCCACAATATTCATGCTGTTATGGAGGACACTCATGTTACTGATGTTGTTGACCTGCTGACGCCGTTACTTGTGATTAAGGAAAATTTGTTGAGAGCCGGGATCTTTCCTGGTTGTGATAAAGACTGTTATTTTTGTTTGAACATACGAGGTGATTGCCCAATGTTGAAGTCAGGTGTCCAACGCCTGATGGATACCCAAGAGATACTTTTCCAGAAAACCCCTATTGATACCTTCAATCCTGTTACTCCTGATACTGTTTCTACTTCTACCAACGATATTGCAATTATAACCATTTCCGATAATCCTCCCAAGGCTTACAAAAGGCCTGTCAGGATTACACCCAACTCTGAATGTGTACCTTTAAAGATCACCATGCTAGGACCTGTCCCGTACCAATCAAGCAAAATAATACCATGGAACTATGGGGGAGAAATCTTCTACCATGGTATCAAACAAATCGAGACAGTCCAAGATATTTCTGAAGAAGAAAACCCTGATGTAGGGAACATCGCAGGTACAAGCAAGATAACCCACAGTGGTCGAATCTTTTCTCCGGAGATTGCTCCCCCCCGAGCAGTTTTCGGACCCTTGAAAGCTTCTGCACCTGTTGGACCATCTGTGCAAGGCCCAGTGATTGAAGAACTGGATACTCCTAAAGTAAGACCATCTGCTGATACTACCGACAAGGGTAAGGGGATACTGGAAGTGCCTGTCAGGACGAAGGCCCATGCTGTGGTTATCCCCGAAACCACTCAGAAAGAAATGGATGAAATCTTGAAAATAATCAGAAAAAGTGACTACGACGTTGTGAAATAGTTAGGGCAGACCCCTTCTAAAATCTCAATGTTGGCTCTTCTGCTCTGTTCTGAGGCCCACGCAAAGGCCCTGATCAAATTCTTGAAGGTGACACATGTTCCCCAAGAGACTTCGGCTGACCAGTTTCAGGAATGTGTGGCCAGTCTTACTGCTGATAATGGCCTTGGCTTTTCCGATGCTGACTTAACTCCCAAAGGAAGGAAACACAACAATGCGTTACATGTTTCAATTGAATGCCAGGGAACCACTTTCGCCCATGTCTTAGTTGATACTAGTTCTTCCTTGAATGTGCTGCCAAAGAAAGCCTTAGACCATTTGGACTGCGAATGACTGACTCTCAAACCTAGTAACATCGTTGTGAGGGCTTTTGATGGTTCCAAGAGAATGGTTCATGGAGAGGTTGATATTCCTATCAAAGTAGGCACATAAGTTTTCAACTCCACCTTCTACGTGATGGACATCCGTCCGTCATATTCATGTTTGCTAGGAAGACCGTGGATCCATTATGCCGGGGCAGTTACCTCCTCTTTGCACCAGATGCTGAAATATCCTGTTAAGGGTAAGATTATAATGGTGCACGGTGAGGAAGAGTACATGATAAGCCATCTTAACTCCTTCAGTTATGTGGAGCTGGATGGCGAGTTCATCGAAACGCCTTTCCAACATTTTGAGGAAGTTTCTCCCGAGGTAGCAGTTGCGAAGACAATGGTTGAGGTGCCTATCGTTCCCAAGCATGTATCTAGGATGGCATCTCTCAAGGACGCAAAGGCGGTGATCAAAGAAGGGAAGAGTACAGTATGGGGACAATTGCCTGACTTTCCCCATAAGACAGATAAGTTTGGGTTAGGGTTTACGACTGCAGGACAAAAGGCTATGCGTCGCTCCAAGGTTGGAGGACCACCCGTCAAGATCTCACACCATGGAATCAATGCTGTAGAAGATGATGATGAAGAGAGCCACTTTGAAGATTGGATCTTTCCGACCGTCGAAGGGGGTTTGAGCAACTAGGAAGCAAAGGATTTTGTTCCCATCACCTTTATCAACCAGTAATTTTATCTTTGAACAATTTCCCATTTTTATGGTCTGTAATAACTAAAACAATTCTCACACTATTTTCACCTCATGCCTCGCCCGGGGCATGTAGGTCCATTTGTAAGGGTTTGATTTTCTTCATAATCATATGCCATGTTTTAATGAATCATTGGACATTTTTCATCTATAAACTGTTGTTTTCATTTTCTTTCCTTTTGCATTTTGCTTGTTTAAGAATGGCTATCCCTTACACACACTCACACTCACAAATGCAGGTACCCATCCACTCCGGATTCCATGGGTGAGTATTCTGCTTTAGCCTTCGATAACTTTGAAGATTTGGTCAATCATGCTGAGTACGAAGTTGACGAAGATTGTGAAGTGCCGGGAGAGTTAGCCAGACTTCTACAACAAGAAGAGAGGGCCATTCTGCCTCATGAAGAGTTGCTAGAAACCATCAACTTGGGGACAGAGGAAGACAAGAAGGAAGTATAAGTGGGTGCCAACCTAGAACCAAATGTCAAGGAGCGCTTAGTGCAATTGTTGAATGATTATGTTGAAATCTTCGCCTGGTCTTATGAAGACATGCCAGGATTAGACACAGATATCGTGGTTCACCGTCTCCCTACAAGAGAAGACTGTCCACCGATCAAGCAAAAGGTTCGCCGGATGAGGCCTGACATGTCTGAGAAAATCAAGGCTGAAGTAATGAAGCAATTTAACGCTGGATTTCTGGCTATTACCTCCTATCCACAATGGGTTGCTAACATCGTTCCTGTGCCTAAAAAGGACGGCAAAGTCAGAATGTGTGTGGACTATCGGGATTTAAACAGGGCTAGCCCTAAAGACGATTTTCCACTACCGCATATCGACATTTTGGTTGACAACACAGCTCAACACAAAGTTGTTTCCTTCATGGACGGATTCTCGGGATATAACCAGATCAAAATGGCCCCCGAGGACATGGAGAAAAATACTTTTGTCACGCAATGGGGTACCTTCTGCTACAAAGTGATGCCATTCGGACTGAAGAATGCAGGGGCAACCTATCAACGCGCCATGGTAGCTTTATTTCATGATATGATACATCATGAGATCGAAGTTTACGTAGACGACATGATAGCTTGATCACAAACAGAAGAACAACACCTTGATCATTTGAAAAAGCTGTTTTCCAGGTTGAAGGAGTATAAGCTTAGACTGAACCCAAGCAAGTGCACTTTTGGAGTTAGGTCTGGTAAACTGTTGGGATTTATTGTCAGCAACAAAGGCATTGAGGTTGATCCAGCTAAAGTAAAGGCTATACAAGAAATGCCTACCCCCCGTACTGAAAAGGAGGTTAGAGGATTCTTGGGACGCTTAAACTATATCGCGAGATTCATCTCTCACCTGACATCTACCTGTGAGTCGATCTTCAAACTGTTAAAGAAAGATCAGGTGGTTGAATGGAACAATGATTGTCAAGTTGCTTTTGATAAGATCAAGGAGTACTTACTAGAACATCCTATTCTGATTCCACCCGTCGAAGGAAGGCCGCTAATCATGTATCTGACTATTTTGGATAACTCAATGGGGTGCGTACTGGGCCAACATGACGAGTCTGGCCGAAAAGAGCATGCCATTTATTACCTTAGCAAAAAGTTTACCGACTGTGAGACTCGCTACTCACTGCTCGAGAAGACTTGCTGCGCTTTGGTATGGGCTGCACGCCGGCTAAGGCAGTATATGTTGACTCATACCACTTTGCTGATTTCCAAGATGGATCCGATCAAGTATACCTTCAGGAATCCGACTTTATCTGGAAGAATCGCTAGATGGAAAATGATCCTGACTGAATATGACATCCAGTATACTACCCAAAAAGCTATAAAGGGGAGTGTACTAGCTGACCATCTAGCTCATCAAGCCGTAGAAGATTACCAATCTATGAGATTCGACTTCCCTGACGAGGACATCATGACTTTGGACAACATCGAAGGTAACGGACTGTATGACGGACCTGAACAAGGATCCCGATGGACCCTATACTTTGATGGTGCTTCAAATGCACTTGGCAACGACATCGGTGCGGTACTCATTTCTCCGGAAGGTTACCATACACCCTTCACTGCCCAACTTTGTTTCAGTTGTACCAACAACATGGTCGAATATGAAGCTTGCATCTTTGGTCTCAAGGCTGCTATAGACTTGGGAATCAAATCTTTGGTCGTATTTGGGGACTCCGCTTTGGTTATCAGTCAAGTCAAAGGAGAGTGGGACACTAAACATCCTAATCTTATCCCATACAAAGAACATGTCCTGACGTTGTTGCCTTATTTCGAGCAGATTACTTTCGAGCACTTCTTGCAAGAAGAAAATCAGCTAGCAGATGCTCTGGATACAATGTCTTCCATGTTTAAACTCAACTAGGACAACGAGGCTCCCCAAATTACCACCGAGCGAATGAACGAACCAGCGCACTGTCATGAGATTAATACCGAAGAAGTAGTGGAACAACCCTGGTTTCATGAAATCAAAAGGTATGTCCAGACTAGAGAATATCCTGAAGGAGCTTCTGTCAATGACAAAAAGTTCTTAAGGAGATTTGCTGCCAAGTTCTTCCTAAGCAATGGAATCCTTTATAAGCGCAACCATGATTGTGTTCTACTTCGTTGTGTGGACAAAGCTGAAGCAGAGTTGATCACGACTGAGATACACAGTGGCACATTTGGCACCCACTTGAGCGGACATACGATGGCTAGGAAGATTCTAAGGGCAGGCTACTACTGGTCTACCATGGAAGCTGATTGTCATCAACATTCTCGTACCTGCCACAAATTCCAAGTCTACACCGACAAAGTACATATTCCTCCTGTTCCTCTCAATGTTCTGACAACTCCTTGGCCATTCGCAATGTGGGGCATTGACATGATTGGAGAGATCAAGCCCACGACATCCAATGGACATCGCTTCATCTTGGTGGCTATTGATTATTTTACCAAGTGGGTCGAAGAAGCTTCATTTGCCTCCGTTACAAAGAATGTGGTTGCCCGCTTCATCAAGCAGAACCTCATATGCCGGTACGGTGTCCCCGACAGGATCATCACAGACAACGGTACGAATTTGAACAATACTATGATCACCGCTCTATGCGAGCAGTTCAAGATTTATCATCATAATTCATCTCCCTACCGGCCGAAGATGAACGGTGTTGTTGAAGCCGCGAACAAAAATATCAAGAAGATCATTCAAAAGATAACAGTCACCTACAAGGACTGGCATGAGATGTTACCGTTTGCTCTACATGGATACCGTACCACGGCACGTACTTCAACAGGGGCAACCCCATTTTCTTTGGTGTATGGCATGGAAGTTGTACTACCCATGGAAGTTCAGATTCCTTCCTTAAGGATTATGAAGGACACTTGTTTGAGCGAAGACGATAAGATTCAGACCCGGCTTGATCAACTTAATTTGATCGACAAGAAGCGACTTACTGCTGTCTGTCATGGTCAGACGTATCAAAAACGCATGATCAAGGCTTTCAACAAGAAAGTCAGACGTCAGGTATATCAAGTTGGAGATCTTGTAATCAAGCGGATCATCTTGCCGCAAAGTGATCCCAGGGGCAAGTGGACTCCTACTTACGAAGGACCATTTGTGATTAAGAGCATCTTTTCTAGTGGGGCAATGATTCTGACCATCATGGACGGCGACGACTTACCGCACCCTGCGAACGCAGACATAGTCAAAAGATACTATGCATAAAAAGATCCAACAAGTTGAAAACCCGAAAGGGTGACTTGGGCAAAAAAGGGCATCCCGGTGAATCGAAAACCCGAAAGGGCGGTTCAGGAAAAAATTAGGGATAAAACAAAAAAATCCGTACACCCGACAAGTTGGAAACCCAAAAGGGCGACTTGGGCAAAAAAGGGCTTCCCGGTGGATCGAAAACCCGAAAGGGCGGTCCAGGAAAAAGTTAGGGAATTAAAGCGTATGACTATGTCTCGTCGGGTCACTTTAAGAACAATCTCTTCACCAACAAGCTCCAAGCTTCTGATCAATCCAGTCATAGGCGGACGAAGCAGCGAATGGACAAAATATTCAGAGTTGTGAAGGCTATAGCAGAATGGGAATCCCATGGAATTGTTACACATAGCCATCTTTCTTTTGTATAAAGTTTTTCAATTTTTACGACAACATTATCTTACTAGGATGTCTGTCTCCTTTGTACAAAAGTACTCACAAAAGTTAATACAAAAATACTTCAAAGTGCAGAAATTTGCTTGCCTTTCTTTTCTTTTCTACACTTATGTCTTATTTGAAAACGTCCAATGTTTTGTTAAAAAGGCATATGCATTTGAATATAATCACTACTTACAAATAAAACGAAATTGAAAAAGGATAAATTACTGATAGTTTGAAGGAGTTGGAAGAAATCTTTATGCCATTCCAGAAGAAATCCCCTATGATACATCATTCGGATCCTCAACAAGGTTAAATATGGAGTATATTTTCCAAGCGAAGTTAAGCTTCAAGATCCGCAACGGAGCCAGTGCAGTCTAAAACTTGATTCCCCAGCTGAGTTAAGCTTCAAACTTCCCATCAGAATTAAGCTTCGAGATCCCCAGTAGAGCCCGAAAACCCTGAAAGCCCAATCCTCAGTGGAGCCAGAATAGTCTAAACATTCTCCCCAGATTTATTTCCCAGCAGATTGAAGATTCTCAGTCTCATTTTTCCAGCATGAAGTCTCCCAGTTTTTAACTTCCCAGTAGAGATTTTCATAATTTTCCTTATTCCCCCAAGCAGTCAGCAGTCAGCAAGGATTTCTCATCTTCAAAGATTTTTGGAATCCCCAACTTTGGTCAAGGATTTACTTTCCCCGACAGCAATCAAAGATTTCATTATCTCCAGTTATCAAGGATTTATTTTCCTCAGCAAGACAGTTACTCAGCTTACATGCGCAACCATTACATTCATATATCATAAACATTGATGAAACACAATTCATTGCATCATACATATCATGCAACATAACTTTGTGTTTCAGCTAACATTTTACCCTTTTCAGGATAAGATTAAAAGGCTTTTGTTAACAATTATTCGGATACATTACGGGTACACCCCAGACACGGCGGTCATTCTATTACTCATTCAGAACTTCAAGTCAAAATACAGTATGGATACACCCCAGACGCGGCGATCATTCTACTACTCATTCAGACTTCAGCAATCAGATACAGACTAGATACGCTCAAGACACGGCTGCCATTCTATCTCTCATTCAGATTCAACTATCAACTACAAGTTCAGATACGCTTCAAACAAGGATGTCGTTCTGGCCTTTACGCCAACAATTTGATCCCCCAAGTGCACTCGCCATAGAGGTGTTTCTATCACTTATTCCGATCCCAGTTACAGTACGGATACACCCCAGACACGGCGGTCATTCTACTACTCATACAGATCTCAACTTCAGATACAGTCCAGATACGCTCCAGACACGGTTTCCATTTTGTCACTCATTCATAGTTTATCCCTAGCACACAGTTGCTCCATACGCAGATGTTTCTCTGTTACCTAGATACAATACAGATACACTCCAGACACGGCAGTCATTCTGATATTCATTCAAAATTCAAATACAGTTACAACTCAGATACACGGTAGACACAGACGCCATTCTTTTGCTCATACAAACTCAGTCTCCAGATGTAGTTCAATGGCATTCCAGACACGAATACCGTTTTGATGCTCATTCTTCTAACCTACAGCATTGCAATTCAACAAAGATTCTTAGATGGCATCTTTAAGCCCATCTCCAGCAAGATTCTACCATCTCCAAATGGCATCTTTAAGCCCATTCCCGCATCTATGTTTTGACGAGTGCAAATTTACGGGCACTCTAGTATCCAATCCTCTTTTACCTTCAAGTCGCGAAAGGCAAACTTGCCAATCTAACTCTTCAGGTTCAAGAAGATTGAACAAGGGAAACTGTTGTACCCCAAAATTTTCCCTCTCATTTCATCAACATTTCTCATCACAAGACTCTTGGAACTCAAGATCAAGCTAGGGTTTGCTCTGCTCAAGACACCTCCTCGCACTGTTGACCTAAATTAGGGTTTGAGTTTGCACATGGATATTTTGACCTACAATGCCCAAAGTGACTTTCATACTTCATGTTGTACTCACAAGTTTGTCCATACCAAGTTTCAAGCCTTGATTCAAATTTTTACCCAGTCAATTGGACAGTTGACCTAGAAATCAGATGTATTGGGGAAAAAGTCAATTGTGGCCAATTGATAGTCAAACCTCATGAATTTTGACCCACATCAACATTATGAACTCATATGAACCATTTGATCAAGTTTGGATCACAATTCCACAAGAAATTTGATCAGATCACCAAAAGGGCAAAATGGTCATTTTTAGGGTTTTGACTGCACAAAGGCAATTTTTGACTGTTTGACCTAACCAATGGAAAATCAAGCTCACACATGGACTCAAGAACTCAATGAAATTGTCTTGACCCATTCAACAAGTTCAAAAGATCTCAAATGCATAGGATTGACAAATGAATTTTTCAGTCAACTGATCAAAATTTGACTGTACACTGAAAAGTCAAACATTGACTTTTTGGTCAAAATCAAGTTCCAAGAGTTATTTTTCATCAAGACGTGTCAAATTATGAAACTTGTTCATCATGAAACCCAAAAACGCAAATTAGGGTTTAAAATGGAAAAATTTCATAACTTAGAAATTTTCTAAGTTATGAAATTTTCTTATTTTTTCCTAACTTTGTCCCATTGTTTCACTAAGATGCAAATGGATTCAAACAAAACTTGCAACATGAAAGTTGTAGTCCATCACAAAGTCTACAACTTTTATTCACAAAGTTTTCTCAAAAGAAGCTTGTATCTCAAGTTATGAATTTTGGAACAAGGGTACCTAAAACTTTTAACTTAGAGAAATTTTGCCCTAGTTTAGGTAGGATTTTGACCGATCTTCTTGGCCATTTTTCACATAGTTTCACTTGGAATTTCAAGTTGAATTTCAAAGATGGATAATAGTACATGTTCCAAGCTTTCCAAATTGTCCAAGAACTCCTCAAACACCCTTGTGGTTAGAGATATTCGAATGCTTGAAGTTGACAAAAACTCACTTTTGTCCATGACCAATACATGTTCATAGAGACTTGCATTTTCAGATCAGCATGCTTGGTACTAGATTGCAGGCCTCAAAAACAGTTTATACTCCATAATTTAATTCATAACCATTGAGATAAGGTATTATCTTGTTCATTTGGACATTGCATACAAGATTAATCCCTATTTGGAAAAAGGTAAAATGCCATTTTTGTAAAGTTGCACTTTATGTCAAAACAAAATCCTTGAGGCATGGGGCCATATCTCTGAAGCAAGATTCAATCTACCAATTCCAAGAACCAAGGGAAAAGTGTGCAGCATAATAGAGGGCTTGTACAGGTTTGCATTGAGAACATACACACTCTTGCTTCAAGTAGAAGAAACTTACAAAATACAAGCCATCTCTCACATCTGAAGAAACCAACTTACATAAACATTGTAAACAAGTTTCATACCTCCCAACAAGCCAGAAACACGACCCCTTTGCCTCTCAAACCCCTGGTACACAAAATCCCTATTTTTCTACAAAACAGGGCAACCCTTGAAGAACCATCTCCATCTCCATATTCCATCGTGCGTTTTGCCCAAAGATACTTCAAACACCTTCCAACCAACCTACCTGAGCTATCCAGATCATCCACAAATTGTTGTAACACCATTAACTCACATTGCCATTTTTGTTTCAAAGCTTTGTAGGTTGAGTTCTGTGGCACGACTCAAGCTGTTTCAAAACAAACCAAGCATTGGGAAAGCTTCCTTAGACCTCAGGCAAGCTCAAAAGAAGCTCAAGCACCCTTCAAAGTTGCTGCATTGTCCAGCTCGAAGTCAACTGAAACAGGTATTTCATGGACTTCTATCTCTCTATTTAGGAATAGTTAGGATTAGGTTTGTGAATGAAATATGTTGTACTCATAGCCCTGAAGCCATACTGTTGTACCCCAAAATTTGCCCTCCCATATTCTCCAAGATTTGCTAAGAGCATGCTTCAAAATCTCCCAAGGGTTGCACAGTCCAATGGCCTCCTAACAGTCAAAAAATTAGGGTTTTGGTTATGGCAAAGAAGTTGAAGTTTCCAAGGGTCCAAACAAGTCCCACATGCCCATAAACATTGTCAAGCATCCATATGCCAAGCTTCAAGACTTACAGCACAAAATTGCACAGTCAAAAACCATAATTGCTCAACAGTCAACTGTAGGGGCAAAATGGTCATTTGACAGTCAAAAGTCAAAATTTTTGGTCAACATCTTATTTTGAAGCCACAAACATCATTTGATCAATTCGTGATCATGATTCTCAAAGCATGGCTCAAAAAGTCTCAAGATGCAAAAGTTTCTATTTTTGGACAGTCGAAAAAGTCAACTGTAACTTGACCAAGTCATAACTTCCACATGGTTTATCATAAAAATTCCATCCAAAGCTCATTTTGAAGAGAATGACATTTCCTACAACTCATCTTCACACTTCAAGTCCAAGAAATGCTCTCACAAAAAGTTATCAATCTCAACATTATAGGTCATTTTCAAAAGTCAACAAAAAGGCACTTTAAGTCAAAGACCATAACTTGAGATTGGTGAATCAAAATGACATGGGACCAAAGGCATTAGTTAGAGGACTTCAAGACCTTTCCAAAATGTCCAAGAACATGATCAAAGCTTAAAAATTGAGCAAGATATGCCTTGTGGAAGTTGGGAAATTTTTGGGAATTTTGAAAAATCAACTTTGCTTCAAATGCCTCAAAATTGCTAATGGGCCACAATTTCTTCCAAGAATCATCACCCAAAAGCTATGCACGACCCATTGACCCAAAGGGGAGTTATTTTCTTATTTTTAATTTATTAATTGAATTTTTAAATCTATTAATTCATTTAATTAAAATTAAATATGAGAAGAATACTAAACAAATGTTTTCAAATCTTTTTATGCAGTATTTCCACTCATCATTCACTCAAGATTTCGTGCATACCCAAAAAAGGAAAGGATCTCCAATAATTGGCATGTTCTTCATGGTAAAAAGATTGAAAAAATCATGGAAAATCACAAACTTGAAAGGCATTAAAACAAGGCTTTGGGCTTGATCTTTTTACCCTAATTCATTGACATATATGTGTACATCACAACCCTAATCAGAGTTGGAAGAAAGCTGCGCCCAAGATCAAGAACAACATTGGAATTTTTTGCCAAAAAAGCTTGAAACTGTTTTCACATCAAAAGCACTTTTCCAAGCAAAAGAACTATTCCATTGCACTCCTGACACATCCAGGAAGCCATTCCAATCAAATTCAACCCTCCATACGCAAGGAATCGGTATAACCAAGTCTAACTTTCTTTGAAAATTTTCATATTCGTGTTTCATCATTCATGCAATATTTTTGATTTTTAATCATGGATTTGGACTACTGTGAGTATTCTGAAGCTGATAGCATGCTTTAATTGAATTGATAAGGCATGTGTGAGAATCCACCATGGGAGCTCTTTAGGGTTTCATAGGTTGGAAATTAGGGACTCTTTCATATGGAAAAATTAAGCCATAAGACCAGCACCATTGGACTCGTGACCTTCATACGAACTAATCTCACACCTCGCGCCCTTTTTCTTTTCAACTATGAGCTAATCGCTATTTTTGTATGTTAGGGTTAGTGGGGGTTTAAAACCACCGCTATTTGATTTTAGTTGCAGGTATAAAATGGAGAAGAAGCATGCGTGGCTTGATGTTATTGGACTATTCAAAATTGGCGCGTGATTTTGTGGTTCAGATTTCTAGCTTTTGTCTTTTCTTATAATGATCAGGTTCCACTAGTACATCAAACAAACGCGTTTGGCTGGTTGGTGAGTGATGTGTCCTTCAAGCATTGGGACCTGGGTTCGATTCCCAGGTCCCCTCCCTTCTCCAATATTATTTTTCTTCATATGTTTCCATGCAGCACCTCACCTGAAGTCCACCATACATGCATCTGTACTTGCCTGCCACATGTCCAGCAACACTAATCCAAGGGCCAGAATGGGAGGACTACCCTAGACGCCAGTCAACTGCTTCTTACACGCGCCAGAAAAGTCAACATGGGCTTGCATTTCATGGGCCAAATTGCTTGCATATACCTCCTAATTGGGTTAGAAAACCCCCCATGTTTGCACTTTCTTCTTTTTTTTCTTTCTTTTCTTTTATTTATTTTAATTATGTTAATTGTTTATTTAAATCCATAAATTAATTTTTATAACATAAAAATACAAAAAAATCAGAAAGTCAAAAATAAAATATTTTTATTATTTAATTCACTAAAAGTTTTATTTTTGTAAATAAACTTAATAATCAATTTAGTTTTAATTTAAAGTTTTTAACTTTAATGCTTTTTCTTAGATAATTAAAAAAATATAAAAACAAGTTTTTTAGCATTTTTTATTCTTTTTCTTAATAAATAATCTTTTTTTCTTATCACTATTAATTATTAATTATTTTTGTAAATAACTTATAATTAAATAATTAGTAACTTAGGTCAAACTTGAATTTATTTCTTTAATAATTAAAAATGCTTAGAATTAGGGTTTTAATTCCAATTAATTTTCTTCATTTCTATTAAATACAAAAATATCAAAAATAAGTTCTTTTCTTTATTTAATTTAATTAAATTTAATAATTTCAATTCAATTCCTTAAAGGGCCCAACGCCCTCGCACTCGATTCTTAATTCTTTTCGCGCATTTATTTTTTTATTTCTTTTATGAATGTCATGTAATTGCCCCAAAGCCTTGTAATAGATAATTAGGACATTTACTTTATGCATTTTTATTCAAATCGGGTCTTGGTTTAATTTGGCGATGTAGACCCCCGCCTTGTAATAGCGTAGGACTTTATTTTCCGCATTTTAATTCCCGCACCTTTTAACTGTTAATAATCACATGAAAGAATGTATGCCCAAATAAAATCAAAGCGTAGAACACTCAATGCATGATCAGGACAAATAAATACTGAAAATGACACACAATTCACACACCACTCTTAGGGTACGCCTCACTGTTGCTTTGCCCCTCGAAACGTGGTCGTCAAGTAGAGGATGTTTTAGTAAGTCCTCATGTCCATAAACATGGCATGAGGGTAGCTTCTAAGGTGTCCTCCTATTGCTCTGGTGACCACACTGTCCCTAATCCTCGAATTGACCCGAACACCTCCAACGGTGGTGCTACCTACCTCTCAATGGTGGGATGGCACTACCTTAAGGACATTTACACAGACTAATTCCTTAGGGTAGGTAGATGACTCGTAGATACTTGCTCTAATTCAAAACAAATCAAAAACCTCTTTTCACACCGACACATTTCAAAAAGCTTTCAAAAACAACTTTTCAAACACTCTTGAGGACTGATACAAGAGTCGAACTGAAATTTTAAACGAAACTTTTTTCAAACCCACTCACCTTGAAAAGCAAACAAACACTTTTGAAAAACACAAATGAGCAAGTATCTAAGAGCCCATGGATAACCATGGATAGAAAGGGTGCTAACACCTTCCCTTTCTATAAATTTACCTCCCGAACCGAGAGCTAATCTCAATGAGGAATTTTTCTGTGCTTTTGTCCTTTCCATGTTGGAGAAAATAAAAGACGGTGGCGACTCTTGCTTCCGCGACATTTCGCGAACCAGCGTTAAACAGTCAGTTCCAGATCCACCGATCACAGAACTAGCGACTCTGCTGGGGAAACTTTATAAAGTGAGGTGTACCTTAGGATAGCTCAGACTTGTGTTTTCAATTGCTGTGTTTGTTTGCTTTATATTTGTGGGCACTGCATCGGAGTTACATAGATCCTAACTCGGATATGGGGATGCCCTGTTAGGTAGCATAAGCTGTGAGGGACCTGTCCGGTGTAGACTGACATGGGTGAAGCAGTGGCTACGTTGGTGTGGCACCTTGGTCTGTACCGATATCCCTTGTGTTGCAACGAGGAGAATATGGGTCTTCTGAGGAGTCATTAAGCACCAACCGACCTTAGAACCTTAAATGACCCAACTTGGCTAATAGAACAGTAGCAGTATGCTACGCCCATTGAGGCTAAACTCTCGTGATGGTTCTGGCCGCAAGAAAAGATTGCGATGCTGGAGTTATGACCGATTGAGGGTAGTCAGTGATATTGGGATCCTCTAGAACCCGGTTACTTCTGATAGGACAGATCTTAACCAACAAACTGAAAGAGGGTAATACCTAGACCCCATGCTGGCCTTAACTCTAAGGGCTCTCTTGCGTGACTTGTGTGCCTTCCAACTTGACTATTTGCATGCTTGTTATCTGACGCTTGAGTTTCTTGCAGGTTTTGTTTACAGTCCTTAATTGGGACTCATAACAGGGTTTACCTACTTTACCCCATGCATAGCATAACATCATACCATTGCATACATCCAGCATAAGAACTAATCCATTTCAAGGATCTCAAGGGCTTGTGATGCAGGTCATGATGAACCAACTGTCCAGCAAGGGGCAAAAAGGGATTTATTTTCCTCTAGTCAAGGTTGTCAGGGGCTATGACCCACTAGATATGGTGAGCCTTGACCCTTGAAAAAAGACTCTCAGCAACATGGAGTTCCTTCAATCAAGCTACAAATTCAAATGCTAACAATCTTCTTGTTTACCCCGCGAGATCCTTTAAAACATTGCATACATATCATACATATCATTGCATTACAGGTACCCTCTTGACAGGTCACTCACCATCTTCGCTGTTTATTTCAGCAATGACTTTCCAACCGGACAACCAAGATCTCCAGGCTCAAAACGCCCAGCTGCGAGAAATGTTCTTGAACCTATCCAGGGGGCAAGAAGAAATAAAGACTCTCCTCACCAGGAACTTGACCTTAGGGAATGCAGGGGGCATCAGGAACGATCAGCTGGAAGGGCTACAAATTGAGTTGGCAACCATGAAGATCCAAATGATGGGGCAGTTGATGGGCCAAATGACTCTCATCCAGGACTTAGCTAAAAAACAAGAAGAGCTCCGGGTCCTCGTCACCAAGCTGCTTCAAAATAATCCAGTGGGGCAAACAGCCAAGGTTGAAGTTCCAGCCATCATTCAACCACATGCGGGGCAAGAAGACAAAGGAAAATCTCCTCAGCTTGCTTCAGGGTCACGAACCCAGCCTCAACGGGGTAGTCAGCGTAGACGAAATGCGCCTGGAAGACATTTCTCGGAGACTGATATACCATCATCCTTTATACTGAAGCGCTTGCTGGA
Source organism: Vicia faba (assembly GCA_948472305.1). Classification (NCBI taxonomy): domain Eukaryota; kingdom Viridiplantae; phylum Streptophyta; class Magnoliopsida; order Fabales; family Fabaceae; genus Vicia; species Vicia faba. Next base: position 1,523,985,342 of record OX451738.1, read on the forward strand.
GGTCAATCTGATCACTCTAAAGGACCCTCCTAAGAATCCAAATATGACACCTTCAAGGTATAACCCCAACACCCGCTGCGCTTATCATTCAGACAGCCCGGGGCATGCTACAGACGACTGTTGGACCTTGAAGAACAAAATCTAGGACTTGATTGACGAAGGGGTGATAGAGTTCATGCCGGATGGCGAGATGAAAATCTTCCACTGAGAATTCTCCATTTGAGATGACTATCTCAAACTAGAAAATTTTTGTTCATTGGAATTTTTCAAGTTGTAATTCTCTTTTGATTGTTCAAACATTTGTTCATTGTTAAACGTTGTTATTTCATTAATGCATCGCATATGTCTGTTTTGAAGCAATATATTCGCATTTATTATGCTTAAAACTGTTTTCATATTTTTGTGATGTTCAATGCTCGGTTAACAATTCTAAGCCTCTTGAGGGAGGATGACGAAAATGATACCGCGATCATTACAGTATGCTTTTGAATAGACCCCGCTGATGAGGTACAGGCATTGTTTCAATTCCTAAACACTGGAGTTATAAGGAAGATAATCCCTCGTCAACCCCTTTGAGCCAAAGAAGTAGGAGTTTTTCTTTTCGAAAATTAAAACCCTTAATCATAACCTGGGGCAGGGTAGTTTTCTCAGCTGATCCAGGTGCACAATGAATGGCATTAAAGGAGTCCTTCCAAAACAAAAGACACTGATGGTTCCGAATAATCATAAAGACAGGCAGTCGTTATATCTCAAAAATAAAAACCCAGTAAGTCAAAACCTATGAAGGAGACTTACAAACCTGGGGCATCCCGCTGACTGTAATCACAAAAGAACAGCTCAGGCAAAAAAAAAAATAGGGATAATAAAAATCAAAAGAAAGAGGTCCTACAAACCTTCAACAAAAATGACTGCCTATTCAAAATAAATTGTCAATACCCGAACCATCACTAGAATTTCAGAGCAAAGACTCAAACAAGGTCTAACGCACGATCAGCTGAGTTTAGGTTTGAAGAACATCACGAAGAGCGGGTGGGTACAAATAAATTTTGAGCCTTTATCTTTTGTTTCTTAAACCATGAACCAGGCCACGTTACAACCCTTACAAGTCCTAGCTGAAGCATGGGTTAGTTCGAAAGCATACCGTTACGAAAGGTATCCTGACTCCTTAAGGCTCGCTGAAAAATAACGAGTTGACATCACGTTTTACAAAATTCACTTATTTTTACTAAAAAAGGATGCATTCTCAAAAACTTCGAAACAGACATAAGCTTTGCATTTTTGATATAACCTTGTTTGCATATGACTTTTTGTTTGAACAGCAGAGAAGCTCGCACGACGAATATCTTATGAACAAAAGTCTTCTCCACAAAAGAGTCACCTCAAATGGAAAAACACTTCCAATCAAGGGGCATGGCATGATCATTGTCCATCATCTGGGGCAGTTAAGTCAAGATTCGGAGGATCTCTCAAAAGGCCAACCAACTTGGGGCAAATCTCCATCTGGATCACTTGGGGCATTGGACGATCAAACAAAGATCTTCTGGTGGTATCGTAACACTGCACTACTGACAATGACAACTTCCTGTATCCTAAGAGCACGGACATAGTCGGAAAAATGCTACGCATAATTAAAGACCCGCTAGGTTGACATACCTAGGCAAAAATAAGGGCTTCCCGGCAAACCAAAAGGGTTCGGGCAAAAATAAGGGATGAAATGAAAATAACCTGTACACCCGGCAAGTCGAAAACCTGAAAAGGCGGCTTGGGCAAAAATGGGTATCCCGGTGGACTGAAAACCCGAAAGGGCGGTCGAGGCAAAAGTTAGGGATCAAAACGTACGACTATGTCCTGTCATCTTGTCACCTGCCTACCAGAAGAAGGTTTGTCCATCAACAACTATCAGCACCTCACAGGTCTTCCTCTCCCACCTCAGAAACAGGGGCAATAATGAGTGGTCTAAGCGATCTAATTGTTCTGTCCATCAAGGTACCAAGGTAAGTTCAGCTGAAGAACATAACCAAGATATCCTAAGTCCCCAGCGAGTGAGTCAGCAAGTCAATGCACTCTCCCCAAGCTATACAATCAGCCTTAAAGAAGTTGGGTATCCCCCGCAGATCTCAACATTCCCCAGCATAATATACGGACATTCTTAACAAGCATCCCCGACAATCTTGATCTAAGATTGTTCCCCGGCGGCATACCAGACATTCAGTGGAATCACTTCCAGTACATCTCAAAATTTCCCCAGGAGAGTCCAATCAAGATTTCCCCAGGAAAGTTTGAATCAATCTCCCCAGCAGGAAGCTTATCCCCAGTAGATTCTGGAAGCTTCTTCCCCACAGAGCACGAACGCGTCCCCCGGCTTTATTCAAAGGTTATTTCCCTACCAGGATATAACTGGGTTATCCTCAGCCAAAAACCACGAGAAGATCGTCCTCGGCGAAGTCTTCTTATCCCCAGCGAAGTCTATTAACACTTCCAATAACAACGGTATCCCCAGCGAAGTTACCATCAACATCCCATCAAAGTACCTCTCTCCCCACAGAGTATTGTTCCCCAGCAAGATCGCTAGAATAATTTTCTCTCCGCAGAGAAATCCATTCGCCAAGTTTATTCCCCAACGGAGTTATCTTCTCCTACCGGTATTCTTGCAACTATCATCCTCAACAGAAGCAACAAAGCACTATTCTCCAACATCAGCCCAGGATCTGACTTCCTGACACCCGTCAAGGATTTATTTTCCTAAGACGAAAACATACATTCAAAAAACATCACATACATCATGATACATGCATGAACGCATCATATCTTACAATCTCATTTATGTTGAGAACATCATTGCTTGATCCATATCATGCATTGCATATGACTGACCTTTACCTTTCAGGAAAGACCCAATTAAATTCTCAGCTATATCCAAGACCTCGTCCGGTTCAGTTAAATCGATTCCCAAAGATTTCTCTGATTCTTATCCATTCAAAGGCCTTCTCTGGTTCAGTCAGATCGACCCTAAGATCTCCCTGATTCTTATCCAGTTGAAGATCCCAAGACCTTGCCTGGTTCAGTTAAATCGAATCCTAAAGATTTTTCTGATTCTTGTCCATTCAAAGGCCTTCTCTGGTTCAGTCAGATCGACCCTAAGATCTCCCTGATTCTTATCTAGTTGAAGATTCCAAGACCTTGCCTGGTTTAGTTAAATCGACTCCTAAAGATTTTTCTGATTCTTATCCAGTCAAAGGCCTTCTCTGGTTCAGTCAGATCGACCCTAAGATCTCCCTGATTCTTATCCAGTTGAAGATTCCAAGACCTTGCCTGGTTCAGTTAAATCGACTCCTAAAGATTTTTCTGATTCTTATCCAGTCAAAGGCCTTCTCTGGTTCAGTCAGATCGACCCTAAGATCTCCCTGATCCTTATCCAGTTGAAGATTCCAAGACCTTGCCTGGTTCAGTTAAATCGACTCCTAAAGATTTTTCTGATTCTTATCCAGTCAAAGGCCATCTCTGGTTCAGTCAGATCGACCCTAAGATCTCCCTGATTCTTATCTAGTTGAAGATTCCAAGACCTTGCCTGGTTCAGTTAAATCGACTCCTAAAGATTTTTCTGATTCTTATCTAGTCAAAGGCCTTCTCTGGTTCAGTCAGATCGACCCTAAGATCTCCCTGATTCTTATCCAGTTGAATATTCCAAGGCCTTCTCTAGTCCAGTTAAATCGATTCCTAAAGATTTTCCTGATAAAGACTCAGTTGAAGATTTCAAGACCTTGCCTGGTTCAGTTAAATCGACTCCTAAAGATTTTTCTATTTCTTATCCAGTCAAAGGCCTTCTTTGGTCCAGTTAAATCGATTCCTAAAGATTTTCCTGATAAAAACTCAGTTGAAGATTTCAAGACCTTGCCTGGTTCAATTAAATCGACTCCTAAAGATTTTTCTGTTTCTTATCCAGTCAAAGGCCTTCTCTGGTCCAGTTAAATCGATTCCTAAAGATTTTTCTGATGAAGACTCGGTTGAATATTCCAAGACCTTGTCTGGTTCAGTTAAATCGATTCCTAAAGATTTTTCTGATTCTTATCCAGTCAAAGGCCTTCTCTGGTCCAGTTAAATTGATTCCTAAAGATTTTCCTGATAAAGACTCAGTTGAAGATTTCAAGACCTTGCCTGGTTCAGTTAAATCGACTCCTAAAGATTTTTCTGTTTCTTATCCAGTCAAAGGCCTTCTCTGGTCCAGTTAAATCGATTCCTAAAGATTTTTCTGATGAAGACTCAGCTGAAGATTCCAAGACCTTGTCTGGTTCAGTTAAATCGACTCCTAAAGATTTTTCTGATTCTTATCCAGTCAAAGGCCTTCTCTGGTCCAGTTAAATCGATTCCTAAAGATTTTTCTGATGAAGACTCAGTTGAAGATTCCAAGACCTTGTCTGGTTCAGTTAAATCGACTCCTAAAATTTTTTCTGATTCTTATCCAGTCAAAGGCCTTCTCTGGTCCAGTTAAATCGATTCCTAAAGATTTTTCTGATGAAGACTCAGTTGAAGATTCCAAGACCTTGTCTGGTCCAGTTAAATCGACTCCTAAAGATTTTTCTGATTCTTATCCAATCAAAGGCCTTCTCTGGTCCAGTTAAATCGATTCCTAAAGATTTTTCTGATGAAGACTCAGTAGAAGACATCCCAGATTCTCTCATCGTTACTGTTGAGGTTGAAGTCGCCTATGATTCTCTCATCGTTACTGTTGAGGTTGAAGTCGCCTATGATTCTCTCATCGTTACTGTTGAGGTTGAAGTCGCCTATGATTCTCTCATCGTTACTGTTGAGGTTGAAGTCGCCTATGATTCTCTCATTGTTACTGTTGAGGTTGAAGTCGCCTATGATTCTCTCATCGTTACTGTTGAGGTTGAAGTCGCCTATGATTCTCCCATCGTTACTGTTGAGGTTGAAGTCGCCTATGATTCTCCCATCGTTACTGTTGAGGTTGAAGTCGCCTATGATTCTCTCATCGTTACTGTTGAGGTTGAAGTCGCCTATGATTCTCTCATCGTTACTGTTGAGGTTGAAGTCGCCTATGATTCTCCCATCGTTACTGTTGAGGTTGAAGTCGCCTATGATTCTCTCATCGTTACTGTTGAGGTTGAAGTCGCCTATGATTCTCTCATCGTTACTGTTGAAGTTGAAGTCGCCCAAGGTTCTCTCATTGTTACTATTGAAGGCACGTCTGAAGAGTTCAAAGATTCGATACCTGTAACCAGCCAGGGCGCGTCTATACAAGGAATTTTAAAGGCAAACTCCTGTAACAGGTCAGGTAATCATCTTTCCTTTTTTAGGTACGCAAGTTCTCGCTAAGGAATCTCTTACGCGATCGACACCCAGATGGCATCTATAAGCCCATCCACCTATTCATTACCTCTCAACATGGCATCTGTAAGCCCATGTTCCTACCCATCAATCTCCAAATGGCATCTGTAAGCCTATTCCCATCATCACATTGCTAACATGTGAGCGCAAATTTCTGGGCACTCTAGTGTTCAATCATCTTCCACCTTCGGATTACGAAAGGCACGCCAGCCAATCTACATCCTCAGGTCTAAGAAGATTGAACAGGGGCAACTGTTGTACCCCAAAATTTTCCCTCCCATATTCTCCAAGATTTGCTAAGAGCATGCTTCAAAATCTCCCAAGGGTTGCACAGTCCAATGGCCTCATAACAGTCAAAAAATTAAGGTTTTGGTTTTGGCAAAGAAGTTGAAGTTTCCAAGGGTCCAAACAAGTCCCACATGCCCATAAACATTGTCAAGCATCCATATGCCAAGCTTCAAGACTTACAGCACAAAATTGCACAGTCAAAAACCCTAATTGCTCAACAGTCAACTGCAGGGGCAAAATGGTCATTTGACAGTCAAAAGTCAAAATTTTCGGTCAACATCTTATTTTGAAGCCACAAACATCATTTGATCAATTCGTGATCATGATTCTCAAAGCATGGCTCAAAAAGTCTCAAGATGCAAAAGTTTCTATTTTTGGACAGTTGAAAAAGTCAACTGTAACTTGACCAAGGCATAACTTCCACATGGTTTATCAGAAAAATTCCATCCAAAGCTCATTTTGAAGAGAATGACATTTCATACAACTCATCTTCACACTTCAAGTCCAATAAATGCTCTCACAAAAAGTTATCAATCTCAACATTATAGGTCATTTTCAAAAGTCAACAAAAAGGCACTTTAAGTCAAAGACCATAACTTGAGATTGGTGAATCAAAATAACATGGGACTAAAGTCATTGGTTAGAGGACTTCAAGACCTTTCCAAAATGTCCAAGAACATGATCAAAGCTTAAAAATTGAGCAAGATATGCCTTGTGGAAGTTGGGAAATTTTTGGGAATTTTGAAAAATCAACTTTGCTTCAAATGCCTCAAAATTGCTAATGGACCACAATTTCTTCGAAGAATCATCACCCAAAAGCTATGCACGACCCATTGACCCAAAGGGGAGTTATTTTCTTATTTTTAATTTATTAATTGAATTTTTAAATCTATTAATTCATTTAATTAAAATTAAATATGAGAAGAATACTAAACAAATGTTTTCAAATCTTTTTATGCAGTATTTCCACTCATCATTCACTCAAGATTTCGTGCATACCCAAAAAAGGAAAGGATCTCCAATAATTGGCATGTTCTTCATGGTAAAAAGATTAAAAAAATCATGGAAAATCACAAACTTGAAAGGCATTAAAACAAGGCTTTGGGCTTGATCTTTTTACCCTAATTCATTGACATATATGTGTACATCACAACCCTAATCAGAGGAGGAAGAAAGTTGCGCCCAAGATCAAGAACAACATTGGAATTTTTTGCCAAAAAAGCTTGAAACTGTTTTCACATCAAAAGCACTTTTCCAAGCAAAAGAACTATTCCATTGCACTCCTGACACATCCAGGAAGCCATTCCAATCAAATTCAACCCTCCATACGCAAGGAATCGGTATAACCAAGTCTAACTTTCTTTGAAAATTTTCATATTCGTGTTTCATCATTCATGCAATATTTTTGATTTTTAATCATGGATTTGGACTAATGTGAGTATTCTGAAGCTGATAGCATGCTTTAATTGAATTGATAAGGCCTGTGTGAGAATCCACCATGGGAGCTCTTTAGGGTTTCAGAGGTTGGAAATTAGGGACTCTTTCATATGGAAAAATTAAGCCATAAGACCAGCACCATTGGACTCGTGACCTTCATACGAACTAATCTCACACCTCGCGCCCTTTTTCTTTTCAACTATGAGCTAATCGCTATTTTTGTATGTTAGGGTTAGTGGGGGTTTAAAACCCCCTCTATTTGATTTTAGTTGCAGGTATAAAATGGAGAAGAAGCATGTGTGGCTTGATGTTATTGGACTATTCAAAATTGGCGCGTGATTTTGTGGTTCAGATTTCTAGCTTTTGTCTTTTCTTATAATGATCAGGTTCCACTAGTACATCAAACAAACGCGTTTGGCTGGTTGGTGAGTGATGTGTCCTTCAAGCATTGGGACCTGGGTTCGATTCCATGGTCCCCTCCCTTCTCCAATATTATTTTTCTTCATATGTTTCCATGCAGCGCCTCACCTGAAGTCCACCATACATGCATCTGTACTTGCCTGCCACATGTCCAGCAACACTAATCCAAGGGCCAAAATGGGAGGACTACCCTAGACGCCAGTCAACTGCTTCTTACACGCGCCAGAAAAGTCAACATGGGCTTGCATTTCATGGGCCAAATTGCTTGCATATACCTCCTAATTGGGTCAGAAAACCCCCCATGTTTGCACTTTCTTCTCTTTTTTTTTTCTTTTCTTTTATTTATTTTAATTATGTTAATTGTTTATTTAAATCCACAAATTAATTTTTATAACATAAAAATACAAAAAAAATCAGAAAGTCAAAAATAAAATATTTTTATTATTTAATTCACTAAATGTTTTATTTTTGTAAATAAACTTAATAATCAATTTAGTTTTAATTTTAAGTTTTTAACTTTAATGCTTTTTCTTAGATAATTAAAAAAATATAAAAACAAGTCTTTTATCATTTTTTATTCTTTTTCTTAATAAATAATCTTTTTTTCTTATCACTATTAATTATTAATTATTTTTGTAAATAACTTATAATTAAATAATTAGTAAATTAGGTCAAACTTGAATTTATTTCTTTAATAATTAAAAATGCTTAGAATTAGGGTTTTAATTCCAATTAATTTTCTTCATTTCTATTAAATACAAAAATATCAAAAATAAGTTCTTTTCTTTATTTAATTTAATTAAATTTAATAATTTCAATTCAATTCCTTAAAGGGCCCAACGCCCTCGCACTCGATTCTTAATTCTTTTCGCGCATTTATTTTTTTATTTCTTTTATGAATGTCATGTAATTGCCCCAAAGCCTTGTAATAGATAATTAGGACATTTACTTTATGCATTTTTATTCAAATCGGGTCTTGGTTTAATTTGGCGATGTAGACCCGTGCCTTGTAATAGCGTAGGACTTTATTTTCCGCATTTTAATTCCCGCACCTTTTAACTGTTAATAATCACATGAAAGAATGTATGCCCAAATAAAATCAAAGCGTAGAACACTCAATGCATGATCAGGACAAATAAATACTGAAAATGACACACAATTCACACACCACTCTTAGGGTACGCCTCACTGTTGCTTTGCCCCTCGAAACGTGGTCGTCAAGTAGAGGATGTTTTAGTAAGTCCTCATGTCCATGAACATGGCATGAGGGTAGCTTCTAAGGTGTCCTCCTATTGCTCTGGTGACCACACTGTCCCTAATCCTCAAATTGACCCGAACACCTCCAACGGTGGTGCTACCTACCTCTCAATGGTGGGATGGCACTACCTTAAGGAAATTTACACAGACTAATTCCTTAGGGTAGGTAGATGACTCGTAGATACTTTCTCTAATTCAAAACAAATCAAAAACCTCTTTTCACACCAACACATTTCAAAAAGCTTTCAAAAACAACTTTTCAAACACTCTTGAGGACTAATACAAGAGTCGAACTGAAATTTTAAACGAAACTTTTTTCAAACCCACTCACCTTGAAAAGAAAACAAACACTTTTGAAAAACACAAATGAGCAAGTATCTAAGAGCCCATGGATAACCATGGATAGAAAGGGTGCTAACACCTTCCCTTTCTATAAATCTACCTCCCGAACCGAGAGCTAATCTCAATAAGGAATTTTTCTGTGCTTTTGTCCTTTCCATGTTGGAGAAAATAAAAGACGGTGGCGACTCTTGCTTCCGCGACATTTCACGAACCAGCGTTAAACAGTCAGTTCCAGATCCACCGATCACACATACATATGCTTAGTTTTCATTTATATTAATCGTGCTAGGAGAATTTTGTTCATGAACTTTCTGAAAAAACTAGGTTAGAAATTAGGGCCAGATAAATTCTCTCTGGTCTTTGAGAGTTAGCTTAAGTTTTTTATATGGTTGGATTCGTTGTATGATGCTCTACAAGTTTCATGTTATGAGTTTTGTCAAAAAAATCAAAGAATCGGGAGATAGCCTTGATGTACAGAACGCGCGTTTTGGTGAACAAAGGAGGAAGATGAAGTCTGACTGGGCTGGGCCTGTTTATTTTTACTTCTAACACCCCATTATTCAGTTTACACCCCTCTGGCCCATTTATTTGAATATTTGTCATTTTATTTTTTTTTATTTTTTCATTTTGGCTTTATTATTTTATGTCCATATATAAAAAATGCCAAAAAATTATTTTCTATATTTTTTTCAAATTTATTTGATATTTATTTTTATTTTACTAGTGTAAATATGTAAATTATTTATTTTCTTTTATTAAAAGTTAAAGAATTATGTATATATATATATATATATATATAATTTATTTTTATTAAATAATTAGGTCAAAAATACAAAAAAATAATACATTTTCATTTTTATTAATATTTTACACCAAAAATATCTTTTCTACAATATACTTTTATTTTTTTGTATAAATTAATATATTATTGTATATAATTAATAAATAATACTATTTATTTAAGAATTAGGGTTTTTTGCCCTAAATAACAAAATAATTAAAATTGACTTTTCTTTATTATTTACATTTCACATTAAAAAATACCTTTTACATACATAAAAACTTTTTGCATAATACCTTTTATTTAACATTTATTTATTGTATTTTTATTCAATTATTGTACATTTAAATATTGCCTATACATTCGATTTGGTTGTAATAATCTAGAATTTAACTTCTTGTCAAATACCCCCAATTCAAGTTTGTACCCCCTCCCTATATCATGTTGTAATAGTGTAGGATTTAAATTCTCGCACTTTTAAATACTTTCAATAATGCCATGGTTAGACCTAGGGTTTGTATGCAAATAAAATCAACAACTAGCTTGACCTAATCCAAGATAAACATGCATGAAAAACAAACACAATGCACACTTGCACCCCTAGGGTTTCAATCCACTTGTTGCCTTCAAAAATGGGCCATGGTTGCATGTCAAGTACTTTGGCAAAACAAAAACAAATAAAAAGATCATAGTCCCTCGATGACGCTATCTGAGTTGCCTAAACAAAATGATCAAGTCCCTCAAGAAAATTGCCAAAAATACTTGACACAATTGCTATCATGGTCTATACGATGACCCGCGCCTGTTGATCGCGACTTTATCGTCTAAATAAATCGGGAGACTGCAAGTGCACAGTCCTATCGCGTAGTTTTAAAAGATATCGAACCCACAGAGACTATAAATCGATCTATTGTTATCCTAAGTTACGGTACACAGCTAAGGCGAATAGTTCTTTTAGAATATTGGTTAAGGAATATAAATATAAATAAAACGGATATCGGTATGTACTTCGTTAACACTAGAGAATCCGGCTTTCCACAGGCTTATTTTCTAAAAATGATAATAATATCTTTTTCAGCAAAAAGTATTTATTCAAAAATCTATTCTCAAACTTTCGCTCTATTGAAGTAAATTATAATTTTAAACTCTGATGTATGCTTTCGCTATCCCATTGATTTTAAAATTACTTTTTGAAAATAAATAAAGTTTAATTGGTTTTAAAACGCTGTCGCAGTCTTTAAAAACAATACCTAGTATCTACTATCTGATTCTAAACCTCAAACTGTCGCTCTATTGGTTTCTAATCTTAGTCGGTTTATTAACCTCAAACTGTCGCTCTGTTGGTTTCTAAACCTTTTTAACAAAATAAACTAGATAACTAAATCAGAAAAAGTGTTTATTTTATAAGATATAATCAAACCTGTTTATTCCGGATCCATTCAAATTAACTCGTTACATACCGATATTTAAATAATTTAGCCAGACATACTCATAAAAGCAGACATGAATACATTAAAGGAATTAACATTCGTAAATAAATTCATGGCTGAATAAATATCTCTCATGCAAATAATTAATTAAATAAATTAAAATAATTATATTAAGAACCTGGATATAATAATGCTTGAATAATCTTGTTCTTTGAAATAAACGAGCATTCCCCCACAAGTCGGTTGGATCTGCTCGGAGACTTCTTGAATTGAAAAGAAAAATTACGACAAGAAATAAAAAAGGCACTAGGTCTAACGTAAGGTTAGATCAGTGAAAATTATAGAAACTTAAAATAAAATAAAAACTAAAGAAAGAAACCGAACTAGAAAAGTATGGTAGAAATACAAAACTGAAAAGAAAATACGAAAACAGAAAAATAAAGAAAGACTAAATAACGGTTGTTCGGTAAAATTGCCGACCCTTGCTCTGAAGGTTGAACTTGTATTTATAGGCTTCATTTGTAACTTCCCGCTTCCATGTTGTACGAAGGCTAGTGGAGATCATGGGAATAACTACCAGAATCATGGGAGAACATGGGAATAACTACCAAAATCATGGGAGAACATGGGAATAACTACCAGAATCATGGGAGAACATGGGACACATATCCATGAATTTCTCGTTTCTTACTTGCCCACGTTGAGACGGGCGCCTCCATTGACTTGTTCTCCCTTTGACCATGCTGAGACGGGCGCCTCCCACTAAGGGGAAAGTCCGAGGCGGGCGCCTCAATTGTAGGAGGAGAGTTGAGACGTGCGTCTCACTCTTGCATGCGCTTTTAGGGTTTTCTTGCCTGCGTGGGTTTGAATTCGTTTGGGCCCGTTTGGAGATAATAGACCCTTTTTGATCCATCATCATTGCTTTGCACACCCCTTCTCTTCATTTCTTGCACCCTTAGTCCAATAACTCTTGAATTTCTTCACTTTGCTCAATTTGTCTAATTAAAATAAAATACCTTAAACAATAGAAATACCGGCGTAATATGGAAATAAAATGAAATAATTAAATAAAAATACTAACATTACCTATGAAAATTAAGCCAAATATGTTATATAAATTCGTGTTATCAACACCCCTATACTTAAACCTTTGCTTGTCCTCAAGCAAAAATTAAAAATGAAAAATTACTTAAGCATAAGTCAAACGTAGATATAAAACACAATTCAATTCGTATTTGGTTGCAGGTCAATTCTTTTGTTTGGATAACTCAAGTTCAGACTTCGACACCAAAATTACCGTAATGACACTAGATACCCTCATTTATGCAGACCAAATTAAGTCATGAATTATAACTCGACCTAATACTTTCGTTTCGTTTCACCCGTTTTCATTCTGGTGCAATCACATTAAGCCCTTTACCTTACGCGCACATAGTGGAGTAACCGGTTAGTGACTTTGATCTTTATAATCTTTCTTGGAGTTCTGGTAGTTATATTTGGTACTCCTTTATCCAATTACAAATTGTGGGGGATCGGACCGTCGTCCGCCCTACCAAGTTCAGCACCAGAGACCACTGAACCAATTCATAATGGTTGTTTGCATAAATATTTTATAGTTTCTGCAACCGTTGAATTAAATGATCTGGTAAGGATCATCTAACTTAATAAGTGCATCTTCTAATAAAAATTTCTCTTTAAAAATCTTGATCAAACACTTATATTCATCGATTCTCCACGTAGTTTGTCGTTCAAGGCGGTGCTGACTGCTTTTATAAACTACTCGGGATTACTTTAAAACTAAGTCTTAAGGTGTTGGTATAATAAGTACTTAAATCAATCTAACACGTTGGGGTATTGAAGTGTTATGATGATAATAATTTTGCTTTAGTCGCGCTCGAGTTCTTATTTATAAAAATAAGCAACCTTAATACTAGTTAATATAACGTTTGAATTTTTTTGTTATGGCTCAAGAATATGGAGGAATTCGAATAAGCACGAGAATTTTACATAAAAGGCTAAAATTTCATAAACATGTATTTTATTAAATGGAAAGAAAAAAAAAGGAAACTAAAAGGGAATACTAAATAGAGCAAAGATAATAAAAACGAAGTAATAAATGTTCTGACTCCCCTAAACTTAAAGTAAGCATTGTCCTCAATGCGATAGTACCAGGAGAAATCAGAAAAGAGAAGGGTGATCACTCGTCGCTTGGAGAATTTTGTCCTCTTGCTCCTCTATTTTTATTTCGTTGTCCTCTACGTCTATCAGAGTCGTAATCATGCAATCCATCGATTCTAAGGTTTAAGGCATGTATGGACTCGTTGAAATCTTCCATTTGATTTGATTACGCTTCGTAATTGCGGTTATTCCAATGTGCGTAGTCGTGTTGGTCGCGTTGCATTTCTCGAACTAGGCGCAATGTTTCATTTTGAACGACTTCCATTGCTTGGAAACGTTGATCTTGTTGTAGAATTGTAGCATACATTGCTTCTAGAGTAGCCGGAGGATGATCATTATCTGGTTGTGCAGCCGGCTTGACTGGTGCATTCAAATTGAAACGCCAATTTTGGAAATTTTGCACATTAATCTGATTTGGACATGGAAGTATTATATTGGGAATCAGATGTGAATCGCGGCAGTACATAACATCTAGCGTCTGGGCCGACATCATATATTGTCCCAAGGATAAAAGCTCGTCGAAAAGGCCTAAAGCATATGCTAAAGATGTGATGATTCCACCGAAGACAAATGGGTTGGTACCGATCGCATTTACGCATGTGTGAAACTAGTGCAGATATATTCCAGAGCATGGTGTGGTGACTTGAGGCGACCGTCTTGGGCAGCGATTTGAATTTAGGCAGAATAAGGAACAAGGAATTGTATTTCAGCTCACATGCATACATACTACATACTATATATATATATATATATATATATATATATATATATATATATATATATATATATATATATATATATATATATATATATATATATATATATATATATATATATATATATATATATATATATATATATATATATATATATATAATAGATAAATCTAGAATTTTAATTAATAGTATATATATATAATACTAGTATATAATGCATTATGATTGATACTATAGATATTGGGAAGTATTAGTTCAGTATATTAATACGAGACGAGGAAATACGATAATTAAAATAATACTCAATTATAATTATAAATTTTAACGTGAATTATTTAATTGAGTATAATTATCAGTATTACGGGGAAATAGTTCAAACGCATCAGATGAAAGGGTGCAACCGATAATCGACTTAAATATAAAATTTAACATAAAATAGAAAAAATGAAAATATGGAAGAGAAAATTTAAAATTAGAAACCAGGACGACTACTGGTTGATTTTCCATGGCCACTTATCAAGCCATCTCACATATCCCTCACCTTTTCTTTTCTTTCTTCTGTAGGGTGGTTTATTCTTTCGAAATTGTGGTAGTGGTTCTGGATCTATCATAAGTATAAGTTTTTCAAATTTGGGCTTAGTGATTTCATCCATCGCCTCATAAGTTAACCTCACCCTTTTAACAGCAATTATACCATTAATTTTATGGTCCTCTAATTTTCGCTTTTTAGGCAAGACTTCAAATAGTGGTGCATTAATGTGGATATTTTTTAATACCTCAACATACGTTTTAAATTGGGAGTCTACCGGAGTTTCCATAAAAAATTTCGGGAAAGAAATCAGTGGGATGTAGTGATTTGGGATTACAATTTGCGCTTCCTTCTCTACCTCGTTTACAACCTCCTTTTCGAACAACGTTGGTGAATCTGTCTCAATCTCCACTATTTTCTCGTCAGAACTTTCCTTGGCCGCAATATCACTCTCTTCAAACTCATCATCACTCTCTAGATTTTCAAATAGTTTTTCTATAATGGTTGTTTCAACATCCACATCTTCTTTGGGGAATGGTCCTAGAAGGTTTTGTTCAAGTTGGGAGATTTGAGTTTCTAAGGCCAAGTTGTGAGTCGTGAGGGACTCAACCACAACGGTTAGTTGGCTAAGGTTTTCATTATTTTGAAGACTTTGTTTTCTTGCCTCTTCATTTTGGACAGTTTGTGTTTCTATAAAATGCTCAATCATAGACTCTAACCTAGCGTTGGTTATCATCTCATCAGAATCCTCTATTGAAGTTAAAATCTTGCGATTCTTCAGAGTCTTGGAAGTAAGTTAAAGTCTCCTTTTGTGTTTCCCCTAAGTGTTTTATCATCCTAGATGTTTCATTAAAATTTTCCATTAATATTTCGAGATCAGATTTATATGGTTCAGGTGATTCTTCAAAATATTGGGTGTGGTAATTATAGAGAGAATTGGGTTGAGGAAAAGTTTGGTTGAAATTATAAGTTTCTTGTGGTTCCTCAAAATGTGGGGATTGGTAGTTTTGGAGGTAATTTGGGTAAGAGTAGGTTTGTGAAGCATTGAAATCTTCCATCAGTATTTCAAGGTTGGATCTATGATATTCTTGTGGTTCCTCAAAATACTGATAATGGGCGTAGGAAAAATTTGGGTTATACATAGTAAATAAAGTAAAGGTGCCTTAGTCTATACGGTGTAACACCAGAGTTACAATATCGACTAAAATAGTCCCCGGCAACGGCGCCAAAAACTTGATCGCAACTTTATCGTCTAAATAAATCGGGAGACTGCAAGTGCACAGTCCTATCGCGTAGTTTTAAAAGATATCGAACCCACAGAGACTATAAATCGATCTATTGTTATCCTAAGTTACGGTACACAGCTAAGGCGAATAGTTCTTTTAGAATATTGGTTAAGGAATATAAATATAAATAAAACGGATATCGGTATGTACTTCGTTAACATTAGAGAATCCGGCTTTCCACAGGCTTATTTTCTAAAAATGATAATAATATCTTTTTCAGCAAAAAGTATTTATTCAAAAATCTATTCTCAAACTTTCGCTCTATTGAAGTAAATTATAATTTTAAACTCTGATGTATGCTTTCGCTATCCCATTGATTTTAAAATTAATTTTTGAAAATAAATAAAGTTTAATTGGTTTTAAAACGTTGTCGCAGTCTTTAAAAACAATACCTAGTATCTACTATCTGATTCTAAACCTCAAACTGTCGCTCTATTGGTTTCTAATCTTAGTCGGTTTATTAACCTCAAACTGTCGCTCTGTTGGTTTCTAAACCTTTTTAACAAAATAAACTAGATAACTAAATCAGAAAAAGTGTTTATTTTATAAGATATAATCAAGCCTGTTTATTCCGGATCCATTCAAATTAACTCGTTACATACCGATATTTAAATAATTTAGCCAGACATACTCATAAAAGCAGACATGAATACATTAAAGGAATTAACATTCGTAAATAAATTCATGGCTGAATAAATATCTCTCATGCAAATAATTAATTAAATAAATTAAAATAATTATATTAAGAACCTGGATATAATAATGCTTGAATAATCTTGTTCTTTGAAATAAACGAGCATTCCTCCACAAGTCGGTTGGATCTGCTCGGAGACTTCTTGAATTGAAAAGAAAAATTACGACAAGAAATAAAAAAGGCACTAGGTCTAACGTAAGGTTAGATCAGTGAAAATTATAGAAACTTAAAATAAAATAAAAACTAAAGAAAGAAACCGAACTAGAAAAGTATGGTAGAAATACAAAACTGAAAAGAAAATACGAAAACAGAAAAATAAAGAAAGACTAAATAACGGTTGTTCGGTAAAATTGCCGACCCTTGCTCTGAAGGTTGAACTTGTATTTATAGGCTTCATTTGTAACTTCCCGCTTCCATGTTGTACGAAGGCTAGTGGAGATCATGGGAATAACTACCAGAATCATGGGAGAACATGGGAATAACTACCAAAATCATGGGAGAACATGGGAATAACTACCAGAATCATGGGAGAACATGGGACACATATCCATGAATTTCTCGTTTCTTACTTGCCCACGTTGAGACGGGCGCCTCCATTGACTTGTTCTCCCTTTGACCATGCTGAGACGGGCGCCTCCCACTAAGGGGAAAGTTCGAGGCGGGCGCCTCAATTGTAGGAGGAGAGTTGAGACGTGCGTCTCACTCTTGCATGCTCTTTTAGGGTTTTCTTGCCTGCGTGGGTTTGAATTCGTTTGGGCCCGTTTGGAGATAATAGACCCTTTTTGATCCATCATCATTGCTTTGCACACCCCTTCTCTTCATTTCTTGCACCCTTAGTCCAATAACTCTTGAATTTCTTCACTTTGCTCAATTTGTCTAATTAAAATAAAATACCTGAAACAATAGAAATACCGGCGTAATATGGAAATAAAATGAAATAATTAAATAAAAATACTAACATTACCTATGAAAATTAAGCCAAATATGTTATATAAATTCGTGTTATCACCTGTCCCGTTTAACATCCTAACACAAGGTTGTTCACCAAATACAATGGTGAAATAACACTGTTAAAAGGGTTAAAAACATAAGAAAGATCTTTGAGTAAAATAGGGTAGACAACTCTTAGTTACTTGATCAAAGCTTGCAAAAAAAAACATCCTTGCTATCTTCAAAACACACTTCACAACACAATTTCAAAACCCTACTTTCAAACATTGGAAACTTTTAAAAGACAAAAACACCTTTGTATACATTCAAACAAGAATCATTACAAAGGTTGCCACAACGATGACCTCTTTTCAAAAGATCTTTCAAAACCACACACAAAGCACCATTTCAAACAATTGAAGAGCACCATTTCAAACAATTGAAAAGAAAAGCAAGTGATCTAAGCAAGTAACTAAGAGCCCATGGATAACCATGGATAGAAAGGGTGCTAATACCTTCCCTTTCTATAATCTACTCCCCAAACTCAAGAAAACATCTCAAAGGTTTTTCCTGTGCTTTTTGACCTTTCCTTAGGATAAAATAAAAAGTCGGTGGCGACTCTTGCTAAACCGAAACATTTGCGAACACAAACGCAAAATCCCAAGTCAGTTCTCCCACCGTATCACACCCTGTGGTTTCAGACAACGAGACGGACTTCGACGAAGACCAGTATCCTCTGGCCAAGGATAGATACAAGCAACTGGAAGACCGATTGAGTGCGATGGAAGTACAGAAAGTGCCTGGTCTGGACTTTGGTGATCTGGGTCTATCATCTGGGGTGGTGATCCCCCACAAATTCAAAGCACCAGCCTTTGCTAAGTACGATGAGGTTTCTTGCCTGAAATTGCACCTCCGTTCATATGTTAGGAAGATTCAGCTGTACACCGCTGACAAGAACCTATGGATCCACTTCTTTCAAGACAGTCTCTCAGGGACTCTGCTTGAACGGTTTTACCAGTTAGAAGGAGCTAGTATCCGTAGTTGGGAAGATTTGGCCGCTGCTTTCTACAAGCAGTACCAATACAATGCCGACCTCACTCCCACGCGTACCCAACTCCAGGGTATGTCAATGGGTGAGGGCGAAGGTTTCAAAGATTATGCTCAGAAGTGGAGGGACCTCAGTGGAAGAGTGCAACCACACTTGGCTGATCGGGAGCTTGTAGATATGTTTCTGGGGACCTTGTCTGGTCCGTATTTCAACCATCTAATAGGAAGTTCGTCATCCGGGTTTACAGAGCTGATTATGAAGGGGGAAAGGATTGAGGCTGGTATTAAGTCTGGTAAAATACAGAAGGGTGCTTTATCAGGCACCGAGAAGAAGCATTTTAAGAAGGAGTCCAGTGTTGTTTACAGTTTGAAAAGCCAGAATAGACCTGAACACCGCCAAGCTGTTAATGCGGTTGTTATTTCAAGACCTGCTGGTGCTCCTCAGCACCACAATCAGCCAAAGGCCGAGAGACCGCGAAGGAAATTCACTCAGCTTAACATGACTTTATCTTAGATTCTTCCATAGTTATTGAAAACCAATCTAGTGATTCCAAGGGACGCCCCGAAGGATCCCAACACTACAACACCAAAGTATAACCCTAATTCCCGCTGTGCTTTTCACTCTGATAGCCCGGGGCATGATACAGATGATTGTTGGGTTTTGAAGAATAAAATACAAGACTTGATTGATGCTAGGGAGATTGAGTTTGAGGCGCCTGAAAGACCTAATGTTGTGACTCCTCCTATGCCCAAGCATGGAGTAAATGTTGTAGATGAAGACTCGTTCATGGTTTCCGTGAACGACATTATTACTCCTTTGATGACTGTGAAGAAGAACCTTTTGTTAGTCGGTTTATTTCCGGGTTGTGACGAAGGTCGCCGTATGTGTTCTGTCCTACCTACCGGTTGCCATCTTTTAAAGTTAGGTGTCCAACACCCGATGGAAAATAAGGAAATTCTGTTTGAGAAGACTCTTGTTCCTTTGATCCCTACTGAAGAAGTTGCTATTATCACCATTTTCGACGATTCTTCCAAGGCTTCCTCGAGAAAGCCTGTTAGAGTTACATCTGTTCCAAGAATCGCGCCGTTGATCATCACTGTTCCAGGGCCTATCCCCTATACATTTGATAAAGCTGTCCCTTGGCACTACAGGGCTGATGTTTATTATCACGGAGTGAAATAAGATTTGGATACTGATACTGACGTCAACAATATTGTTGGACCTGCCAAAGTCACCCGCAGCGGAAGACTTTTCTCCCCTGATATCTCTCCACCAACTGCCCGGAAACCTGTTGTTATTACACCTGCCTGTGTACCTGCTAATATTCCCGTTCAAGTTCCCATTCTTACCCCTGTCGTCGAGTCATCTGACACTCAGGGCAAAGGGACCACCAGTGAGCCTGCCCAGACGGAGGTACCAAAGAAGATTACTGTTGAAGCCTCTAAACAAGAGATGAAGGAGATTTTAAAAATCATCAAAAAGAGCGACTACAAAGTAGTCGAGCAGCTGGGGCAAACCCCATCCAAAATCTCTATGTTGTTAATGTTGCTATACTCAGAAGCCCATGCCAAGGCTATGATCGCATTCCTGAAGACTGCACACGTACCTCAAGAAACATCAGCTGATCAGTTTAAAGATTGCATGGCTAGTCTGACTGCTAATAATGGGTTGGGTTTCTTTGATTCCGACTTGACTGCTATGGGGAAGAATCACAATGATGCCCTTCATGTCTCCATTGAATGCAGGGGCACTACTCTTGCTCATGTATTGGTGGATACTGGTTCCTCATTGAACGTTTTACCTAAGAAAGCTCTAGACTGGTTGGGCTGTGAAGGGTTGGAGTTGAAACTAAGTAACATTGTTGTTAGGGCCTTTGATGGGTCAAAGAGAATGGTACATGGAGAAGTGGATATTCCGATTAAGGTTGGTTCTCAGGTTTCCTCCTCTACATTCTATGTGATGGACATTCGGCCATCTTATTCATGTTTGTTGGGTCGTCCGTGGATCCACAAAGTTGGGGCAGTGACGTCTACGCTCCACCAGAAGCTAAAGTACCCAGTGAAAGGGAAACTTGTGACAGTACAAGGAGAGGAAGAGTACATGGTAAGCCACCTCAACTCTTTCCGATATGTAGAGATGGATGGGGAGTTCATTGAGACCCCATTTCAGCATTTTGAAGAGGTTCCCCAGACACTAGCATCAACTGAGACTGTTGTTGAAGATCCTCCTATGAAGATGGCTTCCTTCAAGGATGCACGGGCTGTTGTCGAGAAAGGTGGGTGTGCAAATTGGGGCCAACTCCCTGATTTTGCACAAAAGACTAACAAGTTTGGTTTGGGTTTCACTGCAGAAGCTCAAAAGGCTGTTCGGAATGCACGGATCAGAAGACCTCCCTTGTTCATCAGCAATTCAGGAGTGAATGCCATTAAAGACGATGTTGAAGAGTCTGAGTTCGACAACTGGATTTATCCTACTACTGATGGAGGACTAGGCAACTGGACAACAAAGGTCTTCATCCTAATTTATTTTGTTACCCAATAATGAGAATTTTATTTTGAATTTGTAACAGACAATGTTTTAAACTCTATGGCCCGGTGTCTTACCCGGGGCACTGTGGCTTCATTTGTGAGGGCTTTATGTGTGTCATTTTCATATATTATTAATAAAAGCATTGGAAGTTTTCTTGCATTTCAAATTTTGCGCTCTTTGTTTTTCTTTTATTACATATTGCAAAACAGCTATTTTACACACACTCACATATTCAGGTCTACATCCACTCTGGATCTCACTGGTAACGACTCTGCTACTGCCAATTATGACTTCGAAAGTCCAATCAACTTAGACGAAGACGAAGGTGAAGATGATTGTGAAGTGCCTGGTGAACTTGCTAGACTGCTACTTCAAGAAGAGAGGGCCATTCAGTCGCACGTAGAGCCGGTGGAGTCAGTAAATCTGGGTACAAAGGTAGACAAGAAAGAAGTTAAGATCGGGGCAAATCTGGAGCTTAGTGTGAAGCAACGGTTGATTCAGATGCTGCATTACTATGTTGAGATCTTTGCCGGGTCTTATGAAGATATGCCTGGTTTGGATACCGATATTGTGGTTCACCGATTACCTACCAAGGAAGACTGTCCTCCAGTAAAACAGAAGGTCCGCCAAATGCGCCCAGATATGTCTGAGAAAATCAAGGCTGAAGTTATGAAACAATTCGACGCCGGTTTTCTAGCAGTTACTTCTTACCCACAGTGGGTGGCCAATGTGGTTCCAGTGCCAAAGAAGGATGGTAAGGTTTGAATGTGTGTCGACTATAGGGATCTGAACAGGGCAAGCCCCAAAGATGATTTCCCTTTGCCTCATATCGACGTTCTGGTTGATAACACCGCTCAGCATAAGGTCTTCTCCTTTATGGATGGTTTCTCCGGTTACAATCAGATTAAAATGGCTCCCGAAGACATGGAGAAGACCACTTTTGTTACTCAGTGGGGTACCTTTTGCTACAAGGTCATGCCTTTTGGATTGAAGAACACTGGGGCAATGTATCAGCGTGCCATGGTTGCTTTGTTTCATGACATGATCCATCATGAGATTGAGGTATACGTCGACGACATGATTGCAAGGTCCTAGACCGAGGAAGAACTGGACCACCTTCAGAAGCTATTTGACAGGTTGAAGTTGTACAAGCTAAGGTTAAACCCGAACAAGTTCACCTTCAGGGTGAGATCCGGTAAACTGCTAGGTTTCATCGTAAGTGACAAAGGTATTCAAGTGGATCCTGCAAAAGTGAAGGCTATACAGGAAATGCCAGCTCCCAGAACAGAGAAAGAAGTCAGAGGCTTTCTGGGACGTCTGAACTATATTGCCCGATTCATCTCGCACCTGACTGCTACTTGTAAACCAATCTTCAAGTTACTGAAGAAATATCAAGTGTTAAGATGGAATGATGAATGCCAGGCTGCTTTCGAAAGAATCAAAGCGTATCTCCAAGAGCCACCTATTTTGATGCCACCAGTTGAAGGGATACCTTTGATCTTATACTTGACAGTACTCGACAACTCAATGGGGGTGTGTGTTGGGTCAGCATGATGAGTCTGGCCGAAAAGAGCATGCTATTTATTACCTTAGCAAAAAGTTTACCGACTGCGAGACCCGATACTCGTTGCTCGAGAAAACTTGCTGCGCTTTGGCATGGGCTGCTCGTCGGCTGAGACAGTATATGCTGACTCACACTACTCTATTGATATCAAAGATGGATCCAATCAAGTATATCTTCGAGAAGCCCGCCTTATCCGGAAGAATAGCAAGATGGCAGATGATTTTGATTGAGTATGACATCCAGTACACGACTCAAAAGGCAATCAAGGGAAGTATGTTGGCATATCATCTGACACATCAGGCAGTGGATGATTACCAGTCTATGAACTTTGAATTCCCGGATGAGAGTATCATGATAGTAACTGATTGTGAGACACCTGGACCGGATGAAGGACCTGAGGAGGGATCCCGATGGTCTATGTACTTTGATGGAGCTTCGAATGCTTTGGGCAATGGCGTTGGTTCCGTGATCATATCTCCTAAAGGCTCTCATACTCCGTTTACTGCCCGATTATGTTTCAACTGCACCAACAATATGGCGGAGTATGAAGCATGCATTATGGGTCTTCGAGCAGCTATTAACCTAAGGATTAAGTTCTTGAGTGTGTTCAGAGATTCCGCTCTCGTGATCAGTCAGATCAAAGGCGAGTGGGATACGAAACACCCAAATCTTATTCCTTACAAGGTGTATGTATTGACGTTGCTTCCCCATTTCGAGGAGATAACCTTTGAACACTTCCCAAGAGAGGAGAATCAGTTGGCGGACGCGCTAGCTATGATGTCTTCTATGTTCAAAGTCAATTGGGACAACGAAGCTCCCCGGATTATCATTGAAAGGTTGGACGAACCTGCACATTGATATGATATTAAGACTGAAGAGGTAGCAGATAAACCCTGGTTTCATGAGGTAAAAAGGTACCTTGAGGCTCAAGAATACCCTGAGGGTGCATCTGTTAATGACAAGAAATTTCTGCGGAGGTTCGCGGCGAATTTCTTCATCAGCAATGGCATTCTTTACAAGCGTAACCATGATTCGACCTTACTGCGATGTGTGGATAAGAATGAGGCAGAAAGGATCATGGCGGAGTTATATGAAGGTACTTTCGGGACCCATTCCAGTGGACACACCATGGAAAAGAAAATCCTTCGGGAAGGATATTTTTGGTCCACAATGGAAGCGGACTGTTATCAGCATTCTCGGACCTGTCACAAGTGCCAAGTCTATGCTGATAAGGTGCACATACCTCCAGTACCTCTGAACATCTTGACAGCTCCTTGGCCCTTTGCAATGTGGGGCATTAATATGATCGGCGAGATCAGACCTACGGCATCCAACGGGCATCGTTTCATCCTGGTAGCTATTGATTATTTTACGAAGTGGGTTGAAGCAGCGTCCTTTGCTACTGTAACCAAGAACGTCGTGGCACGGTTCATTCGGCACAATCTGATATGTCGATATGGTGTACCCGAGAGGATCATTACGGACAATGGTACCAATCTCAATAATAGTATGATCACTGAGCTCTGCAAGCAATTCAAGATACAACATCACAACTCTTCTCCTTACCGGACGAAGATGAATGGGGCTGTTGAAGCGGCTAACAAGAACATTAAGAAGATTGTGCAGAAGATGACGGTGACATACAAAGATTGGCACGAGATGTTACCATTTGCTCTTCATGGGTACCGTACCTCAGTACGGACGTCAACAGGGGCAACACCCTATTCTTTGGTATATGGCATGGAGGCTGTCTTGCCCATTGAAGTTCAGATACCCTCTCTTCGGATTATGAAGGACGCAGGTTTGAGCGAAGATGACTGGATCCAGCCCGGCTTGATCAGCTGAACTTAATCGACGAAAAGAGACTCACTGCTATTTGTCATGGTCAGACGTACCAAAAATGGATGATCAAGGCATTTAACAAGAAAGTTAGACGACAAGAATATCAAGTTGGGGATCTGGTGATCAAGCGCATTATCTTACCTCAAGGTGATCCCAGGGGCAAATGAACCCCTACTTACGAAGGGCCATTTGTGGTTAAGAACATTTTCTTAGGAGGAGCTATGATTCTAACCACCATGGATGGTGACGACCTTCCTCACCCCGTCAATGCAGACATAGTGAACAAATACTACGCATAATCAAAGACCCGCTAGGTTGACTGGCCTAGGCAAAAATAAGGGCTTCCCGGCGAACCAAAAGGGTTCGGGAAAAAATAAGGGATGAAATGAAAAAATTTGTACACCCGGAAAATCGAAAACCTGAAAAGGCGGCTTGGGCAAAAAAGGGTATCCCGGTGGACTGAAAACCCGAAAGGGTGGTCCAGGCAAAAATTAGGGATTAAAGCGTAACACTATGTCTCGTTGGATCACCTTGCATCCAGACTTCGGTATCAACTGTCAAGCTCGGACGGCACTAATCAATCTGATTCATCTTCAACCAAGTGGCAAAGTGATGAGATACTCGAGGACATAAGGGCAATAGCAGAGTTGGAACCCAGTGGGATCATTCACATAGCTGTTTTGTTTAGTTTTTCACAAATTGCGTAAATTCTATTATTCGGCGGCGTTCTCTTACTAGGACGTCAGCCTCTTGTACAAAAGCGCCTATTTACAGGCCAAATTTCAAAATCAATACAATTCATTTTGAAAGAAATTTCAAGCTATTTTTCCTTTATCTGTTTTGTTTTGCAAAGAACATCCAATGTTCATTTTTGATATATGCACTTGACATTATTTGCCGCTCATAAATATTTGCGTGTGAAACAAAAAGATGATTACTGGTAATATCAGAAAAAGGGGCAAATGAGAATTGTCCAAGCTGTATAGTTGCTCTGTCCACCAGGTACGATGGTAAATTCAGCTGAAGAATATGGTTGATATGCACTCACTCCCCACAGAGTAAGACAGTAATGATAGCTCTCCCCAGCTGAGACTTGCAATTGTGAATGAATGAATCGGTAATATTCTCCCCAAGCAGAGTTTATCTATCATTAACATTGAAAAGGCTTAATATCCCCGAAGGTCTTGACATTCCCTAACGGAGTATAAGAATATTCCCTGGCAGAACACAAGATGTCCCCAGTGGATTTAAAATTTTCCCAGCGCAGTCTGAAAAAGCTTCCCCAATGGAGTTGAAGAATCATCCTCAGTAGACTCTAGAAGTTCGTCCCCGGCGGAGTATAAAAATAGATATCCCCAACCGAGTTAAAAGGAAGATTGTACCCAACAAAGCTCAAAGGATTATCCCCACAAGAGTCTAACAGATTATCCCCAGTGAAGTCGCAACTGAAAGATCATCCCCAGTGAAGTTCTTTCCTTTCACAAACAGAATTCAAAACCCCAACAGGAATTCAATCCCCAACAGGATTCAGTATCACCAGTAACAGTAATTCATCCCCAACGGAATTTATCAGTGGAATCCTCAACAGAGAATCTCTTCCCCACAAAGTAATCTCCTCATCAGTTTATTCCCCAACGGAGTTATTCTCTCCTGCAGGTTTATTCTCACAATCATCTTCGTTCACCATCCCCAGCGGAAACGAAGAATCCAACTTTATTCTCCAACAGCTATCTGGGATTTATTTTCCCCAGCTAAAACATTACATTTCCATACATCATGATACATGCATATACGCATCATACAACACAATATCATTTATTTTGAGAACATCATTGCTTGATATATATCATGCATTGCATACGAATGACCTTTACCTTTCAGGAAGGATGCAGTTAAGCTCTCAGCAGTCGAAGACCTGACCGGTTCTTAAATCTCAAATGAATTATCCTCGGTTGAATTTTAGATAAGGTTCTCAATCTCGATAATTTTTCTCCGTCATAGTGTGGACGAGTTCTACAATCTCAATGGTATACTCCATTGAAGACTAGATAGTTCCTAGATCTTGATGTTTTCCTCCGTCATAGTATGGACGAGTTCTTCAATCTCAACGGTATACTACGTTGAAGACCAGACAGTTCCTAGATCTTGATAAAGATGTTTCCCTCCGTCATAGTGTGGACGAGTTCTACAATCTCAATGGTATACTACGTTGAAGACCAGACAGTTCCTAGATCTTGATGTTTTCCTCCGTCATAGTGTGGACGAGTTCTACAATCTCAACGGTATACTACTTTGAAGACCAGAAAGTTCCTAGATCTTGATGAAGATGTTTCCCTCCGTCATAGTGTGGACGAGTTCTATAATCTCAATGGTATACTCCGTTGAAGACCAAACAGTTCCTAGATCTTGATGTTTTCCTCCGTCATAGTGTGGACGAGTTCTATAATCTCAATGGTATACTACGTTGAAGACTAGACAGTTCCTAGATCTTAATGAAGATGTTTCCCCCCGTCATAGTGTAGACGAGTTCTATAATCTCAATGGTATACTACGTTGAAGACCAGACAGTTCCTAGATCTTGATGAAGATGTTTTCCTCCATCATAGTGTGGACGAGTTCTGCAGTCTCAACGGTATACTACGTTGAAGACCAGACAGTTCCTAGATCTTGATGAAGATGTTTCCCTCCATCATAGTGTGGACGAGTTCTGCAATCTCAACGGTATACTACGTTGAAGACTAGACAGTTCCTAGATCTTGATAAAGATGTTTCCCCCCATCATAGTGTGGACGAGTTCTATAATCTCAACGGTATACTATGTTGAAGACCAGACAGTTCCTAGATCTTGATGTTTTCCTCCGTCATAGTGTGGACAAGTTCTATAATCTCAACGGTATACTACGTTGAGAACTAGACCGTTCCTAGATCTTGACGAAGATGTTTCCCCCCGTCATAGTGTGGACGAGTTCTATAATCTCAACGGTATACTATGTTGAAGACCAGACAATTCCTAGATCTTGATGTTTTCCTCCTTCATAGTGTGGACGAGTTCTATAATCTCAACGGTATACTACGTTTAAGACCAGACAGTTCCTAGATCTTGATGTTTTCCTCCGTCATAGTGTGGACGAGTTCTATAATCTCAACGGTATACTACGTTGAAGACTAGACAGTTCCTAGATCTTGATGAAGATGTTTCCCCCCGTCATTGTGTGGACGAGTTCTATAATCTCAACAGTATACTACGTTGAAGACCAGACAGTTCCTAGATCTTGATGTTTTCCTCCTTAATAGTGTGGACGAGTTCTACAATCTCAATGGTATACTACGTTGAAGACCAGATAGTTCCTAGATCTTGGTGTTTTCCTCCGTCATAATGTGGACGAGTTCTATAATCTCAACGATATACTACGTTGAAGACTAGACAGTTCCTAGATCTTGATGAAGATGTTTCCCCTCGTCATAGTGTGGACGAGTTCTATAATCTCAACGGTATACTACGTTGAAGACCAGACAGTTCCTAGATCTTGATGAAGATGTTTTCCTTCGTCATAGTGTGGACGAGTTCTGCAGTCTCAACGGTATACTACGTTGAAGACTAGACAATTCCTAGATCTTGATGAAGATGTTTCCCCTCGTCATAGTGTGGAAGAGTTCTATAATCTCAACGGTATGCTACGTTGAAGACCTGAAAGTTCCTAGATCTTGATATTTTCCTCCATCATAGTGTGGACGAGTTCTACAATCTCAACGGTATACTACGTTGAAGACCAGACAGTTCCTAGATCTTGGTGTTTTCCTCCGTCATAGTGTGGACGAGTTCTATAATCTCAACGGTATACTACGTTGAAGACTAGACAGTTCCTAGATCTTGATGAAGATGATTCCCCCCGTCATAGTGTGGACGAGTTCTATAATCTCAATGGTATACTACGTTGAATACTAGACAGTTCCTAGATTTTGATGTTTTCCTCCGTCATAGTGTGGACGAGTTCTATAATCTCAACGGTATACTACGTTGAAGACTAGACAGTTCCTAGATCTTGATGAAGATGTTTCCCCCCGTCATAGTGTGGACGAGTTCTATAATCTCAACGGTATACTACGTTGAAGACCAGACAGTTCCTAGATCTTGATGTTTTCCTCCGTCATAGTGTGGACGAGTTCTATAATCTCTACGGTATACTACGTTGAAGACTAGAAAGTTCCTAGATCTTGATAAAGATGTTTCCCCCCATCATAGTGTGGACGAGTTCTATAATCTCAACGGTATACTATGTTGAAGACCAGACAGTTCCTAGATCTTGATGTTTTCCTCCGTCATAGTGTGGACGAGTTCTATAATCTCAATGGTATACTACGTTGAGAACTAGACCGTTCCTAGATCTTGATGAAGATGTTTCCCCCCGTCATAGTGTGGACGAGTTCTATAATCTCAACGGTATACTATGTTGAAGACCAGACAATTCCTAGATCTTGATGTTTTCCTCCTTCATAGTGTGGACGAGTTCTACAATCTCAACGGTATACTATGTTGAAGACCAAACAGTTCCTAGATCTTGATGTTTTCCTCCGTCATAGTGTGGACGAGTTCTATAATCTTAACGGTATACTACGTTGAAGACTAGACAGTTCCTAGATTTTGATGAAGATGTTTCCCCCCGTCATTGTGTGGACGAGTTCTATAATCTTAACAGTATACTACGTTGAAGACCAGACAGTTCCTAGATCTTGATGTTTTCCTCCTTTATAGTGTGGACGAGTTCTACAATCTCAACGGTATACTACGTTGAAGACCAGACAGTTCCTAGATCTTGGTGTTTTCCTCCTTTATAATGTGGACGAGTTCTATAATCTCAACGATATACTACGTTGAAGACTAGACAGTTCCTAGATCTTGATGAAGATGTTTCCCCCCGTCATAGTGTGGACGAGTTCTATAATCTCAACGGTATACTACATTGAAGACCAGACAGTTCCTAGATCTTGATGAAGATGTTTTCCTCCGTCATAGTGTGGACCAGCTCTACAGTCTCAACGGTATACTACGTTGAAGACTAGACAATTCCTAGATCTTGATGAAGATGTTTCCCCCCGTCATAGTGTGGAAGAGTTCTATAATCTCAACGGTATACTACGTTGAAGACCAGAAAGTTCCTAGATCTTGATGTTTTCCTCTGTCATAGTGTGGACGAGTTCTACAATCTCAACGGTATACTACGTTGAAGACCAGACAGTTCCTAGATCTTGGTGTTTTCCTCCGTCATAGTGTGGACGAGTTCTATAATCTCAACGGTATACTACGTTGAAGACTAGACAGTTCCTAGATCTTGATGAAGATGTTTCCCCCCGTAATAGTGTGGACGAGTTCTATAATCTCAATGGTATACTACGTTGAATACTAGACAGTTCCTAGATCTTGATGTTTTCCTCCGTCATAGTGTGGACGAGTTCTATAATCTTAACGGTATACTACGTTGAAGACTAGACAGTTCCTAGATCTTGATGAAGATGTTTCCCCCCGTCATAGTGTGGACGAGTTCTATAATCTCAACGGTATACTACGTTGAAGACCAGACAGTTCCTAGATCTTGAGGTTTTCCTCCGTCATAGTGTGGACGAGTTCTATAATCTCAACGGTATACTACGTTGAAGACTAGACAGTTCCTAGATCTTGATGAAGATGTTTCCCCCCGTCATAGTGTGGACGAGTTCTATAATCTCAACGGTATACTACGTTGAAGACCAGACAGTTCCTAGATCTTGATGTTTTCCTCCGTCATAGTGTGGACGAGTTCTATAATCTCTACGGTATACTACGTTGAAGACTAGACAGTTCCTAGATCTTGATAAAGATGTTTCCCCCCATCATAGTGTGGACGAGTTCTATAATCTCAACGGTATACTATGTTGAAGACCAGACAGTTCCTAGATCTTGATGTTTTCCTCCGTCATAGTGTGGACGAGTTCTATAATCTCAATGGTATACTACGTTGAGAACTAGACCGTTCCTAGATCTTGATGAAGATGTTTCCCCGCGTCATAGTGTGGACGAGTTCTA
The DNA here is from genome assembly GCA_948472305.1 of Vicia faba. Classification (NCBI taxonomy): domain Eukaryota; kingdom Viridiplantae; phylum Streptophyta; class Magnoliopsida; order Fabales; family Fabaceae; genus Vicia; species Vicia faba. The sequence goes on from OX451738.1 coordinate 1,524,016,020, forward strand.
TAATCTCAACGGTATACTATGTTGAAGACCAGACAATTCCTAGATCTTGATGTTTTCCTCCTTCATAGTGTGGACGAGTTCTACAATCTCAACGGTATACTATGTTGAAGACCAAACAGTTCCTAGATCTTGATGTTTTCCTCCGTCATAGTGTGGACGAGTTCTATAATCTTAACGGTATACTACGTTGAAGACTAGACAGTTCCTAAATCTTGATGAAGATGTTTCCCCCCGTCATTGTGTGGACGAGTTCTATAATCTTAACAGTATACTATGTTGAAGACCAGACAGTTCCTAGATCTTGATGTTTTCCTCCTTTATAGTGTGGAAGAGTTCTACAATCTCAACGGTATACTACGTTGAAGACCAGACAGTTCCTAGATCTTGGTGTTTTCCTCCTTTATAATGTGGACGAGTTCTATAATCTCAACGATATACTACGTTGAAGACTAGACAGTTCCTAGATCTTGATGAAGATGTTTCCCCCCGTCATAGTGTGGACGAGTTCTATAATCTCAACGGTATACTACATTGAAGACCAGACAGTTCCTAGATCTTGATGTTTTCCTCCGTCATAGTGTGGACCAGTTCTACAGTCTCAACGGTATACTACGTTGAAGACTAGACAATTCCTAGATCTTGATGAAGATGTTTCCCCCCGTCATAGTGTGGAAGAGTTCTATAATCTCAACGGTATACTACGTTGAAGACCAGAAAGTTCCTAGATCTTGATGTTTTCCTCCGTCATAGTGTGGACGAGTTCTACAATCTCAACGGTATACTACGTTGAAGACCAGACAGTTCCTAGATCTTGGTGTTTTCCTCCGTCATAGTGTGGACGAGTTCTATAATCTCAACGGTATACTACGTTGAAGACTAGACAGTTCCTAGATCTTGATGAAGATGTTTCCCCCCGTAATAGTGTGGACGAGTTCTATAATCTCAATGGTATACTACGTTGAATACTAGACAGTTCCTAGATCTTGATGTTTTCCTTCGTCATAGTGTGGACGAGTTCTATAATCTCAACGGTATACTACGTTGAAGACTAGACAGTTCCTAGATCTTGATGAAGATGTTTCCCCCCGTCATAGTGTGGACGAGTTCTATAATCTCAACGGTATACTACGTTGAAGACCAGACAGTTCCTAGATCTTGAGGTTTTCCTCCGTCATAGTGTGGACGAGTTCTATAATCTCAACGGTATACTACGTTGAAGACTAGACAGTTCCTAGATCTTGATGAAGATGTTTCCCCCCGTCATAGTGTGGACGAGTTCTATAATCTCAACGGTATACTACGTTGAAGACCAGACAGTTCCTAAATCTTGATGAAGATGTTTCCCCTAGTTGAATTACGAGCAAGTTCTTAAGACTCAACCGAGGCATTCTCTCAGTTGAAGTACAGGCAAGTTCCTCAATTTCAACAAAAACCAGGCTTCACCAGCGGAATCTTCTACAAACAACAGGTATGCAAGTTCTCGCTAAGGAATCTCTTATGAGATCGAAGCTCCCGCAGATGGTATCTGTAAGCCCATCCTCCTACCAATAATCTCCAAATGGCATCTGTAAGCCCATTCCCGACATCACAAGGCTGATACCACTTCATGCGAGTGCAAATTTCTGGGCACTCTAGTGTTCAATCATCTTCCACCTTCGGATCACGAAAGGCACGAAAGTCAATCTACATCCTCATGTTTAAGAAGATTGAACAGGGGAAGCTGTTGTACCCCAAAATTTTCCCTCTCATATTTCTCAAAACATTGCAAGAAAAATCTCCAAGTTGCTCAAGTTTGCTCAAGAGTTAGACATTCAAGCTATCTCCTAAGGCAATCAACCCCAAATTAGGGTTTTGTGTTGCATCAAGATCTTTGATTCCAAATGACTTCAAGTTCTCCCCAATGTCCTAATATGCTCTCAAGGTCATCCATGTCAAACTTCAAGCCTTGCAGAGGAAGTTTGTTGAGTCAATTGCTCAAAGGGTCCAAAAATCGACTGTGTTAGGGCAAAAGCCAACTGTGACCTATAAACAGTCAAACTTCAAATTTTTTTTGTAAAAATTCTCATTTTGAAGGATATTTCATCATTTTATCAAGGGTTGATCATGATCCATCAAGGATTGCTCAAAATTCATCCAGACTCAAAAGTTGCTAAATTAGGGTTTTGTAGGAAAAGTCAACTCAACTTTGACCAAGCATAAATTTCTCATACTTTATGAGAAATGACCCATCGAAAGCTCATTTTGAAGAGGATTCAATTTCCTACAATCCATCTTCATACCCCGTGATCAGAAAATGCACTCACAAGAAGTTATACATTTGGACATTATAGGTCATTTTTGAAAGTCAACAAAAACACCTTTTTTGCCAAAGCTTATGACTTGAGCATGGAATATCAAAATGAGATGATACCAAAAGGGTTGGTTATAGGACATCTCAAGATTTCTAAAAAGTCCAAGAACACCTCCAAAAGTTCAAAATTGAAGAAGTTATGCATTGTTGAAGTTGGGCATTTTTGCAAAATTGCCAAAAGTCAACTATCCCTAAAACTTAATATTTTGTCAAATGGGCCCATTCTTTTCAACTTGATTTGAGCTTGCATCATTGTCCACGTGTCCTATCTTCAGCCTTGAGATCATATTTCTTTTTTATTATTTTATTTGATTTTTTATTAAATTATTTCATTTTTAATCAAATTAAATCAAATAAAATCCAAATATTGATTACTTGATATCTTTTTGGCTGTTTCAGGACTTAATCATCATCATGGTCAGCATCAAATTCGTATCTCACCATATCATGTACAAAAAGATGGATTTTTGACAAATTAGGCAAGCTTTCAAAAGTGAATCAAATCAAATATTTTATGCATTGATGAGGAAGATTCAAGGCATATTTGTTAACCTAATGCATTCCATATTACATAAGGAAGCTAGAGGGCACGAAAACAAGACTGGAGGCTGCAGAAATAAGCAAAACAAAACTTGCAAAATTCACTAAAAAGTGTGAAACCAAAATCATACTTAGAGGCATTTTCAGAGGCCAAGAAGGATTCCAATCAATTCCTGGGTGATCACATAACCCTCCTGGATCCCAAGCAAGCCTCCACGCGCATCACAGAGCTCTGTAAGTATCACAAAAATACGCTCCTTCTTTGAATTCGCAAATCATTATTCCTGCATCTTTTGTACAAATTATTTGCATATTCATGATCCTCACCATGTTTCTAAGCTTTTTACATTATCCAATTTTGTTTATGTGACTCATACTGTGAGACGCCATAGCTAGGGTTTCATGGTACTTTTTGGGTATTTCTCTTGCAGGAAAAATTGGCTATCAAAAGGGGCATGGTTGTGACCGAGATGATGAGACGAGCATGACCATGCCTTTGGATTTCATTTTTGTGGCTCGTAGCAAATTTTGGAGATGGTCTGGCTTATAGCTACGGACTGTTGTCCGTTGGTATATGGTGGGAGTGTTTTAGCCACGGTCCAACGACAGGGACGATGGCGTGTCATTCTCCAATTCGTCTATTAAAATCTGGCGCACATTATTTTGTTTTCTGATCCATTAATTTTGCTTTGTCTTATTATTATTAGTTTACAATATACTAACAAATAGAACACAGTGGCTGAGTGGTAAACGTGTGCATCCAAACGCCTTCAAGACCTGGGTTCGAATCCCAGGTCCTCCAAATTTCTCTGTGTATTTTTTCTTCAGGTTATCTCATGCAAATCCAAACGCGAAGCACACCATACACCCTCAAGCAGCTGATGGCCAAATGGCCGTAGGCCAAATCTGGTGGCCAGAAATTGATGGTCTACCATGGACCAAGTCAACCAGCGCGCATGGAATCCAGGGAGGTCAACCAGGCCAGCGCTTAATGGGCCTCAAATTGCTATTCTGAACCTCCAAACAGGCCCATACACCTCTATCTCTCTCTATTTTCATTTAGTTTATTTAATTGTTTTATTATATTTCTAATATTAATTAACCAATCAATTTCTTTATAAAATAAAAATCACAAAAATAATATTTTCTTCATAAAATCAAATTTTAATTTTTTATTAACAATTATTAATTTAATTAATTTAGGCCATTAATTAGAATTAACTTTAAAACATTTTTGTAAATAATTAAAATTAACTTAGACTTAATTAGGTTTTTACTAGCATTAATTATTTTATTTTATTTCTTTAAATACCAAAAATTCAAAAATAAGTTATTTTGATTAATTAATTAATTAATTTATTAATTTAATAATTAACTTAGATAATTTCTTTCCTAATTCAAAAATAAACAAAAAAAATCTTTAAATAACAAAGGGTCAAAACCCTAGAACCTCGCACTCGATTTAATTTTCCGCACGCGATCTATTTATTCAATATTGTACTTGTTCCCAGAATGTAATAGATAATTAGGACTATTTAATTACTTTATCGCTTTATTTACTTTTCCGCATTTAAATTTCAAAGGGTTGCTTTTGGAGATGTAAATACCCGACGCCTTGTAATTTAATTTCCGCAATTTATTTTCCGCGAAAATATAACTGTTAGATGTTTGATAATAGGGATGCATGACAAGAATGGATGTTTAACCTAAAATCAACTTAGATAACCATTAACATGTACAAAGATAAAATTAATCGAAAATAACACACTCGCACATGCACACACTTAGGGTACACCCCACTTGGTTACCTTCGTACGCGGTCATTGAGTATAGGTCACTTTAGAGGTCGCCCTCTTGTCCAAAGATCATAGTCGCCTCGAAATGGTTGCCTCGGATATTGTTTCCTCAAAACAAATGATCTAAGATATTAGGGTTACCGCTAAGGCGTCCTACCATTGCTTTGGTGACCGCAAGTCCCTAAATTCGAATTGACCCTAAAACTCCAACGACGGTGCTACCTACTCATCAATAGTGGGATAACATTGTCTAAAGGAAGATAGCACATAATGATTCTTTTTTCGAGTAGGTAGATGGTTCTTAAGTACTTTCTCTTTCAAAAACAAAAACTTTTCACACTTACACTTTTCGAACAAAGTTTTCAAAATACTTCATATACTCTTGAGGACAAAAACAAGAGTTAAATCAAAGTTTTTAAACAAAAAACTTTTTCAAACCCACAAGCACAAAGAAAGCAATTTTTGAAAACAATATGAGCAAGTACCTAAGAGCCCGTGGATAACCACGGATAGAAAGGGTGCTAACACCTTCCCTTTCTATAATCTACCCCCCGAACCCGAGAAATATCTCGAAAAAGGAATTTTTTTGTGCTTTTTTTCCTTTCCTTGTTGGATAAAATAAAAGTCGGTGGCGACTCTTACTTACCGCGACATTTTGCAAAAATAAACGCAAAACGCAAACCAGCATTCCAAAAACAGTCAGTTCTCTCCCACCGTATGACACTGGGTCTTCATTGAATGTCCTGCCGAAGGAGGCTCTCGATTGACTAGATTGTGAGGGCTTGACCTTAAAGCCTAGTAACATTATGGTAAGGGCTTTTGACGGGTCGAAGAGAATGGTGCATGGGGAGGTGGACATCCTTGTCAAGGTAGGCTCTTAAACCTTTGAGTCCACCTTCTATGTGATGGACATCAGTCCGTCATATTCTTGTTTGTTGGGTCGCCCTTGGATCCATGAAGCTGGGGCTGTTACTTCTACACTATACCAAATGCTGAAGTATCCGGTGAAGGGGAAGATTGTCACTGTGTGTGGCGAAGAGGAGTATATAGTGAGCCACCTGAACTCCTTCAGGCATGTGGAGATGGATGGGGAATTCATATAGACTCCTTGTCAAAACTTTAAAGAGGTTCCCCAGATTTTGGCGTCGACTGCGACTACTACCGACACCAAACCTCCTCTAAAAATGGATTCTCTCAAAGACGCCAGGGCAGTGGTTGAAGAAGGTGGGTATACCAACTGGGGACAACTCCCTGATTTTACACACAAAACTGATAAGTTTGGTTTGGGCTTTACTTCAGGAGCTCAAAGGGCTGTTCCATGCGCTCGAGCTGGAGGACCTCCCCTACGCATCAGCAATCAGGGAATTAATGCCATTGAAGACAGTGAAGAAGACTCTGACATTGACAGCTGGATATACCCAACTACCAACGGTGGACCGAGCAATTGGACGGCCAGGGATTTTATACCAGTTTCTTTTATTCCGCAGTAATTATCTTACTTGTTTTCTAAAGTTTGTAATAAATAAGTTAAACTTTATAGCCTTGTGTCTTGCCCGAGGCACATTGGTTTTGTTTGTGAGGGATATTATGTGTCATTTCATATATCATCAATAAAACATTGGATGTTCTTTACATATAAATTTTGCACTCTTTGTTTTTCTTTTCCGCCTTTATTTTTACAGTTATGCTCTTACACACACTCATGTATCAAACTGCAGATCCATATCCACTCTGGATCCCATTGATAACAATTCTGCTATTTCCAATTATGATTTCGAAAATCCGATTAACCAAGCCGAAGATGAAGGTGAGGCCGATTGTGATGTGCCTGGAGAGATTGCTAGACTGTTACAGTAGGAAGAAAGGGCTATACAGCCTCATGAAGATCCAGTTGAGATGATAAACTTGGGCACAGAGGAGGACAGAAGAGAAGTCAAGATCGATGCAAATCTGAAAGCTAAGATCAAACAATAGTTGATACAGATGTTGCACGACTATGTTAAGATCTTCGCCTGGTCATATGAAGACATTCCTGGTTTAAACACTGATATTGTGGTACATCGTCTACCGACTAAGGAAGATTGTCCTCCGGTCAAATAGAAGATTCGCCGTATGCGCCCTGAAATGTCAGAGAAGATTAAGGTAGAGGTCATGAAGTAGTTCGACACAGGGTTCTTAGCTGTCACCTCTTATCCCCGGTAGGTTACTAATGTCGTTCTGGTACCTAATAAGGACGACAAGGTACGGATGTGCATGGATTACAAAGACTTGATAAGGGAAAGCCCTAAGGACGACTTCTCGCTTCCCCACATTGATGTTCTGGTTGACAACACCGCACATCACAAAATATTCTCCTTCATGGATGGTTTCTCTAGCTACAACCAGATCAAGATGGCTCCTGAGGACATGGAGAAGACAACCTTCGTCACACAGTGGGGCACCTTCTGTTACAAGGTGATGCCTTTTGGGTTAAAGAATGCTGGGGCAACTTATCAGCGAGCCATGGTCGCCTTGTTCCATGATATGATTCACCACGAGATAGAGGTTTATATTGATGACATGATTGCCAGGTCTCAAACCAAGGAAGAGCACCTTGATCATCTACAAAAGTTGTTTGACAGGTTGAAGACATACAAGCTAAGGTTGAATCCAAACAAGTGCACCTTCAGGGTAAGGTCTGGTAAGCTTCTGGTTTTCATCGTCAGTGACAAAGGTATTCAGGTAGACCCTGCAAAGGTAAAGGCCATACAAGAGATGTCGGCTCCCCGCATAGAGAAAGAAGTTAGAGGTTTCTTGGGACGCTTGAACTATATTTCCAGGTTCATTTCACATCTGACTGCTACTTGTGAGCCCATCTTCAAGCTTTTGAAGAAAGATCAAGTGGTAAAGTGGAATGACGAATGCTAGACTGCCTTCGAAAAGATCAAAGAATATCTCTAAAAAACGCTAATTCTGATGCCTCCGGTTGAAGGAAGACCTTTGGTACTATACTTAACAGTGCTAGACAATTCAATGGGGTGTGTGCTGGGGCAGCATGACGAGTCTGGTCGAAAAGAGCACGCAATATACTACCTTAGCAAAAAGTTTACCGACTGTGAGATAAGATACTCATTGCTCGAGAAAACTTGCTGCATTTTGACATGGGCTACTCGCCGACTAAGACAGTATATGCTGACCCACACTACTTTGTTGATATCTAAGATGGATCCAATCAAATACGTCTTCGAGAAGCCCACACTCTCCGGAAGAATAGCGAGATGGTAGGTGATCTTAACTGAATGCGATATAAAATATACAACCCAGAAAGCAATCAAGGGAAGTATATTGGCTGATCATTTGGCTCATCAGGCCATGGATGACTACCAGTCCATGAATTTTGAGTTCCCGGACGAGAACATTATGCTGGTGACTAACTACGAAGAACCTGGACCAGATGAAGGACCTGAGGAAGGATCCCGATGGACTATGGTTTTTGACGGAGCTTCGAACGCACTTGGTAATGGCATCGACGTTGTAATCATATCACCTGAGGTTTGTCATACTCCTTTCACTGCTCGACTATGTTTCAACTGCACCAACAACATGGTGGAGTATGAAGCCTGCATCATGGGTCTCAAAGCTGCTATTTACCTCATGATCAAGTTCTTAAATGTCTTCGGGGATTCATCCTTAGTGATAAGTCAGATCAAAGGCGAATGGGATATGAAGAATCCGAATATCATCCCATACAAAGAGCATGTGCTGACATTGCTCCCACACTTTGAGGAGGTAACCTTTGAACATTTCCCACGAGATGAGAATCAATTAGCGGACGCGCTAGCTACCATATCTTCTATGTTCAAAGTCAGGTGGGACAACGAAGCTCCCCAAATCACCATTGAAAGGTTGGATGAACCAACGCAATATTGTGAGATTGATACCGAAGAGGTGGAAGACAAACCCTAGTTTCATGAAGTGAAGAAGTACCTCGAGACTCAAGAATATCCTGAAGGGGCATCTGTCAATGATAAGAAATTTCTGAGAAGGTTAGCCGCGAAATTCTTCGTCAGTAACAGAATCCTCTACAAGCGCAATCATGACTCTACCTTACTGCGGTGTGTAGACAAGAGCGAAGCATAGAGGATTATGACAGATGTAGTTGAAGGTACCTTCGGAACACATTCCAGTGGACATACTGTAACACCCGCAATTTAATTAATTATTTAATTAAATTATTTTTGGAATATTTGTGAAGAAGTGTTATTATAATTGGATTTATTTTATTAAATGGAGAAATAATAATATATTTGAGGTATTATATTATTGGGTGGTGAAATAATATTAGAAGTTAATATTATTTAATATGGGCCTATATGGTGTGAGTGGAAGTAATAAGGGGGTGTAGGTTTTGAGCCCAATAAGGAATAATATAATAATATTAGGTTATTTTATTATTTGTGAGAAGAATAGAATGAGGAAGCAGTAAGAAGAGAAAATAAGGATTTGAGGAGAACGTGAAGCTGCTGGAAATAGAAGGAAACGACAAGAACAAAGATTCAACCTGAAAGATTGTAGAGCGACATTCAATCCAAGGTAAGGGTGGGGTTCTGACTTTATAATTGAATTCATGATGTTTGATATGTGGGGTTAGAGGATTGTTGTTTTTGTTATTGAATTGAATGATGTATGATGAAGATTGATGAATTCTTGATGAATAATGATGTTATTATGTTGATTAATCGATGGAGTAATAGAGTGTAATATTAGGTGATGAATTATCATGATCATAATAAGGTTTTTAGGGCTGTAGTATGATTCCCGTAGAAAAATTACAGAAGAAAACACAGAAATTATGTAGACTATAGCAGGATGTGTCGACCTAAAGCTGGATGAGTCGATACATGGGCAATGTTAGACTCAGGATGAGTCGATGCATGCAGGGCTTGCGTCGATACATGATAGTTGCAAGACTCAGGATAAGTCGATCGGCGAGAAGCATGTGTCGATACATGATGTGATTTGAAGCAGGATGAGTTGATCCATGAGGAGGATGTGTCGACTCATGCTTTGCAGGAGAAGCATTACGCGTCGATCCATGGAGGGTTTGCGTTGATGCATGATAAGTACAAGACTCAGGATGAGTCGACACGAAGAGAGGATGTGTCGATACATGAGTGTGTGAGACTCAGGATGAGTCGACCGGTGTGATGCATGTGTCGATACATGCTGCGTTTTGAAGTCAGGATGAGTCGATCCATGGGGTTTTGCGTCGACTCATGTTGTACAGGTGAAGTAGTTTGCGTTGATCCATAATGTTTCGTGTCGATACATAATGTCTGGTTTTTGACAGAATTGGCTTTTAGTTGCTGCAACTTGAGTTTTAGGATGCTGTTTGAGATGCCGTTCGAAGCGTTGACTAGCTAACGCGATGAACTTTATTCTAGATGATTCAAATGATGATGAAAAGGTGTAATCCTAGTAATCAATCTAAGATTTAGAATTAATTCCCTTAGATGACCGTTGTGCTGATTTTTGGACAGAACGATGAATATGAGATGTTAGAGACTGCCGTTAGGAATACGACATTAGGATTAGTGACAATAATGATGTACAGTAGAAGAATAACAGTAGGGATTACTGTAGTATTGATATACAGCTGAGTTAATAGTGAGATGTGGTTATTAAAGTTGTGTTTGATAGTTATGATGAACCAATGACGTTTGATAAATAAGTGATGTTTAATAAATTATTTTGAGATTTTTATGAGATGTTGTAATTGAGATGTTTTGAGATGTTTATGAGATGTTGTTATTTTGATATGATTGAGATGATGTTGTTCTGAGATGTTTATGAGATGTTGTTATTCTGAGATGTTTATGAGATGTTGTGTTTTGAGATGATTGAGATGTTGATATACATTCATGAAGAGTCGCATACATTGCATTTTTGAGATGGAGCTTATGCTCGTTGAGATGGCCTGGATTGGAAAATTTTGAGATGAAGGCTATGCCTTGTTGATGCCCCTATTAATTGGCAGCTTTTGAGATGGGAGTTCTGCTCCAATGGTACCACATGCATTTGCATAGTTTTGAGTCACATTATATGATTGAGTAATGAAGTGTATTTGATGTTGATGAATGAGTATATATGCTGTAATTATTGTTGATTACGAGATGAGAAGTGGTGATATTATTGATCTAATTTAATATATTAATTATGATGCGCTTTATTATATTGTTAGATATCTCACCCCTTCTGTTTGAATGTTGCCCTTATGTTGGTAACGTGCAGGTAATCGCGAGTGAAGGGTGTATACCTTTAATAGTTCGAGTCGGTGTCATTGCTCTGATATGTAACACTCGGGGGGATGAACGTTTGCTGATTTTTGATTGTTGATTTTCAGTTGGTGACTTTTAAATTGAATTATTATTAATTACAAGATGTTTCGAAGTTGTTGTTTCATTTAGAGATGTTATTGAAGAATTCCGCTGCGTAGTTGTTGAATTATTTTATTAAAGATGCTATGTTTGATGGTTCATTCATTGTTTTATTAAAAGTGTTATATATCCATGATGAATGCAATGAATTTTTTAGAAGAATTTGTGACGTCCCGATTCGTTTGTATGAATGAAATTTTATAACTCTGATTTATTTTGCATAATTTGCTTGGGGTAGAATTGGGGTGTTACAAAGTTGGTAACAAAGCAAAAGGTTGGTCCGACCTTGTCGTCGAGTCTTAGTTGTTTAACAATCGAGTATTGTTATTTGAGTTCTAATCGTTGTTTATGTTGTAGACCAAGTGTATCGCCGTGGGGAGCTCCAGTGTTGTTAGTGAAGAAGAAAGATGGAAGTATGAGGCTTTGTGTTGATTATAGACAGTTGAACAAGGTGACGATTAAGAACAAGTATTTGCTTCCAAGAATAGATGACTTGATGGACCAATTAGTGGATGCCTGTGTGTTTAGCAAGATTGATTTGAGGTCGGGTTACCATCAGATTAAAGTGAAGGATGAAGATATTCAGAAGACGGATTTCAGAATGCGTTATGGACATTACGAGTATTCGGTGATTCCTTTCGGTGTTACTAATGTGCTGGGAGTATTCATGGAATATATGAATCGTATCTTTCATACTTATTTGGATCGGTTTGTAGTGGTGTTCATTGATGATATTTTGATTTACTCTAAGTCAGAAGAAGAGTATGCTGAACATTTAAGAGTAGTATTGCAGATTCTGAAAGAGAAGAAGTTGTATGCAAAGCTTCCCAAATGTGAATTTTGGTTAAAAGAGGTTAGTTTTCTTGGTCATGTGATTTCAGGTAGTGGCATTGCTATAGATCCATCGAAGGTTGATGTTGTGTTGCAATGGGAAACTCCAAAGTCAGCTACTGAGATTAGAAGCTTCTTGGGATTAGCTGGTTATTATAGAAGGTTTATTGAAGGGTTTTCTAAGTTGTCACTTCCGTTGACTAAGTTGACTTGTAAAGGTAGAGCGTTTGTATGGGATGTTCAGTGCGAAGAAAGTTTTACGGAATTAAAGAAGAGGTTGACGACGGCTCCGATTTTGACGTTGCTCAATCCAGGAGAGCCTTTTGTGGTGTATTGTGATGCTTCCAAGATGGGTTTGGGAAGTGTGCCTATGCAGAATGGTAAGGTAGTTGCTTATGCATCGAGGCAGTTGAGGACTCATGAGAAGAACTATCCTACGCATGATTTAGAGCTTGCTGTAGTTGTTTTTGCATTGAAGATTTGGAGGCATTATCTTTATGGTTCTAGATTTGAGGTGTTTAATGACCATAAGAGCTTGAAGTATTTGTTTGATCAGAAGGAGTTGAATATGAGGCAACGAAGATGGTTGGAATTGTTAAAGGATTATGATTTTAGTTTGAATTATCATCCAGGAAAAGCGAATGTGGTAGCTGATGCGTTGAGTTGAAAGACTTTACATATGTCAGTAATGATGATTAAAGAGTTGGAATTGATTGAGCAGTTCAGAGATATGAGCTTACTTTGGGAGGTTACTCCGCAGAGTGTTATGTTGGGTATGTTGAAGATTAATAATGAATTTCTAGACAGTATCAGCGAAGCTCGGAAGTTGGATGTGAAACTGGTAGATTTGATGGTTGGGACTGATCAATCTAAGAATAGTGATTTTAAGCTAGATGCGCAGGGTGTATTGAGATTTCGTGACCGGATTTGTATTCCTGATGATGCTGAGATGAAGAAAGTGATACTCGAAGAGAGTCATAGAAGTAAGTTGAGTATTCATCCAGGAGCTACAAAGATGTATCAAGATTTGAAAGGTTTGTTTTGGTGGCCTGGGATGAAGAGTGATGTGGCTCGATTTGTGTATGCATGTTTGACTTGTCAGAAGTCGAAAGTTGAACATCAGAAGCCTGCAGGATTGATGCAACTGTTGGAAGTTCCAGAATGGAAATGGGATAGCATTTCAATGGACTTTTTGACGGGGTTGCCTAGTACTTCAAGAGGACATGATTCGATTTGGGTGATTGTTGATAGGCTTACGAAGTCAGCTCATTTTATTCCTATTAACATCAGCTTTCCAGTGTCGAAGTTGGCTAAGATTTATATTAGTGTGATCGTGAAGCTGCATGGTGTTCCTTTGTGCATTGTGTCAGATAGAGATCTAAGATTTACTTCTGATTTTTGGAAGAGTTTGCAAGAAACGTTGGGTTCTAAGTTGAGGTTGAGTTCAGCGTATCATCCTCAGACAGATGGTCCAACTGAACGGACGATTCAATCGTTAGAAGACTTATTGAGGGCATGTGTTCTCGAGCAGGGAGGTTCGTGGGATACTTATCTTCCGTTGATAGAGTTCACTTATAATAACAGTTACCATTATAGTATTGGGATGACACCTTTTGAAGCGTTGTATGGTCGGAGATGTAGAACTCTGTTATGTTGGCATGATATTGGTGAAAGTGTAGTACTTGGACCTGAACTTTTTCATGAGACTACTGAGAAGGTGAAGTTGATTTGAGAAAAGATGAAAGCTTCACAGAGTAGATAGAAGAGTTATCATGACAAGCGAAGGAAGGATTTAGAGTTTAAAGCCGGTGATCATGTGTTTTTGAGAGTTACACTTGTGACTGGTGTTGGGCGAGCATTGAAGTCTAAGAAGCTTACTTCTCATTTTATTGGACCGTATCAGATTTCAGAGAGAGTGGGGAATGTTGCTTATAGAGTGGCCTTACTGCCTAATCTTTCTAATTTTCATGATGTGTTTCATGTGTCGCAACTTCGGAAGTATATTTCAGATCCATCTCATGTGATACATATGGACGATGTGCAAGTACGGGATAATCTTACGGTGGAGACGATGCCTGTACGGATCGCGGATCGTGAAATGAAGACTCTGAGAGGCAAGGAGATTGCCTTGATTAAAGTGGTTTGGCTAGGAGCTGCTGGTGAAAGCATGACTTGGGAGTTGGAGAGCAGGATGCGAGACTCTTATCCTGAATTGTTTGATTGAGGTAAATTTTTTAGGACGAAAATATTCTAAGTGGGGGAGAGTTGTAACGCCCGTAATTTAATTAATTATTTAATTAAATTATTTTTGGAATATTTGTGAAGAAGTGTTATTATAATTGGATTTATTTTATTAAATGGAGAAATAATAATATATTTGAGGTATTATATTATTGGGTGGTGAAATAATATTAGAAGTTAATATTATTTAATGGGGGCCTATATGGTGTGAGTGGAAGTAATAAGGGGGTGTAGGTTTTGAGCCCAATAAGGAATAATATAATAATATTAGGTTATTTTATTATTTTTGAGAAGAATAGAAGGAGGAAGCAGTAAGAAGAGAAAATAAGGATTTGAGGAGAACGTGAAGCTGCTGGAAATAGAAGGAAACGGGAAGAACAAAGATTCTACCCGGAAGATTGTAGAGCGACCTTCAATCCAAGGTAAGGGTGGGGTTCTGACTTTATAATTGGGTTCATGATGTTTGATATGTGGGGTTAGAGGATTGTTGTTTTTGTTATTGAATTGAATGATGTATGATGAAGGTTGATGAATTCTTGATGAATAATGATGTTATTATGTTGATTAATCGATGGAGTAATAGAGTGTAATATTAGGTGATGAATTATCATGATCAAAATAAGATTTTTTGGGCTGTAGTATGATTCCCGTAGAAAAATTACAGAAGAAAACACAGAAATTATGCAAACTGTAGCAGGATGTGTCGACCTCAAGCTGGATGAGTAAATACATGGGCGATGTTAGACTCAGAATGAGTCGATGCATGCAGGGCTTGCATCGATACATGATAGTTGCAAGACTCAGGATAAGTCGATCGGTGAGAAGCATGTGTCGATACATGATGTGATTTGAAGCAGGATGAGTCGATCCATGAGGAGGATGTGTCGACTCATGTTGTGCAGGAGAAGCATTACGCGTCTGTGATCGGTGGATCTGGAACTGACTGTTTAACGCTGGTTCACGAAATGTCGCGGAAGCAAGAGTCGCCACCGTCTTTTATTTTCTCCAATATGGAAAGGACAAAAGCACAGAAAAATTCCTTATAGAGATTGCTCTCGGTTCGGGAGGTAGATTATAGAAAGGGAAGGTGTTATCACCCTTTCTATCCATGGTTATCCATGGGCTCTTAGTTACTTGCTCATTGTGTTTTCAAAAGTGTTTGCTTTTCAACTGTGGGTTTAAAAAAGTTTCTTTGAAAATTTCAGTTCGACTCTTGTATCAGTCCTCAAGAGTGTTTGAAAAATTGCTTTTTGAAAGCTTTTTTGAAAGGTGTCGGTGTGAAAAGTAGTTTTTGATTTGTTTTGAAATTAGAGCAAGTATCTAGAATCATCTACCTACCCTAAGGAATTTGTCTGTGTAAATGTCCTTAAAGTAGTGCCATCCCACCATTGAGAGGTAGGTAGCACCACCGTTGGAGGTGTTCGGGTCAATTCGAGGGTTCGGGACATGGTGATCACCAGAGCAATAGGAAGACACCTTAGAAGCTACCCTCATACCATGTTCATGGACATGAGGACTTACTAAAACATCCTCTACTCGACGACCACCTTTCGAGGGGCAAGGCAACAACGAGGCGTACCCTAGGGGTGGTGTGTGATTTGTGTGTCGTTTTCAATTATGTTTATCTTGTTCATGCATTGATGATCTACGCTTTGTTTTTTATTGTTGGCATTCATTCTTTCATGCAGATTATTAACAGTTAAAAGATGCGGAATTAAAAGTCCTACGCTATTACAAAGGCGCGGGTCTACATCGCCAAATTAATCCAAGACCCGATTTGAAATAAAATAAAATGCGGAAAGATAAATGTCTAATTAATCTATTACACGGCTTTGGGATAAATACATTATATTCACAAAAAGAAATAAAAGTAAAATGCGATAAGAAGTAAAGTCGGGAATGCGAGGGCGTTGGACCCTTTTAAGGAAATTAAATTACAATTAATAAATTAATTAAGTTAAATGAGAAAAGGAAATTATTTTTGAGTTTTTTTTGTATTTATGGATTTTAGTAAGAAAATTAAATGAAATTAAAACCCTAATTCTAAACTATTTTTAGTTTTAAAAAAAACGTTTAACTTTAACCTAGTTTTAACCTAATTATTTAATGGCAAATTTACTTACAAAATAAATAATTAATTTATTAATAATGGTAAAAGAAAAGAAAAAGAATAAAAGTATTTAAAACCCTAATTCTACATTTTTTAGTTTATTATTAAAAAAAACATTAAAATTAAACCTAGAATTAAAACTAAATTAATTGTTAAATTTATTTACAAAATAAAAACATTAGTGAATTAAATAATAAAATATATTTTTTATTTTTATAGTTTCTGATTTTTTGGTATTTTTATGTTAAAGAAAATTAATTTAAGGAATTAAAATAAAACAAATAATGTAATTAAAATAAATAAGAGAAAAAATAAAAAGAAAGAAAGATGCAAACATGGGGGGTTTGTTGGCCCTTTTGGAGGTAAACTGAGCAATTTGGGCCCATGAAACGCTAGCCCACATGGACTTTCCTGGCTTGTGTGTGGAGGCGTTGACCTATGCACATGGTGTTCTGCAGCTTCTAACCACTGGATTGATCTTATGGGGCGCGTGGCAAGCACATACTTAAAGCTGCATGGTAGGCCCTGGGGGTACGTACTGCATGGAATGACATTAAAACAAAATTCATTGAGAAATATGGGGGACTTGGGAATCGAACCCAGGTCCCAGTGCTTGAGGGACAACGCATCAACCAACTGTGCCAAGCGCGCTCTTTGTAATATTAGTGGAACCTGATGCATATGAAAGAGAACAAGTACTATTGGTATGAAACAAAAATTCAGCGCGAACATTTGAATGGCCCTATCACATTGAGACAACTCAGCGTCTTCCTCACGTTGTACCTGCAAATAAAGCAAATAGCGGGGGTTTTAAACCCCCACTAATCCTGAAACTGGAAAATAGCGATTAGGCCACCGTCGCTCATAAATTGAGCGCGATATGTGTAATGAATTCGTATGAAGGTCGTGAGTTCAGTGGTCCAGGTCTTGTTGGCCAATTTTTCCCCAGGCGCAAAGCCCTAATTTTACAGCTTTGAAAACCTAGCGAGCTCCAATGGTGGATTCATATATAAGGCACGAAAACTCAATTGAAATACACCATTAGCTTTAGAATGATTAGATTAGTATAAATCAATATCAAAAACACATGAAAAATGCATGGAATTCAGGATGCGATTATGAATATTTTACAGAAAAGTGGGACTCCTATCTACCAATTCTTTGCGCTTGGAGAGTTGATTTTGATTGGGGTAGCTTCCTGAATGTGTCAAGAATGCAATGGAACAACTCTTTTGCTTTGAAACGACCTGCAACTATGAAAACAGTTTCAAAAAATTTATGGAAAAATGCAAGTTTTGTTTTGGTTCTTAGGCGCAGTTTTTCAGGTTGTATGCACTAGGGTTGTGATCTGCTTAAGTATGCCAATGGATTAGGGTAAGAATTCAAGCCAAAAAATCAATGTTTTGATGAATCAAATATTTGATTTTTAATGAAATCTTTTCAAATCTTTTCCATGTGCTTTTGGTACCAATCATGGCCAAATCTTTCCAAATTGAGGGTGCACGAAATCTTGAGGTTTTATGGAGAGAATATGCTGCAAAAAGGGATTAAAAAACATGGTTTTCTATTTTTGTCATATTTTATTTCATTAAATGAATTAATAGTGATAAAAATTCAAATAAATAATAAAAAATGATGAAATAAATCCCCTTTGGGTTAAATGGTCGTGCATAACCTTTGGATAATGATTCTTGGAAGAAAATGTGGCCCATTAGCAATTTTGAGGCATTTGAAGCAAAGTTGACTTTTCAAAATTCCCAAAGATTTCCCAACTTCCACAAGGCATATCTTGCTCAATTTTTAAGCTTTGATCATGTTCTTGGACATTTTGGAAAGGTCTTGAAGTCCTCTAACCAATGCCTTTGGTCCCATGTCATTTTGATTTACCAATCTCAAGTTATGGTCTTTGACTTAAAGAGCCTTTTTGTTGACTTTTGAAAATGACCTATAATGTTGAAATTGATAACTTTTTGTGAGAGCATTTCTTGGACTTGAAGTGTGAAGAGGAGTTGTAGGAAATGTCATTCTCTTCAAAATGAGCTTTGGATGGAATTTTTCTGATAAACCATGTGGAAGTTATGCCTTGGTCAAATTACAGTTGACTTTTTCAACTGTCCAAATATGGAAACTTTTGCATCTTGAGACTTTTTGAGCCATACCTTGAAAATCATGATCAAGAATTGATCAAATGATGTTTTTGGCTTCAAAATAAGATGTTGACCAAAAATTTGAAATTTTGACTGTCAAATGACCATTTTGCCCCTGTAGTTGACTGTAGGGCAATTAGGGTTTTTGACTGTGCAATTTTGTGCTGTAAGTCTTGAAACTTGACATGAGGATGCTTGACAATGTTTATAGGCATGTGGGACTTGTTTGGACCCTTGGAAACCTCAACTTCTTTGTCAGAATCAAAACCCTAGTTTTTGACTGTTAGGAGGCCCTTGAACTGTGCAACCCTTGGGAAGATTTTGAAGCATGCTCTTTGCAAATCTTGAAGAATATGGGAGGGAAAATTTTGGGGTACAACAGTTGCCCCTGTTCAATATTCTTAGACCTGAGGATGCAGATTGGCTGACGTGCCTTTCGTAATCCGAAGGTGGAAGATGATTGAACACTAGAGTGCCCAGAAATTTGCGCTCACATGTTAGCAGTGTGATGGTAGGAATGGGCTTACAGATGCCATTTGGAGATTGATGGATAGGATGATGGGCTTATAGATGCCATGCTAAGAGATGATGGATAGGTGGATGGGCTTATAGATGCCATCTGGATGTCGATCGCGTAAGAGATTCCTTAGCGAGAGCTTGCGTACCTGAAAAAGAAAATGATTACCTGGCCCGTTACAGGAGCTGGTCTTCAAACTCTTTGTATAGATGCGCCCTGACTGGTTACAGGAATTGAATCTGGAGCTTCAAAAGGTGATGAATGAACCAGGGATGGTTACTACCTTAACGGGACGGTGAGAGAACCTTGGACGATTACTACCTCAACAGAAACGCTGAGAGAACCTTGGACGACTTCAACCTCAACAGTAACGCTGAGAGAATCATAGGCGACTTCAACTCAACAGTAACGATGAGAAAATCATAAGCGACTTCAACCTCAACAGTAACGCTGAGAGAATCGTGGGCGACTTCAACCTCAACAGTAACGCTGAGAGAATCATAGGCGACTTCAATCTCAACAGTAACGCTGAGAGAATCTTGGGCGACTTCAACCTCAACAGTAACGCTGAGAGAATCTTGGGCGACTTCAACCTCAACAGTAACGCTGAGAGAATCATAGGCGACTTCAATCTCAACAGTAACGCTGAGAGAATCTTGGGCGACTTCAACCTCAACAGTAACGCTGAGAGAATCGTGGGCGACTTCAACCTCAACAGTAACGCTGAGAGAATCTTGGGCGACTTCAACCTCAACAGTAACGCTAAGATAATCTTGGGCGACTTCAACCTCAACAGTAACGCTGAGAGAATCATAGGCGACTTCAATCTCAACAGTAACGCTGAGAGAATCTTGGGCGACTTCAACCTCAACAGTAACGCTGAGAGAATCTTAGATGTCTTCTACTGGGATAAGAATCAGGGAGATCTTAGGGTCGATCTGACTGAACCAGAGAAGGCCTTTGACTGGATAAGAATCAGAAAAATCTTAGGGTCGATTTAGCCGAACCGGACAAGGTCTTGGTATATCTTCAACTGGATAAGAATCAAGGAGATCTTAGGGTTGATCTGACTGAACCAGAGAAGGCCTTTGACTGGATAAGAATCATAAAAATCTTAGGGTCGATTTAGCCGAACCGGACAAGGTCTTGGTATATCTTCAACTGGATAAGAATCAGGGAGATCTTAGGGTCGATTTAGCCGAACCAGACTAAAGTTTTGAAATATAGCTGAGAATTTAACTGGATCTTTCCTGAAAGGTAAAGGTCAGTCATATGCAATGCATGATATGGGTCAAGCAATGATGTTCTCAACATAAATGAGATTTGTAAGATATGATGCATATATGCATGCTACAATGTATGGATGTGCGATGTTTATGAATGTATGTTTTCGTCTAGGAAAGTAAATCCTTGACGGGTGCCGGGAAGTCACATCCTGGGCTGATGTTGGAGAATAGTGCTTTGTTGTCTCCGCTGGGGATGATAGTTGCAAGAATACCGGTAGGAGAAGATAACTCCATTGGGGAATAATCTTGGCGAATGGATTACTTTGCGGGGAATAACTACTCTAGCGACCTTGCTGGGGAACAATACTCTGTGGGGAGGGAGGTACTTTGCTGAGATATTGATGGTAACTTCGCTGAGGATACCGTTGTTATGTTGGAAGTGTTAATAGACTTCGCTGGGGATAAGAAGACTTCGTCGGGGACGATCTTTCCGTGGCTTTTGGCTGAGGATAACCCAGTTACATCCTGGTAGGGAAATAACCTTTGAATAAAGCCAGGAGACGCGTTCGTGCTCTGCGGGGGAGAAGCTTCCAGAATCTACTGGGGATAAGCTTACTGTTTGGGGAAATGGATTCCACCTTTCCTGGGGAAATCTTGATTGGATTCTCCTGGGGAAGTTTTGAACTATATTGGGGAAGTGACTCCATTGAATGTCTGGTATACCGCCGGGGAACAATCTTTAGGTCAAGACTGCCGGGGATGCTTGTTAAGAATACCGGTATATCAAGCTGGGGAATGTTGAGATCTGCAGGGGATACCCAACTTCCTTAAGGTTTGATAATATAGCTTGGGGAGAATGCACTGACTTGCTGGCTCACTCTCTGGGGAATTAAGGTATCTTGGTTATTCTCCAGCCGAACCTATCTTAGTACCTTGGTGGACAGAGCCATTAGATCGCTTGGGCAACTCATCATTGCCCCTGTTTCTGAGGTGGGAGAGGAAGACCTGTGAGGTGCTGATAGTTGCTGATGGACGAACCTTCTTCTGGTACGCAGGTGACAAGATGACAGGACATAGTCGTACGTTTTGATCCCTAACTTTTGCCTGGACCGCCCTTTCGGGTTTTCAGTCCACCAGGATACCCATTTTTGCCCAAGCCGCCTTTTCAGGTTTTCGACTTGTCGGGTATACAGATTATTTTTATTTCATCCCTTATTTTTGCCTGAACCCATTTGGTTCGCCGGGAAGCCCTTATTTTTGCCTAGGTGTGTCAACCTAGTGGGTCTTTGATTATGCGTATTATTTTTTTTTTACTATGTCCGTGCTTTCAGAATGTAGGGAGTTGCCCCTGTTAGAAGTGTTTTGTCATGCCACCAGAAGGTGTTTGATCAGGCAAGATTCGTTGTTGGAATGCCCCAAGTGACTCAGGCGGAGATTTGCCCCAGGCTTTTTGGCCTTTGAGAGATTCTCCGAATCTTGATTGGATTGCCCCAGATAATAGACCATGATCATATCATGCCCCTTGATTGGGGGTGTTTCTGTTCATTAGGCATTCGTCGCGTGAATTTCTACGCAGTTCAAACAAAAAGTCATATGCAAACAAAGTTATGTTAAAAATGCAAAGCTTATGTCTGTCTTGAAGATTTTGAAAATGCATCCTTTTTTCATAAAACAAGTGATTGTTTGTAAAACATGATGTCAACTCCGTATTTTACCGTGAGCCTTAAGGAGTCAGGATACCTTTCGTAACAGTATGCTTTCGAACTAACCCATGCTTCAGCTAGGACTTTTAAGTGTTGTAGCGTGGCCTGGTTCACGGTTCAAGAAACAAAGGATAAAGGCTCAAATTTATTTGTACCCACCCGCTCTTCGTGATGTTCTTCAAACCTAAGCTCAGTTGATCGTGCGTTAGACTTTGTTTGAGTCTTTGTCCTGATGTTCCAATGATGGTTCAGATATTGATGATTTATTCTGAGTAGGCAGTCATGTCTCTTTTTTTGTTGAGGGTTTGTAAGACCTCTTTCTTTTTGATTTTGTTATCCCTGTTTTTTTTGTGCCTGAGCTGTTCTTTTTGGAATTACAGTCAGCGGGATGCCCCAATTTTGTAAGTCTCCTTCATAGGTTTTGACTTAATGGGTTTTTATTTTGAGAAGTAATGACTGCCTGTCTGTATGATTATTCAGAACCATCACTGTCTTTTGTTTTGTAAGGACCTCTTTGGTGCCATTCGTTGTGCACTTGGATCAACTGAGAGACTACCCTGCCCCAGGTTATGATTAAGGGTTTTAATTTTCGAAAATAAAAACTCCTACTTCTTTGGCTCGAAGGGGTTGACGAGGGATTATCTTCCTTATAACTTCAGTGTTTAGGGATTGAAACAATGCCTGTACCTAATCAGCGGGGTCTGTTCAAAAGCATACTGTAATTGTCGTGGTATCGTTTTCGTTATCCTCCCTCAAGAGGCTTAGAATTATTAGTCGAGCGTTGATCATCAGAAAAAATATGAAAATAATTTGCATATAGTGAATGCGAATGCATTGCTTCAAAACAGACATATGCGATGCATTAATGAAATAACAACGTTTAACATGAATAAATGTTTGAACAATCAAAAGAAAATCACAACTTGAAAAATTCTATTGAACAAAAGTCTTCTAGTCTCAGGGCTTGTTACTTCAAATGGTGAGCCTTGGAGGGATGATAGAAAAACTCAGCCTGACCATCTTGTGTGAACTCCAATGCTCCTTCATCAATCAGGTCCTGGATCTTGTTCTTCAGAGCCCAACACTCATTTGTATCATGTCCTGGACTGGCAGAGTGGTAGGCACACCTTTTATTGGGATGATAGGTAGGAGATGCTGTGTTGGGGTTCCGGGGATGAGCCCTTAATGTGATCAGATTCAATCTCAACAGGCGTTGTAAAGCTTGAAACAGCGACATGTTGAGCTGGGTGAATTGCCTCCTGGGCTTGTCTGGCTGAAGCTGGTGAGGTTGATGCTGAATTTGTGACACTGGAGCCATTTGAGGAGCTCTCCCCTTATCTCTTTGTCTCAAAGATGGTTGAATGATGACTGGCTCTTTACCCTTAGACATTTGCCCCAGTTGGTTACCCTGAAGCAGTTGGTTGATGAGAACCCCGAGCTCTTCTTGTCTTTGAGCTAAGCCTTGAATGGTAGTCACCTGCCCCAGCATCTGGGCTTTCATTGCATCCATCTCAGCTTGCAGGTGTTTCAGCCGTTCGTCCTCAGCGCTGTTCCTGACCAAAGTCCCCATGAGAAGTGTTCTCAGCTCCTCCTGCCCTTTGGATAGATTCAGGAGGATTTCCTCGAACCGAGTCTCTTGAGCAACAAGGTCCTGGTTGTATTGTCGAGAAGCCATTGCTGAAATAAGCAGCGAACAAGGGTAAGTGACCTGCAACAAGGGTACCTGTAATGCAATGATATGTATGATATATATGCAATGTTTTCAAGGACCTCGCAGGGTAAACAAGAAAATTGTTAGCATTGGAATTTGTAGCTTGATTGAAGGAAACCCATATTGTTGAGAATTCTTCTTCAAGGGTCAAAGGCTCACCATATCCAGTGGGTCATAGCCCCTGACAACCTTGGCTAGAGGAAAATAAATCCCCTTTGCCCCTTGCTGGACATTTTGATTCATCATGACCTGCATCACAGACCCTTGAGATCCTTGAAATGGGTTAGGATGTATGCAATGGTATGATGTTATGGTATGCATGGAGTGATGTAAGTAAACCCTGTTATGAGTCCCCATTAAGGACTATAAACAAAACCTGCAAGAAACTCAGTACACTCTGTTATGAGTCCCAATTAAGGACTATAAACAAAACCTGCAAGAAACTTAGTAAACCCTGTTATGAGTCCCAATTAAGGACTATAAACAAAACCTGCAAGTAGTTCATGTGTCAGATAACAAGCATGCAAGTAGTCAAATACGAAGGCACACAAGTCACACAAGAGAAGCCCTTAGAGTTTAGGCCAGCATGAGGTCTAGGTATTACCCTCTTTCAGTTGGTGGGCTCAACCTGTCCTATTAGAAGTAACCGGGTTCTAAGGGTCCCAATATCACTGGATTGCTTTCATTGTTCATCGTTTCAATTTAGCCATGAACTGGCGACCGAAATATTCCAGGAAAGCAACCCTCAATTGAGTGTAGTATCGAGTATCAACCAACCTCGGACTGCACCAAAGTCAGTTATCTCACTACCCTAAAGAGGCCAAGATAGTTCAATTAAGGTTCCTAAGGTCATTTGATGCTTCAAGACACCACATGGAGGCCCCGTACTCTCCTTGACTGAACTCAAGGGTTACCGATACACACCAAAGTGCCACATCAACGTAGCAGACTGTTTCAACCATGTCGGTATACCCCGCACAGTTCCCTCACAGCCTTGTTGCTACTTTCTAAGAAGGTATCCCCAGATCCGGGTTAGGATTTATAGAACTCCCAAGACAATCCCATAATTTAAAGCAAACAGGTCAAAGCAACTGAAAACACAGTGATCTTAGTCCTAAGGTACACCTCACTTTAAAAACAGTTCCCCAGCAGAGTCGCCAGTTCTGTGATCGGTGGATCTGGAACTGACTGTTTAACGCTGGTTCGCGAAATGTCGCGGAAGCAAGAGTCGCCACCA
Organism: Vicia faba; assembly: GCA_948472305.1. NCBI lineage: Eukaryota > Viridiplantae > Streptophyta > Magnoliopsida > Fabales > Fabaceae > Vicia > Vicia faba. The sequence continues at coordinate 1,524,040,845 of OX451738.1, forward strand.
TCTTTTATTTTCTCCAATATGGAAAGGACAAAAGCACAGAAAAATTCCTTATAGAGATTGCTCTCGGTTCGGGAGGTAGATTATAGAAAGGGAAGGTGTTAGCACCCTTTCTATCCATGGTTATCCATGGGCTCTTAGATACTTACTCATTGTGTTTTCAAAAGTGTTTGCTTTTCAATTGTGGGTTTAAAAAAGTTTCTTTGAAAATTTCAGTTCGACTCTTGTATCAGTCCTCAAGAGTGTTTGAAAAATTGCTTTTTGAAAGCTTTTTTGAAAGGTGTCGGTGTGAAAAGTAGTTTTTGATTTGTTTTGAAATTAGAGCAAGTATCTAGAATCATCTACCTACCCTAAGGAATTTGTCTGTGTAAATGTCCTTAAAGTAGTGCCATCCCACCATTGAGAGGTAGGTAGCACCACCGTTGGAGGTGTTCGGGTCAATTCGAGGGTTCGGGACATGGTGATCACCAGAGCAATAGGAAGACACCTTAGAAGCTACCCTCATGCCATGTTCATGGACATGAGGACTTACTAAAACATCCTCTACTCGACGACCACCTTTCGAGGGGCAAGGCAACAACGAGGCGTACCCTAGGGGTGGTGTGTGATTTGTGTGTCGTTTTCAATTATGTTTATCTTGTTCATGCATTGGTGATCTACGCTTTGTTTTTTATTGTTGGCATTCATTCTTTCATGCAGATTATTAACAGTTAAAAGATGCGGAATTAAAAGTCATACGCTATTACAAAGGTGCGGGTCTACATCGCCAAATTAATCCAAGACCCGATTTGAAATAAAATAAAATGCGGAAAGATAAATGTCTAATTAATCTATTACACGGCTTTGGGATAAATACATTATATTCACAAAAAGAAATAAAAGTAAAATGCGATAAGAAGTAAAGTCGGGAATGCGAGGACGTTGGACCCTTTTAAGGAAATTAAATTACAATTAATAAATTAATTAAGTTAAATGAGAAAAGGAAATTATTTTTGAGTTTTTTTTGTATTTATGGATTTTAGTAAGAAAATTAAATGAAATTAAAACCCTAATTCTAAACTATTTTTAGTTTTAAAAAAAACGTTTAACTTTAACCTAGTTTTAACCTAATTATTTAATGGCAAATTTACTTACAAAATAAATAATTAATTTATTAATAATGGTAAAAGAAAAGAAAAAGAATAAAAGTATTTAAAACCCTAATTCTACATTTTTTAGTTTATTATTAAAAAAACATTAAAATTAAACCTAGAATTAAAACTAAATTAATTGTTAAATTTATTTACAAAATAAAAACATTAGTGAATTAAATAATAAAATATATTTTTTATTTTTATAGTTTCTGATTTTTTGGTATTTTTATGTTAAAGAAAATTAATTTAAGGAATTAAAATAAAACAAATAATGTAATTAAAATAAATAAGAGAAAAAATAAAAAGAAAGAAAGATGCAAACATGGGGGGTTTGTTGGCCCTTTTGGAGGTAAACTGAGCAATTTGGGCCCATGAAACGCTAGCCCACATGGACTTTCCTGGCTTGTGTGTGGAGGCGTTGACCTATGCACATGGTGTTCTGCAGCTTCTAACCACTGGATTGATCTTATGGGGCGCGTGGCAAGCACATACTTGAAGCTGCATGGTAGGCCCTGGGGGTACGTACTGCATGGAATGACATTAAAACAAAATTCATTGAGAAATATGGGGGACCTGGGAATCGAACCCAGGTCCCAGTGCTTGAGGGACAACGCATCAACCAACTATGCCAAGCGCGCTCTTTGTAATATTAGTGGAACCTGATGCATATGAAAGAGAACAAGTACTATTGGTATGAAACAAAAATTCAGCGCGAACATTTGAATGGCCCTATCACATTGAGACAACTCAGCGTCTTCCTCACGTTGTACCTGCAAATAAAGCAAATAGCGGGGGTTTTAAACCCCCACTAATCCTGAAACTGGAAAATAGCGATTAGGCCACCGTCGCTCATAAATTGAGCGCGATATGTGTAATGAATTCGTATGAAGGTCGTGAGTTCAGTGGTCCAGGTCTTGTTGGCCAATTTTTCCCCAGGCGCAAAGCCCTAATTTTACAGCTTTGAAAACCTAGCGAGCTCCAATGGTGGATTCATATATAAGGCACGAAAACTCAATTGAAATACACCATTAGCTTTAGAATGATTAGATTAGTATAAATCAATATCAAAAACACATGAAAAATGCATGGAATTCAGGATGCGATTATGAATATTTTACAGAAAAGTGGGACTCCTATCTACCAATTCTTTGCGCTTGGAGAGTTGATTTTGATTGGGGTAGCTTCCTGAATGTGTCAAGAATGCAATGGAACAACTCTTTTGCTTTGAAATGACCTGCAACTATGAAAACAGTTTCAAAAAATTTATGGAAAAATGCAAGTTTTGTTTTGGTTCTTAGGCGCAGTTTTTCAGGTTGTATGCACTAGGGTTGTGATCTGCTTAAGTATGCCAATGGATTAGGGTAAAAATTCAAGCCAAAAAATCAATGTTTTGATGAATCAAATATTTGATTTTTAATGAAATCTTTTCAAATCTTTTCCATGTGCTTTTGGTACCAATCATGGCCAAATCTTTCCAAATTGAGGGTGCACGAAATCTTGAGGTTTTATGGAGAGAATATGCTGCAAAAAGGGATTAAAAAACATGGTTTTCTATTTTTGTCATATTTTATTTCATTAAATGAATTAATAGTGATAAAAATTCAAATAAATAATAAAAAATGATGAAATAAATCCCCTTTGGGTCAAATGGTCGTGCATAACCTTTGGATAATGATTCTTGGAAGAAAATGTGGCCCATTAGCAATTTTGAGGCATTTGAAGCAAAGTTGACTTTTCAAAATTCCCAAAAATTTCCCAACTTCCACAAGGCATATCTTGCTCAATTTTTAAGATTTGATCATGTTCTTGGACATTTTGGAAATGTCTTGAAGTCCTCTAACCAATGCCTTTGGTCCCATGTCATTTTGATTTACCAATCTCAAGTTATGGTCTTTGACTTAAAGTGCCTTTTTGTTGACTTTTGAAAATGACCTATAATGTTGAAATTGATAACTTTTTGTGAGAGCATTTCTTGGACTTGAAGTGTGAAGAGGAGTTGTAGGAAATTTCATTCTATTCAAAATGAGCTTTGGATGGAATTTTTTTGATAAACCATGTGGAAGTTATGCCTTGGTCAAATTACAGTTGACTTTTTCAACTGTCCAAATATGGAAACTTTTGCATCTTGAGACTTTTTGAGCCATACCTTGAAAATCATGATCAAGAATTTATCAAATGACGTTTGTGGCTTCAAAATAAGATGTTGACCAAAAATTTGAACTTTTGACTGTCAAATGACCATTTTGCCCCTGCAGTTGACTGTAGGGCAATTAGGGTTTTTGACTGTGCAATTTTGTGCTGTAAGTCTTGAAACTTGACATGAGGATGCTTGACAATGTTTATAGGCATGTGGGACTTGTTTGGACCCTTGGAAACCTCAACTTCTTTGTCAGAATCAAAACCCTAGTTTTTGACTGTTAGGAGGCCCTTGAACTGTGCAACCCTTGGGAAGATTTTGAAGCATGCTCTTTGCAAATCTTGAAGAATATGGGAGGGCAAATTTTGGGGTACAACAGCGTCGATCCATGGAGGGCTTGCGTCGATGCATGATAAGTACAAGACTTAGGATGAGTCGACACGAAGAGAGGATGTGTCGATACATGAGTGTGTAAGACTCAGGATGAGTCGACCGATGTGATGCATGTGTCGATACATGTTGCGTTTTGAAGTCAGGATGAGTCGATCCATAGGGTTTTGCATTGACTCATGTTGTACAGGTGAAGTAGTTTGCGTCGATCCATAGAGTTTCATGTCGATACATAATGTCTGGTTTTTGACAGAATTGGATTTTAGTTGCTGCAACTTGAGTTTTAGGATGTTGTTTGAGATGTCGTTCGAAGCGTTGATTAGCTAACGCGATGAACTTTATTCTAGATGATTCAAATGATGATGAAGAGGTGTAATCCTAGTAACCAATCTAAGATTTAGAATTAATTTCTGTAGATGACCGTTGTGCTGATTTTTGGACAGAGCAATGAATATGAGATGTTAGAGACTGCCGTTAGGAGTACGACATTAGGATTAGTGACAATAATGATGTACAATAGCAGAATAACAGTAGGGATTACTGTAGTATTGATATACAGCTGAGTTAATAGTGAGATGTGGTTATTAAAGTTGTGTTTGATAGTTATGATGAACCAATGACGTTTGATAAATAAGTGATGTTTAATAAATTATTTTGAGATGTTTATGAGATGCTGTAATTGAGATGTTTTGAGATGTTTATGAGATGTTGTTATTTTGATATGATTGAGATGTTGTTGTTCTGAGATGTTTATTAGATGTTGTGTTTTGAGATGATTGAGATGTTGATATTACATTAATGAAGAGTCGCATACATTGCATTTTTGAGATGGAGCTTGTGCTCGTTGAGATGGCCTGGATTGGCAAATTTTGAGATGAAGGCTATGCCTTGTTGATGCCCCTATTAATTGGCAGATTTTTGAGATGGGAGTTCTGCTCCAATGGTACCACATGCATTTGCATAGTTTTGAGTCGCATTATATGATTGATTAATGAAGTGTATTTGATGTTGATGAATGAGTATATATGCTGTAATTATTGTTGATTACGAGATGAGAAGTGGTGATATTATTGATCTAATTTAATATATTAATTATCACGCGCTTTATTATATTGTTAGATATCTCACCCCTTCTGTTTTAATGTTTCCCTTATGTTGGTAACGTACAGGTAATCGCGAGTGAAGGGTGTATACCTTTAATAGTTCGAGTCGGTGTCATTGCTCTGATATGTAACACTCGGGGGGATGAACGTTTGCTGATTTTTGATTGTTGATTTTCAGTTGGTGACTTTTAAATTGAATTATTATTAATTACAAGATGTTTCGAAGTTGTTGTCTCATTTAGAGATGTTATTGAAGAATTCCGCTGCATAGTTGTTGAATTATTTTATTTAAGATGCTATGTTTGATGGTTCATCCGATGTTTTATTAAAAGTGTTATATATCCATGATTAATGCAATGAATTTGTTAGAAGAATTTGTGACGTCCCGATTCGTTTGTATGAATGAAATTTTATAACTGATTTATTTTACATAATTTGCTTGGGGTAGAATTGGGGTGTTACAAAGTTGGTAACAGAGCAAAAGGTTGGTCCGACCTTGTCGTCGAGTCTTAGTTGTCTAAAAATCGAGTACTGTTATTTGAGTTCTAATCGTTGTTTATGTTGTAAGACCAAGTGTATCGCCTTGGGGAGCTCCAGTGTTGTTAGTGAAGAAGAAAGATGGAAGTATGAGGCTTTGTGTTGATTATAGACAGTTGAACAAGGTGACGATTAAGAACAAGTATCCACTTCCAAGAATAGATGACTTGATGGACCAATTAGTGGATGCCCGTGTGTTTAGCAAGATTGATTTGAGATCGGGTTACCATCAGATTAAAGTGAAGGATGAAGATATTCAGAAGACGGCTTTCAGAACGCGTTATAGACATTACGAGTATTCACTGATGCCTTTCGGTGTTACTAATGTGTCGGGAGTATTCACGGAATATATGAATAATATCTTTCATACTTACTTGGATCGGTTTGTAGTGGTGTTCATTGATGATATTTTGATTTACTCTAAGTCAGAAGAAGAGTATGTTGAACATTTAACAGTAGTATTGCAGATTCTGAAAGAGAAGAAGTTGTATGCAAAGCTGCCCAAGTGTGAATTTTGGTTAAAAGAGGTTAGTTTTCTTGGTCATGTGATTTCAGGTAGTGGCATTGATGTAGATCCATCGAAGGTTGATGTTGTGTTGCAATGGGAATCTCCAAAGTCAGCTACTAAGATTAGAAGCTTCTTGGGATTAGCTGGTTATTATAGAAGGTTTATTGAAGGGTTTTCTAAGTTGTCACTTTCGTTGACTAAGTTGACTTGTAAAGGTAGAGCGTTTCTATGGGATGTTCAGTGCGAAGAAAGTTTTACAGAATTAAAGAAGAGGTTGACGTCGGCTCAGATTTTGATGTTGCCTAATCCAGGAGAGCCTTTTGTGGTGTATTATGATGCTTCCAAGATGGATTTGGGAGGTGTGCTTATGCAGAATGGTAAGGTAGTTGCTTATGCGTCGAGTCAGTTGAGGACTCATGAGAAGAACTATCCTACGCATGATTTAGAGCTTGCTGCAATTGTTTTTGCATTGAAGATTTGGAGGCATTATCTTTATGGTTCTAGATTTGAAGTGTTTAGTGACCATAAGAGCTTGAAGTATTTGTTTGATCAAAAGGAGTTGAATATGAGGCAACGAAGATGGTTGGAATTGTTAAAGGATTATGATTTCAGTTTGAATTATCATCCAGGAAAAGCGGATGTGGTAGCTGATGCGTTGAGTCGAAAGACTTTACATATGTCAGTAATGATGATTAAAGAGTTGGAATTGATTGAGCAGTTCAGAGATATGAGCTTACTTTGCGAGGTTACTCCGCAGAGTGTTATGTTGGGTATGTTGAAGATTAATAATGAATTTCTAGACAGTATCAGCGAAGCTCGGAAGTTGGATGTGAAACTGGTAGATTTGATGGTTGGGACTGATCAATCTGAGAATAGTGATTTTAAGCTAGATGCGCAGGGTGTGTTTAGATTTCGTGACCAGATTTGTATTCCTAATGATGCTGAGATGAAGAAAGTGATACTCGAAGAGAGTCATAGAAGTAAGTTGAGTATTCATCCAGGAGCTACAAAGATGTATCAAGATTTGAAAGGTTTGTTTTGGTGGCCTGGGATGAAGAGTGATGTGGCTCGATTTGTGTATGCATGTTTGACTTGTCAGAAGTCGAAAGTTGAACATCAGAAGCCTGCAAGATTGATGCAACCGTTGGAAGTTCCAGAATGGAAATGGGATAGCATTTCAATGGACTTTTTGACGGGGTTGCCTAGTACTTCAAGAGGACATGATTCGATTTGGGTGATTGTTGATAGGCTTACGAAGTCAGCTCATTTTATTCCTATTAACATCAGCTTTCCAGTGTCGAAGTTGGCTAAGATTTATATTAGTGTGATCATGAAGTTGCATGGTGTTCCTTTGTGCATTGTGTCAGATAGACATCTAAGATTTACTTCTGATTTTTGGAAGAGTTTGCAAGAAACATTGGGTTCTAAGTTGAGGTTGAGTTCAGCGTACCATCCTCAGACAGATGGTCCGAATGAATAAACGATTCAATCGTTGGAAGACTTGTTGAGGGCATGTGTTCTCGAGAAGGGTGGTTCGTGGGATACTTATCTTCTGTTGATAGAGTTCACTTATAATAACAATTACCATTCTAGTATTGGGATGACACCTTTTGAAGCGTTGTATGGTCGGAGATGTAGAACTCCATTATGTTGGCATGATACTGGTGAAAGTGTAGTACTTGGACCTGAACTTGTTCATGAGACTACCGAGAAGGTGAAGTTGATTTGAGAAAAGATGAAAGCTTCACATAGTAGACAGACACTACAAGAAAATTAGTGTTTAACGACACAAAAATTGCGACAGTTATGTGATAACTGTCGTAATTGACATATAGAGACAGTGTTTACGACAGTTGACACCAACCGTCCCTAATATTTATTTTGCGATGGTATAATTAACCATCATAATATTATTATTACGACGGTAAAACAACCGTCGGCCCCCATTTAACACTTTTAACATTGATTTTTCACCAACAACTAGTCACGACGGTAAAATTAACCGTCCTAAAAGGCATATCACGACGGTAAAGCACCCGTCGCACCCTTAAACCTTTCACGACGGTAAAATTATCCGTCCTAAAATTCATTTCACGATGGTAAAACAACCGTCGCACCCAAAACCTTTAAAAATTCTCATGGGCACGACGGTAAAACACTCGTCGCCGTAAAAAAGTTAAAAAGCTCTTAAAATACATAAAACATCAATTCACTTTCTACTCCTGCGTTCACTTTTTCTACTCACGAAGAAAATACAAGAATTCTCGACCTAAGGTTCGTGTGGGTCTTCCAAAGAAGAACCCTAAAGTTTTGAAACCCGCTTTCACCATTCCTCCCAAACTGTTACAATCCCTTGTAGAAGACCCTAAATGGGATGAAAAAGGCAGCGTCACACAAAACTACAATTCCTTCGGTGTCGTCAATGACCCTAACTCCCTCACCGATTCTCTTCGAGCTCCTCCTTCTGTCTCCGATGACCCCAACGATTCCGACAGTGACCTTGAAGAAGACGGTATTTTCGTGTATTTTAGTATCAGAAATTGTTTATATTTTTTTGAAATGCATGTAAATTTTATGAATTTTGTGGTGTAGATTTGAAATCGGCACTGGGAAAGAGAAGAAGAGATGGTAAAAGTGCACTTCCTCAACCTTTGACTTCGATTCAGCGTCTTTATATTAGTCGGCTAGTTGAGAAATATGGAGCTGATTTTCAGGTTTGATCTGTTGTCATGTTAATTTCAATTGAAGATATATTAACATTGTAAAGTGAAAATGTTGCTGTTAGGAGGCTGTTTAATGTTTTGTTGTTATTATGGCAGATAATGATGATGGATATAAAGCTAAATCCTATGCAGCATTCTGTTGCAACTTTAGAGAAATTGTGTATGAGCTATTACATTTACAAGAACAAGAATCCTCTTAACAAGCATCCCCGGCAGTCTTGGCCCAAAGATTGTTCCCCGGCGGTATCTCAACATTCAAAGGAATCATTCCCCCGCAGTTCAAAACTCCCCAGAAAAGTCCAATCCGGTTTCCCCAGGAAAGATGGAGTCCATACCCCCAAGCAATAAGCTTATCCCCAGTAGATTCTGGAAGCTTATCCCTCGCAGAGCACGAACGCGTCGTCCGGCTTGATTTAAAGAGTTATTTCCTTAACAGGATATAACTGGGTTATCCTCAGCCAAAAGCCACGGAAAGAGCGTCCTCGACGAAGTTCTCTTATCCCCAGCAAAGTCTATTCATACTTCCAATACAGTAAAGACATCCTCAGCAAGTTCTTATCAACATTCAGCAAAGCATCTCTATCCCCACAGAGTATTGCTTCCCAGCATGGTCGCTAGAGTATCTTTTCTCCCCGCAGAATCTTCCATTTGCCAAGTTTATTCCGCAACGGAGTCATCTTCTCCTACCGGTATTCTTGCAATTATCATCCCTAGCGGAAGCAAAATCTATTCTTCAACATCAGCCCAGGATACGACTTCCCGGCACCCGTCAAGGAGTTACCTTCCTAGACGAAAACATACATAAAACATCACATACATCATTATAGAATGCATAGACGCATCATATCATACAAGTCTCATTTATATTGAGAACATCATTGCTTGATCCATATCATGCATTGCATATGACTGACCTTTACCTTTCAGGAAAGATCCAGTTAAATTCTTAGCTATATTCCAAGACCTTCTCTGGTTCAGTCAGATCGACCCTAAGATCTCCCTGATTCTTCTCCAGTTGAAGATATTCCAAGACTTTGTCCGGTTCAGTTAAATCGACCTTAAGATTTTCCTGATGCTTATCCAGTCAAAGGCCTACTCTGGTTCAGTCAGATCGACCCTAAGATCTCCCTGATGCTTATCCAGTTGAAGATGTTTCAAGACCTAGACCGGTTCAGTTAAGTCGACCCTAAGATTTTCCTGATGCTTATCCAGTCAAAGGCCTTCTCTGGTTCAGTCAGATCGACCCTAAGATCTCCCTGATGCTTATCCAGTTGAAGATGTTTCAAGACCTAGACCGGTTCAGTTAAATCGACCCTAAGATTTTCCTGATGCTTATCCAGTCAAAGGCCTTCTCTGGTTCAGTCAGATCGACCCTAAGATCTCCCTGATGCTTATCCAGTTGAAGATATTTCAAGACCTAGACCGGTTCAGGTAAATCGACCCCAAGATTTTCCTGATGCTTATCCAGTCCAAGGCCTTCTCTGGTTCAGTCAGATCTACCCTAAGATCTCCCTGATGCTTATCCAGTTGAAGATATTTCAAGACCTTGTCCGGTTCAGTTAAATCGACCCTAAGATTTTCCTGATGCTTATCCAGTCAAAGGCCTTCTCTGGTTCAGTCAGATCGGCCCTAAGATCTCCTTGATGCTTATCCAGTTGAAGATGTTTCAAGACCTAGACCGGTTCAGCTAAATCGACCCTAAGATTTTCCTGATTCTTACCCAGTCAAAGGCCTCTCTGGTTCAGTCAGATCGACCCTAAGATCTCCCTGATTCTTATCCCAGTAGAAGACACCCAAGATTTTTCTCAACGAGCGTTGTTGAAGTTAAAGTCACCCAAGATTTTTCTCAACGAGCGTTGTTGAAGTTAAAGTCACCCAAGATTTTTCTCAGCGAGCGTTGTTGAAGTTAAAGTCGCCCCAGGTTCTCTTACCATTCATGCTAAGACAGTAACCATCCCTGGTTCATTCATCGCTGTTTGAAGTTCTAGACTCAGCTCCTGTAACCAGTTAGGACACATCTACACCAAGCATCTAAAATCAGCTCCTGCAACGTGTCAGTTACTCATTTTCTGTTTTGCAGGTATGCAGGTTCTCGCTAAGGAATCTCCTACGCGGTCAACATCCAGATGGCATCTATAAGCCCATCATCCTATTCAGCAACCTCTAAATGGCATCTATAAGCCCATTCCCCCATCACACTGCTAACATGTGAGCGTAAATTTCTGGGCACTCTAGTGTCCAATCATCTTCTACCCTCGGATTACGAAAGGCACGTCAGCCAATCTACATCCTCAGGTCTAAGAAGATTGAACAGGGGCAACTGTTGTACCCCAAAATTTGCCCTCCCATATTCTTCAAGAAATTGCCAAGTCAAGCTGCAAAATTCCCCAAGGGTTGCACAGTGCAAAGGTCTCCCATACAGTCAAAACTAGGGTTTGGGTTCTGATCAAGAAAATGAAGTTTTCAAAGGCCCAATCAAGTCTCATATGCTTACAAAGATGGTCAAGTATCCTCATAGCAAGTTTCAAGGCATTCAGCTCAAAATTGCACAGTCAAAACCCTAAATTGCACTACAGTCAACTGTAGGGGCAAAATGGTCATTTGACAGTCAAAAGTTCAAATTTTTGGTCAACATATCATTTTTAAGCCACAAACATCATTTGATCAATGCTTGATCATGATTCTCAAAATTTGGCTCAGAAATTATCAAAGATGCAAAAGTTTCCTTATTTGGACAGGTGAAAAAGTCAACTGAAATTGACCAGGGCATAACTTTCACATGGATTATCAGAAAAATTCCATCCAAAGCTCATTTTGAAGAGAAAGACATTTCCTACAATTCATATTCATACTCCAAGTCCAAGAAATGCTCTCACAAAAAGTTATCAATTTCAACATTATAGGTCATTTTCAAAAGTCAACAAAAAGGGACTTTAAGTCAAAGGCCATAACTTGAGATTGGTAAATCAAAATGACATGGGACCAAAGGAATTGGTTAGAGGACTCAAAGACCTTTCCAAAATGTCAAAGAACATGAGAAAAGCTTAAAAATTGAGCGAGTTATGCCTTGTGGAAGTTGGGAAATATTTGGATATTTTGAAAAGTCAACATTGATTCAAATGACCTAAAAATGCTAATGGGCCCATTTTTCTTCCATGATTCATCATTCCAAGCATATACACGACCACTTGGCCCAAAGGGAAGTATTTTCTCATTTTTTATTTATTTATTTGGATTTTTATTTATATTAATTCAATTAAATCAATTAAATATATGAAAAATGTTTAAATTAACCAAACCAATCTTTTTATACATGTTTTAAGGTCAAGATTTCGTGCACATGCTGATTAGGAAAGAATTGGAGTGATTGGCATGATTTGAACAAAGAACACATGAAAAAAGGATATGAAAAGATCTTTAAAATCAAATTTTCAAAAATCATCAATGCCATGGATTTTATTGAGTTTTGTTGACCTAATGCCTTCACTACATAATCAGAAACCTAAACCTAATCGTGCTACACTCTAAGCTGCGCTAAAGAACTCATTAGAAACTTGAAATTTTCTCCATAAAAAGCAAAACTGAAATCAGTGTTAGAGGGGGATTCAAAGTGTAAAACTTGTTTCAATAGCTTGCCAAGGTCACCCTGATCAGATTCCAATCACAAACTTCCACTCAAACGCCAAGAATTGGTATTTTGAACTTAAACTGTACAACAAAAATTCCATAATCGTACATCCCATTCTATGCATTGTTTGTGAAATTTAATGGTTGATTTGTGTTCACTATGAAGTTTTGAAGCTAATCTATACCTTTAATTGCATTTTTCTGTGTTGTATGAGATTATGCCATAACTGTTATTCTAGGGTTTTCAGGAGGATAAATTAGGGCTTTTGCAATAAGGCAAAATTAAGCCTCAAAACCATGGCCATTAGACTCAGCAAGCTTGGACGAACAGGAAGCACCATTCGCGATTAATTTATGGGCACCATAGCGCTAGTCGCTATTTTCTTGAAACTAACCTTAGGCAACGCGTCCAAAACCGTTGCCCCATGTTTTTATTTTCAGGAAAACGAAGAAGACAGAGTCGTGGCAAGAGGGGATAGGCCAATTCGAAATTTCGCGCGTTTTCATCTATTCACGTGTTGTTGTCTTTTATTATATTTATTGTTTATTTGTATAACAAACGCGTGATTCAGTTCAGTTGGCAAGCGAAGAGAGTTGCAATGTCCAAGACCTGGGTTCGAGTCCCAGGTCTGTATTATTCTTAATATTATTTTTCAACATGTGTTCACGTGCAGTTCCATAATATGGGCATACCATGCGCTGCCAAGATTCAACGTCTAGGTGTCCAAGGGAACCAGATCAGTGGCTGAGAACTGAAACCTATGGTGGACTCAGGTCAACGCGTATGTACGTACCATGTAAAAGTCAAAAAAGGCCACTGCTTATTGGGCCAGCATTCTCAAGATATACCTCCATCTGGGGACTGAACCCCCCCTGGTTTGCAACTTTGCTTTATATTTTGTTTTTTTAATTATTGTTTTATTTATTTTATTGCTTTAATTTGATTAATTATTTTTTTTTTTACAAATTATAAAATACACAAAAAATCAGAAAAAGAGCAAAATATAATATTTATTTTAATTATTTTTATAAGTATTTTCACATGTAAATATTTAGTTTTAATTAGGTTATAATTTTAATTTCTTTTAATAACAAAAATACAAAAAAAAGTAGACTTAGGTTTAATTGATAATTTTTATTCCTTTTAATTTTCCTTTTTTTATCATAATATTATTTATTTATTTAATTTCATAATTAAATTGTACATGAAAAATTTAGGGTTTCATTTAGGTTAAAAAACCTCAATATTTTCTTAAAAAACTTAAAAAAAATAATTAAAATTAGGTTTAGCCTTTTAGTTTAATTTTAATTAACTCCTTCTTTCATTAAATCTTAAAAAATACAAAAATACCAAAAAAACATTCTTTTTTTAATTTTTAATTTTAATTCCTCATTAATTTTTAATTAATTAATTCCTTATTAATTTTAATTTTTGCAAAAGGGTCCAACGCCCATACTTTTAATTGTTTAATTTCGCACATTTATTTTATTTCGTTTAAATAATTATGTATCTCTCCCAAAGCGTTGTAACATTTACTTTTCGCACTTTTATTTGCTTTATTTACTTTCTGTCAAATCGGGTCCGGTTTAATTTTGGCGATGTGGACCCGCGCCATTTGTAATAGTTTAGAATTTACTTTTCCCGCAAATATTTTAACTGTTAACCAAGCATGAAAGAATGAATGGACTTAATTAAAATCAAGCGTAGATCACTTTAACATGACAAGACAAATACAAATGAAAACGACACACAATTCGCACACACCACCCCTAGGGTACGCCTCACTGTTGCCTTGCCTCGAAAGGTGATCGTCGAGTAGAGGATGTCTTAGTAAGTCCTCATGATCCGGGAACCTGGCATGAGGGTAGCTTCTAAGGTGTCTTCCTATTGCTCCGGTGATCACCATGTCCCTAAAACTCGAATTGACCCGAACACCTCCAACGGTGGTGCTACCTACCTCTCAATGGTGGGATGGCACTACTTTAAAGGACTTTTACACAGACGAATTCCTTAGGGTAGGTAGGTTCTCAAGGGTACTTGCTCTAACTTCAAACAAATCAAAATACTTTTCACACCAACACATTTTCAAAAGCTTTCAAAACAAACTTTTCAAACACTCTGACGTACGAGTCGAACTGAAATTTTTCAAAGAAATTTTTTAAAACCCACATTGAAAAGCAAACAAACAATTTTGAAAACACATTGAGCAAGTATCTAAGAGCCCATGGATAACCATGGATAGAAAGGGTGCTAACACCTTCCCTTTCTATAACCTACCTCCCGAACCGAGAGCAATCTCTATAAGGAATTTTTCTGTGCTTTTGTCCTTTCCATTTGGAGAAAATAAAAGACGGTGGCGACTCTTGCTTCCGCGACATCTCGCGAACCAGCGTTAAACAGTCAGTTCCAGATCCACCGATCACAGAACTGGTGACTCTGCTGGGGACTATCTTATAAAGTGGGGTGTACCTTAGGGCTAGGTCATAACTATGTTTTCAATTGTATTGCTTTGTGTGCTTTAAAATTGTGGGTTGCTTGGGAGTTCTATAGATCCTAACCCGGATCTGGGGGATACCTTCTTAGAAAGTAGCAACAAGACTGTGAGGGAATTGTGCGGGGTATACCGACATGGTTGAAACAGTCTGCTACGTTGATGTGGCACTTTGGTGTGTACCGGTAACCCTTGAGTTCAGTCAAGGAGAGTACGGGGCCTCCGCGTGGTGTCATGAAGCATCAACAGACCTTAGGAACCTTAATTGAACTATCTTGGCCTCTTTAGGGTAGTGAGATAACTGACTTTGGTGCAGTCCGAGGTTGGTTGATACTCGATACTACACTCAATTGAGGGTTGCTTTCCTGGAATATTTCGGTCGCCAGTTCAGTGGCTAAATCGAAACGATGAACAATGAAAGCAATCCCGTGATATTGGGAACCTTAGAACCCGGTTACTTTGATTAGGACAGGTTGAACCCACCAACTTCAAGAGGGTAATACCCAGACCCCATGCTGGCCTTAAACCTTAAGGGCTTGTCTTGTGTGCCTTGTGTGCCTTACATGTTTGTCTTTGTAAATATCTGTGGTGTGTTTAATCATAGCATCATGACATCATCCAGCATCATATGCATTGACTAACCATTTCAGGGGTTCGAATCTTCATCTTTGTTCTTTGTTTTGTAGGACATGGAAACTGTTCGTAGAAAGACAATTCAAATCAATCTTGTAAGGGTCCCTCCTCAGCTTAAGGAGCTTATATCCAGGATTCCCGAGAACTCTTCATTCAGTGAAAGGCATGGAAGCCTCATCAGCTTGGTCAACACCAACATTGAGGAAGATATGATTAAGGTCTTGTTCCAATTCTTTGACCCTCTGCATCACTGTTTCACCTTCTTGGATTATCAGTTGGTACCTACATTGGAGGAGTTCTCCCGGCTCCTGAAGATCCCTATCCTTGATCAGCTACCCTTCAACGGTACAGAAAAGGAACCTAAGCTTGAAGAGATTGCTAAAGCCTTGCACCTACAGTCATCTGACCTCAAGGGACATTGGGAAGTTAGAAGTGGTATCAAAGGGTTCTTAGCCAGGTTTCTGTTTGAAAAGGCCCATGAATGTTGGAACTCCCTCGACTTGCAAGCTTTTGAAGAGGTTGTGGCCCTCCTTGTCTATGGTTTGGTGTTGTTCCCTAACCCAGATCAGCTTATTGATATCAGCGCTGTTCAGATCTTTATGTCCAGGAATCCCATACCTACGTTGCTGGGGGACATCCTTCACTCATGTTACACTCGAACCATGAGAAAAAGAGGTGTCCTTATGTGTTGCACTCCTCTCCTGGGAAAGTGGTTTATTTCGCACCTTCCCCAATCAGTCCTGAAGAATGAGCGGGGTTTGAGATGGTCACAACGGTTGATGACTCTTACACATGCAGATATACATTGGTGTCCTAGGTCCAGAGGAGATGTCACTATCATTGATCGTTGCGGGGAGTACCCTAATGTTCCTTTACTTGGAATCAGAGGAGGTATTACTTATAGCCTATGCCTGGCTTGGAGACAGTTTGGTTATGCTCGAAGGGATGGTCCTCATGACATGTTAATTCCTGACATAGTTTTTGACTTCGACAACGATACTCAAGGACTTCGCCAGAGATTTATCAGAGCTTGGAGGGTGCCCAGTAGGATAGACAGCAAGACACTGGGGCACAGGAACTCCATCCCATTGGAGCCTTATCTCAAGTGGGTACGCGCCCGCTCTCAGAAGTTAGTGATGCCTTATCCTCACATGCTCCCGGTGATCAAAGAGCCTGTCTTGGAAGGGGAAGTGTCCTACACTATTCAGCACCCTGATATGCCCACATCCTGGGAAGAGATGCAGAAGAGCTGGATCCAGCTTAAAGAAGAAAAGAATTCTCTTGAGACTAGTCTGCATGCCAGCGAAAAGAAGGTCTTGGAGCTCACCCGTCTGCTGCATGAGGAGAGGAATGTCAACACCTACATAGCTCCAAAGAGAATGCGCAGTGTATTTTGGGATTGATTTGATTTTTGTACTTTTGCCCATGAGGCTTTGATGTATTAAACAATGATTTCCTTAATGATAACGTGTGTTCCCTTTTGTCTACAACAAACTTGAGCTTTCGAACCCTTGAATGCATTGCATACGCATTTCATACATCATGTGCATAGCAGGTTTTTCCTCTTTTCAGGTTGCTTACAGTTCTTCGCTGTTTATTTCAGCATCATGAATCCCGAATCTGCATCAACTGAGACATCAATCAAGGCTCTTCAGGCGCAGAATGCGCAGTTTCAAGAACTAATCAAGGGTCTGGCTAAAGGCCAAGAAGAATTAAAGACTATGCTCCTGAAGAAGGAGAAGAAGAAGAAGAGAAGAACTGTTCTGTTCAACTCGGGCCGAAGGTTTGGCAATACTCTGCAGCATGAAGAGGCTGGTTCTTCTGTTGGCAAGAGTCCTTCTCAGGCAGAAGTAAAGGTCCCTAGTCCGGTAGTCTCCGACAACGAGACAGATTTTGATGAAGAGCAGTACCCTCCTGCAGACGACAGATATAAGCAACTGGAGGACAGGTTGAAGGCTATGGAGGTTCAACAGGTACCTGGGCTGGATTTCGGAGATCTGGGTTTGTCGACTGGTGTGATCATCCCCCATAAGTTCAAAGCACCCTCCTTCTCCAAGTATGACGGGGCGCCTTGTCCCAAGCTGCACTTAAGGTCCTATGTTCGGAAAATTCAGCCGTACTCTGCGGATAAGAATTTATGGATCCACTTCTTCCAGGAGAGTCTTTCAGGGACTCATCTCGAATGGTTCTATCAGCTGGATGGGACCAAGGTTCGTAACTGGGAGGAGTTGGCTACTGCTTTCTACAAGCAGTATCAATATAATGCCGACCTTTCCCCTACACGTACCCAACTCCAGGGTATGTCGCTAGGTGCAAGCGAAGGTTTTAAGGAGTACGCTCAGAAATGGAGAGACCTGGCTGGAAGGGTGCAGCCACCGTTGACTGATCGGGAGTTGGTTGACATGTTATTGGGGACCCTATCTGGGCCATTTTTCAACCATCTCATTGGGAATTCTTCTGCTGGGTTCACTGATCTAATCTTGACTGGAGAAAGGATTGAAGCTGGGTTAAAATCTGGAAAAATTCCGAAGGGTACATCATCTAATTCTGAGAAGAAACCCTTCAAAAAGGAGTCTAGTGCCGTATATGGTTCCAGGAAATCAGAGAGACATGAGCACCGCCAATCTGTCAGTGCGGTAATGATTGCTAAGCCTGCTTCCGCTCCCCGGCCAAACAATCCTCAGAAGGTTGAAAGACCCCGGAGAGAATTCACCCGTTTAAACATGACTTTGTCGCAGATCCTGCCACAGTTGCTCTCAACCAATTTAGTGACTGTCAGGGAGGCGCCGAAGTTTCCAAATACTGCATCTCCCAAGTACAACCCGAATGCTCGTTGTGCCTACCATTCAGATAGCCCGGGGCATTCTACTGATGACTGTTGGGCGTTAAAGAACAAGATGCAGGACCTTATTGACGCTAAGGAGGTACAGTTTGAGGCATCTGACAAGCCTAATGTGGTAACAGCTCCCCTCCCTGCTCATGGAGTAAATGCTATCGGGGACGAAGACGAAGTGGACGATGCTGAGTTTGATAGCTGGATCTACCCGGCAACCGACAGTGGATCTAACAATTGGAGTGCAAAGGACAACTTATCTGTTTCTCTTGTTACTGAGTAATGAATTCCTATGTTTTGTTATTTTGTAATAAACAATGATAAACTCTATGGCCCGGTGTCTTACCCGAGGCACCGTGGTTCTATTTGTGAGGGCATACAAACTGTCATTTCATATATCATGAATGAAAATCTTGGACGTATTTTTCGCATTGCAAATATTATGCTCCTTTTCTGTCTTTCTCTTCCTTTACATAATTTTCAAAACAGCTATATTTACACACACACTCACTCATACAGGTCTCAATCCACTCTGGATCTCACTGATAACAACTCTGCTACTGCCAATTATGACTTCGAAAATCCGATCAACTTAGCCGAAGACGAAGGTGAAGATGATTGCGAAGTGCCTGGCGAGCTTGCAAGACTGTTGCTTCAGGAAGAGAGGGCAATTCAACCCCATGAAGAACCAGTGGAAACCATAAACCTGGGTACGGAAGAAGACAGGAAAGAGGTAAAGATTGGTGCCAACCTAGAGCTCAGCGTGAAGCAACGGTTAACCAAGATGTTACATGATTATATGGAGATCTTTGCCTGGTCCTACGAAGACATGCCCGGGTTAGATACCGACATTGTGGTCCATCACTTGCCAACTAAGGAAGACTGCCCTCCAGTTAAACAAAAGGTCCGTCGGATGCGTCCAGAGATGTCTGAGAAGATTAAAGCCGAGGTCATGAAACAGTTTGATGCTGGGTTCCTTGCAGTAACTTCTTACCCTCAGTGGGTTGCTAACGTGGTGCCGGTACCTAAGAAGGACGGTAAGGTCAGAATGTGTGTCGACTACAGGG
Organism: Vicia faba; assembly: GCA_948472305.1. Taxonomy (NCBI): domain Eukaryota; kingdom Viridiplantae; phylum Streptophyta; class Magnoliopsida; order Fabales; family Fabaceae; genus Vicia; species Vicia faba. Next base: position 1,524,060,025 of record OX451738.1, read on the forward strand.
ATCTGAACAGGGCCAGCCCCAAGGATGACTTCCCCTTACCTCACATTGATGTCCTTGTTGATAATACGGCTCAGCACAAAGTGTTCTCTTTCATGGATGGCTTTTCAGGTTACAATCAGATCAAGATGGCACCTGAAGACATGGAAAAGACTACATTTGTTACTCAGTGGGGCACCTTCTGTTACAAGGTCATGCCATTTGGATTAAAGAACGCTGGGGCAACCTACCAACGTGCCATGGTTGCCTTATTTCATGACATGATCCATCATGAGATCGAAGTGTACGTTGACGACATGATCGCAAGGTCCCAGACTGAGGAAGAGCACCTAGATCATCTGCAGAAGTTGTTTGACCGGTTGAAACTGTACAAGCTGAGATTGAACCCGAACAAGTGCACCTTCGGGGTAAGATCTGGGAAGTTGCTAGGCTTCGTGGTCAGTGACAAAGGAATTCAAGTGGACCCTGCTAAGGTCAAAGCTATTCAAGAGATGCCAATTCCTAAGACAGAGAAGGAAGTCAGAGGCTTTTTAGGACGCCTGAATTACATTGCTCGCTTCATCTCACATCTGACTGCTACCTGTGAGCCAATCTTCAAGCTGCTGAAGAAAGATCAGGTAGTACGTTGGAACGATGAATGTCAGGCTGCTTTTGACAAAATCAAAGAGTATCTCCAAGAACCACCTATCCTTATGCCACCGGTTGAAGGGAGACCTCTGATCCTATATCTGACAGTGCTTGACAACTCAATGGGGTGTGTGCTGGGGCAGCATGACGAGTCTGGCCGAAAAGAGCATGCCATTTATTACCTTAGCAAAAAGTTTACCGACTGTGAGACCCGATACTCACTGCTTGAGAAAACTTGCTGCGCTTTGGTATGGGCTGCTCGCCGGCTGAGACAGTATATGCTGACTCATACCACCTTGTTGATCTCAAAAATGGATCATATAAAGTACATATTCGAAAAGCCTGCTCTGTCTGGGAGAATTGCAAGATGGCAAATGATCTTGACGGAATACGACATTCAATATACAACCCAGAAAGCCATCAAGGGAAGTGTATTGGCAGACCACCTGGCACATCAAGCTGTAGATGACTATCAGTCCATGAACTTCGAGTTTCCGGATGAAAGCATTATGATTGTAACTGATTGCGAAGTACCTGGACTGGATGAAGGACCTGAACCAGGATCCCGATGGTCTATGCACTTTGACGGAGCCTCCAATGCTTTGGGAAATGGTATCGGCGCCATCATCATATCCCCTCAAGATACTCATACTCCACTCACTGCCCGGCTGTGTTTCAACTGTACCAACAACATGGCGGAGTATGAGGCGTGTATCATGGGTCTTCAAGCTGCGATCAACCTAAGGATCAAATTTCTAAGTGTCTTCGGAGATTCCGCTCTTGTGATCAATCATATCAAGGGAGAGTGGGATACGAAACATCCAAACCTGATTCCTTACAGAGAATGTGTGTTGACCCTGATCCCCCACTTCACAGAGATAACCTTTGAGCACTTTCCAAGAGAAGAGAATCAGCTGGCGGACGCGTTAGCTACAATGTCTTCAATGTTCAAGGTCAAATGGGATAATGAAGCTCCCCGGATCATCATCTGGAAACTGGACGAACCGGCATACTGTTGTGATCTCGAAACTGAATTGGTGACTGAGAGGCCTTGGTACCATGAGGTGAAGAGATATCTGGAAGCTCAGGAATATCCTGAAGGTGCGTCTGTCAATGACAAGAAGTTCCTGAGAAGGTTCGCAGCAAAGTTCTTCCTAAGCAACGACATCTTGTACAAGCGAAACCATGATTCAACCTTACTGCGTTGTGTGGATAAGACTGAAGCAGGAAGGATCATGGAAGAGCTACATGAAGGGACCTTTGGTACGCATTCCAGCGGGCATACTATGGCTAAGAAGATCCTACGGGCAGGATACTACTGGTCCACAATGGAAGCTGACTGCTACCAACACTCCAAGACATGCCACAAGTGCCAGATTTATGCAGACAAGGTGCATGTTCCTCCGGTTCCCCTGAATGTTCTGACCGCGCCTTGGCCATTTGCAATGTGGGGCATAGACATGATCGGCGAGATTAAACCTACGGCATCTAACGTACATCGCTTCATCCTAGTGGCGATTGATTATTTTACGAAGTGGGTCGAGGCAGCCTCCTATGCTACGGTAACCAAGACTGTTGTGGCACGGTTCATTCGGCACAACCTGATCTGTCGGTATGGCGTCCCAGAAAGGATTATTACAGACAACGGTACCAATCTGAACAACAAGATGATTGCTGAGCTCTGCGAACAGTTCAAAATACAGCACCACAACTCTTCTCCTTACAGACCGAAGATGAATGGGGCTGTAGAAGCAGCAAATAAGAACATCAAGAAAATCGTGCAGAAAATGACAGTGACTTACAAAGATTGGCACGAGATGTTACCGTTCGCTCTACATGGGTACCGTACCTCAGCTAGGACGTCAACCGGGGCAACTCCTTTCTCTCTGGTTTATGGCATGGAGGCAGTCTTGCCGATCGAAGTGCAAATTCCCTCTCTCCGGATAATGAAGGATGCAAATCTGAACGAAGATGATTGGATCCAGACACGACTTGATCAACTCAACCTCATTGATGAAAAGAGACTTGCTGCTATCTATCATGGTCAGACGTATCAAAAACGGATGATCAGGGCATTTAACAAAAAGGTCAGACCACAGGAATATCAAGTTGGGGATCTGGTGATCAAGAGAATCATCCTTCCTCAGAGTGATCCAAGGGGCAAATGGACCCCTATGTACGAAGGGCCATTTGTGGTTAAGCATGTGTTCTCAGGAGGAGCCATGATTCTAACCAATATGGATGGTGACGACCTTCCTCACCCCGCCAATGCAGACATAGTAAAAAGATACTACGCATGAAAAAAGACCCGCTAGGCTGACATGCCTAGGCAAAAATTAGGGCTTCCCGTCGAACCAAAAGGGTTCGGGCAAAATGAAGGGATGAAAATGAAAAAATCTGTACACCCGGCAAGTCGAAAACCTGAAAAGGCGGCTTGGGCAAAAATGGGTATCCCGGTGGACTGAAAACCCGAAAGGGCGGTCCAGGCAAAAATTAGGGATAAAAGCGTAATACTATGTCTCATTGGATCACTTTGCATCCAGAATCCGGTATCTACACCAAGTTCAGACGGCATCGATCAGTCAGCTTCATTCTTCGTCAAGGTCATCAAGTGATGAGACGCTCAGAGTTATAAAGACAATAGCAGAGTTGAAACCCAGTGGGATCATTCATTTCACACAACTGTTTTATTTTCTTTTGTACAAAACTTGTATAAACTCTCTTGTTCAGCGGCGTACCTCTTACTAGGACGTCAGCCTCTTGTACACAAAACGCCTATTTCCAGGCCATTCAAAAAATCAATACAAATATATTTTCAGTTAAACGTGCCAAGTGTTTTTCTTTTTCTGTTTTGTTTTGCAAAGAACGTCCAAGGTTCAATTTGTGATATATGCATTGACAATAATTTGCTAACTCATAAATATTTGCATACGAAACAAAGGAATTAATTGCAGGTGACACTAGAAACAGGGGCAATAAAGAGTTGTCTGAACAATCCAATTGCTCTATCCTCCAAGGTACCAAGGTAGGTTCAGCTAAAGAACACGACCAGTACAAATCCCCAGAGAGTGAGCCAACAAAAGTGCATTCTTCTCCAAAACTTTATGAAATCTCAAGGAAATTGAGTATCCTCCAGTAGATCTCAATACTCCCCCAGCAGCAGCATATATATTCTTAACAAGCATCCCCGGCAGTCTTGGCCCAAAGATTGTTCCCCGGCGGTATCTCAACATTCAAAGGAATCATTCCCCCGCAGTTCAAAACTCCCCAGAAAAGTCCAATCCGGTTTCCCCAGGAAAGATGGAGTCCATACCCCCAAGCAATAAGCTTATCCCCAATAGATTCTGGAAGCTTATCCCTCGCAGAGCACGAACGCGTCGTCCAGCTTGATTTAAAGAGTTATTTCCTTAACAGGATATAACTGGGTTATCCTCAGCCAAAAGCCACGGAAAGAGCGTCCTCGACGAAGTTCTCTTATCCCCAGCAAAGTCTATTCATACTTCCAATACAGTAAAGACATCCTCAGCAAGTTCTTATCAACATTCAGCAAAGCATCTCTATCCCCACAGAGTATTGCTTCCCAGCATGGTCGCTAGAGTATCTTTTCTCCCCGCAGAATCTTCCATTTGCCAAGTTTATTCCGCAACGGAGTCATCTTCTCCTACCGGTATTCTTGCAATTATCATCCCTAGCGGAAGCAAAATCTATTCTTCAACATCAGCCCAGGATACGACTTCCCGGCACCCGTCAAGGAGTTACCTTCCTAGACGAAAACATACATAAAACATCACATACATCATTATAGCATGCATAGACGCATCATATCATACAAGTCTCATTTATATTGAGAACATCATTGCTTGATCCATATCATGCATTGCATATGACTGACCTTTACCTTTCAGGAAAGATCCAGTTAAATTCTTAGCTATATTCCAAGACCTTCTCTGGTTCAGTCAGATCGACCCTAAGATCTCCCTGATTCTTCTCCAGTTGAAGATATTCCAAGACTTTGTCCGGTTCAGTTAAATCGACCTTAAGATTTTCCTGATACTTATCCAGTCAAAGGCCTACTCTGGTTCAGTCAGATCGACCCTAAGATCTCCCTGATGCTTATCCAGTTGAAGATGTTTCAAGACCTAGACCGGTTCAGTTAAGTCGACCCTAAGATTTTCCTGATGCTTATCCAGTCAAAGGCCTTCTCTGGTTCAGTCAGATCGACCCTAAGATCTCCCTGATGCTTATCCAGTTGAAGATGTTTCAAGACCTAGACCGGTTCAGTTAAATCGACCCTAAGATTTTCCTGATGCATATCCAGTCAAAGGCCTTCTCTGGTTCAGTCAGATCGACCCTAAGATCTCCCTGATGCTTATCCAGTTAAAGATATTTCAAGACCTGGACCGGTTCAGGTAAATCGACCCCAAGATTTTCCTGATGCTTATCCATTCCAAGGCCTTCTCTGGTTCAGTCATATCTACCCTAAGATCTCCCTGATGCTTATCCAGTTGAAGATATTTCAAGACCTTGTCCGGTTCAGTTAAATCGACCCTAAGATTTTCCTGATGCTTATCCAGTCAAAGGCCTTCTCTGGTTCAGTCAGATCGACCCTAAGATCTCCCTGATGCTTATCCAGTTGAAGATGTTTCAAGACCTAGACCGGTTCAGCTAAATCGACCCTAAGATTTTCCTGATTCTTACCCAGTCAAAGGCCTCTCTGGTTCAGTCAGATCGACCCTAAGATCTCCCTGATTCTTATCCCAGTAGAAGACACCCAAGATTTTTCTCAACGAGCGTTGTTGAAGTTAAAGTCACCCAAGATTTTTCTCAACGAGCGTTGTTGAAGTTAAAGTCACCCAAGATTTTTCTCAGCGAGCGTTGTTGAAGTTAAAGTCGCCCCAGGTTCTCTTACCATTCATGCTAAGACAGTAACCATCCCTGGTTCATTCATCGCTGTTTGAAGTTCCAGACTCAGCTCCTGTAACCAGTTAGGACACATCTACACCAAGCATCTAAAATCAGCTCCTGCAACGTGTCAGGTACTCATTTTCTGTTTTGCAGGTATGCAGGTTCTCGCTAAGGAATCTCCTACGTGGTCAACATCCAGATGGCATCTATAAGCCCATCATCCTATTCAGCAACCTCTAAATGGCATCTATAAGCCCATTCCCCCATCACACTGCTAACATGTGAGCGTAAATTTCTGGGCACTCTAGTGTCCAATCATCTTCTACCCTCGGATTACGAAAGGCACGTCAGCCAATCTGCATCCTCAGGTCTAAGAAGATTGAACAGGGGCAACTGTTGTACCCCAAAATTTGCCCTCCCATATTCTTCAAGAAATTGCCAAGTCAAGCTGCAAAATTCCCCAAGGGTTGCACAGTGCAAAGGTCTCCCATACAGTCAAAACTAGGGTTTGGGTTCTGATCAAGAAAATGAAGTTTTCAAAGGCCCAATCAAGTCTCATATGCTTACAAAGATGGTCAAGTATCCTCATAGCAAGTTTCAAGGCATTCAGCTCAAAATTGCACAGTCAAAACCCTAAATTGCACTACAGTCAACTGTAGGGGCAAAATGGTCATTTGACAGTCAAAAGTTCAAATTTTTGGTCAACATATCATTTTTAAGCCACAAACATCATTTGATCAATGCTTGATCATGATTCTCAAAATTTGGCTCAGAAATTATCAAAGATGCAAAAGTTTCCTTATTTGGACAGCTGAAAAAGTCAACTGAAATTGACCAGGGCATAACTTTCACATGGATTATCAGAAAAATTCCATCCAAAGCTCATTTTGAAGAGAAAGACATTTCCTACAATTCATATTCATACTCCAAGTCCAAGAAATGCTTTCACAAAAAGTTATCAATTTCAACATTATAGGTGATTTTCAAAAGTCAACAAAAAGGGACTTTAAGTCAAAGGCCATAACTTGAGATTGGTAAATCAAAATGACATAGGACCAAAGGCGTTGGTTAGAGGACTCAAAGACCTTTCCAAAATGTCAAAGAACATGAGAAAAGCTTAAAAATTGAGCGAGTTATGACTTGTGGAAGTTGGGAAATTTTTGGATATTTTGAAAAGTCAACATTGATTCAAATGACCTAAAAATGCTAATGGGCCCATTTTTCTTCCATGATTCATCATTCCAAGCATATACACGACCACTTGGCCCAAAGGGAAGTATTTTCTCATTTTTTATTTATTTATTTGGATTTTTATTTATATTAATTCAATTAAATCAATTAAATATATGAAAAATGTTTAAATTAACCAAACCAATCTTTTTATACATGTTTTAAGGTCAAGATTTCGTGCACATGCTGATTAGGAAAGAATTGGAGTGATTGGCATGATTTGAACAAAGAACACATGAAAAAAGGATATGAAAAGATCTTTAAAATCAAATTTTCAAAAATCATCAATGCCATGGATTTTATTGAGTTTTGTTGACCTAATGCCTTCACTACATAATCAGAAACTTAAACCTAATCGTGCTACACTCTAAGCTGCGCTAAAGAACTCATTAGAAACTTGAAATTTTCTCCATAAAAAGCAAAACTGAAATCAGTGTTAGAGGGGGATTCAAAGTGTAAAACTTGTTTCAATAGCTTGCCAAGGTCACCCTGATCAGATTCCAATCACAAACTTCCACTCAAACGCCAAGAATTGGTATTTTGAACTTAAACTGTACAGCAAAAATTCCATAATCGTACATCCCATTCTATGCATTGTTTGTGAAATTTAATGGTTGATTTGTGTTCACTATGAAGTTTTGAAGCTAATCCATACCTTTAATTGCATTTTTCTGTGTTGTATGAGATTATGCCATAATTGTTATTCTAGGGTTTTCAGGAGGATAAATTAGGGCTTTTGCAATAAGGCAAAATTAAGCCTCAAAACCATTGGCCATTAGACTCAGCAAGCTTGGACGAACAGGAAGCACCATTCGCGATTAATTTATGGGCACCATAGCGCTAGTCGCTATTTTCTTGAAACTAACCTTAGGCAACGCGTCCAAAACCGTTGCCCCATGTTTTTATTTTCAGGAAAACGAAGAAGACAGAGTCGTGGCAAGAGGGGATAGGCCAATTCGAAATTTCGCACGTTTTCATATATTCACGTGTTGTTGTCTTTTATTATATTTATTGTTTATTTGTATAACAAACGCGTGATTCAGTTCAGTTGGCAAGCGAAGAGAGTTGCAATGTCCAAGACCTGGGTTCGAGTCCCAGGTCTGTATTATTCTCAATATTATTTTTCAACATGTGTTCACGTGCAGTTCCATAATATGGGCATACCATGCGCTGCCAAGATTCAACGTCCAGGTGTCCAAGGGAACCAGATCAGTGGCTGAGAACTGAAACCTATGGTGGACTCAGGTCAACGCGTATGTACGTACCATGTAAAAGTCAAAAAAGGCCACTGCTTATTGGGCCAGCATTCTCAAGATATACCTCCATCTGGGGACTGAACCCCCCCTGGTTTGCAACTTTGCTTTATATTTTGTTTTTTTAATTATTGTTTTATTTATTTTATTGCTTTAATTTGATTAATTATTTTTTTTTTTACAAATTATAAAATACACAAAAAATCAGAAAAAGAGCAAAATATAATATTTATTTTAATTATTTTTATAAGTATTTTCACATGTAAATATTTAGTTTTAATTAGGTTATAATTTTAATTTCTTTTAATAACAAAAATACAAAAAAAAGTAGACTTAGGTTTAATTGATAATTTTTATTCCTTTTAATTTTCCTTTTTTTATCATAATATTATTTATTTATTTATTTTCATAATTAAATTGTACATGAAAAATTTAGGGTTTCATTTAGGTTAAAAAACCTCAATATTTTCTTAAAAAACTTAAAAAAAATAATTAAAATTAGGTTTAGCCTTTTAGTTTAATTTTAATTAACTCCTTCTTTCATTAAATCTTAAAAAATACAAAAATAACAAAAAAACATTCTTTTTTTAATTTTTAATTTTAATTCCTCATTAATTTTTAATTAATTAATTCCTTATTAATTTTAATTTTTGCAAAAGGGTCCAACGCCCATACTTTTAATTGTTTAATTTCGCACATTTATTTTATTTCGTTTAAATAATTATGTATCTCTCCCAAAGCGTTGTAACATTTACTTTTCGCACTTTTATTTGCTTTATTTACTTTCTGTCAAATCGGGTCCGGTTTAATTTTGGCGATGTGGACCCGCGCCATTTGTAATAGTTTAGAATTTACTTTTCCCGCAAATATTTTAACTGTTAACCAAGCATGAAAGAATGAATGGACTTAATTAAAATCAAGCGTAGATCACTTTAACATGACAAGACAAATACAAATGAAAACGACACACAATTCGCACACACCACCCCTAGGGTACGCCTCACTGTTGCCTTGCCTCGAAAGGTGATCGTCGAGTAGAGGATGTCTTAGTAAGTCCTCATGATCCGGGAACCTGGCATGAGGGTAGCTTCTAAGGTGTCTTCCTATTGCTCCGGTGATCACCATGTCCCTAAAACTCGAATTGACCCGAACACCTCCAACGGTGGTGCTACCTACCTCTCAATGGTGGGATGGCACTACTTTAAAGGACTTTTACACAGACGAATTCCTTAGGGTAGGTAGGTTCTCAAGGGTACTTGCTCTAACTTCAAACAAATCAAAATACTTTTCACACCAACACATTTTCAAAAGCTTTCAAAACAAACTTTTCAAACACTCTGACGTACGAGTCGAACTGAAATTTTTCAAAGAAATTTTTTAAAACCCACATTGAAAAGCAAACAAACAATTTTGAAAACACATTGAGCAAGTATCTAAGAGCCCATGGATAACCATGGATAGAAAGGGTGCTAACACCTTCCCTTTCTATAACCTACCTCCCGAACCGAGAGCAATCTCTATAAGGAATTTTTCTGTGCTTTTGTCCTTTCCATTTGGAGAAAATAAAAGACGGTGGCGACTCTTGCTTCCGCGACATTTCGCGAACCAGCGTTAAACAGTCAGTTCCAGATCCACCGATCACACTTTTTAATTTTGTATGGATTTTAAGGAAAGTTCGATGATGCTTTGCAGAAGTATAAGTTGGTAGGTTGACTTTTCAGATTGCTTAACTGTCTCCTCCACACCTTTCATTGTTGTTTATCTCTATTTTGAGACTATAGGAAATTATCACTATAAGTCTATATCACCTTGTTTTAATTTTTACATTTTAGGCCAAGGAAAACATTAAAGAGATTCCATCTTTTCAAAGTAGAAAACTTCTTTTGGCATGCTCACTTAACTTGATGGCCTGCTACTTGAAGACAAGGCAGTATGATGAATGCATAAAAGAAGGTTCTGAGGTATTCATAATTCATTTCATTTACCATTGCAGTGGGATGTTAAGTTGTAAATTTTAATAGTCATGTGCAACATGTTAGTAGCGTTACTACTATGGGGAAATTTATCAGCCTAGGAGATTATAAATAAATTTCCATTGTAACTAACTGTAATATGCAATAACATGATTGCTATGAATTTACTTTCTGTTTTGAAAATTGGCTGTTTCATCACATCAATGCGTTAATTCACTTTTAACTATGGTAGGTTTTGGCGTATGACACAAAGAACCTTAAGGCTCTTTATCGAAGAGGCCAGGCATATAAGGAACGAGGCCTGCTACAGGTGACCTTCAAGTGACTTGATTAACTTCTTATATTTTCATTTATATCTATATTTAATAGCTTTCCTGGTTTGTTTAGGATGCCGTCACTGATTTGAGCAATGCACTTGAAGTGTCTCCTGATGATGATATAATTGGAGAGCTTTTACGGTGCGTTCCTACTCCTTTCCACATAGTTACACCTCTTGTGATTTATAACCATCTAATTATGGGTGATTTTTCATCAAATCCTTCTACCATTCAACGTATAAATAATGGTTTGGATGCTGAATTAAGTATATATGTAATGTGATAACAATTTTGTTTTTTACGATAGAATATTGAGTGATCTCTAATAAAGGAGTTGGTATGCTTGAAGTAAACTTCTCTTTGGACTTCTGTTTAATTTAATCAACTGTTTATTTCAGGGACACCAAGGAACAATTGATAAAGGAAGGTGGTCATTGTGCTCCTGGAAGTATGTGCTCCCATCCCATTTCCTTTTACCCCCTTCCACTTGGTCCTGGCCCTACTATGCTTTATGGCTCTAAATTTCTTATCGATGTCAGATCTAACTTTTTTTTGGCATCATGTTTGAAGGATTAGTAATTGAAGAAATAACTGAAGAAGTTGAGAATGTGCCTTCTGGAAACAACAGAAACTCTTCTATCGAACAAACGATTGATCAACCAAAAAAGTCTGGCGACTCTTCTAAGATTTACAATATAGCTAACAATGGAAATCTAAAATCAAATTCAGAAAGTATAGATACACTGAAGAAAGATCCAGAAGCCATCAGGTAGTTGGATTTTGTGTAAATGTATTAAGAATATTATGCTTTGTTTTTAATTCAATCATTGGTATAAAAATAGATCAAAGAATAGACCCTTAATCTTGTTTTTTATTCTACTACAGATCATTCCAAAATTTTATTTCCAAAGCTGATCCTGCCACTCTGGCTTCTTTGAACATTGGGCAATCCCAAGACGTGTCTCCAGATATGATTAAAGCGTCCTCGGATATGATCGGCAAGATGTCACCCGAGGATCTTCAAAAAATGTTCGACATGGCGTCTTCATTTCAAGGGAACAACCCATTTCTCAGAGGAGGTTCCTCTGATTCTCCTTTCAACTCTGGATCAGTTCCTCCCAATGTGACACCTGATATGCTTAAAACAACAACTGATATGATAAGTAAAATTCCACCGGATGACCTTAAGAAGATGTTTGAAATGGCATCCTTAATGAAAGGGAAAGAATCTATTCCATCAGCAGCAGCTGTAGACAAGAAAGGAAGAAATTTGTCACAGTCAAACTTCCCATCCTCAAGCACCACTCGTGCTTTTGGAGAATCAAGTTCTTCTGACAATGCGTTTTCAAATATTATAAATGCTTCAGAGCCAAACTTCCCATCCTCAAGTACTGATTTACAAGAACAGATGAGAAACCAGATGAAAGATCCAGCTATGTTCATAAAGGAGATGAAATGATTAGCGTCCTTCTTCTACATACCTGGCTAGAATAAATGCAACCAAATTTCATCTTTCAATTCTCATATGTTACATTTATTTGCTTGATATATCCACTTCTTGTGATATGTTATGCGGGCCAGGCTGCATTTATCTCAAAATTTGGAGACTGGTAATTTTAATCATCTTAGTCGATCTGTGCCAAGTAAGTTCATCAAGACCAATATACTTTGAGTACTCCTATGGTATACACAAGATATACCATGTATTATATTCATTTAACAGGCTAATAGTAAAAACTTCCTCTTATAATTATTGCATTTACCCATGCGGTTTCATTCAATCATGGAGTGTTTGTGAAGATTACTGTTGAATGCTTCCAACTTTGAGATTATTGCTGAAATTATTGTGGTTTGTGGGGTTGGAAAGCATAGAAGTGAAAAAGGGGAATCATCAATTAAAGCATTGGGTCAGAAGATGTTGATGGAGATGAAAAGTCCACTCAGGATTGATAAAAGGAAGATGGATGCTTTGTTGGTAAAGGTAAAGCTGTTAAAATCTGGTTATGTGAATTGAGGAAGCCATGATTTTGCTTCTATATATGATGATAGTGATAAACTTGACTGTATATGTTTGTGTTGCCAATAAATATCTATATTCCTCAAGCCCAATTCATATATCATCTGTTCATGAAGGTTTTTGCAATCATTTTCTAATTATGTATGTCAACAGCTTACCCTACTTTAGTTCCTTGCTATAGATAAGAGTTGTATATTTGCTTGATTTTTTTATTTTACTATCAACATAGTAATTTCTATGCCATTTGAGTACCAATAAATCCAATGTCATATGTGAACTCATTACACTTCCAATTTTTAATAATAGGCGACAATCAAATAATCAGTTGTCAAGAACATGATGAAAGCCCTATACGTTTAGTTCACCGTCGGAGTTCTACCATTATATTTGGTTACATTCACAGGTACTGCCAGTTCATCAGTCATCGTATACATTTGTTCTGAGCTTCATCAACATGTTTTCAATGTTACAAACCTGTTACAAACATGTTATGTTACAAACCAATTCCTTTGTATTTAATTTTACACATAATACGTAGATCTATAACTGGTTTGCTCTATGTTTGAAGTCATTTTGTTTGTAGATGTTGTTTGAAGTAATTTTGTTTGCAAAAAAGCTAACTTTTCTATGTTCGAAGTTATTCATGTCTTGTATCCTAAAATATTTTTGTTTTATTCATAAGGTATATTGTTTGTTTTAGCGGAAGTTGTCAAACAACATCTATGTTGATCGTTTCCAGATCGACATCTTCTTCTGCAGAAAGTGAACAAATAAAGGAAATGCAAGAAGAAATTAATGCACTTAAAGAAAAGAATTCAAAAATTGATGAATTAACACAGGCAATCATATTCTTAACACAAAGGGACAAGGCGAGGACAAAGGAAATTGAACTCTTAATGCAAATGCAGAATTTTAGTGGAAGACAGGTATATTATTTTGACGCATTTAAAGTTAAATTTTATGAGTATTATTTTAAAGATTATTATTTTAATACCTTTTTTTAGGGATTGGAATCACCCGCTGATGGTAGACGTTCATCTGAGTCTAGCTACCGTATTGGAGATAATGGAACTTCAGGGGGGACAAATTAGACTTTGCTATGATCGAGATAATTAGATTGTGAACTTTCTCATGTATTTTTGGCATAATGATACTTATTATTATAAGATTAGGAATTGATATATTTTGGGTTTTTTTACTACTTGACATGATTATGGAACTCGCATTTTACATGATTATGGAACACACATTTTTTTGGATATTATAATGCTTATTTGATGTTAAATATTTTTTATTGAAATTATTTTTACTATATTACAAAGTGTTAGAAAATAAAACAAAAAATAATACTATAAATAAATATATTAAAGAAAAAAATAACAAAAAAAAACTATATTTAAAATTTTTTACATAGATAATAATTTAAATAAAAAATATATATAATAGAAAAATAAAAATAAATCAAGACATAAACAAAAGTCATGGCGACAGTACCGAACCGTCGTAATCAACAATTAAAAATAATCAACAAAAGTCATGACGGTATCGAACCGTCGCCATAAACAATTTAATCAATTTCAAAAGATATTCACGACAGTATCGAACCGTCGCCATCAATAATTAAAAGAAACTCAAAAGATAGTCACGACGGTATCAAACAGTCACCAATACATGATTATGTCAGCTCCAAACCCGTCGTAAACTTGAACGACAGTTTTTGTAACCGTCGCGAAATAGGTTGGGGACACACACTTCTGCGGCGGTAAAGCAATCGTCGTGGAAAGCAAATTGCGACGGTTTTAACCGTCGTAATCTACAAAAATACCTGTCGCAATCTGCCAATTTTCTTGTAGTGAGAAGAGTTATCATGACAAGCGAAGGAAGGATTTAGAGTTTAAAGCCGGTGATCATGTGTTTTTGAGAGTTACACTTGTGACTGGTGTTGGGCGAGCATTGAAGTCTAAGAAGCTCACTTCTCGTTTTATTGGACCGTATCAGATTTCAGAGAGAGTGGGGAATGTTGCTTATAGAGTGGCCTTACCGCCTAATATTTCTAATTTTCATGATGTGTTTCATGTGTCGCAACTTCGGAAGTATATTTCAGATCCATCTCATGTGATACATATGGACGATGTGCAAGTACGGGATAATCTTACGATGGAGACGATGCTTGTACGGATCGCGGATCATGAAATGAAGACTCTGAGGGGCAAGGAGATTGCCTTGGTTAAAGTGGTTTGGCTAGGAGCTGCTGGTGAAAGCATGACTTGGGAGTTGGAGAGCAAGATGCGAGACTCCTATCCTAAATTGTTTGATTGAGGTAAATTTTTTAGGACGAAAATATTCTAAGTGGGGGAGAGTTGTAACGTCCGTAATTTAATTAATTATTTAATTAAATTATTTTTGGAATATTTGTGAAGAAGTGTTATTATAATTGGATTTATTTTATTAAATGGAGAAATAATAATATATTTGAGGTATTATATTATTGGGTGGTGAAATAATATTAGAAGTTAATATTATTTAATATGGGCCTATATGGTATGAGTGGAAGTAATAAGGGGGTGTAGGTTTTGAGCCCAATAAGGAATAATATAATAATATTAGGTTATTTTATTATTTGTGAGAAGAATAGAATGAGGAAGCGGTAAGAAGAGAAAATAAGGATTTGAGGAGAACGTGAAGCTGCTGGAAATAGAAGGAAACGACAAGAGCAAAGATTCAACCCGGAAGATTGTAGAGCGACATTCAATCCAAGGTAAGGGTGGGGTTCTGACTTTATAATTGAATTCAAGATGTTTGATATGTGGGGTTAGAGGATTGTTGTTTTTGTTATTGAATTGAATGATGTATGATGAAGATTGATGAATTATTGATGAATAATGATGTTATTATGTTGATTAATCGATGGAGTAATAGAGTGTAATATTAGGTGATGAATTATCATGATCATAATAAGGTTTTTAGGGCTGTAGTATGATTCCCGTAGAAAAATTACAGAAGAAAACACAGAAATTATGTAGACTATAGCAGGATGTGTCGACCTAAAGTTGGATGAGTCAATACATGGGCAATGTTAGACTCAGGATGAGTCGATGCATGCAGGGCTTGCGTCGATACATGATAGCTGTAAGACTCAGGATGAGTCGATCGGCGAGAAGTATGTGTCGATACATGATGTGATTTGAAGCAGGATGAGTTGATCCATGAGGAGGATGTGTCGACTCATGCTTTGCAGGAGAAGCATTACGCGTCGATCCATGGAGGGCTTGCGTCGATGCATGATAAGTACAAGACTCAGGATGAGTCGACACGAAGAGAGGATGTGTTGATACATGAGTGTGTGAGACTCAGGATGAGTCGACCGGTGTGATGCATGTGTCGATACATGCTGCGTTTTGAAGTCAGGATGAGTCGATCCATAGGGTTTTGCGTCGACTCATGTTGTACAGGTGAAGTAGTTTGCGTCGATCCATAGAGTTTCGTGTCGATACATAATGTCTGGTTTTTGACAGAATTGGATTTTAGTTGATGCAACTTGAGTTTTAGGATGTTGTTTGAGATGTCGTTCGAAGCGTTGATTAGCTAACGCGATGAACTTTATTCTAGATGATTCAAATGATGATGAAGAGGTGTAATCCTAGTAACCAATCTAAGATTTAGAATTAATTCCTGTAGATGACCGTTGTGCTGATTTTTGGACAGAGCAATGAATATGAGATGTTAGAGACTGCCGTTAGGAATACGACATTAGGATTAGTGACAATAATGATGTACAATAGCAGAATAACAGTAGGGATTATTGTAGTATTGATATACAGCTGAGTTAATAGTGAGATGTGGTTATTAAAGTTGTGTTTGATAGTTATGATGAACCAATGACGTTTGATAAATATGTGATGTTTAATAAATTATTTTGAGATGTTTATGAGATGCTGTAATTGAGATGTTTTGAGATGTTTATGAGATGTTATTATTTTGATATGATTGAGATGTTGTTGTTCTGAGATGTTTATGAGATGTTATGTTTTGAGATGATTGAGATGTTGATATTACATTAATGAAGAGTCGCATACATTGCATTTTTGAGATGGAGCTTATGCTCGTTGAGATGGCCTGGATTGGCAAATTTTGAGATGAAGGATATGCCTTGTTGATGCCCCTATTAATTGGCAGATTTTTGAGATGGGAGTTCTGCTCCAATGGTACCACATGCATTTGCATAGTTTTGAGTCGCATTATATGATTGAGTAATGAAGTGTATTTGATGTTGATGAATGAGTATATATGATGTAATTATTGTTGATTACGAGATGAGAAGTAGTGATATTATTGATCTAATTTAATATATTAATTATCACACGCTTTATTATACTGTTAGATATCTCACCCCTTCTGTTTGAATGTTGCCCTTATGTTGGTAACGTGCAGGTGTTGTACCCCAAAATTTGCCCTCCCATATTCTTCAAGATTTGCCAAAAGCATGCTTCAAAATCTCCCAAGGGTTGCACAGTTCAATGGCCTCCTAGCAGTCAAAAAACTAGGGTTTTGGTTCTGGAAAAGAAGTTGAAGTTTCCAAGGGTCCAAACAAGTCTCACATGCCTATAAACATTGTCAAGTATCCTCATGTCAAGTTTCAAGACTCACAGCACAAAATTGCACAGTCAAATGCCCTAATTGCTCAGCAGTCAACTGTAGGGGTAAAATGGTCATTTGACAGTCAAAAGTTCAAATTTTTGGTCAACATCTTATTTTGAAGCCACAAACATCATTTGATCAATTCTTGATCATGATTTTCAAGGCATGGCTCAAAAAGTCTCAAGATGCAAAAGTTTCCATATTTGGACAGTTGAAAAAGTCAACTGTAACTTGACCAAGGCATAACTTCCACATGGTTCATCATAAAAATTCCATCCAAAGCTCATTTTGAAGAGAATGACATTTCCTACAACTCCTCTTCACACTTCAAGTCCAATAAATGCTCTCACAAAAAGTTATCAATCTCAACATTATAGGTCATTTTCAAAAGTCAACAAAAAGGGACTTTAAGTCAAAGACCATAACTTGAGATTGGTAAATCAAAATGACATGGGACCAAAGGCATTGGTTAGAGGACTTCAAGACCTTTCTAAAATGTCAGAGAACATGATCAAAGCTTAAAAATTGAGAAATATATGCCTTGTGGAAGTTGGGAAAGTTTTGGGAATTTTGAAAAGTCAACTTTGCTTCAAATGCCTCAAAATTGCTAATGGGCCACAATTTCTTCAAAGAATCATTATCCAAAAGTTATGCACGACCCATTGACCCAAAGGGGAGTTATTTCATCATTTTTTATTATTTATTTGAATTTTTATCACCATTAATTCATTTAATTAAATAAAATATGACAAAAATGTTCAAGCATGCATTTTAAATCTTTTTATGCAGCTAATAGGTCTATCATAACTCCAAGATTTCGTGCATCACTAATATGGAAAGATTTGGCCATGATTGGTATCAAAATGGCATGAAAAAGATTGAAAAAAGATTCATTGAAAATCAAATATTGGATTCATCAATGCAAAGGTTTATGGACTCATATTTCTACCCTAATTCGTCCGATATACATACACAATGCAAACCTAATCAAAAAGGACCTGGAAGCTGCGCCTCAGACCTCATACAAACTTTGCATTTTTTGTCAAAAAGTTCAAAACTGAAAACGCACTTAGAGCTTGTTCCAAAGCAAAATAACCATCCCAATAGCTTGCCAAGGCATCCAGGAAGCTACTCCAATCAAAATCAACTCTCCAAACGCAAAGAATTGGTAGATAGAAGTCTAACTTTTCTGTAAAATTTTGATAATCGTGTTTGCATTTTCATACGTTATTCATGACTTTTAATATGTGATTTACACTAACATGATGATTCTAAAGCCATTGGTACCATTCAATTGAGTTTTGGACGCCTGTATGCAAAGTTACCATGAACACGCATTAGGGTTTCAGAAGCTTAAAAAGAGGGCTTCATTCATATGGAAAAATCAGGCAACAAGACTAGTACCATCAAAACCAGGGCATCTGGACGAAACGATTGATCCTATCGCGCCTAATTTATATTACGTGATACTCTATTCGCTATTTTTGTAGGTACCACTTAGTGGGGGTTTAAAACCCCCGCTATCTGTTCTATATTTTCAATCAAAACAAAGGCGTGATGGAGAAGACGCTGAGGTGTTGGACATGGGTTGGCCAGTTTGAATAGTTGGCGCGCTTTTTGCTTGGTTAATACTATAAGCGCTTGTTTCATTTATATTATTTATATTCCATTGGCTAACAAACACACGCATACAGCTCAGATGGTGGAACGTGCATTTGGCAAACGTTGGGACCTGGGTTCGATTCCCAGGTCCCCTCCCTTCTCAATATTATTTTGCTTTCCATATTTATGTGCAGCGTACCTTTCAGGGACCACCATACAACTCTATCTCTGGGCATGCTACATGTCTCAGGAGATGAATCCAAGGGCCAACACAGGATCTCCACCATGCACCTTGGTCAGCAGATCCACACGCGTCCTTGAAAAGTCAACCAAGGGCTTGAATTCATTGGGCCTGATTGCTGATCATACCTCCAAAGTTGGGGTCAACACCCCCCATTGGTTTGCATATTATTTTCTTTCTTTTCATTTTTTCCTATTTATTTGTTTTATTTATTTTAGTTAATTCGTCAAACTTAATTTTCATAAAATATAAAAAAATCAGAAAAGTCAAAATAAAAATATATTTTATTATTTAATTCACTAATGTTTATTTTGTAAATAAATTTAATAATTTACTTAGTTTTAATTTTAGGTTTTAACTTTAACTTCTTTTCTTAAATAAATTAAAAAACATAAAAATTAGGGTTTCTAGCTTTTTATTCTTTTTTTTCAATAATTAAAATTTCTTCTTATTATTATTAATAATTAATTATTTTTGTAAATAAATTGATAATTAAATAATTAATTAAAATAAGATCAAACTTAAACATCTTTTTTTAATAAATTAAAAATAGTCTAGAATTAGGGTTTTAATTCCATTTAACTCTCTCATTAAATTCCATAAATACAAAAACTCCAAAAAATTCTTTCTTTTATTTAAACTTAATTAATTTATTAATTGTAATGTAATTTCTTAAAAGGGTCCAACGCCCTCGCGTTCTCGATTTTATTTCTTTTCGCATTTACTTTTATTTCTTTTTATGAACATAATGTATTTATCCCAAAGCCATGTAATAGATTAATTAGGACATTTATTTTCCGTATTTTATTTCAAATCGGGTCTTGGATTAATTTGGCGATGTAGACCCGCGCCTTTGTAATAGCGTAGGACTTTTAATTTCGCACCTTTTAACTGTTAATAACTTGCATGAAAGAATGAATGCCAAAAATAAAAACTAAGCGTAGATCACCAATGCATGAACAAGACAAATATAACTGAACACGACACATAATTCACACACCACCCCTAGGGTACGCCTCACTGTTGCCTTGCCCCTCGAAAAGTGGTCGTCGAGTAGAGGATATTTTAGTAAGTCCTCATGTCCATGAACATGGCATGGGGGTAGCTTCTAAGGTGTCTTCCCATTGCTCTGGTGACCACAATGTCCCGAACCCTCGAATTGACCCGAACACCTCCTACGGTGGTGCTACCTACCTCTCAATGGTGGGATGGCACTATCTTAAGGACATTTACACAGACGAACTCCTTAGGGTAGGTAGACGACTCATAGATACTTGCTCTATTCAAAAACAAATCAAACTCTTTTCACACCGACACTTTTCAAAAAGCTTTCAAAAACAACTTTTCAAACACTCTTGAGGACTGATACAAGAGTCGAACTGAAATTTTAAACGAAACTTTTTTTAAACCCACAGTTGAAAAGCAAACAAACAATTTTGAAAACACAAATGAGCAAGTATCTAAGAGCCCATGGATAACCATGGATAGAAAGGGTGCTAACACCTTCCCTTTCTATAAATCTACCTCCCGAACCGAGAAACAATCTCAATAAGGAATTTTTCTGTGCTTTTGTCCTTTCCATTTGGAGAAAATAAAAGACGGTGGCGACTCTTGCTTCCGCGACATTTCGCGAACCAGCATTAAACAGTCAGTTCCAGATCCACCGATCACAGAACTGGCGACTCTGCTGGGGACTCTTTAAAGTGAGGTGTACCTTAGGATTAAGATCATTGTGTTTTCAATTGCTTTGACTTGTTTGCTTTAAATTGTGGGACTGTCTTGGGAGTTCTATAGATCCTAACCCGGATCTGGGGGATACCTTCTTAGAAAGTAGCAACAAGGCTGTGAGGGAACTGTGTGGGGTATACCGACATGGTTGAAATAGTCTGCTACGTTGATGTGGCACTTTGGTGTGTACCGGTAACCCTTGAGTTCAGTCAAGGAGAGTACGGGGCCTCTATGTGGTGTCGTGAAGCATCAACTGACCTTAGGAACCTTAATTGAACTATCTTGGCCTCTTTAGGGTAGTGAGATAACTGACTTTGGTGCAGTCCGAGGTTGGTTGATACTCGATACTACACTCAATTGAGGGTTGCTTTCCTGGAATATTTCGGTCGCCAGTTCAGTGGCTAAATCGAAATGATGAACAATGAAAGCAATCCAGTGATATTGGGACCCTTATAACCCGGTTACTTCTAATAGGACAGGTTGAGCCCACCAACTTCAAGAGGGTAATACCCAGACTCCATGCTGGCCTAAACTCTAAGGGCTTGTCTTGTGTGACTTGTGTGCCTTACATGTTTGCCTTTGTAAATATTTGTGGTGTGTTTAATCATAGAATCATGACATCATCCAGCATCATATGCATTGACTAACCATTTCAGGGGTTCGAATCTTCATCTTTGTTCTTGTTTTGTAGGACATGGAAACTGTTCGCAGAAAGACAATTCAAATCAGCCTTGTAAGGATCCCTCCTCAGCTTAAGGAGCTTATATCCAGGATTCCCGAGAGCTCTTCATTCAGTGAAAGACATGGAAGACTCATCAGCTTGGTCAAAACCAACATTGAAGAAGATATGATAAAGGTCCTGTTCCAGTTCTTTGACCCTCTGCATCACTGTTTCACTTTCCTGGATTATCAGCTGGTACCTACATTGGAGGAGTTCTCCCGGCTTCTGAAGATCCCTATCCTTGATCAACTACCCTACAACGGTACGGAAAAGGAACCCAAGCTTGAAGAGATTGCTAAAGCCTTACACCTACAATCATCTGACCTCAAGGGACATTGGGAGGTTAGAAGTGGCATCAAAGGGTTCTTAGCCAGGTTTCTGTTTGAAAAGGCCCAGGAATGTTGGAACTCCCTTGACTTACAAGCTTTTGAAGAAGTTGTGGCCCTCCTTGTCTATGGTTTGGTGTTGTTCCCTAACCCAGATCAGCTTATAGATATCAGTGTTGTCCAAATCTTCATGTCCAGGAATCCTATACCTACATTGTTGGGGGACATCCTTCACTCATGTTACACTCGAACCATGAGAAAAAGAGGTGTCCTTATGTGTTGCACTCCTCTCCTAGGAAGGTGGTTTATTTCGCACCTTCCACAATCAGTTTTGAAGAACGAGCGGGGTTTGAGATGGTCACAACGGTTGATGACTCTTACACATGCAGATATACATTGGTGTTCTCGGTCCAGAGAGGATGTCACTATCATTGATCGTTGCGGGGAGTATCCTAATGTTCCTTTATTTGGAATCAGAGGAGGTATTACTTACAACCCATGCCTGGCTTGGAGACAGTTTGGTTATGCTCGGAGGGATGGCCCTCATGACATGTTAATTCCTGACATAGTTTTTGACTTCGACAACGATGCACAAGGACTTCGCCATAGATTTATCAGAGCTTGGAGGATGCCCAGTAAGATAGACAGCAAGACACTGGGGCACAAGAATTCCATCCCATTGGAACCTTATCTCAAGTGGGTACGAGCCCGCTCCCAGAAGTTAATAATGCCTTATCCTCATGTGCTCCCTGTGATCAAAGAGCCAGTCTTGGAAGGAGAGGTGTCCTACACCATTCAACATCCTGACATGCCCACGTCCTGGGAAGAGATGCAGAAGAGCTGGATCCAGCTTAAGGAAGAACGGAATTCTCTTGAGACCAGTCTACATGCTAGTGAAAAGAAGGTCTTGGAGCTCACCCGCCTATTGCACGAGGAGAGGAATCTCAACACCTACATAGCTCCAAAGAGGATGCGTAGTGTCTTTTGGGATTGATTTGCTTTGTAATACGTGCCCATGAGGCTTTGATGTACTGAATAATTATTTCCTTAATGATAACGTGTGTTCTTTTTTTGTCTACAGCAAATTTGAACTTTCGAACCCTTGAATGCATTGCATAAATACATATCATTCATCACGTGCATAGCAGGTTTTCTTCTTTTCAGGTTGCTTACTGTTCTTCGTTGTTTATTTCAGCATCATGAACCCTGACGCATCATCAACCGAGATGTCTATCAAGGCCCTTCAGGCGCAGAACACGCAATTTCAAGAGCTGATCATGGGTTTGGCTCAAGGCCAAGAAGAGCTGAAGACTTTACTCCTGAAGAAGGAGAAGAAGAAGAAGAAGAGAACTGTTCTTTTCAACTCGGGCCGAAGGTTTGGCAACACTCTGCAGAATGAAGAGGCTGGTTCTTCTGTAGGCAAAGGCAGTCCCCAGGGGGGAAAGGCTTCAAGTCCAGTAGTCTCTGACAACGAGACTGACTTTAATGAGGAACAGTATCCTCCGGCTGAAGACCGGTATAAGCAGTTGGAAGACAGACTGAACGCCATGGAGATCCAACAAGTGCCTGGGCTGGATTTCAGAGACTTGGGCTTATCTACTGGTGTGATCATTCCTCACAAGTTTAAGGCACCATCTTTCACCAAGTATGACGGGGCGTCTTGTCCCAAGCTACACCTCAGATCTTATGTGCGGAAGATTCAACCGTACACAGTGGACAAGAATTTATGGATCCACTTCTTCCAGGAGAGTCTTTCAGGGACTCATCTCGAATGGTTCTATCAGCTGGATGGGACCAAAGTTCGTAACTGGGAGGAGTTGGCTACTGCTTTTTATAAGCAGTATCAATATAATGCCGACCTTGCTCCTACACGTACCCAACTCTAGGGTATGTCCCTAGGATCAAGCGAAGGTTTTAAAGAGTATGCACAGAAGTGGAGGGATCTGGCTGGCAGGGTGCAGCCTCCGTTAACTTACCGTGAGCTGGTAGATATGTTCTTGGGGACCCTCTTCGGGCCGTTTTTCAATCATCTTATCGGTAATTCGTCTGCAGGGTTTACTGATCTTATTCTGACTGGAGAGAGGATAGAGGCGGGAATTAAGTCCGGTAAAATTCAAAAAGGGGCATCTGCAAGTTCTGAGAAGAAACCCTTTAAAAAGGAGGCCAGTGCTGTGTATGGGCCTAGGAGGCAAGAGAAACCAGAGCGCCTCCAGTCTGTCAACGCGGTGATGATTGCCAAGCCTGCTGCCGCTCCTCGGCAAACCAATCCACAAAGGGCTGAAAGACCTAGAAGAGAGTTTACCCGTCTAAGTATGACCCTATTGCAAATCTTGCCGCAGTTGCTGTCCACCAACTTAGTGACTGTCAGGGAGGCCCCGAAAGTTGTGAATACTGCCTCTCCGAAGTACAATCCAAATGCCCGTTGTGCTTATCATTCCGATAGCCCAGGGCATTCCACTGATGATTGCTGGGCCTTAAGGAATAAGGTGCAAGACCTTATTGACGCAAAAGAGATACAATTTGAAGCGCCTGAGAGGCCAAATGTGGTGACTGCTCCTATGCCCCAGCATGGAGTGAATGCCGTTGATGAAGATGTGTATGTCGTTTCTGTGAATGATGTAGCTACTCCTCTGATGACTGTTAAGAGGAACCTACTGCTGGCCGGTTTATTTCCGGGTTGTAGTGAAGGTTGCCTTTTCTGTGCTGTTTCCCTTTCTGGTTGTCCTTTGCTGAAGTTGGGCATCCAAAGCCTGATGGACAGCAAAGAGATTCTGTTCAAGAAGACTGCTGTTTAGTTTGTTCCGGTGGAAGAAGTATCTGTTGTTACCATTTTCAATAATCCGATCAAGGCTCTCCCGAGGAAGCCGGTTAAAATCATGACTGTCGCACCCGTTGTTATTACTGTTCCGGGGCCTCTCCCCTATGAATCTGATAAGGCTTTCCCATGGCACTATGGGGCAGATGTGTATGTACATGGAATAAAGCAAGAGTTCAACACTGGTACCAGCGTCAGCAATATCACTGGTCCAGCCAAAGTTACCCGCAGTGGCAGGCTCTTCTCGCCTGACATTGCGCCACCCGCTATTCGAAGACCTCTCGTTATAACACCTGCAAGTGCACCCGTTCCCATTTCTGATCAAGTTGTTTCCCCTGCTGCCGAGTCATCTAATGCTCGGGGCAAAGGGATTGAAGATGAACCTGCCCGGATGGAGGCACCAAAATCTGTGAATGCTGAGGCCTCCCAACAAGAGATGGAGGAAATTCTGAAGATAATCAAGAAGAGCGATTTTAATGTTGTTGAACAGCTGGGGCATACCCCCTCCAAGATCTCTATGCTCTCCTTGCTGTTGTGCTCAGAGGCCCATGCTAAGGCCTTGATTTCATTTCTAAAGATGGCCCATGTGCCACAGGAGACATCTGCATTCCAGTTTACTGATTGCGTAGCCAATTTGACAGCCGACAATGGTTTGGGTTTCTCAGATGCTGACCTTACTGCTAAAGGAAAGGACCACAATGATGCCCTGCATGTCTCTATTGAATGCAGGGGCACTACTCTTGCGCACGTGTTGGTGGACACTGGTTCTTCCCTGAATGTGCTACTCAAAAAGGCCTTAGACCGGTTGGATTGTGAGGGTCTGGAGCTGAAACCTAGCAACATCATTGTCAGAGCCTTTGACGGTTCTAAGAGGATGGTCCATGGAGAAGTAGACATTCCTATTCGTGTGGGTTCTCAAGTATTCGACTCTACTTTCTATGTGATGGATATCCGTCCATCGTATTCTTGTCTACTGGGTCGACCTTGGATCCACAAAGCTGGGGCAGTGACCTCTACCCTACACCAGAAGCTCAAGTACCCCGTCAGAGGGAAGATTGTCACTGTGCAGGGAGAGGAGGAGTATATGGTGAGCCATTTGAATTCCTTCAGGTATATTGAGATGGACGGGGAGTTTATTGAAACCCCCTTTCAGCATTTTGAAGAGGTACCTCCAACATTGGCAGCGGCAGAAACAGTGCTTGAAGAGGATGTTCCTTTGAAGATGGCTTCCCTGAAGGATGCCCGGGCCGTGATCGAGAAAGGTGAATGTGCTAACTGGGGCAGGCTCCCTGATTTCACTCTTAAAACTGACAAGTTTGGACTGAGTTTTACTGCAGAGGCTCAGAGGGCTGTGCGCAAGGCAAAGACCAGAAGACCTCCTGTGCTCATTACCAATCCAGGAGTGAATGCCATTGGGGATGAAGATGAAGTAGAAGAGTCAGAGTTCGATAGCTGGATTTACCCGATGACTGATGGTGGATTGACCAATTGGACTGCTAAAGATCATACTCCTGTTACTTTTGTTACGCAGTAATAAACTCCTTTGTTTTTGTTATCTGTAATAAACAATGAATTAAAACTCTATGGCCCGGTGTCTTACCCGGGGCACCGTGGCTTCATTTGTGAGGGTATATTAATTGTCATTTCATATATCATGAATAAAGACCTTGGACGTTTTCTCGCATTTCAAATCTTATGCTCCTTTTCTTTCTTTCCTTTCTTTATATATATTGCAAAACAGCTGTATTTATACACACTCACTCATACAGGTTTCAATCCACTCTGGATCTCACTGGTAACGACTCTGCTACTGCCAGTTATGACTTCGAAAATCTGATCAACTTAGCCGAAGACGAAGGTGAAGATGATTGCGAAGTGCCTAGCGAGCTTGCAAGACTGTTACTCCAGGAAGAGAGGGCAATTCAACCACATGAAGAGCCAGTGGAAACGATAAATCTGGGTACTGAGACAGATAGAAAGGAAGTTAAGATTGGTGCCAACCTAGAGCTCAGCGTGAAGCAATGGTTGACTCAGATGCTACATGATTATGTGGAGATCTTTGCCTGGTCCTACGAAGACATGCCCGGATTAGATACTGACATTGTGGTCCATCACTTACCTACCAAGGAAGACTGCCCTCCGGTTAAGCAAAAGGTCCGCCGGATGCGTCCAGAGATGTCTGAGAAGATCAAAGCCGAGGTTATGAAACAGTTTGATGCCGGGTTCCTTGCAGTGACTTCTTACCCTCAGTGGGTTGCTAATGTGGTGCCGGTACCTAAGAAAGATGGAAAGGTCAGAATGTGTGTCGATTACAGGGATCTGAATAGGGCCAGCCCCAAGGATGACTTCCCCCTACCTCACATTGATGTCCTTGTTGACAATACTGCTCAGCATAAGGTGTTTTCTTTCATGGATGGTTTCTCAAGTTATAATCAGATCAAGATGGCTCCTGAAGACATGGAAAAGACTACCTTTGTTACTCAGTGGGGCACCTTTTGCTACAAGGTCATGCCTTTTGGACTGAAAAATGCTGGGGCAACCTACCAACGTGCCATGGTTGCTTTATTTCATGACATGATCCATCATGAGATTGAAGTGTATGTCGACGACATGATTGCAAGGTCCCAAACTGAGGAAGAACACCTTGATCATCTGCAGAAATTGTTTGACCGTCTGAAGTTGTACAAGCTGAGGTTGAACCCGAACAAGTGCACCTTCGGGGTTAGATCTGGAAAGTTGCTAGGCTTCGTTGTAAGTGATAAGGGTATTCAAGTGGACCTTGCTAAGGTTAAAGCCATTCAAGAGATGCCAGTTCCTAAGACAGAGAAAGAGGTCAGAGGCTTTCTAGGACGCCTGAATTACATTGCTCGATTCATCTCGCACCTAAATGCCACCTGTGAGCCAATCTTCAAGCTGCTGAAGAAAGATCAGGTAGTACGTTGGAATGATGAATGTCAGGCCGCTTTTGACAGAATCAAAGAGTATCTCCAAGAGCCACCCATCCTTATGCCACCGGTTGAAGGGAGACCTCTGATACTATACCTAACAGTACTTGACAACTCAATGGGGTGTGTGCTGGGGCAGCATGACAAGTCTGGCCGAAAAGAGCATGCCATTTATTACCTTAGCAAAAAGTTTACCGACTGTGAGACCCGATACTCACCGCTTGAGAAAACTTGCTGCGCTTTGGTATGGGCTGCTCGCCGGCTGAGACAGTATATGCTGACCCACACTACCTTGTTGATCTCAAAGATGGATCCTATAAAGTACATATTTGAAAAGCCTGCTCTGTCTGGGAGAATAGCAAGATGGCAAATGATCTTGACAGAATACGACATCCAGTACACAACTCAGAAAGCCATCAAAGGAAGTGTATTGGCAGACCACTTGGCACATCAGGCAGTAGACGACTATCAGTCAATGAACTTCGAGTTTCCAGACGAAAGTATCATGATAGTGACTGATTGTGAAGTACCTGGACCGGATGAAGGACCTGAAGAAGGATCCCGATGGTCTATGCATTTTGAAGGAGCCTCCAATGCTTTGGGTAACGGCATCGGCGCTATGATCATATCCCCCCAAGGCACTCATACTCCACTCACTGCCCGGCTATGTTTCAACTGCACCAACAACATGGCGGAGTATGAGGCATGCATTATGGGTCTTCAAGCTGCGATCGACTTAAGGATCAAGTTTCTGAGTGTCTTCGGAGATTCCGCTCTCGTGATCAATCAGATCAAAGGAGAGTGGGATACGAAACATCCGAATCTTATTCCTTACAGAGAATGTGTGTTGACATTGATCCCCCACTTCACAGAGATAACCTTTGAACATTTCCCAAGAGAGGAGAATCAGCTGGAGGACGCGTTAGCTACGATGTCTTCCATGTTCAAGGTCAAATGGGACAATGAGGCTCCCCGAATCATCATCTGGAAACTGGACGAACCGGCATACTGTTGTGATCTTGAGACCGAGTTGGTGACTGAGAAACCTTGGTACCATGAGGTGAAGAGATATTTGGAAGCTCAGGAATACCCTGAAGGTGTATCTGTCAACGATAAGAAGTTTCTGAGAAGATTTGCGGAAAAGTTCTTCCTCAGCAACGGCATCCTGTACAAGCGAAACCATGATTCGACCTTACTGCGTTGTGTGGATAAGACTGAAGCAGAAAGGATCATGGAAGAGCTACATGAAGGGACCTTCGGAACACATTCCAGTGGACACACTATGGCAAAGAAGATCCTTCGGGCAGGGTATTTCTGGTCCACAATGGAAGCCGACTGTTACCAACATTCTCGGACGTGCCATAAATGCCAAGTTTACGCAGACAAGGTGCACGTTCCTCCAGTTCCTCTGAATGTCTTAACAGCACCTTGGCCATTTGCAATGTGGGGCATAGATATGATCGGTGAGATTAAACCTACAACGTCCAATGGGCATCGCTTTATTCTGGTAGCGATTGATTACTTTACGAAATGGGTTGAAGCAGCTTCCTACGCTACGGTAACCAAGACTGTTGTGGCACGGTTCATTCGGCACAACCTGATCTGTCGATACGGTGTCCCTGAAATAATCATTACAGACAACGGTACCAACCTTAATAACAAGATGATCACTGAGCTCTGCGAGCAGTTTAAGATACAGCACCACAACTCTTCTCCCTACCGGCCGAAGATGAATGGGGCTGTAGAAGCCGCAAATAAGAACATTAAGAAAATCGTGCATAAGATGACAGTGACTTATAAAGATTGGAACGAGATGTTACCGTTTTCTCTACATGGGTACCGTACCTCAGCCAAGACGTCAACCGGGGCAACTCCTTTCTCCTTGGTCTACGGTATGGAGGCAGTCTTACCGATCGAAGTGAAAATACCCTCTCTCCGGATAATGAAGGATGCAGATCTGAGTGAAGATGATTGGATCCAGACACGACTTGATCAACTAAATCTGATTGACGAAAAGAGACTTGCTGCTATTTGTCATGGTCAGACGTACCAAAAACGGATGATCAGGGCATTTAACAAAAAGGTCAGACCATAAGAATATCAAGTTGGGGATCTGGTAATCAAACGCATCATCCTTCCTCAGGGTGATCCAAGGGGCAAATGGACCCCTACGTACGAAGGGCCATTTGTGGTTAAACATGTGTTCTCAGGAGGAGCCATGATTCTAACCAACATGGATGGTGACGACCTTCCTCACCCCGCCAATGCAGACATAGTAAAAAGATACTACGCATGAAAAAAAAGACCCGCTAGGTTGACATACCTAGGCAAAAATTAGGGCTTCCCGGCGAACCAAAAGGGTTCGGGCAAAATGAAGGGATGAAATAAATAAAAAATTGTACACCCGGCAAGTCGAAAACCTGAAAAGGCGGCTTGGGCAAAAATGGGTATCCCGGTGGACTGAAAACCCGAGAGGGCGGTCCAGGCAAAAGTTAGGGATAAAGCGTAATAATATGTCTCATTGGATCACTTTGCATCCAGAATCCGGTATCTACATCAAGTTCAGACGGCATTGATCAATCAGCTTCATCTTCAACTAGGTCATCAAGTGATGAGACGCTCGAAGATATAAAGGCGATAGCAGAGTTGGGACCCAGTGGGATTATTCTTTCACACAGCTGTTTTGTTTTCCCTATTGTACAAATTGTATATGCTCTTTTGTTCGGCGGCATTCTCCTACTAGGACGTCAGCTTCTTGTACATAAACGCCTATTTACAGGCAAATTCAAAAATCAATACAAAATCAATTTTCAGTTAAAATTGCCAAGTGTTTTTTCCTTTTTCTGTTTTGTTTTGCGAAGAACGTCCAAGGTTCAATTTGTGATATATGCATTTGACAATAATTGCTAACTCATAAATATTTGCGTACGAAACAAAGGATTAATTACAGGTAACATTAGAAACAGGGGCAATAAAGAGTTGTCTAAGCGATCTAATTGCTCAGTCCGCCAAGGTATCAAGGTAAGTTCAGCCGAAGAACATAACCAGATATCTTAATCCCCCAGAGAGTGAGCCAGCAAGTCAATGCGCTCTCCCCAAGCCAAGCTATTATCAGCCTTATGGAAGTTGAGCATCCTCCAGCAGATCTCAACACTCTCCAACACATCATATCAAAATTAATTTCTCCAGGAGAGTCCAATCCAGATTTCCCCAGGAAAGTTTGAATCCATCCTCCCAGCAGTAAGCTTATCCCCGGTAGATTCTGGAAGCTTATCCCCTACAGAGCATGAACGCATCCCCCGGCTTTATTCAAAGGGTATTTCCCTACCAGGATATAACTGGGTTATCCTCAGCCAATTGCCACGAAAAGATCGTCCCCGACAAAGTCTTCCTATCCCCAGCGAAGTCTATTAACACTTCCAACATATCAATGGTATCCCCAGCAAAGTTACCATCATCATCCCAGCAAAGTATCTCTCTCCCCACAGAGTATTGTTCCCCAGCAAGATCGCTAGAGTAATTTTCTCCCCGCAGAGTAATCCATTCGCCAAGTTTATTCCCCAAAGGAGTTATCCTCTCCTACCGGTATTCTTGCAACTATCATCCCCAGCGGAGACAACAAAGCACTATTCTCCAACATCAGCCCAGGATTTAACTTCCCGGCACCCGTCAAAGATTTACTTTCCTAGACGAAAAAACATACATTCAAAAACATCACATACATCATGATACATGCATAAACGCATCATGCCTTACAATCTCATTTATGTTGAGAACATCATTGCTCGATCCGTATCATGCATTGCATATGACTGACCTTTACCTTTCAGGAAAGATCCAGTTAAGTTCTCAGCTATGTTCAAGACTTTAGCCTGGTTTAGTTAAATTGACCCTAAGATTTTCCTAATTCTTATCCAGTTAAAGGCCTTCTCTGGTTCAGTCAGATTGACCCTAAGATCTCCCTGATTCTTATCCAGTTGAAGATTCCAAGACCTTGTCCGGTTCAGTTAAATCGACCCTAAGATTTTCCTGATTCTTATTCAGTCAAAGGCCTTCTCTGGTTCAGTCAGATCGACCATAAGATCTCCCTGATTCTTATCCAGTTGAAGATTCCAAGACCTTCTCTGGTTCAGTCAGATCGACCCTAAGATCTCCCTGATTCTTATCCAGTTGAAGATTCCAAGACCTTGTCCGGTTTAGTTAAATCGACCCTAAGATTTTCCTGATTCTTATCCAGTCAAAGGCCTTCTCTGGTTCAGTCAGATCGACCCTAAGATCTCCCTGATTCTTATCCAGTTGAAGATTCCAAGACCTTGTCCGGTTCAGTTAAATCGACCCTAAGATTTTCCTGATTCTTATCCAGTCAAAGGCCTTCTCTGGTTCAGTCAGATCGACCCTAAGATCTCCCTGATTCTTATCCAGTTGAAGATATTCCAAGACCTTGTCCGGTTCAATTAAATCGACCCTAAGATTTTCCTGATTCTTATCCAGTCAAAGGCCTTCTCCGGTTCAGTCAGATCGACCCTAAGATCTCCCTGATTCTTATCCCAGTAGAAGACATCCAAGATTCTCTCAGCGTTCCTGTTAAGGTAGTAATCGTACAAGATTCTCTCAGCGTTCCTGTTGAGGTAGCAATCGCCCCAAGATTCTCTCAGCGTTCCTGTTGAGGTAGCAATCGCTCCAAGATTCTCTCAGCGTTACTGTTGAGGTAGTAATCGCCCAAGGTTCTCTCACCGTCCCGTTGAGGTAGTAACCATCCCTGGTTCATTCATCACCTTTTGAAGCTCCAGATTCAATTCTTGTAACCAGTCAGGGCGCATCTATACAAAGAGTTTGAAGACCAGCTCCTGTAACAAGTCAGGTAATCATCTTTCTTTTTTTAGGTACGCAGGTTCTCGCTAAGGAATCTCTTACGCGATCGACACCCGGATGGCATCTATAAGCCCATCCACCTTCTATCACCTCTCAACATGGCATCTATAAGCCCATCTTCCTATCCACTAATCTCCAAAGGGCATCTATAAGCCCATTCCCATCATCACACTACTATGTGAGCGCAAATTTCTGGGCACTCTAGTGTTCAATCATCTTCCACCCTCGGATTACGAAAGGAACGTCAGCCAATCTGCATCCTCAGGTCTAAGAAGATTGAACAGGGGAAACTGTTGTACCCCAAAATTTGCCCTCCCATATTCTTCAAGATTTGCCAAAAGCATGCTTCAAAATCTCCCAAGGGTTGCACAGTTCAATGGCCTCCTAGCAGTCAAAAAACTAGGGTTTTGGTTCTGGCAAAGAAGTTGAAGTTTCCAAGGGTCCAAACAAGTCTCACATGCTGTTATACCCCAAAATTTGCCCTCCCATATTCCTCAAGAAATTGCCAAGCCAAGCTACAAAATTTCCCAAGGGTTGTGCAGTGCAACAGTCTCCCATACAGTCAAAATTAGGGTTTTGAGTCTGATCAAGAAAAGGAAGTTTTCAAAGGCTCAATCAAGTCTCATATGCTTACAAACATGGTCAAACATCCTCATATCAAGTTTCAAGGCATTCAGCTCAAGATTGCACAGTCAAAACCCTAAATTGCACTACAGTCAACTGTAGGGGCAAAATGGTCATTTGGCAGTCAAAAGTTCAAATTTTTGGTCAACATATCATTTTGAAGCCACAAACATCATTTGATCAATGCTTGATCATGATTCTCAAAATTTGGCTCAGAAATCATCAAAGATGCAAAAGTTGCTATATTTGGACAGTTGAAAAAGTCAACTGAAATTGACCAGGGCATAACTTTCACATGGATTATCAGAAAAATTCCATCCAAAGCTCATTTTGAAGAGAAAGACATTTCCTACAACTCATCTTCATACTTCAAGTCCAAGAAATGCTCTCACAAAAAGTTATCAATTTCAACATTATAGGTCATTTTCAAAAGTCAACAAAAAGGGACTTTAAGTCAAAGACCATAACTTGAGATTGGTAAATCAAAATGACATGGGACCAAAGGCATTGGTTAGAGGACTCAAATACCTTTCCAAAATGTCCAAGAACATGTGAAAAGCTTAAAAGTTGAGCAAGTTATGCCTTGTAGAAGTTGGGAAATGTTTGTGAAATGGCAAAAGTCAACTATCCTTGAAACTCCAATTTTTGACAAAAGGGCCCACTTTCTTCCACTTGATTCATCCTTGTCATGCCACACACGTGTCCCATGATTAATTTCAAGACCAAATATTG
Source organism: Vicia faba (assembly GCA_948472305.1). Taxonomy (NCBI): domain Eukaryota; kingdom Viridiplantae; phylum Streptophyta; class Magnoliopsida; order Fabales; family Fabaceae; genus Vicia; species Vicia faba. Next base: position 1,524,093,588 of record OX451738.1, read on the forward strand.
ATTTTTCTATTTTATTTAATTTTTGATAATTTAATTCATTTTAAATCTTTAAAAATTCAAATAAAATTCAAAAACCAATGGAATAGTGTCATTTGAATTTGGACAACTTCCATATATCATGGGCCAACTCAAAAACTCAGGCTAGGGTTAAATTGCACACTAAGTCTTGGTCTTGGCTTAAAAGAAGGAAAAGTTTGTTAATGAAAAAACCCTAGGACTAGTTCTCTCATGGGCATGAATCAAGGTCAAATAACAAGCTAATTCTCTTCCCTCATAAGTGCCAAGTCAAACCCTAACCATAAGACATCAAAGGCTGCGCTCAAAAGCTCATAAAAAACTTGAAATTTTGACTTGAAAACGAGATTCTGAAATCACTATTAGAGGTGGATTCAAGTCCTAATTTTGATTCTAATAGCTTCCTCAAACTCTCCTGATCACATTCCAATCACAAACAAGAACCAAAACGCAAAGAAGTGGTATCTATAACTCAAACTGTAAAGCAAAACTTTTGAAATAGTATATCATGATTCATACATCTTTGTGCATTTTTGTTTATTGATTCTTGTTCATATTGAAGTTTCCAAGCTAACCATTGCCTTTAATTGTGTTTTCATTGACCATACGCGAATCTACCATGTTTGGATATTAGGGTTACAGTTTTTTCAAAATTGGGGTTTTCTACCCAAGGCAAAATTAAAGCTCAAGACTACTGCCATTGCATTTATCACGTCCAGACGAGGAGGTTCCAACCCTCGCGCTCAATTTATGAGCGTCGAGGGTCTATTCGTTATTTTTTGATATATGGGTTTAGGCAACGCAACGAAAACCGTTGCCTATATGTTTTGTGTTACAGGGGTGATGAGGAAGATGATGCGTTGTCAACCAACGATACGCCATTTTGAATCTTCGCGCGTTGAAGGCCACTAACTCTCTTTTCTTTTTATTATATTCATTAACCATTATATGTTAAAAGTAACTCAAGTGCTTCAGTGGCAGGCGTATTCCTTTGCATTGTCCAAGACCTGGGTTCGAGTCCCAGGTCTGTGTAAACCTCATACTATTTTTCAATACTAATTCCTATGCAGCGCTTCCATTGCAAGATCTTCATGCACGCCGAGAAATCACCATCCACGCGTCCAAAGCATCCAATTCAAAGGCCAGGATTCAAGGAGCACAATAAACTCCAGTCAACGCTGAAGCAAGCTAGCAAAAAAGTCAGCAAGGCCATAACACAAATGGGCCTGAAATGCTAAGGCCTTACCTCCAAATTGGGGCTACCCCCCCCCCCCCCCCCCCCCCTTGGTTTGCCTTCTCTTTCTTTCTATTTTATTTCTTTTCAAATTATTATTTGCTTTATTAGTTTAATTAATTTATTTTTTTTAACAAAATACAAAAACATCATAAAAATCAGAAAAAGGATAAAAATATAAAAAATATTTATTTTATTTATTTTCTTGTAAATAATTAACATGTAAATAAATTTAGTAAAATAGGTTTTAACTTTAATTCTTTCTTCCATAAAAAAATCCAAAAATATAGCATTAGGTTAATGACTTTTTTATTCCTTTTAACTTTCCTTGTTTTTTGCCATAATATTAGTAATTTTCATAATTAAACTTGTAAACTAATTAGGGTTGCATTTAGGTTAGATTTTAATACTTTCTTAATAATTAAAAATCCAAAAATATAGCATTAGGTTTAATGACTTTTTATACCTTTTAAATTTTCCTTTTTTTATCACAATATTATTTATTTATTTATTTTATTTTTATAATTAAATGTACATAAGTAAAAATTAGGGTTTAATTTAGATTAATATAACATTTTCACAATAACTAAAAAAACATTAGAATTAGGATTTGCATTTCAAATTTCATTCTAAAAAGTTCTTTTTTCTTTTAAATCTTAAAAAATACAAAAATACCAAAAACATTCTTTTTTTTAATTCTAATTCCTCATTAAATTTAATTTTTTGCAAAAGGGTCCAACGCCCATTGTCTTAATTATTTTATTTCGCACATTTACTTTATCGCTTATTATTCATTATGTACATGTCCCAAAGCCTTGTAACAATTTATACTTTTCGCACTTTTATTTGCTTTATTTACTTTCCGTCAAATCGGGTTCGGTTTAATTTTGGCGATGTGGACCCGCGCCATTTGTAATAGTTTAGATTTATTTTCCTCGCAAATATTAACTGTTAAATAAGCATGCAAGAATGAATGGCCTTAATTAAAATCAAGCGTAGATCACAATGAACATGACAAGACAAATATCAATAAAAACGACACACGAATCGCACACACCACCCCTAGGGTACGCCTCACTGTTGCCTTGCCTCGAAAGGTGATCGTCGAGTAGAGGGCGTCTTAGTAAGTCCTCATGATCCGGGAACCTGGCATGAGGGTAGCTTCTAAGGTGTCTTCCCATTGCTCTGGTGATCACCGTGTCCCTACAAACTCGCATTGACCCGAACACCTCCAACGGTGGTGCTACCTACCTCTCAATGGTGGGATGGCACTACTTTAAAGGACATTTACACAGACGAATTCCTTAGGGTAGGTAGACGACTCATGGATACTTGCTCTAATTTCAAAACAAACTGAAATCTTTTCACACCAACACTTTTCAAAAGCTTTCAAAACAATTTTTCAAACACTCTGACGTACGAGTCGAACTGAAATTTTTCAAAGAAACTTTTTTAAAACCCACAATTGAAAAGCAAGCAAACATTTTGAAAACACATTGAGCAAGTATCTAAGAGCCCATGGATAACCATGGATAGAAAGGGTGCTAACACCTTCCCTTTCTATAATCTACCTCCCGAACCGAGAGCAATCTCTTTAAGGAATTTTTCTGTGCTTTTGTCCTTTCCATTTGGAGAAAATAAAAGACGGTGACGACTCTTGCTTCCGCGACATTTCGCGAACCAGCGTTAAACAGTCAGTTCCAGATCCACCGATCACAGAACTGGCGACTCTGCTGGGGAATAAACTTAAAGTGAGGTGTACCTTAGGACTAAGATCATTGTGTTTTCAATTGCTTTCCTTGTTTGCTTTATTATTGTGGGACTGTCTTGGGAGTTCTATAGATCCTAACCCGGATCTGGGGATACCTTCTTAGAAAGTAGCAACAAGGCTGTGAGGGAACTGTGCGGGGTATACCGACATGGTTGAAACAGTCTGCTACGTTGATGTGGCACTTTGGTGTGTACCGGTAACCCTTGAGTTCAGTCAAGGAGAGTACGGGGCCTCCATGTGGTGTCATGAAGCATCAACAGACCTTAGGAACCTTAATTGAACCATCTTGGCCTCTTTAGGGTAGTGAGATAACTGACTTTGGTGCAGTCCGAGGTTGGTTGATACTCGATACTACACTCAATTGAGGGTTGCTTTCCTGGAATATTTCGGTCGCCGGTTCAGTGGCTAAATCGAAACGATGAACAATGAAAGCAATCCCGTGATATTGGGAACCTTATAACCCGGTTACTTTGATTAGGACAGGTTGAACCCACCAACTTCAAGAGGGTACCACCCAGACCCCATGCTGGCCTTAAACCTTAAGGGCCTGTCTTGTGTGCTTTGTGTGCCTTACATGTTTGTCTTTGTAAATATCTGTGGTGTGTTTAATCATAGAATCATGACATCATCCAGCATCATATGCATTAACTAACCATTTCAGGGGTTCGAATTTTCATCTTTGTTCTTGTTTTGTAGGACATGGAAACTGTTCGTAGAAAGACAATTCAAATCAGTCTTGTAAGGATCCTTCCTCAACTTAAGGAGCTTATATCCAGGATTCCCGAGAACTCTTTATTCAGTGAAAGGCATGGAAGCCTCATCAGCTTGGTCAACACCAACATTGAGGAAGATATGATAAAGGTCTTGTTCCAATTCTTTGACCCTCTGCATCACTGTTTCACCTTCTTGGACTATCAGTTGGTACCTACATTGGAGGAGTTCTCCCGACTCCTGAAGATCCCTATCCTTGATCAGCTACCCTTCAACGGTACAGAAAAGGAACCTAAGCTTGAAGAGATTGCTAAAGCCTTGCACCTACAGTCATCTGACCTCAAGGGACATTGGGAAGTCAGAAGTGGTATTAAAGGGTTCTTAGCCAGGTTTCTGTTTGAAAAGGCCTATGAATGTTGGAACTCCCTTGACTTGCAAGCTTTTGAAGAGGTTGTGGCCCTCCTTGTTTATGGTTTGGTGTTGTTCCCTAACCCAGATCAGCTCATTGATATCAGTGCTGTCCAGATCTTTATGTCCAGGAATCCTATACCTACGTTGCTGGGGGACCTCCTTCACTCATGTTACACTCGAACCATGAGAAAAAGAGGTGTCCTTATGTGTTGCATTCCTCTCCTGGGAAAGTGGTTTATTTCGCACCTTCCACAATCAGTCCTGAAGAACGAGCAGGGTTTGAGATGGTCACAACGGTTGATGACTCTTACACATGCAGATATACATTGGTGCCCTAGGTCCAGAGAAGATGTCACTATCATTGATCATTGCGGGGAGTATCCCAATGTTCCTTTACTTGGAATCAGAGGGGGTATTACTTATAGTCCATGCCTGGCTTGGAGACAATTTGGTTATGCTCGGAGGGATGGTCCTCATGACATGTTGATACCTGACATAGTTTTTGACTTCGACAACGATACTCACGGACTTCGTCAGAGATTTATCAGAGCCTGGAGGATGCCTAGTAGGATAGACAGCAAGACACTGGGGCACAGGAACTCCATCCCTTTGGAGCCTTACCTCAAGTGGGTACGAGCCCGCTCTCAGAAATTAGTAATGCCTTATCCTCACATGCTTCCAGTAATCAAAGAGCCTGCCTTGGAAGGAGAGGTGTCTCATGTTATTCAGCACCCTGATATGCCCACATCCTGGGAAGAGATGCAGAAGAGCTGGATCCAGCTTAAGGAAGAGCGGAATTCTCTTGAGACTAGTTTGCATGCCAGTGAAAGGAAAGTCTTGGAGCTCACCCGCCTGTTGCACGAGGAAAGGAACCTCAACACTTACATAGCTCCAAAGAAGATGCGCAACATATTTTGGGATTGATTTGATCTTTTTGTACTTTTGCCCATGAGGCTTTGATGTATTAAACAATGATTTTCTTAATAATAACGTGTGTTCCTTTTGGTCTACAACAAATTTGAATTTTCGAACTCTTGAATGCATCGCATAAACACATATCATTCATCATGTGCATCATAGGTACTCTTTTTTTCAGGTGGTTTACTGTTCTTCGCTGTTTATTTCAGCATCATGAATCCTGAATCATCAACCGAGGCATCTATCAAGGCTCTTCAGGCGCAGAACGTCCAATTTCAGGCACAGAACGCCCAATTTCAGGAGCTGATCAAGGGCTTGGCTCAGGGTCAACAAGAGTTAAAGACCATGCTTCTGAAGAAGACTAAGAAGAAGAGGAGGACTGTGCTATTTAACACTGGGCGCAGACTCGGGAACACTTTGGTTGAAGCTGAAAGGACTCCTCCATCTGTGACGGAAGGTAGTCACCAAGAAAGGGAGGTCCCTACTCCTGTGGGCTCTGATACTGAAACAGACTTCAACGACGAACAGTACCCTCCTGCTGAAGACCGGTACAAACAGCTGGAAGACAGATTAAAGGCTATGGAAGTTCAGCGGGTGCCTGGATTGGATTTCGGAGACTTGGGGTTATCTACTGGGGTGGTGATCCCCCACAAGTTCAAAACACCTGCCTTCGTGAAGTATGATGGGGCTTCCTGTCCCAAGATGCACCTCCGTTCTTATGTAAGGAAGATCCAGCCTTACACAGCAGACAAGAACCTTTGGATCCACTTCTTCCAGGAGAGTCTTTCAGGGACTCACCTCGATTGGTTCTATCAGCTGGATGGAATCAGCATTCGTAACTGGGAGGATCTGGCCACTGCTTTTTACAAGCAGTATCAGTATAATGCCGACCTCGCTCCTACGCGTACCTAGCTCCAGGGTATGTCGCTAGGGTCGGGTGAAGGTTTTAAGGAGTACGCCCAGAAATGGAGAGACCTGGCTGGCAGGGTGCAGCCACCATTAACGGATCGGGAGCTGGTAGATATGTTCTTGGGGACCCTATCTGGTCCATTTTTCAATCATCTCATTGGTAATTCCTCTGCTGGGTTTACTGATCTGATCCTGACTGGTGAAAGGATCGAGGCCGGTATAAAATCGGGGAAGATACAGAAAGTTGCCTCCTCCAGTACTGAGAAGAAACCCTTCAAAAAGGAGGCTAGTGCTGTATATAGCTCCCGGAGAACAGAGCGACCTGAACACCGCCAATCTGTCAGTGCGGTAATGATTGCCAAACCTGCTGCCGCTCCTCGGCCAACTAATCCTCAAAAGTTTGAAAGACCCCGGAGAGAGTTTGCCCGGTTAAGCATGACCTTATCACAGATCCTGCCACAGTTGCTATCCACCAATTTAGTGACTGTCAGGGAGGCTCCAAAGTTTCCCAACACTGCATCCCCCAAGTTCAATCCAAATGCTCGCTGTGCTTATCACTCTGATAGCCCGGGGCATAACACAGATGACTGTTGGGCCCTAAGGAATAAGGTTCAAGACCTCATTGATGCAAAGGAAATACAGTTTGAGGCGCCCGAGAGGCCGAATGTTGTAACTGCTCCCATGCCCCAGCATGGAGTGAATGCTGTTGAGGAGGATTTGTATGTAGCTTCGGTGGATGATGTTGCTACTCCGTTGCTGATGGTCAAGAGGAATCTGTTGCTAGCCGGTTTATTTCCGGGATGTAGCGAAGGTTTCCCTCTATGTGTTGCTTCCCCTGCTGGTTGTTCTCTGCTGAAGTCAGGCGTCCAAAACCTGATAGATAGTAGAGAGATTTTGTTCAGAAAGACTGTTGTTCCTGCTGCTCCTGTTGAAGAAGTGTCGATCGTTACCATCTTCAACAACCATTCCAAGGCTCCTTCAAAGAAGCCTGTCCAAATTTTGCCAACTCACAAGAGTGCTCCCATCACCATTACTGTTCCGGGGCCTATACCCTACAAATCTGATAAGGCTGTCCCATGGCACTATGGGGCGGATGTTTATGTTCTGGGTGTGAAACAAGAGTGCAACATTGATACTGGTGTCTCCAACATCACCGGGCCTGCTAAGGTCACTCGTAGTGGAAGACTGTTCTCGCCAGACATTTCTCCTCCGGCAATTCATAGGCCTTTGATCTTCACACCTGCCAGAGAGCCTGTTTCTCCCCCTGACCAAGTATCCACCCCTGCTACTGATTCATCTGATACTCGGGGCAAGGGAATTGCTGCTGATATGCCTGCCAGGACGGAGGCGCCAAAGACCATTGTTGAGGCTTCCAAGCAGGAAATGGAAGAAATCCTCAAGATAATAAAGAAAAGTGATTTCAACGTTGTAGAACAGCTGGGGCACACCCCCTCTAAAATCTCCATGTTGTCACTGCTGCTGTGTTCAGAGGCCCATGCAAAGGCTCTGATTGCTTTCTTAAAGACAGCCCACGTACCCCAAGAGACGTCTGCTGACCAGTTCACCGACTGTGTGGCCAACCTAACTGCTGATAATGGCCTGGGTTTCTCTGATGCCGATCTGACAGCAAAGGGGAAGAACCATAATGATGCCCTGTATGTCTCCATTGAATGCAGGGGCACTACTCTTGCTCATGTGCTGGTTGACACAGGTTCTTCATTAAACGTGCTGCCCAAGAAGGCTCTGGATAGGCTGGATTGTGAGGGTCTAGAGCTCAAACCAACTCACATTGTTGTCCGGGCCTTTGACGGGTCCAAAAGAACGGTACATGGTGAGGTGGACATCCCAATCAGGGTTGGGTCACAGGTATTTGATTCAAAATTCTATGTGATGGACATCCATCCGTCCTATTCTTGTTTGCTGGGTCGCCCATGGATCCACAAGGCTGGAGCTGTGACCTCCACATTGCATCAGAAGCTCAAGTACCCGGTCAGGGGGAAGATCGTAACAGTGCAAGGGGAGGAGGAGTACATGGTCAGCCACCTCAACTCTTTCAGATACGTAGAAATGGATGGGGAGTTCATTGAAACCCCCTTTCAACATTTTGAGGAAGTACCACAAACCTTGGCAGCAGCAGAAGCAGATGAAGAGGTTTCTCCTATGAAGATGGCCTCCTTAAAGGACGCCCGGGCTGTGATCGAAAAAGGTGAATGTGCAAACTGGGGCAAGCTCCCTGATCTTACTCCTAAGACTGACAAGTTTGGGCTGGGTTTCACCACAGAAGCTCAGAAAGCGGTGCGCAAGGCGAGAATTGGAAGACCTCCTGTGCTCATCACCCACTCAGAAGTGAATGCTATTGGAGAGGAAGATGAAATAGAAGAGTCAGAGTTCGATAGCTGGATCTACCCGACGGCCGACGGTGGATTGACCAATTGGACTGCTAAAGATTTTACACCCATAACTTTTGTTCCCCAGTAATGAATTTCTTTGTTTTTGATTTGTAATAAACAATAATTTGAAACTATATGGCCCGGTGTCTTACCCGGGGCACCGTGGTTTTATTTATGAGGGCTTTTGTTTGTCACTATCATATATCATGAATAAAAGCATTGGACGTTTTTCACATTTCAAATTTTGCGCTCCTTTTCTTTCCTTTCTTTACATATTGCAAAACAGCTGTATTTACACACACACTCACTCATACAGGTTTCAATCCACTCTGGATCTCACTGGTAACGACTCTGCTACTGCCAGTTATGACTTCGAAAATCCGATCAACTTAGCCGAAGACGAAGGTGAAGATGATTGCGAAGTGCCTGGTGAACTTGCAAGACTGTTACAACAGGAGGAGAGGGCAATTCAACCCCATGAAGAGCCAGTGGAAATAATAAACTTGGGTACTGAGGAAGACAAGAAAGAGGTGAAGATTGGTGCCAACCTAGAACTCAGCGTGAAGCAACGGTTGACTCAGATGCTGCATGACTATAAAGAAATCTTTGCCTGGTCCTACGAAGATATGCCCGGATTAGATACCGACATTGTGGTCCATCACTTACCAACTAAAGAAGATTGCCCTCCGGTTAAGCAAAAGGTCCGCCGTATGCGTCCAGAGATGTCCGAGAAGATTAAAGCCGAGGTTATGAAGCAGTTTGATGCCGGGTTTCTTGCAGTAACTTCTTACCCTCAGTGGGTTGCTAATGTGGTGCCGGTACCTAAGAAGGACGGCAAGGTCAGGATGTGTGTCGATTACAGGGATCTGAACAGGGCCAGCCCCAAGGATGACTTCCCTCTACCTCACATTGATGTCCTTGTTGATAATACGGCTCAGCATAAAGTGTTCTCTTTCATGGATGGTTTTTCAGGCTACAATCAGATCAATATGGCTCCGGAAGACATGGAAAAGACTACATTTGTTACTCAGTGGGGCACCTTCTGCTACAAAGTCATGCCTTTTGGACTAAAGAATGCTGGGGCAACCTACCAACGTGCCATGGTTGCTTTATTTCATGACATGATCCATCATGAGATAGAAGTGTACGTTGATGACATGATCGCTAGGTCCCAGACTGAGGAAGAGCACCTAGATCATCTGCAGAAATTGTTTGACCGATTGAAACTGTACAAACTAAGATTGAACCCTAACAAGTGCACCTTCGGGGTAAGATCTGGGAAGTTGCTAGGCTTCGTGGTCAGTGATAAAGGCATTCAAGTGGACCCAGCTAAGGTCAAAGCTATTCAAGAGATGCCAGTTCCTAAGACAGAGAAGGAAGTCAGAGGCTTTCTAGGACGTCTGAATTACATTGCCCGGTTCATCTCACATCTGACTGCTACCTGTGAGCCAATCTTCAAGCTGCTGAAGAAAGATCAGGTAGTACGTTGGAATGATGAATGTCAGGCTGCTTTTGACAGAATCAAAGAATATCTCCAAGAACCACCCATCCTTATGCCACCAGTTGAAGGGAGACCTTTGATACTTTACCTGACAGTGCTTGATAATGCAATGGGGTGTGTGCTGGGGCAGCATGACGAGTCTGGCCGAAAAGAGCATGCCATTTATTACCTTAGCAAAAAGTTTACCGACTGTGAGACCCGATACTCACTGCTTGAGAAAACTTGCTGCGCTTTGGTATGGGCTGCTCGCCGGCTGAGACAGTACATGCTGACTCAGACTACCTTGTTGATCTCAAAAATGGATCCTATAAAGTACATATTCGAAAAGCCTGCTCTGTTTGGGAGAATTGCAAGATGGCAGATGATCTTGACGGAATACGACATTCAGTACACGACCCAAAAAGCCATCAAGGGAAGTGTATTGGCAGACCACTTAGCACATCAAGCTGTGGATGACTACCAATCAATGAACTTCGAGTTTCCAGATGAAAGCATTATGATAGTAACTGACTGTGAAATACCTGGACCGGATGAAGGACCTGAACCAGGATCCCGATGGTCTATGCATTTTGACGGAGCATCCAACGTTTTGGGAAATGGTATTGGTGCCATCATCATATCTCCACAAGGTACTCATACTCCAATCACCGCCCGGCTGTGTTTCAACTGTACCAACAACATGGCGGAGTATGAAGCGTGTATCATGGGTCTTCAAGCTGCGATTGACCTGAGGATCAAATTTCTGAGTGTCTTCGGAGATTCCGCTCTTGTGATCAATCAGATCAAAGGAGAGTGGGATACGAAACACCCAAACTTGATTCCTTACAGAGAATGTGTGTTGGCCCTGATCCCCCACTTCACAGAGATAACATTTGAGCACTTTCCAAGAGAAGAGAATCAGCTGGCAGACGCGTTAGCTACAATGTCTTCAATGTTCAAGGTTAAATGGGATAATGAAGCTCCCCGGATCATCATCTGGAAACTGGACGAACCGGCATACTGTTGTGATCTCGAAACCGAATTGATGACTGAGAAGCCTTGGTACCACGAAGTGAAGAGATACCTAGAAGCTCAGGAATACCCTGAAGGAGCATCTGTCAATGATAAGAAATTCATGAGGAGGTTTGCAGCCAAGTTCTTTCTTAGCAATGGCATCTTGTACAAGCGAAACCAGGATTCAACCCTACTGCGTTGTGTAGATAAGACTGAAGCAGAAAGAATCATGGAAGAGCTGCATGAAGGGACCTTTGGTACACACTCCAGTGGACATACCATGGCAAAGAAGATCCTACGGGCAGGGTATTACTGGTCCACCATGGAAGCTGATTGCTACCAACATTCTAGGACATGCCAGAAATGCCAGATCTACGCAGACAAGGTGCATGTTCCTCCGGTTCCCCTGAATGTTCTGACTGCGCCTTGGCCATTTGCAATGTGGGGCATAGACATGATCGGTGAGATTAAACCTACGGCATCTAATGGACATCGCTTCATCCTAGTGGCAATTGATTATTTTACGAAGTGGGTTGAGGCAGCATCCTATGCTACGGTAACCAAGACCGTTGTGGCACGGTTCATTCGGCACAATCTGATCTGTCGGTACGGTGTCCCTGAGCGGATTATTACAGATAACGGTACCAATCTGAACAATAAGATGATCGCTGAGCTCTGCGAACAGTTCAAGATACAGCACCACAACTCCTCTCCTTACAGACCGAAGATGAATGGGGCTGTAGAAGCAGCTAATAAAAACATCAAGAAGATCGTGCAGAAGATGACAGTAACGTATAAAGATTGGCACGAGATGTTACCGTTCGCTCTGCATGGGTATCGTACTTCAGCTAGGACGTCAACCGGGGCAACTCCTTTCTCTCTGGTTTATGGCATGGAGGCAGTCTTGCCGATCGAAGTACAAATTCCTTCTCTCCGGATAATGAAGGATGCAAATCTGAATGAAGATGATTGGATCCAGACACGACTTGATCAGCTCAACCTTATTGACGAAAAGAGACTTGCTGCTATCTGCCATGGTCAGACGTATCAGAAACGAATGATCAGGGCATTTAACAAAAAGGTCAGACCACAGGAATATCAAGTCGGGGATCTGGTGATCAAGCGAATCATCCTTCCTCAGAGTGATCCAAGGGGCAAATGGACCCCTACGTACGAAGGGCCATTTGTGGTTAAGCATGTGTTCTCAGGAGGAGCAATGATATTAACCAACATGGATGGTGACGACCTTCCTCACCCCGCCAATGCAGACATAGTTAAAAAATACTACGCATGAAAAAAGACCCGCTAGGCTGACATGTCTAGGCAAAAATTAGGGCTTCCCGTCGAACCAAAAGGGTTCGGGCAAAATGAAGGGATGAAAATGAAAATCTGTACACCCGGCAAGTCGAAAACCTGAAAAGGCGGCTTGGGCAAGAAGGGGTATCCCGATGGACTGAAAACCCGAAAGGGCAGTCCAGGCAAAAGTTAGGGATAAAAACGTAATACTATGTCTCATCAGATCACTTTGCATCCAGAATCCGGTACCTACATCAAGCTCAGACGGCATCGATCGATCAGCTTCACCTTCAACCAAGGTCATCAAGTGATGAGACGCTCAGAGTTATAAAGGCGATAGCAGAGTTGAAACCCAGTAGATCATTCATATTTCACACAGCTGTTTATTTTCTTTGGTACAAAACTTGTGTAAACTCTCTTATTCGGCGACGTTCCGCTTACTAGGACGTCAGCCTCTTGTACACAAAACGCCTATTCACAGGCTATTCAAAATCAATACAAATATACTTTTCAGTTAAACGTGCCAACTGTTTTTCTTTTTCTGTTTTTGTTTTGCGAAGAACGTCCAAGGTTCAATTTGTGATATATGCATTGACAATAATTTGCTAGCTCATAAATATTTGCATACGAAACAAAGAATTAATTGCAGGTGACATTAGAAACAGGGGCAATAAAGAGTTGTCTGAGCAGTCTAATTGTTCTATCCTCTAAGGTACCAAGGTAGGTTCAGCTGAAGAACACAACCAGGTATCTTAATTCCCCAGAGAGCGAGCCAGCAAGCAGTATACTCCCCTCAAGCAAAACAGTTATCAACCTTACGGAAGTTGGGTGTCCTCCCGCAGATCTCAACATTCCCCAGCAGCATATATTCTTAACAAGCATCCCCGGCAGTCTTGGTCTAAAGATTGTTCCCCGGCGGCGTACATCAACATTCAAAGGAATCACTTCCCCAGCACATCAAAACTCCCCAGGAGAGTCCAATTAGTTTCCCCAGGAAAGTTGGAATTCATATCTCCCCAAGCAGTAAGCTTATCCCCAGTAAATTCTGGAAGCTTATCCTTCGTAGAGCACGAACGCGTCGTCTGGCTTGATTTAAAGAGTTATTTCCTTAACAGGATATAACTGGGTTATCCTCAGCCAAAAGCCACGGAAAGAGCGTCATCGATGAAGTCTCCCTATCCCCAGCAAACTATTATCAACACTCAGCAAGGCATCCCTCTTCCCACAGAGTATTGCTTCCCAGCATGGTCGCTAGAGTATCTTTTTCTCCCCGCAGAATCTCCCATTCGCCAAGTTTATTCCGCAACGGAGTCATCTTCTCCTACCGGTATTCTTGCAGTTATCATCCTCAGCGGAAGCAAAATCTATTCTTCGACATCAGCCCAGGATACGACTTCCCGGCACCCGTCAAGGATTCACTTTCCTAGACAAAAACATACATAAAACATCACATACATCATTATAGCATGCATATACACATCATATCATACAAATCTCATTTATGTTGAGAACATCATTGCTTGATCCATATCATGCATTGCATATGACTGACTTTTACCTTTCAGGAAAGATCCAGTTAAGTTCTCAAGCTACATTTTAAGACCTAGACCGGTTCAGTTAAATCGTCCCAAGATTTTCCTGATGCTTATCCAGTCAAAGGCCTTCTCTGGTTCAGTCAGATCGACCCTAAGATCTCCTTGATGCTTATCCAGTTGAAGACATCTCAAGACCTAGACCGGTTCGGTTAAATCGTCCCAAGATTTTCCCGATGCTTATCCAGTCAAAGGCCTTCTCTGGTTCAGTCAGATCGACCCTAAGATCTCCCTGATGCTTATCCAGTTGAAGACATTTCAAGACCTAGACCGGTTCGGTTAAATCGTCCCAAGATTTTCCCGATGCTTATCCAGTCAAAGGCCTTCTCTGGTTCAGTCAGATCGACCCTAAGATCTCCCTGATGCTTATCCAGTTGAAGACATTTCAAGACCTAGACCGGTTCGGTTAAATCGTCCCAAGATTTTCCCGATGCTTATCCAGTCAAAGGCCTTCTCTGGTTCAGTCAGATCGACCCTAAGATCTCCCTGATGCTTATCCAGTTGAAGATATTTCAAGACCTAGACCGGTTCGGTTAAATCGTCCCAAGATTTTCCCGATGCTTATCCAGTCAAAGGCCTTCTCTGGTTCAGTCAGATCGACCCTAAGATCTCCCTGATGCTTATCCAATTGAAGACATTTCAAGACCTAGACCGGTTCAGTTAAATCGTCCCAAGATTTTCCTGATGCTTATCCAGTCAAAGGCCTTCTCTGGTTCAGTCAGATCGACCCTAAGATCTCCCTGATGCTTATCCAGTTGAAGACATTTCAAGACCTAGACCGGTTCAGTTAAGTCGACCTTAAGATTTTCCTGATTCTTACCCAGTCAAAGGCCTCTCTGGTTCAGTCAGATCGACCCTAAGATCTCCCTGATTCTTATCCCAGTAGAAGACACCCCAGATCTTTTCTCAACGAGCGTCGTTGAAGTTAAAGTTACCAATATTTTTCTCAACAAGCGTCGTTGAAGTTAAAGTCACCCAAGATGTTTTTCTCAACAAGCGTTGTTGAAGTTAAAGTCGCCCAAGGCTCTCTTACCATTCATGCTAAGGAAGTAATCATCCCTGGTTCTTTCCTCGCCGTTGGAAGCTCCAGACTCAGCTCCTGTAACCAGTCAGGACACATCTATACCAGGCATCTAAACATCAGCTCCTGCAACGTGTCAGGTACTCATTTTCTGTTTTGCAGGTATGCAGGTTCTCGCCAAGGAATCTCTTACGCAATCAAAACATCCAGATGGCATCTATAAGCCCATTCTCCCATCATTGCTAACATGTGAGCGCAAATTTCTGGGCACTCTAGTGTCCAATCATCTTCTACCCTCGGATTACGAAAGGCACGTCAGCCAATCTGCATCCTCAGGTCTAAGAAGATTGAACAGGGGCAACTGTTATACCCCAAAATTTGCCCTCCCATATTCCTCAAGAAATTGCCAAGCCAAGCTACAAAATTTCCCAAGGGTTGTGCAGTGCAACAGTCTCCCATACAGTCAAAATTAGGGTTTTGAGTCTGATCAAGAAAAGGAAGTTTTCAAAGGCTCAATCAAGTCTCATATGCTTACAAACATGGTCAAACATCCTCATATCAAGTTTCAAGGCATTCGGCTCAAGATTGCACAGTCAAAACCCTAAATTGCACTACAGTCAACTGTAGGGGCAAAATGGTCATTTGGCAGTCAAAAGTTCAAATTTTTGGTCAACATATCATTTTGAAGCCACAAACATCATTTGATCAATGCTTGATCATGATTCTCAAAATTTGGCTCAGAAATCATCAAAGATGCAAAAGTTGCTATATTTGGACAGCTGAAAAAGTCAACTGAAATTGACCAGGGCATAACTTTCACATGGATTATCAGAAAAATTCCATCCAAAGCTCATTTTGAAGAGAAAGACATTTCCTACAACTCATCTTCATACTTCAAGTCCAAGAAATGCTCTCACAAAAAGTTATCAATTTCAACATTATAGGTCATTTTCAAAAGTCAACAAAAAGGGACTTTAAGTCAAAGACCATAACTTGAGATTGGTAAATCCAAATGACATGGGACCAAAGGCATTGGTTAGAGGACTCAAAGACCTTTCCAAAATGTCCAAGAACATGTGAAAAGCTTAAAAATTGAGCACGTTATGCCTTGTAGAAGTTGGGAAATTTTTGTGAAATGGCAAAAGTCAACTATCCTTGAAACTCCAATTTTTGACAAAAGGGCCCACTTTCTTCCACTTGATTCATCCTTGTCATGCCACACACGTGTCCCATGATTAATTTCAAGACCAAATATTGATTTTTCTATTTTATTTAATTTTTGATAATTTAATTCATTTTAAATCTTTAAAAATTCAAATAAAATTCAAAAACCAATGGAATAGTGTCATTTGAATTTGGACAACTTCCATATATCATGGGCCAACTCAAAAACTCAGGCTAGGGTTAAATTGCACACTAAGTCTTGGTCTTGGCTTAAAAGAAGGAAAAGTTTGTTAATGAAAAAACCCTAGGACTAGTTCTCTCATGGGCATGAATCAAGGTCAAATAACAAGCTAATTCTCTTCCCTCATAAGTGCCAAGTCAAACCCTAACCATAAGACATCAAAGGCTGCGCTCAAAAGCTCATAAAAAACTTGAAATTTTGACTTGAAAACGAGATTCTGAAATCACTATTAGAGGTGGATTCAAGTCCTAATTTTGATTCTAATAGCTTCCTCAAACTCTCCTGATCACATTCCAATCACAAACAAGAACCAAAACGCAAAGAAGTGGTATCTATAACTCAAACTGTAAAGCAAAACTTTTGAAATCGTATATCATGATTCATACATCTTTGTGCATTTTTGTTTATTGATTCTTGTTCATATTGAAGTTTCCAAGCTAACCATTGCCTTTAATTGTGTTTTCATTGACCATACGCGAATCTACCATGTTTGGATATTAGGGTTACAGTTTTTTCAAAATTGGGGTTTTCTACCCAAGGCAAAATTAAAGCTCAAGACTACTGCCATTGCATTTATCACGTCCAGACGAGGAGGTTCCAACCCTCGCGCTCAATTTATGAGCGTCGAGGGTCTATTCGTTATTTTTTGATATATGGGTTTAGGCAACGCAACGAAAATCGTTGCCTATATGTTTTGTGTTACAGGGGTGATGAGGAAGATGATGCGTTGTCAACCAACGATACGCCATTTTGAATCTTCGCGCGTTGAAGGCCACTAACTCTCTTTTCTTTTTATTATATTCATTAACCATTATATGTTAAAAGTAACTCAAGTGCTTCAGTGGCAGGCGTATTCCTTTGCATTGTCCAAGACCTGGGTTCGAGTCCCAGGTCTGTGTAAACCTCATACTATTTTTCAATACTAATTCCTATGCAGCGCTTCCATTGCAAGATCTTCATGCACGCCCAGAAATCACCATCCACGTGTCCAAAGCATCCAATTCAAAGGCCAGGATTCAAGGAGCACAATAAACTCCAGTCAACGCTGAAGCAAGCTAGCAAAAAAGTCAGCAAGGCCATAACACAAATGGGCCTGAAATGCTAAGGCCTTACCTCCAAATTGGGGCTACCCCCCCCCCCCCCCTTGGTTTGCCTTCTCTTTCTTTCTATTTTATTTCTTTTCAAATTATTATTTGCTTTATTAGTTTAATTAATTTATTTTTTTTAACAAAATACAAAAACATCATAAAAATCAGAAAAAGGATAAAAATATAAAAAATATTTATTTTATTTATTTTCTTGTAAATAATTAACATGTAAATAAATTTAGTAAAATAGGTTTTAACTTTAATTCTTTCTTCCATAAAAAAATCCAAAAATATAGCATTAGGTTAATGACTTTTTTATTCCTTTTAACTTTCCTTGTTTTTTGCCATAATATTAGTAATTTTCATAATTAAACTTGTAAACTAATTAGGGTTGCATTTAGGTTAGATTTTAATACTTTCTTAATAATTAAAAATCCAAAAATATAGCATTAGGTTTAATGACTTTTTATACCTTTTAAATTTTCCTTTTTTTATCACAATATTATTTATTTATTTATTTTATTTTTATAATTAAATGTACATAAGTAAAAATTAGGGTTTAATTTAGATTAATATAACATTTTCACAATAACTAAAAAAACATTAGAATTAGGATTTGCATTTCAAATTTCATTCTAAAAAGTTCTTTTTTCTTTTAAATCTTAAAAAATACAAAAATACCAAAAACATTCTTTTTTTTAATTCTAATTCCTCATTAAATTTAATTTTTTGCAAAAGGGTCCAACGCCCATTGTCTTAATTATTTTATTTCGCACATTTACTTTATCGCTTATTATTCATTATGTACATGTCCCAAAGCCTTGTAACAATTTATACTTTTCGCACTTTTATTTGCTTTATTTACTTTCCGTCAAATCGGGTTCGGTTTAATTTTGGCGATGTGGACCCGCGCCATTTGTAATAGTTTAGATTTATTTTCCTCGCAAATATTAACTGTTAAATAAGCATGCAAGAATGAATGGCCTTAATTAAAATCAAGCGTAGATCACAATGAACATGACAAGACAAATATCAATAAAAACGACACACGAATCGCACACACCACCCCTAGGGTACGCCTCACTGTTGCCTTGCCTCGAAAGGTGATCGTCGAGTAGAGGGCGTCTTAGTAAGTCCTCATGATCCGGGAACCTGGCATGAGGGTAGCTTCTAAGGTGTCTTCCCATTGCTCTGGTGATCACCGTGTCCCTACAAACTCGCATTGACCCGAACACCTCCAACGGTGGTGCTACCTACCTCTCAATGGTGGGATGGCACTACTTTAAAGGACATTTACACAGACGAATTCCTTAGGGTAGGTAGACGACTCATGGATACTTGCTCTAATTTCAAAACAAACTGAAATCTTTTCACACCAACACTTTTCAAAAGCTTTCAAAACAATTTTTCAAACACTCTGACGTACGAGTCGAACTGAAATTTTTCAAAGAAACTTTTTTAAAACCCACAATTGAAAAGCAAGCAAACATTTTGAAAATACATTGAGCAAGTATCTAAGAGCCCATGGATAACCATGGATAGAAAGGGTGCTAACACCTTCCCTTTCTATAATCTACCTCCCGAACCGAGAGCAATCTCTTTAAGGAATTTTTCTGTGCTTTTGTCCTTTCCATTTGGAGAAAATAAAAGACGGTGGCGACTCTTGCTTCCGCGACATTTCGCGAACCAGCGTTAAACAGTCAGTTCCAGATCCACCGATCACACATGCCTATAAACATTGTCAAGTATCCTCATGTCAAGTTTCAATACTCACAGCACAAAATTGCACAGTCAAATACCCTAATTGCTCAGCAGTCAACTGTAGGGGTAAAATGGTCATTTGACAGTCAAAAGTTCAAATTTTTGGTCAACATCTTATTTTGAAGCCACAAACATCATTTTATCAATTCTTGATCATGATTTTCAAGGCATGGCTCAAAAAGTCTCAAGATGCAAAAGTTTCCATATTTGGACAGTTGAAAAAGTCAACTGTAACTTGACCAAGGCATAACTTCCACATGGTTCATCAGAAAAATTCCATCCAAAGCTCATTTTGAAGAGAATGACATTTCCTACAACTCCTCTTCACACTTCAAGTCCAATAAATGCTCTCACAAAAAGTTATCAATCTCAACATTATAGGTCATTTTCAAAAGTCAACAAAAAGGGACTTTAAGTCAAAGACCATAACTTGAGATTGGTAAATCAAAATGACATGGGACCAAAGGCATTGGTTAGAGGACTTCAAGACCTTTCCAAAATGTCCAAGAAAATGATCAAAGCTTAAAAATTGAGCAAGATATTCCTTGTGGAAGTTGGGAAAGTTTTGGGAATTTTGAAAAGTCAACTTTGCTTCAAATGCCTCAAAATTGCTAATGGGCCACAATTTCTTCCAAGAATCATTATCCAAAAGTTATGCACGACCCATTGACCCAAAGGGGAGTTATTTCATCATTTTTTATTATTTATTTGAATTTTTATCACCATTAATTCATTTAATTAAATAAAATATGACAAAAATATTCAAGCATGCATTTTAAATCTTTTTATGCAGCTAATAGGTCTATCATAACTCCAAGATTTCGTGCATCACTAATATGGAAAGATTTGGCCATGATTGGTATCAAAAGGGCATGAAAAAGATTGAAAAAAGATTCATTGAAAATCAAATATTGGATTCATCAATGCAAAGGTTTATGGACTCAAATTTCTACCCTAATTCGTCCGATATACATACACAATGCAAACCTAATCAAAAAGGACCTGGAAGCTGCGCCTCAGACCTCATACAAACTTTGCATTTTTTGTCAAAAAGTTCAAAACTGAAAACGCACTTAGAGCTTGTTCCAAAGCAAAATAACCATCCCAATAGCTTGCCAAGGCATCCAGGAAGATACTCCAATCAAAATCAACTCTCCAAACGCAAAGAATTGGTAGATAGAAGTCTAACTTTTCTGTAAAATTTTGATAATCGTGTTTGCATTTTCATACATTATTCATGACTTTTAATATGTGATTTACACTAACATGATGATTCTAAAGCCATTGGTACCATTCAATTGAGTTTTGGACGCCTGTATGCAAAGTTACCATGAACACGCATTAGGGTTTCAGAAGCTTAAAAAGAGGGCTTCATTCATATGGAAAAATCAGGCAACAAGACTAGTACCATCAAAACCAGGGCATCTGAACGAAACGATTGATCCTATCGCGCCTAATTTATATTACGTGATACTCTATTCGCTATTTTTGTAGGTACCACTTAGTGGGGGTTTAAAACCCCCGCTATATGTTCTATATTTTCAGTCAAAACAAAGGCGTGATGGAGAAGACGCTGAGGTGTTGGACATGGGTTGGCCAGTTTGAATAGCTGGCGCGCTTTTTGCTTGGTTAATACTATAAGCGCTTGTTTCATTTATATATTTATATTCCATTGGCTAACAAACACGCGCATACAGCTCAGATGGTGGAACGTGCATTTGGCAAACGTTGGGACCTGGGTTCGATTCCCAGGTCCCCTCCCTTCTCAATATTATTTTGCTTTCCATATTTCTGTGCAGCGTACCTTTCAGGGACCACCATACAACTCTATCTCTGGGCACGCCACATATCTCAGGAGATGAATCCAAGGGCCAACACAGGATCTCCACCATGCACCTTGGTCAGCAGATCCACACGCGTCCTTGAAAAGTCAACCAAGGGCTTGAATTCATTGGGCCTGATTGCTGATCATACCTCCAAAGTTGGGGTCAACACCCCCCATTGGTTTGCATATTATTTTCTTTCTTTTCATTTTTTCCTATTTATTTGTTTTATTTATTTTAGTTAATTCGTCAAAATTAATTTTCATAAAATCTAAAAAAATCAAAAAAGTCAAAATAAAAATATATTTTATTATTTAATTCACTAATGTTTATTTTGTAAATAAATTTAATAATTTACTTAGTTTTAATTTTAGGTTTTAACTTTAACTTCTTTTCTTAAATAAATTAAAAAACATAAAAATTAGGGTTTCTAGCTTTTTATTCTTTTTTTTCAATAATTAAAATTTATTCTTATTATTATTAATAATTAATTATTTTTGTAAATAAATTGATAATTAAATAATTAATTAAAATTAGATCAAACTTAAACATCTTTTTTTAATAAATTAAAAATAGTCTAGAATTAGGGTTTTAATTCCATTTAACTTTCTCATTAAATTCCATAAATACAAAAACTCCAAAAAATTCTTTCTTTTATTTAAACTTAATTAATTTATTAATTGTAATGTAATTTCTTAAAAGGGTCCAACGCCCTCGCGTTCTCGATTTTATTTCTTTTCGCATTTACTTTTATTTCTTTTTATGAACATAATGTATTTATCCCAAAGTCATGTAATAGATTAATTAGGACATTTATTTTCCGTATTTTATTTCAAATCGGGTCTTGGATTAATTTGGCGATGTAGACCCGCGCCTTTGTAATAGCGTAGGACTTTTAATTTCGCACCTTTTAACTGTTAATAACTTGCATGAAAGAATGAATGCCAAAAATAAAAACTAAGCGTAGATCAACAATGCATGAACAAGACAAATATAACTGAACACGACACATAATTCACACACCACCCCTAGGGTATGCCTCACTGTTGCCTTTCACTGTTGCCTTGCCCCTCGAAAAGTGGTCGTCGAGTAGAGGATGTTTTAGTAAGTCCTCATGTCCATGAACATGGCATGGGGGTAGCTTCTAAGGTGTCTTCCCATTGCTCTGGTGACCACAATGTCCCGAACCCTCGAATTGACCTGAACACCTCCTACGGTGGTGCTACCTACCTCTCAATGGTGGGATGGCACTATCTTAAGGACATTTACACAGATGAATTCCTTAGGGTAGGTAGACGACTCATAGATACTTGCTCTATTCAAAAACAAATCAAACTCTTTTCACACCGACACTTTTCAAAAAGCTTTCAAAAACAACTTTTCAAACATTCTTGAGGACTGATACAAGAGTCGAACTGAAATTTTAAACGAAACTTTTTTTAAACCCACAGTTGAAAAGCAAACAAACAATTTTGAAAACACAAATGAGCAAGTATCTAAGAGCCCATGGATAACCATGGATAGAAAGGGTGCTAACACCTTCCCTTTCTATAAATCTACCTCCCGAACCGAGAAACAATCTCAATAAGGAATTTTTCTGTGCTTTTGTCCTTTCCATTTGGAGAAAATAAAAGACGGTGGCGACTCTTGCTTCCGCGACATTTTGCGAACCAGCGTTAAACAGTCAGTTCCAGATCCACCGATCACAGCAGGTAATCGCGAGTGAAGGGTGTATACCTTTAATAGTTCGAGTCGGTGTCATTGCTCTGATATGTAATACTCGGGGGGATGAATGTTTGCTGATTTTTGATTGTTGGTTTTCAGTTGGTGACTTTTAAATTGAATTATTATTAATTACAAGATGTTTCGAAGTTGTTGTTTCATTTAGAGATGTTATTGAAGAATTCTGCTGCGTAGTTGTTGAATTATTTTATTAAAGATGCTATGTTTGATGGTTCATCCGATGTTTTATTAAAAGTGTTATATATCCATGATGAATGCAATGAATTTGTTAGAAGAATTTGTGACGTCCCGATTCGTTTGTATGAATGAAATTTTATAACTTATTTATTTTACATAATTTGCTTGGGGTAGAATTGGGGTGTTACAAAGTTGGTAGTAGAGAAAAAGGTTGGTCCGACCTTGTCGTCGAGTCTTAGTTGTCTAAAAATCGAATATTGTTATTTGAGTTCTCATCGTTGTTTATGTTGTAAGACCAAGTGTATCGCCTTGGGGAGCTCCAGTGTTGTTAGTGAATAAGAAAGATGGAAGTATGAGGCTTTGTGTTGATTATAGACAGTTGAACAAGGTGACAATTAAGAACAAGTATCCGCTTCCAAGAATAGATGACTTGATGGACCAATTAGTGGATGCCCGTGTGTTTAGCAAGATTGATTTGAGATCGGGTTACCATCAGATTAAAGTGAAGGATGAAGATATTCAGAAGACGGCTTTCAGAACGTGTTATGGACATTACGAGTATTCACTGATGCCTTTCGGTGTTACTAATGTGCCGGGAGTATTCACGGAATATATGAATAGTATCTTTCATACTTACTTGGATCGGTTTGTAGTGGTGTTCATTGATGATATTTTTATTTACTCTAAGTCAGAAGAAGAGTATGTTGAACATTTAAGAGTAGTATTGCAGATTCTGAAAGAGAAGACGTTGTATGCAAAGCTGCCCAAGTGTGAATTTTGGTTAAAAGAGGTTAGTTTTCTTGGTCATGTGATTTCAGGTAGTGGCATTGCTGTAGATCCATCGAAGGTTGATGTTGTGTTGCAATGGGAAACTCCAAAGTCAGCTACTGAGATTAGAAGCTTCTTGGGATTAGCTGGTTATTATAGATGGTTTATTGAAGGGTTTTCTAAGTTGTCACTTCCGTTGACTAAGTTGACTTGTAAAGGTAGAGTGTTTCTATGGGATGTTCAGTGCGAAGAAAGTTTTACAGAATTAAAGAAGAGGTTGACGTCGGCTCCGATTTTGATGTTGCCTAATCCAGGAGAGCCTTTTGTGGTGTATTGTGATGCTTCCAAGATGGGTTTGGGAGGTGTGCTTATGCAGAATGGTAAGGTAGTTGCTTATGCGTCGAGGCAGTTGAGGACTCATGAGAAGAACTATCCTACGCATGATTTAGAGCTTGCTGCAATTGTTTTTGCATTGAAGATTTAGAGGCATTATCTTTATGGTTCTAGATTTGAAGTGTTTAGTGACCATAAGAGCTTGAAGTATTTGTTTGATCAGAAGGAGTTGAATATGAGGCAACGAAGATGGTTGGAATTGTTAAAGGATTATGATTTCAATTTGAATTATCATCCAGGAAAAGCGAATGTGGTAGCTGATGCGTTGAGTTGAAAGACTTTACATATGTCAGTAATGATGATTAAAGAGTTGGAATTGATTGAGCAGTTCAGAGATATGAGCTTAGTTTGCAAGGTTACTCTGCAGAGTGTTATGTTGGGTATGTTGAAGATTAATAATGAATTTCTAGACAGTATCAGAGAAGCTCGAAAGTTGGATGTGAAACTGGTAGATTTGATGGTTGGGACTGATCAATCTGAGAATAGTGATTCTAAGCTAGATGCGCAGGGTGTGTTGAGATTTCGTGACCGGATTTGTATTCCTGATGATGCTGAGATGAAGAAAGTGATACTCGAATAGAGTCATAGAAGTAAGTTGAGTATTCATCCATGATCTACAAAGATGTATCAAGATTTGAAAGGTTTGTTTTGGTGGCCTGGGATGAAGAGTGATGTGGCTCGATTTGTGTATGCATGTTTGACTTGTTAGAAGTCAAAAGTTGAACATCAGAAGCCTGCAGGATTGATGCAACCGTTGGAAGTTCCAGAATGGAAATGGGATAGCATTTCAATGGACTTTGTGACGGGGTTGCCTAGTACTTCAAGAGGACATGATTCGATTTGGGTGATTGTTGATAGGCTTACAAAGTCAGCTCATTTTATTCCTATTAACATCAGCTTTCCAGTGTCGAAGTTGGCTAAGATTTATATTAGTGTGATCGTGAAGCTGCATGGTGTTCCTTTATGCATTGTGTCAGATAGAGATCTAAGATTTACTTCTGATTTTTGGAAGAGTTTGCAAGAAACGTTGGGTTCTAAGTTGAGGTTGAGTTCAGCGTACCATCCTCAGACAGATGGTCCGACTGAATAAATGATTCAATCGTTGGAAGACTTGTTGAGGGCATGTGTTCTCGAGCAGGGAGGTTCGTGGGATACTTATCTTCCGTTGATAGAGTTCACTTATAATAACAATTACCATTCTAGTATTGGGATGGCACCTTTTGAAGCGTTGTATGGTCGGAGATGTAGAACTCTGTTATGTTGGCATGAATCTGGTGAAAGTGTAGTACTTGGACCTGAACTTGTTTGTGAGACTACCGAGAAGGTGAAGTTGATTCGAGAAAAGATGAAAGCTTCAGAGTAGACAGAAGAGTTATCATGACAAGCGAAGGAAGGATTTAGAGTTTCAAGTCGATGATCATGTGTTTTTGAGAGTTACACCTGTGACTGGTGTTGGGCGAGCATTGAAGTCTAAGAAGCTCACTTCTCATTTTATTGGACCATATCAGATTTCAGAGAGAGTGGGTAATGTTGCTTATAGAGTGGCCTTACCTCCTAATCTTTCGAATTTTCATGATGTGTTTCATGTGTCGCAACTTCGGAAGTATATTTCAGATCCATCTCATGTGATACATATGGACGATGTGCAAGTACGGGATAATCTTACGGTGGAGACGATGCCTGTACGGATCGCGGATCGTGAAATGAAGACTCTGAGGGGCAAGGAGACTGCCTTGGTTAAAGTGGTTTGGCTAGGAGCTTCTGGTGAAAGCATGACTTGGGAGTTAGAGAGCAAGATGCGAGACTCCTATTCTGAATTGTTTGATTGAGGTAAATTTTTGAGGAAGAAAATATTCTAAGTGGGGGAGAGTTGTAACGCCCGTAATTTAATTAATTATTTAATTAAATTATTTTTGGAATATTTGTGAAGAAGTGTTATTATAATTGGATTTATTTTATTAAATGGAGAAATAATAATATATTTGAGGTATTATATTATTGGGTGGTGAAATAATATTAGAAGTTAATATTATTTAATGTGGGCCTATATGGTGTGAGTGGAAGTAATAAGGGGGTGTAGGTTTTGAGCCCAATAAGGAATAATATAATAATATTAGGTTATTTTATTATTTGTGAGAAGAATAGAAGGAGGAAGCAGTAAGAAGAGAAAATAAGGATTTGAGGAGAACGTGAAGCTGCTGGAAATAGAAGGAAACAGCAAGAACTAAGATTTAACCCGGAAGATTGTAGAGCGACCTTCAATCCAAGGTAAGGGGGGTTCTGACTTTATAATTGGGTTCATGATGTTTGATATGTGGGTTTAGAGGATTGTTGTTTTTGTTATTGAATTGAATGATGTATGATGAACATTGATGAATTCTTGATGAATAATGATGTTATTGTGTTGATTAATCAATGGAGTAATAGAGTGTAATATTAGGTGATGAATTATCATGATCATAATAATATTTTTAGGGCTGTAGTATGATTCCCGTAGAAAAATTACAGAAGAAATCGCAGGAATTATGCAGACTGTAGTAGGATGTGTCGACCTCAAGCTGGATGAGTCGATACATGGGCGATGTTAGACTCAGAATGAGTCGATGCATGCAGGGCTTGCATCGATACATGATAGTTGCAAGACTGAGGATGAGTCAATCGGTGAGAAGCATGTGTCGATACATGATGTGATTTGAAGCAGGATGAGTCGATCCATGAGGAGTATGTGTCAACTCATGCTGTGCAGGAGAAGCATTACGCGTCGATCCATGGAGGGCTTGCGTCGATGCATGATAAGTACAAGACTCAGGATGAGTCGACACGAAGAGAGGATGTGTCGATACATAAGTGTGTAAGACTCAGGATGAGTCGACCGATGTGATGCATGTATCGATACATGTTGCGTTTTGAAGTCAGGATGAGTCGATCCATAGGGTTTTACGTCGACTCATGTTGTACAGGTGAAGTAGTTTGCGTCGATCCATAGAGTTTCGTGTTGATACATAATGTTTGGTTTTTGACAGAATTGGCTTTTAGTTGCTACAACTTGAGTTTTAGGATGTTGTTTGAGATGTCGTTCGAAGCGTTGATTAGCTAACGCGATTAACTTTATTCTAGATGATTCAAATGATGATGAAGAGGTGTAATCCTAGTAACCAATCTAATATTTAGAATTAATTCCCGTAGATGACCGTTGTGCTGATTTTTGGACAAAACAATGAATATGAGATGTTAGAGACTGCCGTTAGGAATACGACATTAGGATTAGTGACAATAATGATGTACAATAGCAGAATAACAGTAGGGATTACTGTAGTATTGATATACATCTGAGTTAATAGTGAGATGTGGTTATTAAAGTTGTGTTTGATAGTTATGATGAACCAATGACGTTTGATAAATAAGTGATGTTTAATAAATTATTTTGAGATGTTTATGAGATGCTGTAATTGAGATGTTTTGAGATATTTATGAGATGTTGTTATTTTGATATGATTGAGATGTTGTTGTTCTGAGATGTTTATGAGATGTTGTTGTTCTGAGATGTTTATGAGATGTTGTGTTTTGAGATGATTCAGATGTTGATATTACATTCATGAAGAGTCGCATATATTGCATTTTTATGATGGAGCTTATGCTTGTTGAGATGGCCTGGATTGGCAAATTTTGAGATGAAGGTTATGCCTTGTTGATGCCCCTGTTAATTGGCAGATTTTTGAGATGGGAGTTCTGCTCCAATGGTACCACATGCATTTGCATAGTTTTGAGTCGCATTATATGATTGAGTAATGAAGTGTATTTGATGTTGATGAATGAGTATATATGCTGTAATTATTGTTGATTATGAGATGAGAAGTGGTGATATTATTGATCTAATTTAATATATTAATTATCATGCGCTTTATTATATTGTTAGATATTTCACCCCTTCTGTTTGAATGTTGCCCTTATGTTGGTAACGTGCAGGTAATCGCGAGTGAAGGATGTATACCTTCAATAGTTCGAGTCGGTGTCATTGCTCTGATATGTAACACTCGGGGGGATGAACGTTTGCTGATTTTTGATTGTTGATTTTCATTTGGTGACTTTTAAATTGAATTATTATTAATTACAAGATGTTTCGAAGTTGTTGTTTCATTTAGAGATGTTATTGAAGAATTCCGCTGCGTAGTTGTTGAATTATTTTATTAAAGATGCTATGTTTGATGGTTCATCTGATGTTTTATTAAAAGTGTTATATATCCATGATGAATGCAATGAATTTGTTAGAAGAATTTGTGACATCCCGATTCGTTTGTATGAATAAAATTTTATAACTGATTTATTTTGCATAATTTGCTTGGGTTAGAATTGGGGTGTTCCAAAGTTGGTAACAGAGCAAAAGGTTGGTCCGACCTTGTCGTCGAGTCTTAGTTGTCTAACAATCGAGTATTATTATTTGAGTTTTAATCGTTGTTTATGTTGTAAGACCAAGTGTATCGCCATGGGGAGCTCCAGTGTTGTTAGTGAAGAAGAAAGATGGAAGTATGAGGTTTTGTGTTAATTATAGACAGTTGAACAAGGTGACGATTAAGAACAAGTATCCGCTTCCAAGAATAGATGACTTGATGGACCAATTAGTGGATGCCCGTGTGTTTAGCAAGATTGATTTGAGATCGGGTTACCATCAGATTAAAGTGAAGGATGAAGATATTCAGAAGACGGCTTTCAGAACGTGTTATGGACATTACGAGTATTCACTGATGCCTTTCGGTGTTACTAATGTGCCGGGAGTATTCACGGAATATATGAATAGTATCTTTCATACTTACTTGGATCGGTTTGTAGTGGTGTTCATTGATGATATTTTTATTTACTCTAAGTCAGAAGAAGAGTATGTTGAACATTTAAGAGTAGTATTGCAGATTCTGAAAGAGAAGACGTTGTATGCAAAGCTGCCCAAGTGTGAATTTTGG
Source organism: Vicia faba (assembly GCA_948472305.1). Taxonomy (NCBI): domain Eukaryota; kingdom Viridiplantae; phylum Streptophyta; class Magnoliopsida; order Fabales; family Fabaceae; genus Vicia; species Vicia faba. The sequence continues at coordinate 1,524,122,463 of OX451738.1, forward strand.
TTAAAAGAGGTTAGTTTTCTTGGTCATGTGATTTCAGGTAGTGGCATTGTTGTAGATCCATCGAAGGTTGATGTTGTGTTGCAATGGGAAACTCCAAAGTCAGCTACTGAGATTAGAAGCTTCTTGGGATTAGCTGGTTATTATAGATGGTTTATTGAAGGGTTTTCTAAGTTGTCACTTCCGTTGACTAAGTTGACTTGTAAAGGTAGAGCGTTTCTATGGGATGTTCAGTGCGAAGAAAGTTTTACAGAATTAAAGAAGAGGTTGACGTCGGCTCCGATTTTGATGTTGCCTAATCCAGGAGAGCCTTTTGTGGTGTATTGTGATGCTTCCAAGATGGGTTTGGGAGGTGTGCTTAGGCAGAATGGTAAGGTAGTTACTTATTGTGATACGGTGGGAGAACTGACTTGAGGTTTTTTTGCGTTTGTTTTCGCAAATGTTTCGGTTTAGCAAGAGTCGCCACCGACTTTTTATTTTATCCTAAAGGAAAGGTTAAAAAAGCACAGGAAAAACCTTTGAGATGTTTCGTGGGTTCGGGGAGTAGATTATAGAAAGGGAAGGTATTATCACCCTTTCTATCCATGGTTATCCATGGGCTCTTAGTTACTTGCGTAGATCACTTGCATTTTCAATTGTTTGAAATGGTGCTTTGTGTGTGATTTTTTCGAAAGATGTTTTGAAAAGAGGCCATCGTTGTGGCAACCTTTGTAATGATTCTTGTTTGAATGTATACAAAGGTGTTTGTCTTTTTGAAAGGTTTTCAATACTTTGAAAGTTGTTTTGAAATTGTGTTGTGGAGTGTGCTTTGAAAAATAGCAAGGATGTTTTGCAAGATTTTTGATCAAGTAACTAAGAGTTGTTTACTCCTAAATTTACTCAAAGATTTTTCTCATGTTTTAACCCTTTTAACAGTGTTGTTTCACCATTGTATTTGGTGAACAACCTTGTGTTAGGATGTAAACGGGACAGGCGCGGGTCATCGTATGGACCATGATAGCAATTTTGCAAAGTATCTTAGCATTTTTCGAGGGACTAAGATCATTTATAAGGCAACTTTGGATAGCGTCATAGAGGGACTATGATCTTTTTATTTTGTTTGTTTTACCAAGATACTTTGCATGCGTAACATGGCCCATTTTTGTAGGCAACAAGTGGATGTAACCCTAGGGATGTTTGTGTGCAAGTGTATTTTATTGCATACAAGAATTTATCTTTGAATTAGGATTTTCTATTTCATTGATTTTATCTTGCCATACACATCCTAATTACTAGCATTTATATTTGAAAGCAATAAAAAGCAGAAATATAAAATCCTACGCTATTACAACAATTATGGGGTGGGGATACATATTTGTACATGGGGTGGTTCAACGAGAAAAAATAGACAAGAAAAGAAAATAACAAAAACAAGATAGAGAGAAAGAGAGAGGGAGCCAGCGCGCTGCTGAGAGGTCATCAGAAGTTCTGACTCGGGCCCGCTGCCAGATGATCGACCTTTTGGTTAAACTGTATGAGTCAGAACTTCTGACTCTTGCACCTGCAAAACAGAAACCTGTTAGTGGGAAGATCAGAAGTTCTGAACCCCCTACGCTGCAAGACAAAAGTTTGTTAGTGGGGATATCAGAAGTTCTGATCCTGCTAGAGATACAATAATTCTCAGAAGTTCTGATATTATTGACAACAAAATAGGCTTCAGATGTGCTAACGTTAAAGTCAGCACTTGGCTTCGCCCTGTGCTACTCAGAACATCTGCAATTTTGTTATTTTTCCACAAAACAGAAAACATGTTTGGAACAGCTTCAGCAAATGTCAGAGCATTTTAGGAGACAGAACCAACAAGGTCACAGGCAGGTTCTAAGCTGGCTCACTTCATATCTAAACGTTCTGAGGTATGAAAATCCTCAAAACACAAACAGCAGTAACATGATATTTACATTATGTTTATTTGAGCAAGCAAAGCTGATGATGCTTAGCAGCGTGATGAAGGTCAGCATGTGCTTACCTGGCTGTTGGAAAAGTTTGTGGATGAGAGCTAGCTTTTGGCTCTGATGGTGTTCTGGACAGGTTCTTTTTGAAAGGGGTAGATGCAGGTGTATGTATGGTCAGAGGCTGAAAGAGTGTTCTTTAGTCACAAAGAAAACTGGGTATTGATGAAGTTTGAAGGTAAGAAATTCAAAGTTATGAAACACTGGAGATTTTGGCAGAGTTTCAAAGCACTTTCTTGCTAAAAATTTCTGTTTCTCTTCTAGCAATTTTTCTATTTTTGGACGCCCTCTTTCAGTGGACAATGATTCTCTATTTATAGGCAAAGCTCTTGTGGATTCATGAGAAGAACTATCCTACGCATGATTTAGAGCTTGCTGCAGTTGTTTTTGCATTGAAGATTTGGAGGCATTATCTTTATGGTTCTAGATTTGAAGTGTTTAGTGACCATAAGAGCTTGAAGTATTTGTTTGATCAGAAGGAGTTGAATATGAGGCAACGAAGATGGTTGGAATTGTTAAAGGATTATGATTTCAGTTTGAATTATCATCCAGGAAAAGCGAATGTGGTAGCTGATGCGTTGAGTCGAAAGACTTTACATATGTCAGTAATGATGATTAAAGAGCTGGAATTGATTGAGCAGTTCAGAGATATATGCTTAGTTTGTGAGGTTACTCCGCAAAGTGTTATGTTGGGTATATTAAAGATTAATAATGAATTTCTAGACAGTATCAGAGAAGCTCGAAAGTTGGATGTGAAACTGGAAGATTTGATGGTTGGGACTGATCAATCTGAGAATAGTGATTTTAAGCTAGATGTGCAGAGTGTGTTGAGATTTCGTGACTGGATTTGTATTCCTGATGATGCTGAGATGAAGAAAGTGATACTCGAAGAGAGTCATAGAAGTAAGTTGAGTATTCATCCAGGAGCTACAAAGATGTATCAAGATTTGAAAGGTTTGTTTTGGTGGCCTGGGATGAAGAGTGATGTGGCTCGATTTGTGTATGCGTGTTTGACTTGTCAGAAGTCGAAAGTTGAACATCAGAAGCCTGCAGTATTGATGCAACCGTTGGAAGTTCCAAAATGGAAATGGGATAGCATTTCAATGGACTTTGTGACGGGGTTACCTAGTACTTCAAGAGGACATGATTCGATTTGGATGATTGTTGATAGGCTTACGAAGTCAGCTCATTTTATTCCTATTAACATCAGCTTTCCAGTGTCGAAGTTGGCTAAGATATATATTAGTGTGATCGTGAAGCTGCATGGTGTTCCTTTGTGCATTGTGTCAGATAGAGATCTAAGATTTACTTCTGATTTTTGGAAGAGTTTGCAAGAAACGTTGGGTTCTAAGTTGAGGTTGAGTTCAGCGTATCATCCTCAGACAGATGGTCCGACTGAACGGACGATTCAATCGTTGGAAGACTTGTTGAGGGCATGTGTTCTCGAGCAGGGAGGTTCGTGGGATACTTATCTTCCGTTGATAGAGTTCACTTATAATAAAAATTACCATTCTAGTATTGGAATGGCACCTTTTGAAGCGTTGTATGGTCGGAGATGTAGAACTCTGTTATGTTGGCATGAATCTGGGGAAAGTGTAGTACTTGGACCTGAACTTGTTTGTGAGACTACCGAGAAGGTGAAGTTGATTCGAGAAAAGATGAAAGCTTCACAGAGTAGACATAAGAGTTATCATGACAAGCTAAGGAAGGATTTAGAGTTTCAAGCCGGTGATCATGTGTTTTTGAGAGTTACACCTGTGACTGGTGTTGGGCGAGCATTGAAGTCTAAGAAGCTTACTTCTCGTTTTATTAGGCCGTATCAGATTTCAGAGAGAGTGGGGAATGTTGCTATAGAGTGGCCTTACTGCCTAATCTTTCGAATTTTCATGATGTGTTTCATGTGTCGCAACTTCAGAAGTATATTTCAGATCCGTCTCATGTGATACATATGGACGATGTGCAAGTACGGGATAATCTTACGGTGGAGACGATGCCTGTACGAATCGCGGATGGTGAAATGAAGACTTTGGGGGGGCAAGGAGACTGCCTTGGTTAAAGTGGTTTGGCTAGGAGCTGCTGGTGAAAGCATGACTTGGGAGTTGAAGAGCAAGATGTGAGACTCCTATCCTGAATTGTTTGATTGAAGTAAATTTTTGAGGACGAAAATATTCTAAGTGGGGGAGAGTTGTAACGCCCATAATTTAATTAATTATTTAATTAAATTATTTTTGGAATATTTGTGAAGAAGTGTTATTATAATTGGATTTATTTTATTAAATGGAGAAATAATAATATATTTGAGGTATTATATTATTGGGTGGTGAAATAATATTATAAGTTAATATTATTTAATGTGGGCCTATATGGTGTGAGTGGAAGTAATAAGGGGGTGTAGGTTTTGAGCCCAATAAGGAATAATATAATAATATTAGGTTATTTTATTATTTGTGAGAAGAATAGAAGGAGGAAGCAGTAAGGAGAGAAAATAAGGATTTGAGGAGAACGTGAAGCTGCTGGAAATAGAAGGAAACGACAAGAACAAAGATTCAACCCGGAAGATTGTAGAGCGACCTTCAATCCAAGGTAAGGGTGGGGTTCTGACTTTATAATTGGGTTCATGATGTTTGATATGTGGGTTTAGAGGATTGCTGTTTTTGTTATTGAATTGAATGATGTATGATGAAGATTGATGAATTCTTGATGAATAATGATGTTATTATGTTGATTAATCGATGGAGTAATAGAGTGTAATATTAGGTGATGAATTATCATGACCATAATAAGATTTTTAGGGCTGTAGTATGATTCCCGTAGAAAAATTACAGAAGAAAAAGCAGAAATTATGCAGACTGTAGCAGGATGTGTCGACCTCAAGCTGGATAAGTCGATACATGGGCGATGTTAGACTCAGAATGAGTCGATACATGCAGGGCTTGCATCGATACATGATAGTTGCAAGACTGAGGATGAGTCGATCGGTGAGAAGCATGTGTCGATACATGATGTGATTTGAAGCAGGATGAGTCGATCCATGAGGAGGATGTGTCGACTCATACTGTGCAGGAGAAGCATTACGCGTCGATCCATGGAGGGCTTGCGTCGATGCATGATAAGTACAAGACTCAGTATGAGTCGACACGAAGAGAGGATGTGTCGATACATGAGTATGTGAGACTCAGGATGAGTCAACCGGTGTGATGCATGTGTCGATACATGTTGCATTTTGAAGTCAGGATGAGTCGATCCATAGGGTTTTGCGTCAACTCATGTTGTACAGGTGAAGTAGTTTGCGTCGATCCATAGAGTTTCGTGTCGATACATAACGTCTGGTTTTTGACAGAATTGGCTTTTAGTTGCTGCAACTTGAGTTTTAGGATGCTATTTAAGATGCCGTTCGAAGCGTTAATTAGCTAACGCGATGAACTTTTTTCTAGATGATTCAAATGATGATGAAGAGGTGTAATCCTAGTAACCAATCTAAGATTTAGAATTAATTCCCGTAGATGACCGTTGTGCTGATTTTTGGACAGAACGATGAATATGAGATGTTAGAGACTGCCGTTAGGAATACGACATTAGGATTAGTGACAATAATGATGTACAGTAGCAGAATAACAGTAGGGATTATTGTAGTATTGATATATAACTGAGTTAATAGTGAGATGTGGTTATTAAAGTTGTGTTTGATAGTTATGATGAACCAATGACGTTGGATAAATAAGTGATGCTTAATAAATTATTTTGAGATGTTTATGAGATGCTGTAATTGAGATGTTTTGAGATGTTTATGAGATGTTGTTATTTTGATATGATTGAGATGTTGTTGTTCTGAGATGTTTATGAGATGTTGTGTTTTGAGATGATTGAGATGTTGATATTACATTCATGAAGAGTCGCATACATTGCATTTTTGAGATGGAGCTTATGCTCGTTGAGATGGCCTGGATTGGCAAATTTTAAGATGAAGGCTATGCCTTGTTGATGTCCCTATTAATTGGCAGATTTTTGAGATGGGAGTTCTGCTCCAATGGTACCACATGCATTTTCATAGTTTTGAGTCGCATTATATGATTGAGTAATGAAGTGTATTTGATGTTGATGAATGAGTATATATGTTGTAATTATTGTTGATTATGAGATGAGAAGTGGTGATATTATTGATCTAATTTAATATATTAATTATCACGCGCTTTATTATATTGTTAGATATCTCACCCCTTCTGTTTGAATGTTGCCCTTATGTTGGTAACGTGCAGATAATCGCGAGTGAAGGATGTATACCTTCAATAGTTCGAGTCAGTGTCATTGCTCTGATATGTAACACTCGGGGGGATGAAGGTTTTCTGATTTTTGATTGTTGATTTTCAGTTGTTGACTTTTAAATTGAATTATTATTAATTACGATATGTTTTGAAGTTGATGTTTCATTTAGAGATGTTATTGAAGAATTCCGTTGCGTAGTTGTTGAATTATTTTATTAAAGATGCTATGTTTGATGGTTCATCCGATGTTTTATTAAAAGTGTTATATATCCATGATGAATGCAATGAATTTGCTAGAAGAATTTGTGACGTCCCGATTCGTTTGTATGAATGAAATTTTATAACTCTGATTTATTTTGCATAATTTGCTTGGGGTAGAATTGGGGTGTTACACATACCATGGCTAAGAAGATCCTACGGGCAAGATACTACTGGTCCACTATGGAAGCAGATTGTTATCAGCACTCCCGAACTTCTCATAAGTGCCAAATCTACGCTGATAAGGTGCATGTGCCTCCGGTTCTGTTGAACGTCTTGACAACTCCGTGGCCTTTTGCAATGTGGGGCATTGACATGATCGGAGAAATCAAGCCTACCGCTTCCAATGGACATCGCTTCATCCTGGTGGCCATAGATTACTTCACAAAATGGGTTGAGGCGGCCTCTTTTGCTACTTTGACCAAGAACATTGTGGCGCGGTTCATCAGGCATAACCTGATCTGTCAGTATGGTGTGCCAGAGAGAATTATTACTAAAAATGGTACAAATCTCAACAACACGATGATCACCGAGCTCTATAAAAAATTCAAGATACAACATCATAACTCTTCTCCCTATCAGCCGCAGATGAATGGCGATGTTGAAGTGGCCAACAAGAACATCAAGAAGATTATACAGAAGATGGCTCTGACATACAAAGACTGGCATGAGATGTTACCATTTGCTCTTCATGGGTATCGTACCTCAGCACGGACGTCGACAGGGGAAACACCGTACTCTCTGGTATATGGCATGGAGGCAGTCCTACCTATCAAAGTCCAAATTCCTTCATTAAGGATTATGAAAGATGCGAGTTTGAATGAAGACAACTGGATCCAGACCCGACTTGATCAATTAAATCTGATCGACGAGAAGAGACTTACTGCTATCTGTCATGGTCAGACTTATCAAAAGCAAATGATCAAGGCTTTTAACAAGAAATTCAGACGTCGAGAATATCAAGTCGGGGATCTGGTAATCAAGCGCATTATACTGCCACAAGGTGATCCCAGGGGAAAATGAACTCCCACCTACGAAGGACCATTTGTGATTAAAAACATTTTCTCAGGCGGAGCCATGATTCTAACCACCATGGACAGTGACGACCTTCCTCACCCTGTCAATGCAGACATGGTGAAAAGATACTACGCATGATAAAAGACCCGCTAGATTGACTGGCCTAGGAAGAAATAAGAGCTTCCCGGTGAACCAAAAGGGTTCAGGTAAAAGTAAGGGATGAAAATGAAAAATCTGTACACCCAGCAAGCCGAAAAACTGAAAAGGCGGTTTGGGCAAAAAAGGGTATCCCGGTGGACTGAAAACCCGAAAGGGCAGTCCAGGAAAAAGTTAGGGATGTAAAGTGTATCACTATGTCCCATTGGATCATCTTACGACCAGACCACAGAATCAATTGTCAAGCTCGAACGGCACCGATCAATCTAATCAGCTTCGGACAAGCAGCGGAGTGATGAGACGCTCAAAGACATAGGGGCAATAGCGGAGTTGGAACCCAATGGGATTGTTGCATATAGATGTTTTTTTTCTTTTTTACACAAAATTGTATAGTTTTTACGGCAGCGTTCTCTTACTAGAACGTTAGTCCCCTTGTATAAAAACGCATATTACAGGCCAACTTCGAAAATTAATACAAATCAATTTTACAGAACTATTTGTTTTTATTTTTCTGTTTTGTTTTGCAAGAACGTCCAATGGTTTATTCTTGACATATGCATTTATATATGATTGCTGCTCATATACATTTACATAAGAAACGAAGAGACAATTGCTCGTAACTTAAATAACAGGGAAAAAAAATAAGAAATGTCGAACCCGATAGTTGCTCTGTCCAGCAGGTACCAGGGCAGAGACAGCTTTGGAGCACAATCATCAGTACATACGACTTGGTAATGTCTACACTCCCACAGAGTAAAGGTAATCAAAGCATTGATATCAGCTTTCCCATAATAGGGAGTAATCTCCCCAGCCAGGGTCTTTCAGAAACCTGACAGCTATATCCCCCAGCCTAATTTCATAATTGCGAGCGGATCATCATAATTTTTATCTCCCCAAGCAGAGTTCTTTTCTCCGAATACAGAAGCTCAATCCCGGGCAGAGCCTATTACTTCAGCTATAGAAATTCACCTTCTAAATTATTCCCCACAGAGCTACTCTCAAACAGAGTCTCTCTTGACAGAATATTCACAAACAACAAAGAGTAAATCTTCAGCACAGTCATTTCCATTCACCATCCCCAGCAAAAGTAGAAGAACCACAATTCTCCATAACAGTCAGGAATGCTATACTCTCCAGCAGCAGTCAGGGATTTATTTTCCCAGACTCAGACGTGTCCCCAATAGCATTTCATGTACATATATCATGACATGCGCATACATATCACATACATCATAATCTCATTTATTTTGAGAACATCATCTCACAAGGCATTTCATGCATCACACATATAATTAACCATGTTATCTTTTCAGGAAAGACAATTGTCACCAACAATTCCAGTAGTTATACATGTCATATCTGCAGACAGCTAATCTTCATGAACAAACGAAGTAACCGTGCTATCCAGGTTCCTTCTCATAGCCCTACTATCCAAGCTTTCATCCGAAGTAACCCTACTATCCAGGTTCCTTCCCATAAGCCCTACTATCTAGGCTTTCATCCGAAGTAACCCTACTATCCAGGTTCCTTCCCATAATCCCTACTATCCAACTTTCATATTAAAGTAACCCTACTATCCAGGTTCGTTCCCATAGCCCTACTATCCAGGCTTTCATATTGAAGAAACCATACGACCCAGGTTCCTTCTCATAAGCCCTACTATCCAGGCTTTCATCTCGAAGTAACCCTACTATCCAGGCTTTCATTTCGAAGCAACCCTACGACCCAGGTTCCTTCCCATAAGCCCTACTATCCAAGCTTTCATCTCGAAGTAACCCTACTATCCAGGTTCCTTCCCATAGCCCTACTATCCAGGCTTTCATCTCGAAGTAACCCTACTATCCAGGTTCCTTCCCATAGACCTACTATCCAGGCTTTCATCTCGAAGTAACCCTACTATCTTGGTTCCTTCTCATAATCCCTACTATCCAGGCTTTCATTTCGAAGCAACCCTACGACCCATGTTTCTTCTCTCTCATCTTCAGACATCAGTTTATAACACTGTAAGACCTGGACCCAACTAGATGCGGTCAATTTCAAATTTCCCCAGTAAGTCGTTGTGCAGCCTGGACTCTGACCAGATATGCAGTTCACTTCCACTTCCCCAATCAGGAGTTAATTCCCAGTAGAGTAATGGACAACCGAAGCTCCTAGACTCTATTTCCCAGAACATAAGTCAACATTCCCCAGCGAAGTCCTCCTCAACGACAAGTACATGAATTATCGCAAAGGAATCTCTTATGTGACTGATATCCATTCTAGATGGCATCTTTTAGCCCATCTCCGACGACTCTCCGTCGCCTTCCAAATGGCATCTGTAATCCCATTCCCGATATTACCGATCAGTATTACTTCATGCGAGTACAAGTTTATGGGCACTCTAGTGTTCAATCATCTTCCACCTTCAAATCATGAAAGGCAGACCAACCAATCTACATCCTCAGGTTTAAGAAGATTGAACAGGGGAAGATGTTGTACCCCAAAATTTTCCCTCTCATTTTACTCAAAACATACTTATTGAAGTCCTCAACTTGCCCAAGGAGGCCCAAGGATTGATCAGACAAATGCTCTCCTAAGACAATGAACCTCAAACTAGGGTTTCCATTTTCATCAAGATGGGTGAACTCCAAAGTTCTCAAATCTTCTCCATGGTATTAATATGGTCTCAAGATCATCCATGTCAAGTTTCATGCCTTGCACAAGAAGTTTGCTCAGTCAACTGCTCAGATGCTTGAAAATCAACTTTATTAGGTCAAAAGTCAATTATGGCCCATATACAGTCATACTTTAAGATTTTTGGTCAAAATCAACATTTTGAAGTGATATCCATCATTTGATCAAGGGTTGATCATGATTCCCCAAGGAATTCTCCTAATTCATCAAAACTCAAAAGTTGCTAAATTAGGGTTTCTTAGGAAAAGTCAACCAAACTTTGACCAGGCATAACTTTCTCATATTTTATCAGAAATTTTCCATCCAAGTCTAATTTTGAAGAGAATCCAATTCCCTACAACTCATCTTTAGCCCTCAAGTTCAAGAAATTCACTCATGAAAAGATATAAATTCATACATTATGGGTCCTTTTCAAAAGTCAACAAAAACACCTTTTGGGTCAAAGCTTCTTACATGAACATGGAGGATCCAATTGAGATAAAAACAAAGAGGTTGCTTAGGGGACATCCTAAGCTTTCTAAAAAGTCAAAGAACATCCTTTTAGGGTTAAAATTGAGATAGATATGCATTGTCAAAGTTGGCCATTTTTGGATATTTGCCCAAAGTCAACAATGCTCAAAATTGCATTTTTTCCACATGGGCCCATCTTTTCAAGATTGAATCTCAATCCTAGAATGGTCCATGACCTATGGGACCCCTCATGATTTATTCACTCATTTATTTAATTTATTTTGATTTTTATTCATTTTAAAATCAAATAAATTCAAATAAAATCAATTTAAATCAAAATAAATCAAACTTATGGAATGAGAATTGTTTTGCATTGAATTGTAGATCATGCAAGCTGTACAACCTCAAGAAAATCGTGCCAAGCCATAAACAAGAAGAAATCTCCAATTTTGGAAAGATTGGAATCAAAACTTCAAGGCCATTATTCTTTGGATTCTTGCCAAAAGTATTGACCTAATTGGTTTCAATACATATACTGAAGCTTGTTGAACCCTAGAGGAGAGAATTTTCGTGTGCAGCCTGCCTCCAAAGCAAGAAATAAAACTCAATTTTTTTGTCAAAAAGTGGAAGACCTATCTTCTTCCACAGGCCAGTTCAAGGCATTCTGAAGGTCAAATCTTATTCCTGGACGTTCATTGGGGAGATAGCAAGCATTATCAAGGTCTGAAGCATCAAGAACCGCGCGCTAGCTACATCACGGTTTGTTCATGCTTTTGAAATTGGTTTTTGCAATTCACGCATGATAAATGAGTTATAAGTATATATTCATGTTTGTATCATCCTTTAGAATGTGTTTGCATATTTAACTGCATGTTTTTGTGCCTGTTGGATGAAACGCCATTGTTAGGGTTTACAAGGTCATTTTAGGGCTTTCAAATGCAGGAACGATTGGATCTCAAGATGGATACTATCATGAACAGAGGATCGAACCCAATTGATCCATGATCCTTAATCTAATTTATATTGCCTGGACATGATTTTTGAGATGCGCAGGTTGTAGCTATGGCCAACGTCCGTAGGTAAAGGTCTTTACCTAAGAGAACAGTCCCAGTGAGGAAGATGAAGGCGTGGCGGCATACCATTGGCTTGTTTAAAAATTCACGCATTTTCTTAGGCATATCATTATGTTTGTATTATATCTATTTTATGTGATTATGTGTATAACTAACAATCCAGCTCAGATGGCAAAGAGAGAGGTCTTAGGGCGTTCATGTGTAGGAGGTCAGGGGTTCGATCCCTGCCTCCTACATTTTATTTTCCCTAATATTTGCTTGCAGATCCTGTGCCTTAGGCTCCAACGTGTCCACCATACACCCTCCAAATCCAGCCAGTGGATCAGCTTCAGATCCAGATCTAACGTCCAGTGGAGAGAAGTCCATGATGCACCTTCAAACATGGCCAACACTGGATCCAAACGCAGGGTGGGCTTGCAAGGAAATCTGGGCTTGAAATTCCAGTTCATACCCCCCAATTTGCTTCTCACAATCAGGCCAAAATCTTTTTCTTTTTTTATTTCTTTTATTTTATTATTTGTTTTAATTGTTTTTGTACAAAATCATTTTTATTATTAAATCATAAAATCAGAAAACTATAAAAAAATATTAGGTTTAGTCTTTTTTTCATAAATTATTATTTGCATTTAATTAATTAGTTTAATTAGGTTAACTTAAACATTTTTTGTAATTAAAATTTAATAGAAATTAGGTTAATTTAATTACTTTTTTTCCTTCCATAATTAAATTTAAATAAAATTAGGTTTGTTTTTATAATTAAGATTAATTTTTGAAAATTAATTATTTTAATTATTTCAACATTGGTTATTTTTTTAAATAAAATTAATTAGTAGATTAGGTTTAATTTGCAAATTGCAACTATTTTTCTCAATAAAAAATACAAAAATATTTTTAATTAATTAGATTTCTTAGGTTTCTAATTTGTTCCCGTCTTAACTTTGAGGCGCGTCTTTACTTTCATTATTTTTATTAATTATTGTAACTGTTCCAGGTTTGTAATAGTTAATTAGGTTTATTATTTCACGTTTATCATTTTTCCCCGGTTTTTGATTAAGTAATCCCCTCCCCAAAGCCTTTTAATAGCTAGGGTTTTAATTTCTCGCTTTTAATTTCTGTAACTATTAAAATGCTAGATGTATGGACATTAGGATTGTATGCAAAAGATAAATCAATTTAAAACAGTAGATAACCCTAAATGCGCAAGATAAATGAAACTGAAATTAAAACACTTGCACATGCTCACTCCTAGGATTTTACCTCACTTGGTTGCCTCGGAAAATAATGGTCGTGTCCCTCGAACATAGGGATACCTTAGCAATGACCCGCGATTCAAAATCGTCATAAAGATCATAGTCCCTATTTGTCCCTCGAGTTGCTTATGAATTGATCTTATGATGATAGTCCTTTCGAAATGCTAATGTATCTCTACTTGTTGCCTTCAGAGACTATTTCGTCCCTTCGAACGCCCTTTTACAAATCCAACGACGGAGCTACCGATACAAGGGCCAGCACGAAGTAAACAAAACTTTTTAAAACAAGCACACACAAGCAATTTATAAAATGAGCAAGTACCTAAGAGCCCGTGAAAAACCACATATAGAAAGGATGCTAACACCTTTCCTTTCTATAATCTACCCCCCGTACTCAGAAATATCTCGAAAAAAGGTTTTTTTTTTGTTCTTTTTCCTTTTCCTTTGTTGGATAAAATAAAAGTTTGCGGCGACTCTTGCTTACCGCGATATTTGCAAATACGAAACACAAAACCAGTATAACAGTCGATTCTGCCACCGTATCGCACAGTTCAACAACTTAGTCAACAACTTAGTCAACAACTTACTACAATATTTAAAATCTGCAGTGGCCACATGTCTTTTCTATTTTTCACCACTAACTTACTTTTATCTGCTTTTGTAGACTTGGATTGGGCAGCCTGCCCTACTTCCAGAAAATCAATCACTGGCTATGCAATTTTCTTATGCTCTCCGATAATTTCATGGAAATCTAAAAAGTAATAAATTGTTTCTCGCAATAGTACTGAAGTCGAATACTGGGCACTAGCCAGCCTCATGCGAGATTCAGTGGCACCACAACTTATTTTAAGACTTAAATCACTCATTTAAACAACAGATAGTAACTCTGCCATATACCTCGCTCATAATCCATCATTTCATGAAAATCGAAGCATATTGAGATCAATTGCCACGTCACTCGTGAAAAGATTAAAGCTGGAGTCATCACGTTATTCCCAAATCATACTCGAATTAAATCGTAGATTTTCTAACAAAAATACTATACAGACCGGCGTTCGACACACGTATCTCTAAACTTAACATACTTGATATCCATAGCCCAATTTGTGAGAGCATCTTATAAATAAATAAATTATAATTTTATTTTCTACATATAATTTTAGTGTTTTACCAAGTCAAATATAATCTATAACTGATCACTTAGATTTTAGGATAAATCTGTTATTATATTTTTGTATATAAAGCCACTTGTAAGTTGTACACCTTGCTAACGAGAAATATATTTACTATTATGGTGTTTTCATATTAATACTATGACTCACCAAATATATGATGGTTCCTTTATAAATAGTAATATGTAATTTTTTAATCATTATTTTATAACGAAATGACTTTTCGGATATTAGGATAGATTGATAAAGAAAATTAATTATCTCCATATAGACTACATCCTCAAGGTAAAAACCTCCCTAATTTAGACTAAATGTTGTCTCCAAGTTGGTAAATTTAGTACAAAGTACTCCACTAAAATGAAACAAATGAGGTGGGATATGGGGATGGAGCCATCTAGGAAGACACATCACGTGAATTTGCAGATTTAGTGGCCAACTCTAAGGTACAAACTACAAAGGATTTGAACTACTTGAGTGGAAGTGGAACCATCCTCTTTATTCTATGACAATCGAGAGGGATCAAATGTGGAAATCTCTTACCTCACACTATGTCCTACCACTATCACTCCAATGACTACACCATAATGCACACATGCTGGCTGACATTGTTTCAAAGAATGAAAGATCTAGAGCAGGTGTCAAGCTGCTAGATACTCACTTCAGGGCTTGTTCTAGTTATAGGATACAAATTAAATAATTGATCATTTATAATATTTCTGGTATAGCATGTTATACTTGTCTTCAATCCATGCATCTCCAAGCAAGAATTAAAAGCTCAAACTCAATAAAATTGGATTAAAAGAAGTTTTGGAAAATATACTAGACGGCCCTCTATTATGGTATCACAGGTGTTTGGTTATTTCTTATATAATTTTTTTTTACAATATTAATTATTTTTTAATGGTGCTTTAAAAAAATTAATGGCTAATATTAATGTAAACATTAATTACAATTTTGGTTATTTTATTGCTACTCAGATACATCATGTCAAAAGAAAATGGCATAAAATCAATAACATAGAATTAAATAAAAATATTTAAGGGTTAATAACACTTTATTCTCCTGTAAAAAAATTTGGATTATTTTTCTGTAATTTTTTTATCTTCTAAACGTATAAATTAAAAATTAAATTTGAAGAAAATAAAAGAAAATTACATAAAATTTTAATTTTTTAAAGGAATAATTTATATAAAAAATTATAGACGAGTAAATCAAAATTCGTCTGTATTACAGAAACCTCATATTTAAAGATGTTTCAAGACGTACCGCGGTATGCTGAGCATGAAAAATTATTCATATAAAACTATTCATCGTATAATCATTCCTTATTCTTGCTTTTCTTCGTAAAAATATAAATATCTTCAGCAAAGACAATCAAAGCAATAACAACTATTTTTAGGAAAAACAATTCAAATTATGTCCAAGGGATGAAGCACGGTCATGGGTTATCTCCTAATCCGTGATACAATCAAAATTCTCATCTACTTTAAAGAACTTTTAAATTTGAAGATAACTTAAATTAGTCATAGATAAAAATCTTTATTTTTTCAAAAAGTTTTCATCTCTTAAGAGATCTCGTATCTATTTTGTCACTCTAATTCTTAAGTGAATTCACCTATCAGTTTGGGAGACTTTCGTCATATTTTTTTGGTTGGATCTCTCTATAAGTTGGTCGGATATCTCTAAAAGTCAGGGGTAAATTAATATCGTCTAACCAATTAACTTTCTTGAAAGGATGTCTTTTGATTGATCATATGGTAAATATGAATGAGTTGATTGACTTTGTTAAAAAGATCAAAAATGAATGTCTTATCTTTAAGGTGGGTTTTGAAAAAGGCTTTTGACTCTGTTAATTGGAGCGTTTTGGATTATAAGTTTGTTAGGTTTAGTTTACCTAAAAATGACGTTCTTGGAAGCATGTTTGTGTTTTTTTGTTTGTTTTGAAAATCTGACTATTTTAATTAATGAATATCTAACTAAAGAGATTAGCTTCTAAAGGGGCATGAAGCAAGGAAATGCGTTAGCCCCATTTCTTTTTCTTTTGGATGTGGAATGCCTTAATGTGTCTTCTTCGGTGGGCTATGGAATTTGACTTTTGTCTAGTTTTAAGATTGCCTCTTATGGTTTAGTCGTCTCTCATCTTTAATATGATGATGATACATTAATCATTGTCTAGGCACCAATGGAATATGTTTGGACTATTAAAGTTATCCTTAGAGGATTTGAGCTTGCCTTTGGTCTTTGGGTTAACTTTTCCAAAAGTAGTCTTACTAGTATCAATGTGGGCTCTTCCTTTTTTTATTTTTCTAATGATTTCTTAAATTGCTACCACCAGTCCCTCTCTTTCAAGTTTCGTGGTCTTTCACTTGGTATAAATCCCCAATTAGAGGCTACTTGAAAACCTCTTGTCTCCACTCTATCTAGATGTTTGTTGTCTTAGACGCATATGTTTGTTAGCTTGAGAGGTAGATTGGCCTTCCTCAATATGTTATGAATTTTATTCATATTTTATTCATGTATTTCCTCAAGATGCGTGTTAAGGTGTGGAAGAAAATTGTTAAAATTCATAGGAGGTTCATGTGGGGTGAGGTAAGTAGTAATGATAAGAGCCCATGGGTTAGTTGGAAGAATGTGTGTAACCTCAAAAAGAGCGGTGGGCTTAGAGTTGACAACCTCCACTTAGTTAATCTAGCTCTCATAGGTGACATTTGATTTCTAAGACCATCGATCTTTGGAGGCATGTTGTGACTTCTAGATATGGGATTTAGACTATCACCTCATTTAAAGGATGTCGGGTGACTAAGCTTCAGTCTACCTTGGTGAAGAGGAGTTTCTCTTATAGATTCAAAATCTACTACCTCCTCTGACTGGTTTGTGGATGGTCTGAGGCGGAAGGTGGGATCGAGTATGCTCACATCTTTTTAGAGTGATCTTTGGGTGGGGCCCATCTCTTTTATAGTTATTCTTGATAGACTTTTTCTTATCTCTGAGAAAAAAAGAGTAAGGTGGATGATATTAGTACTTGAAAAGATGGGTCATGGTCTAAAATTTTCATTGGAGGAAATTTCCCTTTGGCTATGAACAAGACTTGGTGGATGACTTAATCCTGATTATCCAGAGAGTTACCTTTAATTAGAGAATGATTGTTGGTGTTGGTCTCCTAGGGAGGTAATTTTTACATTGTCGCCTCTGTCTACTGTAATATTTTTTATTCTCATTATTCTCTTTCTTTCTTTACATGTAGTTTAGACATTACTCTAGATTCTATTTGGTGTAGTTGGGCTCCCTCGAAAGTGGCAGATTTTTTTTGCAACCGAGATAATATCTCGACTAGAGAGAATATGTGCATCAGACATGTCATTAAAGATCATGTTCATCTTTCTTGTGGGTTATATGTTGGGTCTTTAGAGTTGGTTTTCCACATATTTGTCACTTGTAATGTGTTTTCAAACCTGTGGTATAGGATATTTTGGTGGCTATGGAAGAAAGTGTAGGTGTTTAGTTATTGGCATGTATTTTTGGTAAAACCAGGTGTGTGAATGTCATGACTGATGTCATAACATTCTGGTTTATTAGGTACTGGTTTATTAGGTACCTTTGCAGAAAAATAATGGCATACAGTAGCTACTGTGTATGAGTGTGTATCTGAGCATTTTGCAAAAAGATCACATTTATTTCCTTCTACCAAAATCAGTAAACAGGAATTCTGATGTCATAACAAATGCCAAGACATCCTGTACTGATCTAACAGTAGTGCATTTTGGTTAATTCTGAGATTTTTCAGGAAGTTGGCTCATTCCTTCCAGAACAGAATCTCCCGTTGTCTTTGGGTTAACCTAGCTCAACCCTAAACTGGTTGATAAAGTCTTGTGACCAAGTCTTATGGTTAAAACTAATTAACCCTAGCTTTTTGTGGAAACCCTAACTGAAGAAACAGCTGCTATATATTCAACAGGACTGCTGTTTGGAAAATATCTCTTTGGACTGAAGATCAATCAGAAGCTGTATAGTTTTAACTGCTGTAATCCAAGCAATTATCATTGTGATAAGTGACTTGGAATAGGTTTTGTTTGTAAGGGTTTTTGTACCACTCAAAGCTTTGAAGCAAGAGTGTTTTGTGTCTCTTGACTAAAGCTTTGAAGCAAAGTCAAGTTAGGTTTATGTATCACTCAAAGCTGTGAAGCAAGAGTGTTTGTGTTACTTGATTAAAAAGCTGTGAAGCATAATCAAGTGTATGTTTTGAAGAGTGTCTTCATTAATTCATTAGTCAATTGTTTTAAGTATCACTGCTGTGATTGAGGGGGAGTGAGTAGGAACTCAGGTTTAAGTAGAACTTAGATTGAAGTTGCATTGGGTAGGTCTTAAGTGAAGGAGATAAACTGGTTGGTTTATTCCTGAATTAATATCTCTTATAGTGGATTTCCTCCCTGGCTTGGTAGCCCCCATAGTAGGTGTTATTTCACACTGAACTGGGTAAACAATTGACTGGGTTCTTTACTGTTTTTATTTACTGTCTTATAGAAAGTCAGATACGGTATCATAACATTCACTGTGACATTGAGTATCTGCTGCCAGAATTTTCAATTGGTATCAGAGCAGGCACCCTGCCTGTATTACTGGGTGAGATCTAGGGATATCACTTTCTGGCACTATGGACAAAGAAGGAGTTTTTGGAAATAGACCACCCATTCTGGATGGAACAAATTATGACTACTGGAAACCTCGTATGATTGCCTTCTTAAAATCTCTGGACAAAAAGGCTTGGAGAGCTGCTGACAAAGGATGGAACCATCCCACCATAACTGAGAAAGATGGGACAATCAGTCTGGAGCCTGAGGAAGAATGGAGCAAAGAAGAAGATGAGTTAGCCCTGGGAAATTCCAAAGCCTTAAATGCCTTGTTCAATGGAATTGATAGAAACATTTCCAGACTAGTACATCAATGTGAACTGGCCAAGGAAGTGTGGGACACTCTCAAAACTACCCATGAAGGCACATCCAAAGTAAAAATGTCAAGGCTTCAGATGCTGACTACAAAGTTTGAGAACCTAAGGATGAAGGAAGAGGAAACCTTTCATGAGTTTCACATGAACATCTTGGAGATTGCCAACACCTTAGGAGCATTGGGTGAAAAGATGTCTGAAGAAAAACTGGTGAGAAAGATTCTCAGATCCTTGCCTAAAAGATTTGCAATGAAGGTAACTGCTATAGAGGAAGCCCAGGACATCAGCAACTTAAAAGTGGATGAACTCATTGGGTCTCTTCAGACCTTTGAGATGGGGATCAGTGACAATGTTGACAAGAAAAACAAGAGCATAGCACTTGTATCCATCACTGAAGATGAAAACAAGGAGGATGAAGAAGAAAATATTTCAGAAGCTATTGCCATGCTTGGAAGACAATTCAACAAACTCATCAAGAGAATGGATCCAAAGTCAAGGTCAAATGTTGATAACATTCCCTCTGACATTAACAGATCTTATGACTCCAGCAGAAGACCAAGGTATGAAGAGAAGGGAAATCAAGGCAGAGGAATTCAATGCCATGGTTGTGAAGGATATGGGCATATTCGAGCTGAATTCCCTACCTTTCTTAAGAAACAAAAGAAAGGAATAACTGTTACCTGGTCTGACTGTGATTCAGAAAGTAATTCTGAAGAAGAATCTGCCAAACTAGTTACTGCTCTAACTGGTGTTTGCACCTCTGAAAGTGACACCAGTGATGAGGAAGTGACATTTGAAGAACTGGCTGATACTTACAAGAAATTTTGTATCAGAAGTGCTGAAGTCTGTGTGCAAAATGAGAGACAAACAAAGCTCATCATAAAGTTGGAGGCTAAAAAAAGGGCAGACCTTGAAACTATAAGTCATCTAGAAGGGGAAGTTCAATTGCTGAACTCACAACTGAACCAGATGACCAAATCTGTCAAGATGCTGACAAATGGAACTGACAAATTGGAAGAAATCCTTCAGGTTGGACAAAATGTGGGAAACAAGTCTGGACTAGGATTTGTGGAAGCAAAGAAATCTGGTGCAGACAAGAAGATCAGGTCTGATAAACAAATGTCAAAGAAGATGTCACAACATAACACTCAACATCGGGAACAGAGAAATATGAAGAAAAAGTACCAAAGATGGAGATGTCACCACTGTGGGAGGTTTGGTCACATAAAGCCTTTCTGTTTCAGATTGTATGGATACCCTAATCAGAACCCAGGTGTCAAACGTAAGGCTAACAGGGTACCACATACTCCTCAATGGAAGAAAAAGGCTACTGCCCTGATAGCCCACACTTCCCTGAGAGTCTCTGCAAAGGAAGACTGGTACTTTGACAATGGATGTTCTAAGCACATGACTGGAATCAAGAACATTCTCAATCATGTTAAACCTCACACCACTAGTTATGTGACCTTTGGAGATGGTGCTAAAGGTGAAATCAAAGGAGTTGGTAATTTGGACTGCCCTGGAGTTCCAAATCTGAATGAAGTACTATTGGTAAAAGGCCTGACTGCTAATCTCATTAGTATCAGTCAATTATGTGATCTAGGATTCAAGGTCAACTTCTCAAAATCTGAATGTCTTGTAATTAATGAAAAACAAGAAGTTGTAATGAAAGGAATCAGATCTAAAGATAACTGTTACTTGTGGCAGCCTGAGAACACTAATAACTCCACTGTGTGTTCTATTGCCAAAGAAGAAAAAGAGGTGAAACTGTGGCACCAAAAACTTGGCCATCTTCATCTAAGAAGAATGAAAAGGACTATCTCCATGGAAGCAGTCAGAGGAATTCCAAGACTGCAAATTGATAAAGGGAGAGTTTGTGGTGAATATCAGGTGGAAAGGCTTGGTGAAAAGAGATATGTCTATGATGTGGTGAATAACTTTGAAGTTTTTAAAGAACTGTGCAAAAGAACTCAAAAAGAAGGGTGTATTATCAAAATCAGAAGTGATCATGACAAGGAATTTGGAAACAACAAGTTTAATAAGTTCTGTTTCTCAGAAGGAATTAGTCATGAATTCTCTTCTCCTATAACTCCTCAACAAAATGGAGTTGACAGAAGGAAAAATAGGATCATACAGGAATCTTCCAAAGCTATGATTCATGTCAAAAGAATTCCTTTTCAACTTTGTGCTGAAATAGTTGCAGCTGGTAGTAGCTGTTCTCAAATTATCTGGACAAAACAGATGCTCACTGAGTATAATGTCTCACAAGATGTTGTGACATTATATTGTGACAATCTGAATACAATTAATATTTCCAAGAACCCTATTCAGCATAGCAGGACCAAGCACATTGACCTTAAAAATTACTTTATCAGAGACCTTGTAGAGGAGAAGACAATTAAACTGGATCATGGTGTCATTAAGCTACAGCTGGCTGACATTTTTACCAAGGCTCTTGATGCAAATCAATTTGAAAACTTGAGGAGCAAGATGAGTATTTGCCAACATGAGAAATTATAGCAATTAATTTTGCTCAAAACAAGGGTTGAAGGAGTTATTTTTGTTAAGTCTATTTTAAGTGGATTAATCATATATTTCCCAAATTCTTTCAAAATTACTAAGAAGTTGAATAGACACACATTTGCCTCCTTCCACTCTCGACTTTGCAACATCTCTTTTTCTCTCAATCAAAGTTTTCTCCCTAGTTGCTACTGGTTTTCCAAGTCAATCAAAATGTCTCAAACTTCATCCTCATCCAAGACAACCGTTTCATCTTCATCATCTGATCAAGATTCTCGAGCAATCACCTCATGCATGGATTCTGAAGTCCTGGAGATTACTTCTCTCAGAGAAATAGCAACTAACCCTTCCAAGGTCAAAAAGCTGAGAACAAGGCATGCAGGAAGGTCTCAGGCGACGTCTTCCGGTAATCCCTCTCAACCTTCATCTTCTGTACCTAATAGGGAAGGATCAGCTTATGTACATCAAGCAATAGCTAGGCTTGTTACAAGAATCCTGAGTGAGAACCACTCTGTACCAGGGATTTCTGTTCCATTAAATCAAGAATCAGCAAGCCCAAATGTTGAAGCAAATCCAGATGTCTCTGAGAATGTTGAGACACCAAATGACAACATTCAAAAACCATCTGAAAACCTGGATGACATTCAGAACCCTTCAGAGAAGGATGTTGAACCACCTGTTATTGATGTGGATGAGGAATACTCAGACAATGACCTGATTGCAAATATCAACCCTAGCATAGCTAGGAGAATGATGAACATGAAGGGTAATCAAGATGATGCAAAAGGTCTGAACAAAGAGAAACCTGCTGATAAGAAAACCAGGTCTGAAGGGAAGACTGGTACTGTGAAGACTGGAATGTCCAAAGGGAAGGTGAAAGCCCAAGTGCATATTGGGAGTCTCTCAAAACCTGCTAGACAACCAATTACAAAGAAGAGAAAAGAACCTGAGTCTTCTGACTCTGATGAGGAATCAGAGTTTGAAATTAATGCTGAAGACATTCCTATCAGAAGGAAACTCCCTTCTAGAAAAATGGCTAGAGTTCCTGAAGTCCCAACAGACAACATCTCTTTTCACCACCTTGACAATGCCAACAGATGGAAGTATGTTTGCTTGAAGAGAATAGCTTTAGAAAGAGAACTAAACAATGGTGCCATGGATTGCAAGGAAATCATGGACCTGATCAAAGCTGCTGGACTAATGAAGACTGTGGTAAAATTTACCAAGTGCTATGAAAATCTGGTCAAGGAATTTATAGTGAACTTGTCTGATGAATGTGCTGATGGAAGGTCAGCTGACTTTGAATGTGTCTATGTTAGAGGAAGAAGGGTTAATTTCTCTCCATCAGAAATTAACAAATTTCTTGGAAGATCAAATGAGGATTGCCCTGAACTAGAAGTCACTGACAATGAAGTATGCCAAACCATCACAACAAGACAAGTCAAGTGCTGGCCCTTGAAAGGCAAGCTGAATGCCAGCAAACTAAGCATGAAATTTTCCATCCTGCACAAGATTGGTGCAGCCAACTGGGTCCCTACCAACCACAAATCAACTATCTCCACAGGATTGGGGAGATTCATTTATGTTGTGGGAACCAAGACTGAATTTGACTATGGCAGGTATATTTTTGAACAAACTTTAAAACATGCTGGTAGCTATGCTGTCAAATGCCCTATTGCCTTTCTCTCCCTCCTTTGTGGAATTATCCTTGCACAGTACCCTGATATCCTGGTGGCAAGAGATACTGCTTGCAAAAGAGCTCCTGCTCTTGGGTTACACTACAAGCTTTTTCAGGGATCTCATGTTCCTGATATTGTCATAACATCAGTTGAGACATCATCTGTAAAAACTCAGTCCAAAACATCTGATGTTATAGCTGTATTGAAAGAGACCTGCAAAGAGCTGGAGACTAGGAAAAAGACTCTAGAAAACCTAATTGCCAGGTTAGAACAGGAGGAGGCTGAAGGAAACAGAAGGGAAGAGGGTGCTGCTGAAGATCAACTCAATACTGAAGAAAGTAGCTCCTCTGAAGGTGACAATGCTTAAAGGTTGGTGGAGTTGATGCTGGTTCTTGGTGGAGTTTGCAAGTGTGTTCAGATTTTAGTTGTTGTTTTTATTACTTTTTCTGGATGACTGTATAACATTTAAGTACATGTATCTTTGGCCCATTTGTGGCTAAAGAGGGGGAGATATTTTGTGGTTAATTACTTGATAGACACTATATTTTTCTGCAGTCACATTTATTCTGCTGCTATCTATTCTCTGATTGCTTAGGGGCTTTAGCCAAAAATCTGCCAAAGGGGGAGTTTGTAGGTGTTTAGTTATTGGCATGTATTTTTGGTAAAACCAGGTGTGTGAATGTCATGACTGATGTCATAACATTCTGGTTTATTAGGTACTGGTTTATTAGGTACCTTTGCAGAAAAATAATGGCATACAGTAGCTACTGTGTATGAGTGTGTATCTGAGCATTTTGCAAAAAGATCACATTTATTGCCTTCTACCAAAATCAGTAAACAGGAATTCTGATGTCATAACAAATGCCAAGACATCCTGTACTGATCTAACAGTAGTGCAGTTTGGTTAATTCTGAGATTTTTCAGGAAGTTGGCTCATTCCTTCCAGAACAGAATCTCCCGTTGTCTTTGGGTTAACCTAGCTCAACCCTAAACTGGTTGACAAAGTCTTGTGACCAAGTCTTATGGTTAAACCTAATTAACCCTAGCTTTTTGTGGAAACCCTAACTGAAGAAACAGCTGCTATATATTCAACAGGACTGCTGTTTGGAAAATATCTCTTTGGACTGAAGATCAATCAGAAGTTGTATAGTTTTAACTGTTGTAATCCAAGCAATTATCATTGTGATAAGTGACTTGGAATAGGTTTTGTTTGTAAGGGTTTTTGTACCACTCAAAGCTTTGAAGCAAGAGTGTTTTGTGTCTCTTGACTAAAGCTTTGAAGCAAAGTCAAGTTAGGTTTATGTATCACTCAAAGCTGTGAAGCAAGAGTGTTTGTGTTACTTGATTAAAAAGCTGTGAAGCATAATCAAGTGTATGTTTTGAAGAGTGTCTTCATTAATTCATTAGTCAATTGTTTTAAGTATCACTGTTGTGATTGAGGGGGGGGGGGGGGGGTGAGTAGGAACTCAGGTTTAAGTAGAACTTAGATTGAAGTTGCATTGGGTAGGTCTTAAGTGAAGGAGATAAACTGGTTGGTTTATTCCTGAATTAATATCTCTTATAGTGGATTTCCTCTCTGGCTTGGTAGCCCCCAGAGTAGGTGTTATTTCACACTGAACTGGGTAAACAATTGACTGTGTTCTTTACTGTTTTTATTTACTGTCTTATAGAAAGTCAGATACGGTGTCATAACATTCACTGTGACATTGAGTATCTGCTGCCAGAATTTTCAGAAAGTTGTCTTACCAGGTGATACTCTACCTTTTTTTAAAGATTATTTATTCCTTAAGGGGTTTGGCTAGGATTAGAGGTGGATTCATCATGATTTGGCATTCTGTGGTGTTGACTTTATAAAAAAAAAATTGAATAATTTCATCTATACAAGATCTTCGATTGACACGAAGGCCATGAAAAATAAGTGTATCTCGCTTTCCTAAAAATTTCATCTTGGTAGATCGTTGAGATATGTTTGTTCTTTCTCTAATTGACTTGTAAATCCTATTTTATGATTACGCCAATAACGGTTCAAGTGTGTCTTCTGGTTTTCTTGGGGGTGTGGTACACTATTGATGGTAGTTTTGATTATATGAGGCACTAGTGTATTTTTTGTATCTTTCTTATGCTTTATATTCTTTGATGGACTTTTGGTACACTTCTTATGCCAGTTTACTAACTCCACTTAGTATCTTGTACTTCATGTCTACTCTATTTATATATAATTATTTTCCTTTTAAAAATATTAGAAAAACACTAAAGCTTTGATACTCCCTCCTTTCTTTTTGAACCGTCATTTTTGTGTAAAAATTTTGTTTCTTTTTAATTTTTGTTTACAAAGTTCAATGTAACAATAATTGTCGTTTTGTCAAAATTCCCTTAATTATGTATTGCAGAAAGAGAAAAATATAAGTTAATAAATAGTCAAGGGCATTATGGGTAAAAAGACAATTATTACTTAAAAAGTAGTAAACTTTACTAGCTTCATTGGTATGCGGAAAAAGTCAAAAAAGACACTTAAAAGGGAACAAATAGAGTAATAAAAAATATAAAAGTGTAGGTTAGACACATAGCTTAACAACTAGTTGATAAATAAAAATACACATTGTATCTAATACCTAATCAAATTCTAAGGAATATTGTAATTTTGAAATAAAGAGTTGTGATGATGAAGAAGACAAATAATAAAATAAGAAATAAGTGGATGGAAATAAAAAGAAGGAAGAAAAAATGATATATTTTCAATTATTTCAATGAGTATTGAAGTGATGAGATCCTTTAGAAATTCTAAATAAAGAGTGAATGTAGCATATCGAGTGGTCCTCATTAATAGAATTGTTCAAAAATATTCATAGAATTGAACAGAACCATCAAATTGAACCGAACTATTATTAAATCACTAAACCATATACTTTTGTTAATGAGCCGAACATGTGTTTTTCAAACAGTTCATGAACCAAATTAAACCATAGTTAACCAAACCAAAAACTAAAAAAATATAATCAAAGTTAATTAACCAAATATATGGTATGCATGGTATAGTTCAACCAAGAAATTGAAACAAACCTAATGGAACCATAATGAAAATTCAAACAAATAACATTTCGGTTTGAAAAATGACACTATTATCACTTTGATTTGGTTTGTAATTAAGAATTGGTATACCAAACCAATACTTCAGTTTGGTTCAGTTCGGGAGTAAATGAAATGGTTCAATTTAGTTCTTTAAATTTTTTGTCTTAACCATATCATAAACATCCCGACTAATTAAGACTAAGCATGGTGATGAAATATTTTCAAGATTTCAAAATCATGCTCGCATTGGGAGGTCCATTGAAAATGTTGTGGTTTTGTGGGGACTTTGTAGAATGGCAAAGAGTGATATATCCTCTTGGATATAAATCAAGATAACAATGTTATAAAACCAGTTAGACTTTGCTCATTTTTTATAGATGTTGTACTTCACATTTCCACTATGGATTTGTATTTGTAAGAATTGACCTTAATCTCTCTTTGGGAGATCATGAATCTAAAGAATTTTCCTTTTTAAACCCCGACAATGGTTTTTCTAGATTCAGTTTTATATTATACTTTTTGGCGTATTCAAATATTAGTTGTAGGTTATCATAATGAGATCTAATACCTTTAATTTTTATCATCATCATATCCATGTAGATCTCAATGTTGTTCATGTTCTGCTTTACAAAGATTTTGACCATTAGCCCTTGCTAGGTGGCTCATGCATTCTTTAGTCAAAAGGGTGTGACTTGATAATGGAAATTTAGCATCTAAATCATAAAGGTCATCTTTGAAACGTCTAGAGGGTTCGTTAAGATTTGGATGTAGCTTGAATAGACATCCAAGAAAATGAGGATCTTGCACCTCTAATATTCTCTTTACTAACACGTTTATTTTTGGAAATGGATAAGGATCTTTAAGGTTATCTTTGTTCAATTAGATGTAATGTGCGCATGCACATTGTCAATTTTCCATTGATTTTATTTACCATTATGTTGTTGGTCAACCACATCAAATATGGTATTTTTAAGAATGAATCATGCATTTGCTAGATTTTAGATCTCTTGCCAAAAAGCAACTCACTTTTCTCCTACTATATTCCACGTCTTTTATAAAAATGGTTGGATAATATGATCAATGGCTAGGTTACCTTAAGGTTGATGTTGGACATTTATATTGGACTTTATGTACATAAGTGTGTCTTTCTCCCCTGTTTTTAAACCAAAATGGGTTCCTCTCTTGTTGCCAACATAGCATAAATCTTTGCAACTCTATTTTGGTTGATAATCTTGACTTCTTTTACTTTCTCTATAGGTTTTTTACACATGTACACTTTCTTAACTTGGGTCCAATTAAACTAACTAAAATTCTTCATTTTTTTTATCTTAGTCAAGCCGATTTCTCATCTCGATCATAGTTTATTATATTTTTCTTAAGGCTATTGACATAACAATGCCTAGCCACTTGATGATGTGAATTCATGGTGGATATTTTTCCTAATTTCCAAAGTTATTTTCATCTCTAAGTATGGTATTGATATGAAGGCTCCAAGTTTGTTT
Organism: Vicia faba; assembly: GCA_948472305.1. Lineage (NCBI taxonomy): Eukaryota > Viridiplantae > Streptophyta > Magnoliopsida > Fabales > Fabaceae > Vicia > Vicia faba. The sequence goes on from OX451738.1 coordinate 1,524,150,471, forward strand.
CGTATAGTTCTTCCAATAGGGAGGTTGTAAGTTGGCGTCATTGTTTTAAATTGCGGTTGTGGGTGTTGCAATTACGATCATTGCAGTTGTTTTGATACGCATTGCGATCGTTCTAGTGTGAATTTTCATATGGAGGTGTGATACGGTGGGAGAGAACTGACTGTTTTTGGAGTGCTGGTTTGCGTTTTGCATTTGTTTTTGCAAAATGTCGCGGTAAGCAAGACTTGCCACCGTCTTTTATTTTATCCAACAAGGAAAGGAAAAAAGCACAGAAAAATTCTTTTTTCGAGATGTTTCTCGGGTCCGGGAGGTAGATTATAGAAAGGGAAGGTGTTAGCACCCTTTCTATCCATGGTTACCCATGGGCTCTTAGGTACTTGCTCAAAGTGTTTTCAAAATTTGCTTTTCTTTGTATTTGTGGGTTTGAAAAGAGTTTTTGTTTGAAAGGTGTAAGTGCGAAAAGTTTTATTTTTGTTTTGAGAGAGAGCAAGTACTTAAGAACCATCTACCTACTCGAAAAAGGAATCAATCTGTGCTAATGTCCTTTAGACAATGCTATCCCACTATTGATGAGTAGGTAGCATCGTCGTTGGAGTTTTAAGGGTCAATTCGATTAAGGGACGTGTGGTCATTAAATCAATGTTAGGATGCCTTAGCGGTAACCCTAATGTCTTAGATCATTTTTCCGAGGCAACCGTTTCGAGGAAACTATGATCTTTGGACAAGAGGGCGACCTCTAAAACTTCCTATACTCAATGACCACGTTCGAAGGCAACCAAGCGAGGTGTACCCTAAGAGTGCGCATGTGCGAGTGTGTTATTTTCAATTAATTATCTTTGTACATGTCATAGGTTATCTAAGTTGATTTTAGGTTAAATATTTGATCTTATCATGCATTCCCTATTATCAAACATCTAACAGTTAATAATTTACGGAAAATAAATTGCGGAAATTAAATCTAACTATTACAAGGCGTCGGGTATTTACATCGCCAAAAACAACCCTTGAAATTAAAATGCGGAAAGTAAAATAAAGCGATAAAATAAGTTAAAGTCCTATTAAAACTATTACATTCCGGGAAACAATTACATCAATATCATAAATGGATCGCATGCGGGAAAATTAAATCGGACGCATTTTTTAGGGTTTTGACCCTTTTTGAAAGGAAAGATTTTTTTGTTATTTTTTGAATTAAAAGGAAATAAACTAAGTTAATTAAATAAATTAATTAATTAATTAAGAAAAAGTATTTTTTTGGATTTTTGATATTTAAGGAAATAAAAATGAATTTGATCAATGTTAATAAAACCTAATTATCTAAATTAATTTTAATTTATTGCAAAAATATTAAAAGTTCTACCTAATTAAAACTAAATTAATTAAATTAATTTATTTACAAAAATAAAATACAGAAATTAATTTTAATAAATAAAACATATTTTTTGGTTTTTGATTTTATGAGGAAAAAAATGTAATTGGTTAGTTTAAATGATAAAAATAATTAAACAAAATAAAGAAATAAAATAAAAAGAAAGAAGTAAATAGAAAAAACCAAGGGGTTTGGGCCCAGATCAGGGGTGAGATCAGTATTTATGGCCCATTAACATTGCAAGCCTGGTTGACTTTCCTGATCACCTGTACGCCTTTGACTTGGTCTTATGATGGACATTCATTATGGACCACCAGATCTGGCCTGGGGCCATATGGCAAGTGATTGGATGAAGGTGCAAGATAGGCCTTAATTGCTGAAAAGCGCTAGAACACCTGAAGAAAAATATCAAAGTAATATGGGGGGACCTGGGATTCGAACCCAGGTCCCATTGAATTTTGTACTAGCGCCTGGCCACTGAGCCAATGTGTTTCTTTTGTTAGTGGAATAAGAATCAAATATAATATTGGAAAAACAACAAATGCCAGAATTATAAAAAATAAAAGCGCGAAATTATGAATGGACGAATTGGAAAGGGACACGTCATCGTCTTCTCCACTCAGCCCTGGTTTTTTTACCTGCGGATTCTTATCCGCAGCTAAATCCGTATGGCCCTCCTAAAATCTTCTCTAGGCCATGGAAATTAATTCCAAACACATGGTTGTGCTCGTCTCCTTCCACTGATCATGTCCATTTCCATTATTAGCATCAATTTTGCCTGCAATTAAAATGCCCAAAAACGAATACCAAGAACCCTAGAATCGGCTAGGGGGTTACAGGCTATAAAAACACAATCAAATATTGCAAAAAGTTTAGAAATCACACAAGGATCATGACCATGCCAATAATTTGTCAAAAAAATGCAAGAATGAGAGGTTGCGATTTCAAATGCAGGGCGGTGTTTCGAAGGACTTACAGCGCGATTCAGCAGGTATGGAGATTGGTTTTGAGTTGGCTTCGCTTTAGTGATGACCCATCAATAGACTCACGTTGAGTTTTGGCCTTGAAAACCCCTCTATGCTTGATTTCAGTTTCAAGCTTTTCCACCTTTTTTCAAGTTTTTGTTCTTCTGATTGTGCAGCCTCTAGGTTTCAATTCTCGTGCCTTTTCATTGTATAAGTAATATGGAATGAATTAGGTCAAGTTTCTTGGGCTGAATCCTTATGCCTTGATGATTTAGGATTTGATTTGATCCTCCATGAAAAAGCTTCCAAATTTGTTCAAAAACCAATATTTTGTGCATGATATGGCTTGATACGAGTTTGATCATGTCCATGATGATAATTAAGACATGTATCAATAAAAAAGATACCAAGTGATCAATATTTAGATTTTATTTGGATTTAAATTGATTTAAAATGGATTAACTCAATAAAAATCAAATAAAATAGAAAAATTAATAAATGGACACAAGAATGAAGATAGGACATGTGTGTAGTGTGACAAGATCAAATCAAGTGGAAAAAAGTGCGCCCATTTGGCAAAATTTGAAGTTTTGGGGATAGTTGACTTTTGGCAATTTTGGAAAAATGCCCAACTTCAACAATGCATAACTTCTTCAATTTTGAACTTTTGGAGGTGTTCTTGGACTTTTAGAAAGCTTGAGATGTCGTCTAACCAACCCTCTTCGTATAATCTCATTTTAATATTCCATGCTCAAGTTATAAGCTTTGGAAAAAAAAGTGTTTTTGTTGACTTTCAAAAATGACCTATAATGTCCAAATTTGTAACCTTTTTTGAGTAAACTTATTGATCTTGGGGTATGAATATGGATTATAGAAAATTGCATCCTCTTCAAAATGAGCTTTGGATGGGTCATTTCTCATAAAGTATGAGAAAGTTATGCTTGGTCAAAGTTGAGTTGACTTTTCCTACAAAACCCTAATTTAGCAAGTTTTGAATCTTGATGAATCTTGAGCAATCCTTGATGAATCATGATCAACCCTTGATCAAATGATGAAATATCCTTAAAAATGAGAATGTTGACAAAAAATCTTGGAGTTTGACTGTATTTGGGGCACAGTTGACTTTTGCCCTAGCACAGTCAATTATTGGACCTCTTGAGCAATTGACTGACCAAACTTCCTCTGCAAGGCTTGAAACTTGACATGGATGAACTTGAGAACATATTAGGACATTGGGGAGCACTTGAGTTCATTTGGATGTAAGGACATTGATGCAACACAAAACCCTAATTGGATATTGACTGCCTTAGGAGATAGCTTAAATGTCCAACTCTTGAGCAATCTTGAGCCACTTGGAGATTATTCTTGCCATGTATTGAGAAATATGGGAGGACAAATTTTGGGATACAACAGGAGGAGTTTGAAATACAATGTTGAAAAACTTTTAATGTTAAAAAATTTCAAGTAAGTTGAGTTTTAAGATTCTAATATTTTAATTTTTGACGAAAATACTTGAAGAAACATGATTGAAATTGTCAGATGTGGTTCTTAATATTGTCAGATGCGTAACTTTAAATTCACACCATAAAGATACATTTTCCTGACAATATTGGAAGTTCCTCTTTTAATGAATCCTCTTGAAATGATATTAATATTTTTTGTATGAAATGATAACCTCCCACTTTTACTCTGATATTTGTTTTTCGTTCAAGGCTCCTCAACTTCCATTGAGGTGCTAGTGACTAGGGTCTCCTTCTCTTAGAACAAGAACTATCTGAGTCTTTAGATTTTTTTACCTACGTATTTTGGTAAAATAACTTCACAAATTAGTTTATATATATATATATATATATATATATATATATATATATATATATATATATATATATATATATATATATATATATATATATATATATATATATATATATAACCCCTAGAAAACATCATCGAAGTGTCCATGAATCCTATGATATTCACAATATACTCTCCTATTTGCATTGGGTTTTGTTTCCTTCTGCTGAGATAAGTTTATAGAGTTGTAGTTGTAGGTGTCTTATGTACTTCTCTATCAATTGAGTGTAGTTGGAGTTGGATAAGTTATATTTCCTCCTATATTTTCGTCAATCATTTTGTCCTTCACCTCAATGTTATTCATTATGGAGTGATCTCTTGTTGTCCCTTTATTTTGTTATAGATATCTTTTTCACAAATATTTATTCTTCCACCTTTTTTATAGTCTTGCTCAGCGTTTCTTATGGTCTACACACTAGTGGGTTACAAAATGGGTCTGGTTTGAGACTCACCATTGTTGTGTGCAATACCATAACTATGTTCAAGTTCTCGATATTAGGCATATTTTTGTTGAAATGATCAGCTAATGAACTTGGGAACTCTTTCGGATTTTTCGTGATTATGAGAAAGCATGTTAAGCTCTTTTGTGTTCTTTAACTCACTGTGAACTTGGAGATGAACATCTCACTCAATTGCTTTCAGTACTTGATGTATTTCTTTGGGAGGTGTGATAATAATAAGAAGGGAAATGTCTTTAGATTACATGGTAATGATGCACTTAAAAGCAAAAATTTCTCATTGTAGTTTCACTCTAGCATTGAAGGAGGTCAAGTGCCCATATGGTTCCTTCTTCCTTCCATACTTTTCCATGGTAGGAAATCGAAATCGTCTTGTTATTGAATGTTGGTTGGAATCATTCATGAATGGCATATAAGTTACGTCTTTATTTGCATTATTCCTCCTTGATGCCAATAGAGGGTATAAATCCTCACTCTAATCTTATTTTGTGATATTATCATAGTCATTGTCTTCTAAAGGTGTGTGTTTTAAGGGCTTTAATTTTCTCCCAATCAATTTTACCCTTTTTTTAATCACTTGTTTTGGGCTTCTATCGCGCATGTGGTGTTTCCTGGTATGTGCTAATTGCATTATTGATATCTAGGTTGTGACATGCCAAGTGATCAAGAACATTGATAGAAGCACTACTTCAAATAATATATTTCATGACAAAACTTTCACCTCACCCAACAAAAAATCGAGGTATAATTTCAGAATGCACCGTGTTTTTATTTTATTTTTAAAATACTGTATATCCCCTCGATTTTGAAATATAAATGAGGTAATAAATAATTCATAACATGCTTCGAATTCCAGCAAAAGCACTTATGTTTTTAGTTTTGTAAAAAGTGGTGCATTTATTTTTGTTTTATGTTTTATTTGTAGATTAATTGATCTATTCTGTCGGTTTCCGTAATAACCGAGGGGTTAGATAATTAGATCTTACTATAAAAGAACTTGTTAATAAAGTTTTACCCTAAATCTAACTCTTCTACGACCGATCCAAAGTCGTACATACCATTCTTTTGGATGGATCGTAAGACAAAAAAATCTTTAAGGTTATGTGTTGTATGTTGTTTTTCTAACACCAACCTTGAACAAAATATTTTTTGTACTCTTGCAATCTATCTAACATAATATTTTTGTTGTTGTTGTTGTTGTTTTCATCTCTTGCAGCAAAGTCATTGTTATATTTTGGAATAACCTTTCTATGTTGTCAATCAAAGAAAATAATATTATATAATTTATTACTTTCCTCGATTGACAATATTGAGAAATTTATTCTAAACATACTGCAAATTGCAAGCAATGTTTAAATATTGCAGCACACAAAGAAAGCGGTGAGTGGTAAAAAAATTGAAAAATGAAACATTACATGTTACTTTCTATTTTTTACCATTCATCATTTTTTCTGCAAGTAATATATTACCTCAATTTTTTATAAAACCAAGGGAAAAGTCCCTATTTTATTTTATTTTTTAATTAAAAAAAGATATAACATGTCCCCTCGGTTTTGTATTGGAACAGATGGGTATAATTGCTCAGTAAACCAACAACGAATCTATGTCATACATTCATAAAGTAACAACGTCAAGATATTGCCAACGCATAAATCTACAAGAAACCATCAATATCCAATAAGAACACGAACACCACCGCTATATATCTTGGACGCTTTCTTGTGAAAGTCAAACATTCTAATGAAAGTGTTTGCCATGAAAACAATGAAAACATTGATAATGAAAGCTTGGAAGCAATCTCTGATATAGATTGCAAGTGCAGGAAAAAATACGATCCAAGGTTGGTGTTCTTACAAAATATCTTATATTTTTACTAGAAGTTTTTGTTATGTATCTAAGTTTTTTTATGTTATATCAGAAATCGGATGCATGCAAACCATTGAGCTTAAAAAGTAAAATTTTGGCACTTTAAAAATAGATGTCAAGACTGATGTCCCAACACCAAAACACAATATCAAGCAGATGTTATGACATCATCTGCTGACAGAAAACACTTTTACCAAAACAATAATTATGCGGAAGTAAATTGCAGAAGGTAAAAGAGACAATCAATTGTTAACTCAGTTCGGTGCAACTCACCTACTCTGGGGGAAACCAAGCCATGAAGGAAAATCACTATGATAGAATTAGTTTAAAGCTAAACAACTCTAGTTTACAACTTATCACCTAATCTCTACCTTGTGAAACTTCTACCTAGAAACCTTCTATATATGAGATCCACCTTTCACTTCCCACAATCACCTCAGTGATAAAACCAGTCACAAACCAGTGACAAGAACCAAAATAGAAGATTACACTTCCAATAAACAATACTTAGTTTTGCTTAAAATATTTAACTAAGAATAATAACTTGACACACAATCAACTTTTTGCTTAAAAGATCATGAGTGATGGGCAAGTAATAATAAATAATCAGTCAACCTCAATGTATCAAAAGATACATGGATGACACATAAAAACAAACAAAGCACCTAAAGTACTCTCAAAACCCTAAACCCTTATGCACCCACGGTTTTTCATATGTGAATGCTTATTATTTTTATGTTTAAAAAGTCCTTATATATAAACTCTTGCATAATAGAATTGGACTCTTCAATCAAATCCAATCTTCTAATTTTAAATCAGTCGCAAGATCTTCAACAAGAATAGGAACAAATCTTCAAAGTTTCCTAAAAAGTCTCAAAGATTTCTTTTAATAAAACCAAATCAAATATGCATTGTTCCTAATAAAATCTACTTGACCTGCGAAAATAAGTGAGATGTATCCAAAAGGATCTCACAAAATCAAGTCAAATCAGTCAAGTAAAATGAAAGCAACACCTGTTGTACAATTGGCGAAGATGTCAAGACATTCAGCTTAACATCTGTCTAATATTCATGACAGCAGAACCTGTCATGACAGTTGGTCAAGATGTCATGACATCTTGCTCAACATCAGATAAGAACCATTATTGTACCCCAAACTTTTCCCTCTCATTTTACTCAAGGAATGCCCATTGAGGTCCCCAACTTGCTCAAGGATGACCAAGAATTGACCAGGCAAATTCTCCTCCTAAGGCAATGAACCTCAAACTAGGGTTTCAATTTTCTTCAAGATATGAGAGCTCCAATGGTATAAAATGTTTTCCATGGTCCTAATTTGCCTTCAAGTTTGGCCATGACAAATTTCATGCCTTGCACTACAAGTTTGCTCGGCCAAATGCTCAAATGCCTGAAAATCAATTGTATTAGGTCAAAAGTCAATTGTGGCCTATATGCAGTCAAACTTCAAGATTTTTGGTCAACATCAACATTTTGAAGTTATATCCATCATTTGATCAAGGATTGGTCATGATTCCTCAAGAAATGCTCCTAATTCATCAAAAGTCAAGAATTGCTAATTAGGGTTTCTATATGAAAAGTCAACCAAACTTTGACCAGGCATAACTTTCTCATACTTTATCATAACGTTTTCCATCAAAGCTCATTTTGAAGAGAATCCAATTCTCTACAATTTCTCTTCAACCCTCAAGTCCAAGAAATGCACCATTTGAAAGATATAAGCTCAGACATTACAGGTCATTTTCAGAAAGTCAACAAAATCTACTTTTTTCCAAGACCTTTTACATCAAGATAATATATTCAAATTCAAAATTGATCAAATGAGGGATTGAGGTAGATATCTTGGGCTTTCCAGAAAGTCTAAGATTATCATCACGAGATACAAATTGAGCAAGTTATGGCTTGCCCAAGTTTGGAAAATTTTGGAAATTTCAAGAATGGTGCATTGAGAAATTTTGAATTTTTGAGTTAATGGCCTAACATTTAAGGATCAAATATTTTGCTAAGTTTATATAGGACCTCTAATATTATTTTTGCATGGCCTTGTATTTTCTACCTATTATTTTACATATTTATTTTAATAAATATAAAATAAATTGTAAAAAATATTATAGAATGGGCCTTGACCTTTGGGCTATTGATTTGTCTTGCCTAAAAGCCCATAATTTCGTGCACAAGTGTCCAGGTTCATCCAAACATGGAAAGGGAAATATTTTCAAGTTTTGGAAATTATTCAATTTGTTTGATTTTGACATGAAAGCATGCCATTATGACTTGATTCTTTCCATTCAATTGTGTCTCCTCCCTTTCCACTATAAGTATCAACAATGTGCAAGACAAACACACGCACACAGAGCCTGGAGAAGCCCTGCACATTTTTCAAAAAAAATATCAAAGTTGTTAAACTCAAAAACACAGCTCCAGCCTGTTTCAACCCAAACAACAGATCAAAACACACTCTTGGAGGTTCCCTGACACATTTCCAGCCATTATCAAGTCTTGAAGCATTGCCAAACGCGTCAACCAACTCTAACGGTTTACTCCATTTTTTAATTTCGTTTTGTACAATTCATGTAATATCAATATGATTTTACCATGCATTTCTGATTGTTTGAGCATTTGCAAGCTTCATACATTGTTGGATTGAGTTTTTGATGTAGGAAGCCTGCGTTGCCATTTTTAGGGTTTAAAGCTTAGAATTGGAGATTCTCATAACAGCCAAAATTAGCCCAAACTAAGGGCACTATCGTGTTCAGGAGGTTGAACACAGTCGATCCATGGCCTTAAAGTGCATTTTTGTTGCGTATTGTCAATTTCATAGGTTGCAGGTGCTATAGTGACATACCAAAACTGTCACTATAGGTCCAGGTCTAAAACGACAGAGGGAGGAAGAAGACGACGCGTTGGCAGCCCTCCATTGGCTCATTCAAATTCAGCACGCTATTTTTTTAATGCTTCTGACTAGTTTTTATATATACTATTATCTTGTTATATGGATTAACGAATGACCAAGCAGCACAACTGGTAAAGAAGTGCGCTTATGAGGGAAGGGACCTGGGTTCGAATCCCAGGTCCAGTAGTTTTACTTTTCTCATATATTTTCTGCAGATCTAGTGCTACAAGTCCAAACGCGCGCGTCATGAAGCTCCAATCCAATGCCTCCGATATGCAGGTTCACTATGCACCTTCAGAGCCTACCCTCATTGGACCCCGAAGCCAGTTTGGGCTCCCTTTCATTTGGGCCCAGCGAAATCCAAATTCCACACCCCCCATTTAATTTCTGCTGTCCTGGCCCATTTATTTATTTTTCTTTATTTTCTTTTTATTATTTATTTCATTTACCTTTTTTTTTTGTTATCAACAAATAATTGAAATCAGATAAAAATTTAGGATTTAGTTTTTTTAATAATTAATTTTGAATTCAATTAATTATTAAACCTTAACCTTTTATTTTTAAAATTAAAATAAAATAGAATTAGGATTAATTTTATTTATATCATTTTTTTTATTATAAAAACAAAAAAAACTTAGATGTTAATTTTTTTTAGTTAATTTTCTTTTCTAATTAAGTTTTAGGCATCAATTAACTTAGTTATTTTGGTTTGTTTTATAAAAAAATATATAATTAGACATAGGTTTTCTTTTGACCCCATTATATTTTTTTTAAATAAATTTCAAATATATTAGGATAGTTTAGAATTAATTTTTAATATTTTCCTTTTTTTCTTTTAATTAATTTATTAGAATCAATTTAGCTTATTATTTTTTAAAATAAACAAAAACAACAAAAAAAATTATTCTTATTTAATAGTTCTTAGACTTTTTAGACGTCTTTTCAATTTCGGGCGAATTTATTTATTTCTCATAATGTAACTGTATACTGGTCTGTAATAGTTTAAGCTAGGATTGTATCGCTTTCTTTACTTTTTTTCTCCCATTTGGACATGTAAATATCCCCCTCCCCAAAAGCCTTGTAATAGCGTAGATTTAAAATTCCCGCACTTTAAATTCCTGTACATATTAACTGTTAGTAACTAGGAGTGTATGGAAAGACTGTGAATTAAAACATTAGCTAATCTAATAAAAAGACAAAAAAAATAATTGAATCTCAACACACTTGCACGTACGCACCTCTAGGGTATCTCACTTCGGTTGCCTTCACAAAAACAATCATGTCCCTTTTAATAGGGATGCTTTAGCAAAGACCCATAAATCAAAAGATCATAGTTCCTTGATGACCCTAAGTTGCCTTTCGGTAAATGATCTAGTCCCTAAAAAAATTGCTAAAGTGTCCCTACATGTTGCCTTTATGACTGTAAACGTCCCTTCGATTGTCCCTCAAACATCCAACGATGGGGCTACCTACTCACTAATAGTAGGATAATATTGTCTAAAGGATAGGAGGAAAAGAACAAACCTTTTTCGAGTATAAAAGTAGATAACTGTTAGAAGTTTTCTTAAAACAACTTTTTGCACCTACACAAAAACATTTCAAAAAGACAATTTTCAAAATATTTGCTTTGTTAACACTCTTGAGAACTGATACAAGAGTTAAACACAAAGAAAATCACCGCACTAAGGCATTTTCAAAACATTTTCAAACACACAAAGGTATTTTAAAATGAGCAAACCTCTAAGAGCCCGTAGATAACTACAGATGGAAAGGGTGCTAACACCTTCCCTTTCCATAATCTACCCCCTACTCAGAAAACTCTCAAAAAGGTCTTTTCTATTCTTTTCACCATTTCCTTAATTTAGATAAAAGAAAATTCGGTGGCGACTCTTGCTTACCACAACATTTGCAAACAAAAACGCAAAACCAGTATATAACAATCGGTTCTGCCACCGTATCACAGAACTGGCGACTCTGCTGGGGAATTTTAAAAGTGGGGTTTACCTTAAGGTCTAGCTCATTTTAAAATTGCTTTCTTTGTTTGCTTTGATTGCTTTATCTTTGAGGGTTTATTAGGGGTATTCTTGTAAAGATCCTACACCCGGATCTGGGGCACCTTTTAGGTAAGTAGCAATAAATCATGGAGGTTGTACAATGTAGACCGATACGGACGAAGTGGTGGCTACGTTAGTGCGATTCTCTGGATTATACTAATGTTCCTTGAGTAAGTCAAGGATAACATTAGGCTTCCTCATAGTGTCACTAGGCAGTAACTGACCTTTAAAACCTTTAATCGACTCATCTTAGCCATTAGGAAGTAGTGAGATAATCGGCTTTGGTTCCAACCGAAGATTGGTTGATACTCGATGCTACACTCATTGAGACTGGACTTTCGATATTTTTTGGCTGCAACGCTTCGATGCGTGAGCTGAAAAAATTCCTGATGGGAAGGTCAATAATATTGAGATTCCTTGGAACCCGGTTACTATTAATAAGGCAGGTTGAGCGAACTGAACATTCAAGAGGGTACTTACCTTAAAACCTCATGCAAGCCTTTAAACCTAAGGTCTATTGTGTGATTTGCTTGTGTTTATATGTGATTTAAGCATAATCATGACATCATAAACATCATGACATTCATATATACTAACCATGTCAAGGGCATGTTGGATTACCTCTTTGTTGTTTTGTAGGATATGAATTCAGGTCGTAGAAAAACCATACGGATTAACTTCATAGAAATCCCTCCCAAGCTCAAGGAATTGGTCTTGAAAGTTCCTGAGGACTCATCATTCAACAAAAGACACAGTCACTTGTTCAGCTTGGTTTCCACCAGATTTGACAAATTTTTGATGAGTGTTCTATTCCAATTCTTTGATCCCGAGCACTATTGCTTCACATTTCCCGATTACCAACTGGTACCTACACTGGAAGAATTCTCTAAACTACTTGGTCAGAGTGACTTTCACTGGTTTAAAACAACATCCAGCTGCTGAAGATGTTGCCTTAGCTTTGCACTTGAGGCCATATGATATTGATCCTGTAACGCGGTGGGAGAACTGACTTGAGATGTTTTGTGTTTGATCACAAATGTTGCAGTTAGCAAGAGTCACCACCGACTTTTCTTTTATCCAAAAGGAAAGGCTGAAAAGAACAGGAAAGACCTTTGAGATATTTTCTTGAGTTTGGGGGATAGATCATGAAAAAGGAAGGTATTAGCACCCTTTCCATCTATGGTTTTCTATGGGATCTTAGTTACTTGCTAGATCACTTTCTTTTGTTTGAAAATGTGATTTGTGTGGTTTTTTAAAGTGTTTTGAAAAGGCATCATCGTTTAGGCAAACTTTGTAATGATTCTCGTTCGTAAGAATGTATATAAAGTGTTGATCTTTTGAAAAAAATTTCAATTTGAAAAGATGTTTTGAAAGTGTTGGTGTTTGTTTGAAAATAGCAAGGATGTTTTGGTTTTGAAATTGAGCAAGCAACTAGGAACAATCTACCTACTCAAAAGTCTTTCATGTTTATTTCCTCTTTCATTTGACATTGTTATCTTACCATTGTTTGGTAAGTAACCCTATATTTGGATGTAAAAGGGACGGGAAAGGGTCATCATATAGCCATGATTAGCAATGTTGTAAGATATATTAGCATTTTCTTTAAGGGACTAAGATCATTTTGAAAGGCAACATGGATAGCGTCATCGAGAGACTATGATCTTGTATTTTGTTTATTTTTGCTAAGATACCTCACATGCATAATATGACCATTTTTGTAAGGCAACAAAGTGGATTTACCCTAAGGGTGTATGTGTGCAAGTGTATTGGTTTTCATGCTTGATTTGTCTTTGAATTAGGGTTTTCTATTTGTTGGTTTTAATCTTTTCATACAAACCTTAATTACTAGCATTTGTATATAAAGCATTAAATTGCGGAATTTAAATGTCCTATGCTATTACAACGCTTTAAGGGATGGGGGTACAAGTTTATGAATGAGGAATTGCAAGAAATTAAAACCCTAATTATCTATTATAACCATATTGAATTTGAATAAATGTACAAAAATGAATAGATATAATGTACAAGTATGAAAAGGTAAAGGAATGGATTTTTTGTATTTAAAAGTTTTGACCTAATTAAATTAAAATAAATTAATTTAATAGAATAAGAAAAATTAAAACTAAGTTAATAAAAGAAGTTAATTTATTAAAGAAAACAAGTTTTTTTTAGGGTTTTTGTGAATTTAATTAAATTAGTAAATAAAATTAATTAAATAAAAGTCCTAAGTTCTAAATTGATTTTAATTTATAAGAAAAAATATAATAATATAATGATTAAAACTAATTATCTAAGTATTTAAAAAAAGTAAATTAATTTATTAAAGGAAATGTTTTTTGTTCTTTTAGTATTTATGAAGAAAAATAAACTAAGTAAATATAAATAATAACATATAAATATTTTTAGATTTTTATTGATAAAGATAATAATAATAATAATAATAATAATAATAATAATAATAATAATAATAATAATAGTAATAAAAATAATAATAATAAAGAAAATAAAAATAAAATAAAAATATAAAATTAAAGACAGGGGGGTTAGAAAGTGAAACAGGGGGTAATGTTAAGAAAAAAGTCAGGGCCAAGGTTCTGCTGGCCCAAGCTCTACCTAAAGGGAAAAATGACAAAAAAATGTAGAAAAAATGCAAAAGGCAGCGGTGAGGTTTGAACCTATGACCTCTACCAATAATGCATGCTGCCTTACCATTGGGGTGGCTGTACATCCGTTAACTTAACTGAAAGAATAAGTACATAATGTAAAACATCTCCATGACCTGTACTTCGTCTTCAACCTTCAGCCAACCAAACCACATGTATCTCATTCATTTCTTAACAAAAATGGAAAATGCAAACATGAAAGTTGTGCTATTTCCCCTCACGAATCTAACCATGTAAATAACTAAAGTTATAGATCAAAGATGAATGAGAATTTCTCTGGCCCTAATTTGAACCCTAATTTCTCAGAAACTTCAAACTTAAAATACTCTAAGCTCAAGCCATGTAAATGAAAACTAAGGATATGTACAACTTCAGGGTAATGAGGTCTACATTTTATCTTCATAGATGAATCAATAATGATGCTTGTAGAGAGAGTTCAAAGTTAAGGAAACTGACCTCAAAATTGGAAATCATATTCTGAGTTTGAGCACTTCTTAAGGTGTTGTGATGATTAGAATAGCTTCAGTGACCCTCTAGGATGCTAATGCAATGTTTAGTTTGTACTAGAGATGGCTGAATCGTGCTGGAGAAGTCTAAATGCAAAGATTTATTTTTGAAAATGGAAGATGGTGCAAATGGTGTTACAGTCGTGTAACAGGGTCATGGATGAGTTGTATTTGATGTTTAGAAGCTTTAGGAACCAAAAGGCTTGAAAACGCACGAGGGAGATATGAGTTTCAACTTTTTGGTCAGAATGTGCAACAATGGTGATTTTTTTATCCAATTCTAATTTCTTGTGTGTTTTAGGGCTTGTGTATGCGTGTGTTTTATTGCAAACAACTTATGTATATGTATGGAAAAGGTTTGGATACTTGAGGTGGTCAGAAGTACAAGATCACATGTTTTGGCTTCTTGGCTTGTTTTTGAAGTAAGGTTGACAAACATGGTTTCAATGCATAGTACAAAGCTATCTAGAGTGGTTACCAACTTTAAACATGCTTATATGACGTTGTAGATTAAGTTTGTGCAGAAGGAATAAGTGCAAAGCTCAATGCAAGTTAACTTTGCATAAAGCTTGCTTTATGTAAATGGCAATGGTGCCTTTGTGCCATTAATGGAAAATTATCTTGGATAAACCTTGAATAAAATGGATAATAGCTCAAAAGCAAGTGTAATATTATTATTAGGGAGAGATCTTGAGTTTTAGAGGCCTGCAAAGCAAGATTGTGCAGCATGGCTATGGATTTGGTTTATGTTGCATCACAAATTTTTCCTTGCAAAATAACTTGAAACCCCAACTTCTGGCCTTCGAATCTCCTTGCTCACAAATGATCTCAAGGATTTCTTGGACATTTTGGAAATATTTTAATGTGCTTTACAACCCCTCTTTGAATCACTTTTGCAAAATCCAAATGGAACTATGTGAAACTTGGGTCAGAAGTTAGGTCAAAATCCTGACCTAAAATGCTCAAAACTTCACTAAGTGTTTAGTTTCATGACCATGACTTCATGGATTAATAACTTGAGATACAAGTATTTCTAGGAGAATTTGTGTAAAGAAATGTTTTAGATCTCATGGAGATCTACAACTTTCATGTTGAAAGTTTCTTTTGAATCATCTTGCATTATGGTGAAAAATTGGCTTAAAGTTATGAAAAAAATATGAAGTTTTCAACAATTAGAAAAATTTCTAAGTTTGGAAACTTTGACTTTTCAAAATGAAATCTTGACCTTTTTATTTCTTGATGAATACGTTTCATATTTTGACATGTTTTAATGAATTGTAAATTTTGACACTTAATTTTGACCAAAAAGTCAAAGTTTGACTTTTCAGTGTACAATTGACTTTTGATTAGTTGACTGTAAATCAACTATCAATAAATTGATCTTGAGCAATGTTTTGAGTCATGCCATTAGGTCAAAGTGATGCAATTGAACTCTTAATATCATGTCTCAAACCAATTAAGCATTTTCTAGGTCAAAAATCAGAAATTGCCCTTTCTCAATCAAAACCCTAACTTTGACCATTTTGCCCTTTTGATGATCTGATCAATTTTCTTGAGGAATTGTGGTCCAAACTTGATCAAATGACATATATGAGTTTACAATGTTGATATGGATAAAAAATTATGAAGTTTGACTGTAAATTAGCCACATATGACTTTTTCCCCCAATACAGCTGATTTTTAGGTCAACTGCTCAATTGACTGAGCAAAAATATGATCCAAGACTTAAAACTTGACATGAGTAATCTTGAGGGTCCATAATGATCCATGAAAGTCATATGAGGCATCAAAAGTTTAATTATCCTTGTGAAATCTCAAACCCTAATTTCAGTCATCAGTGCTTAAGGAGGTGCCTTGAGCTGATCAACCCTTGT
This sequence comes from Vicia faba, assembly GCA_948472305.1. Lineage (NCBI taxonomy): Eukaryota > Viridiplantae > Streptophyta > Magnoliopsida > Fabales > Fabaceae > Vicia > Vicia faba. The sequence goes on from OX451738.1 coordinate 1,524,166,988, forward strand.
ACAGTCTTGAACAAAAGGAGATCTTGTGAGAAAATACTTGATAAATGAGAGGGAAAATTTTGGAGTACAACATCTTCCCCTGTTCAATCTTCTTAAACCTGGAGAGTTAGATTGGCGGATCTGTCATTCGTGACTTGAAGGTGGAAGATGATTGGACATTAGAGTGCCCAGAAATTTGCACTTGAAGATGAAATGGGAATGGGCTTATAGATGCCATTTGGAGGAATGATGGAGATTTGTCAGAGATGGGCTTGTAGATGCCATCCAAAGGTGACTGTTGACAGAAATTGGACTAAGTCTAAACTTGATTTCAACTGGAAAAGAATTTGAATAAATATTTGGAGTGATTTATCTGAACCAGAAGAAGTCTTGTATGTTGTTTGACTAGGAAGAATTAGAGTAAATATTTGAGCGATTTATCTGAACCAGAAGTGTTCTTTTAGAAAGTATCAGGATAAACCGTTGAGGGTTTTAAACTGAACCAAAAGAGATCTTGAATATTCTTTAACTAGAAAGAATCAGAGTAAATCTTTGAGCGATTTATCTGAACCAGAGAAAGTGTATGCGGGAAAGAATCAGAATAAACCGTTGAGAGATTTATCTGAACTTGAAGAAGTCTTATATGTTCTTTGATTGGAAAGAATCAGAGTAAATCTTTGAGCGATTCATCTGAACCAGAACTGTTATTTTGGAAAGTTTCAGGATAAACCGTTGAGGGGTTTAAACTGAACCAAAAGAGATCTTGAATATTCTTTAACTAGAAAGAATCAGAGTAAATCTTTGAGCGATTTATCTGAACCAGAGAAAGTGTCTGCGGGAAAGAATCAGAATAAACCGTTGATAGATTTATCTGAAACCGAAGAAGTCTTGTATGTTATTTGACTGGAAAGAATCAGAGTAAATATTTGAGCGATTTATCTGAACCAGAAGCGTTCGCAGGAAAGAATCAGAATAAACCGTTGAGAGATTTATCTGAACCCAAAGAAGTCTTGTATCTTCTTTGACTGGAAATAATTAGAGTAAATCTTTGAGCGATTTATCTGAACCAGAGAAAGTGTCAGCGGGAAAGAATCAGAATAAACTGTTGAGAGATTTAAACTGAACCGGCAGGGATCTGGAGAAGAATCAGAACAAATCATTGGGAGATTTATCTGAACCAGAGAAGACGTCTGCGGGAAAGAATCATAATAAACCGTTGAGAGACGTAAACTGAACTGGTAGGGGTCTGAAAGAAATATCTGTTGTGTAGATGGTTGACCAGTCCTTTCTTGGGATTTGATCTGTAATTGACTTGCTGAAAATTTGACGATAATTTTTTGTTGATTGATCTTTCTTGAAAAAGATGAAAAGTTATTTGCATGCAATGTCATGATGTATGAAATGCATGGGGCAATGATGTTCTCAAAATAAATGAGATTGTGTCGTATGTATTTGTGTTGTCAATGTTATGACGTATGGATGCAATGTATGGACCCGTTAATTGTTATGCCGCAGTGTTGCTGGAGTCGGGGAAAATAAATCCACGAGCATTGCTGAGAATGAGGAGTACTAGTCTTCATGTTTTGAAGTGTTGATGAGTTTTCATTTGTTAGAGAAATAAACTATGTTGTGAAGGGGAAACACCGTGTATTGCTTGTGGACCTTGTGAAATCCTGTTGGAGAATCCTAAGAAATTGGGCGACTTTTACTGAGGAATCTTAGGAGCGGTAACTGGAAATTTTGTTTTTTCTGGGATGTTAGAGAGCTTGATATCATTAAGCTGCATACTGGAGATACGTTAGCGATCCTGTAGTGGGATGTCCCTTTTTCCGCTCTTGCTGGAAAAGTATCTGCGGGGGACTTTATGGAATAGTCTAAAGATATTATCCTATTTCTTAAAGCCATTAGTGATATTTTCTGTTCCTCTTGTTTGTTCATTTGTAAACAGTAGTCGCGTTCAAATGCATATGTTCAAAAATAATCATTGGACGTTTTTGCAAACAAAATACGGAAAAAGAAAAACAAATAGTTTTTCACTTTCAAAGGGATATATTTGTATTTACTTGAATAAGTATTTTTGTACAATGAGACGAACATCCTAGTAAGAGAATGTCGTCGTAGAAAATGAAAATTGTTACAAAGAAAAGATAGCTATGTGAAATAATCCCACGGGGTTTCCATTCTGCAATAGCCTTCGTGTCTCTGAGCGTCTTGTCCACTTGCTTCCTTGTCCAAAGCTGATTGGATTGATTAGAACCGTTGAGTTTGTCAGTTGATGCTAAAGGTTGTCTGTAAGGTGATCTAACGGGACATAGTCATACGCTTTAATTCCCTAACTTTTTCCTGGACTTCCCTTTCGGGTCTTCAGTCTACCGGGATACTCTTTTTTGCCCAAGCCGCCTTTTCAGGTTTTCAGCTTGCCGGGTGTACATATTTATTTATTTTATCCCTAATTTTTGACCGAACCTTTGTGGTTCGCCGGGATGCCCTTGTTTTGCCTAGGTTTGTTAACCTAGCAGGTCTCTTATGCGTAGTATCTTTTGACTATATCCGCATTTACAGGGTGTGGAAGGTCATCGCCATCCATAGTGGTCAAGATCATTGCTCCACCATAGAATATGCTTTTGATCACAAATAGTCCTTCATATGTAGGAGCCCATTTTCCCCTGGGATCACCTTTTGGCAATATGATACGCTTGATTACCAAGTCACCAACCTGATATACTTGATGTCTAACCTTTTTTTTTTAAGTTTTGATCATACGTTTTTGGTACATTTGGCCATGAAAGACAGTCGTAAGCCTCTTCTCATCAATCAAGTTAAACTGGTCAAGTCGAGTTTGGATCTAATCCTCTTTATTCAGCCCTGCATCCTTTATGATTCTCAGAGAAGGTATTTAGAGTTCAATTGGTAGAACAACTTCCATGCCGTATACCAAAGAGAAAGGAGTTTCCCCTGTTGATATGCGTGCCATGGTACGGTAACCGTGGAGAGTGAATGGTAGCATCTCATGCCAGTCCTTGTAGGTTACTATCATTTTTTGTATGATATTCTTGATGTTCTTATTTGCGGCTTCGACAACGCCATTCATCTTTGGCCGGTAAGGGGAAGAATTATGGTTCTGGATCTTGAATTGCATGCACAGTGCGGTGATCATAGTATTGTTGAGATTTATACCATTGTCTGTGATGATTCTCTCTGGGATACCGTACCGACAAATGGGATTCTGTTTGATGAACCGGGCCACAACATTCTTGGTAACAGAAGCGAAAAAAGTTGCCTCAACCCAATTCGTGAAATAGTCAATGGCCACCAAGCTAAAGCGGTATGCATTAGAATCTGTAGGTTTGATTTCTCCAATCATATCGATGCCCAACATCGCGAATGGCCAGGGAGCAGTCAGGACATTTAGAGGAACTGGAGGCACATGCACTTTGTTAGTGTAGATATGACACTTGTGGTAGGTTCGTGAATGCTGATAGCAATCTGCTTCCATGGTAGACCAGTAATACCCTGCCCGTAGGATATTTTTAGCCATTGTACGCCCACTAAAATGGGTGCCAAAAGTGCCTTCATGTAGATCATCCATGAACTTTTCTGCCTCAGCCTTGTCTACGTAACAAAGCAAAATAGAGTCGTGGTTGCATTTGTAGAGAATGCCATTGCTGAGGAAGAACTTAGCAGAGAATCTCATCAAGAAATTCTTATCATTGACTGAAGCTCCCTCTGGATACTCTTGAGCCTTGAGATACCTCTTAACTTCATGGAACCAAGGTTGGTCCACTACTTCTCCAGTATCGATCTCGTGAAAGTAAGTTGGTTCATCCATCCACTCAATGGTGATCTGTGGAGCCTCGTTACCCCACTTGAGTTTAAACATGGATGACATAGTGGCTAGCGCGTCCTCTCGTTGATTTTCCTCTCGTGGAAAATGCTCGAAGGTAATTTCCTCGAAATGTGGGATTAATGTCAACACATATTCTTTATAGGGGATGAGGTTAGGGTTCTTCGTGTCCCATTCTTCTTTGATCTGACTGATAACTAAGGCTGAATCTCCAAATACACTTAAAGACTCGATTCCCAAATCTATGGCAGCTTTGAGACAAAAAATACATGCTTCATATTTTGTCATGTTATTGGTACAGTTGAAGAAAAATCTTGCAGTGAAAGGAGTATGAAATCCTTCTGGGGATATGATTACAGCACTTATGCCATTGCCGAGTGCGTTGGAGGCTTCTTCAAAAACCAAGGTCCATCGAGATCCTTGTTCAGGTTCGTCATATGGTTTGAGTTCTTCACAGTTATTTACCATCATGATGTCTTCATCTGGGAATTCCAATTTCATGGACTGCTAGTCATCCACAACATGATGAGCAAGGTGATCGGCTAATACACTGCCCTTTATTGCTTTTTGGATAGTGTACTGAATGTCGTATTCAGTTAGGATCATCTGCCATCTTTCTATTCTCCCAGAGAGGACAGGCTTCTCGAATATGTATTTAATTGGATCCATCTTGGATATCAATAAGGTAGTATGGGTCAACATATACTGTCTTAGCCAACGAGCAGCCTATTCTAGAGCGCAACAAGTTTTCTCGAGCAATGAATATCTTGTTTCACAGTCGGTAAACTTTTTGCTCAGGTAGAAAATAGCATGCTCTTTTCGGTTAGACTCGTCATGCTGCCCCAACTCACACCCATTGAATTTTCCAAAACAGTTAGATACATAATCAAAGGTCTTCCCTCGACTGGCGGCATCAAAACAGGAGGCTCTTGAAGGTACTCTTTGATCTTGTCGAAGGCAGCTTGGCACTCATCATTCCATTTGACTACTTGATCTTTCTTCAGTAATTTGAAGATTGGTTCACAAGTAGGGGTTAAGTGAGAAATGAATCTGGAAATGTAGTTTAGCCGTCCTAAGAATCCTCTGACTTCCTTCTCGGTGCAAGGAGCAGGCATTTCTTGTATTGCTTTCACCTTGACAGGGTCTACTTCAATACCTTTACCGCTGACAATGAAGCCTAGGAGTTTACCGGATCTCACCTCAAATGTGCATTTCTTTAGTCTCTCAAACAGTTTCTGCAAAATGGTCAAGATGTTCCTCTTCTGTTTGAGATCTGGCTATCATGTCGTCCACATAGACCTCTATTTTGTGGTGTATCATGTCGTGAAATAGAGCTACCATGGCGCGCTGATAAGTTTCCCCAGCGTTCTTTGACCCGAATGGCATAACCTTGTAACAGAATATGCCCCACTGTGTGACGAAGGTCAATTTCTCCATGTCCTCAGGTGCCATTTTGATTTGATTGTAGCTTGAGAAACCATCCATAAATGAGAACATTTTATGTTGTGCGGTATTGTCAACCAAAATATCAATATGGGGATGTGGGAAATCATCCTTAGGGCTTTCCCTATTCAAATCTCGGTAATCCACACACATGCGAACTTTGTAGTCGTTTTTGGGCACTGGAACAACATTGGCGACCCATTGTGGATATGAGGTGACGACTAAGAATCCGGCGTGGAATTGTTTCATGACTTCAGCCTTGATCTTCTCAGACATGTCTGGCCGCATGCGACGGACTTTCTGTTTTACCAGAGGGCAGTCTTCTTTTGTCGGTAAATGATGGACCACGATATCAGCACCAAGTCCTGGCATGTCTTTGTATGACCAGGAAAAGACCTCAACATAGTCATGTAGCAACTGAATTAAGCGCTTCTTGACACTGGGTTCTAGATTGGCTCCTACCTTGACTTCTTTCTTGTCCTCTTTGGCACCTAGGTTAGCTTTGTCCACTCATTCTCCGTGGGTTGTATGGTCCTTTCTTCCGATTGTAGTAATCTGGCTAGTTTCCATGGCACTTCGCAATCTTCCTCACCTTTGTCTTCGGCTTGGTAGATTAGATTTTCAAAGTCATAAAAGGCCATAGTAGAATCGTTACCCATGGGATCCTGAGTGGATGTAGATCTGCATTTTGAATGTGAGTGTGTGTAAGAGTATAACTATCTTTGAAAGATAAATGTAGAAAAAGAAAGACAAAGAGTGTAAAGTTTTCATGCAAAAACGTCCATGATTCATTGATGACATATAAAAATGAGGTAACAACCCTTACAAATGGACCGTTGTGCCTCAGGTAAGACACAAGGTTTTAAAAGTCTGAATTGTTTAATTATTACAAGTCTGGCAAAAATTTAAAGACAATTACTGTTGGATAAAAGTAATTGGGACAAATTCTTTGGCTTCCCAGTTTGTGAGTCCTCCGTTGATAGTTGGGAAAATCCATTCCTCCAGGTCGCAGCTATCATCACTATCCTCCATTGTGTTGACTCCATGGTTGCTGATCTTCAAAGGTGGTCCCCCATCACGAGCACGACGAACAACTTTCTTGGATCCCAAAGTGAAACCCAAACCAAATTTGTCAGATTTGTAAGGGATATTCGGGAGTTGGCCCCAAATAGTACACCCACCTTCTTCGATTATTGCCTTGGTATCTTTCAGAGAAGACATCTTACGCGGAGGTCTGGTAATCTTCGGGACTTGGGAAATAGTCTTGGTTAATGCCATGGTTTATGGGACTTCTTCGAAATGCTGAAACAAAGTTTCAATGAATTAACCATCCAATTCCACGTATCTGAAGTAGTTCAAGTGACTGACCATATATTCCTCCTCTCCATGGACAGTAATGATTTTTCCCTTGGTTGGGTATTTCAGCATCTGATGTAATGTAGAGGTGACGACACCAGCATCGTGAATCCAAGGTCGGCCAAATAAACATGAATAGGAAGGAAGAACGTCCATCACGTAGAAATTTGAATCAAAGGTTTAAGTTCCAACTTTTATGGGGATTCCCACCTCCCCATGCACCATTCTTTTTGAACCGTTGAAGGCCCTTACCACTATGTTCTTGGGTTTTAAGGTCAAACCTTCACATTCGAGTCTATCCAAAGCTTTCTTAGGCAGCACATTCAAATATGAACCAGTATTAACCAAGACATGGGCCAAAGTTATGCCCCTGCATTCGACAGAGACATGCAAAGCCTCGTTGTGTTTCCTCCCTCTAGGAGTCAGGTCAGCATCGGAAAAGCCTAAACCATTATCTGCGGTTAAACTGGCCATGCAGCCTTGGAACTGATCAACAGAGGTTTCTTGTGGCTTATGAACAATTTTAAGAAATTTCACCAAGGCCTTCGCATGAGCCTCAGATCACAATAGTAAAGCTAGCATAGAGATCTTTGACGGAGTCTACCCTAGCTGTTCGACTATGTTGTAGTCACTTCTCTTTATAATTTTCATAATTTCTTCCATCTCCTTTTTAGAGGCCTCTGGGATAGATACTAATTGTGCCTTCATTCGGGAAGGCTCAACCATAATTCCTTTTCCCCGAGTCTCGGTCGACTCAGTGGTAGGGGTGTCAGTAGGGGTAACCATAGGGATTATAGTAGTAGTGTCAGCAGGAACAAAAGCAGGGATGATCACAGGACCAGTAACAAATTTTGGAGGAGCAATCTCGGGGGAGAATACCCTTCCACTTTGGGTTATTTTGATGGTTCCCACAATGTTGGCGATGTCGGGGTGAGCTTTCTCAAAAACCGAGTCTTTATTAGCCAGCCAATCCTACTTGACACCATGATAGTAGAAGTCACCCCCATATTTCCAGGGGACAGTTTTATCTGAGGAGTACGGGATCAACCCTGGCATGGTAATTATCAATGGAGTCACTTTAGGAACAGATGTAATCCTAACGGGTATTTTGGTGGAGACCCTGGAAGGATTGGCGGAAATGGTTACTATTGAAACATCCTTATAAGAAATGGTTGGAGCGAGAGTCTTTTCTAACAAAATCTCTTTGTCATCCATCAGGACTGGACACCTGCTTTCAATAAATGACAACTAGTTGGTAGGGATAAACAGAGGTGGAAGCCTTTGCCACATCCCGGAAATAAATCGGCCTTCAACAGGTTCTTCTTGACAGTCAGGAGAGGAGTAACAAGTTCATCAACAATAGTAACAAACATATCATCTTCAACAGTGTTAACATCGCGGCCATGCTTGGGCATAGGAGCCGTGATAACATTTGGGATCTCAGGAGCATCAAATTCAATTTCTTTTGCCTCGAGAAGGTCTTGCACCTTATTTTTCAAAGCCCAACAATTGTTGGTATCATGGCCTGGACTTTCTGAATGGTAAGCACAATGGGCATTAGGGTGGTAATGAGGAGAGGCGGTGTTGGGATTCTTCAGAGCTTCCTTCAAAGTTACCAAATTAGATCTCAACAGATATGGCAGGACTTGAGACATCGTCATATTTATCCGGGTAAATTGTCTTACTGGTCTTTCTATTCTAGGCTGGTTGCTCCGTTGTTGAGTAGGTGTAGACTTAGGAATCATGACGGCCCCTACCGTTTGACGGTGTTCAGTTTTGTCCTGATTCCTTTGAGGGTATACAACACCAACTTCTTTCTTCCTAATAAATGGTTTTCTCACGGCACTGGAGGATGCGTCTTTTTGGATCTTCCCACTCTTAATGTTAGCTTCCAATCTTTCCCCTATCAAGATTAATTCAGTGAAGCCTGCTGAGGAGCTCCCAATTAGATGATTAAAGAAAGGACCTGACAGGGTACCTAGAAACATGTCTACTAGCTCCCGGTCAGACAGGGGAGGCTGGACTCTTCCTGCTAAGTCTCTCCACTTCTGAGCATAGTATTTGAAACCTTCGCTTGAAACCATAGCCATACTCTGGAGTTGAGTACGGGTACGAGTAAGGTTTGTATTGTATTGATACTGTTTATAAAAAGCAGCAGCAAGATCTTCCAAATTATGGATATTGGCCCTTTCTAATTGATAGAACCAATCTAGCTGAATCCCGGATAGGCTAGCCTGAAAGAAGTGGACCCACAAATCTTTGTCCGCAGTGTGAGGTTGTATCTTCCTCATATAAGATCGAAGGTGAATCTTGGGACATGAAACCCCGTCGTACTTAGCAAACACTGGTGCCTTGAATTTTGGTGGAATAACAATCCCAGACACCAAACCCAACTCTTCAAAGTCCATCCCGAACACTTTCTGAATCTCCATTGCACTTAGAAGCTCTTCCAGATGTTTGTACTTGTCGTCAGCCGGAAGATACTTCTCTTCAGAGTAATCTTCTTCTTCTTCCTCTTCAGGTTCTGGCTGGGCAATCACTTCCTTGCCTTTCCCTTCTTGATTATCCTTTTCACTAGATGATGTTGCGAAGTGTAGGGCTTGAGCAATCTCTTCTGGCTTTGGATCTCTTTCCATACCGTTGAAAGTTAGTTGATTGAGAATGGGAATCCTCAAGAGTTGGTATAGTTCTTCCAAAGTTGTCACAAGTTGATGATCGAGAAATATGAAGCAATGGTGTAGAGGATCAAAGAACTGGAAGAGCACCTTCATCATGTCCTCATCAGTGTTGGAGCTAACCAAGTTTAGGAGGCGACCATGTCTTTCGGTAAATGGAGAATTTTCGGGAACCCTTTGTTGTACCCCAAAATTTGCCCTCTCACTTATCAAATATTTTCTCACAAGATCTCCTTTGGTTCAAGACTGCACAAGGTTTGATCAGCTCAAGACACCTCCTTAAGCACTGATGACTAAAATTAGGGTTTGAGATTGCAAAAGGATAATTGAACTTTCAATGCCTCATGTGGCTTTTATGGATCATCATGAACCCCCAATATTACTCATGTCAAGTTTCAAGCCTTGAATCACATTTTTACTCAGTCAATTAAGTAGTTGACCTAAAAATCAGCTATAATGAGGAAAAAGTCAACTGTGGCCAATTTACAGTCAAACTTCATATTTTTTTATCCACATCAACATTATAAACTCATATGTATCATTTGATCAAGTTTGGACCATAATTCCTCAAGAAATTTGATCAAATCATCAAAAGGGCAAAATGGTCAAAATTAGGGTTTTTGACTGAGAAGGGGCAATTTCTGATTTTTTACCTAGCAAATGGTTAGTTGGTTTGAGGCACGATCTCAAGAGTTCAATTGCATCATTTTGACCTAATGGCATGACCCAAAACATTGCTCAAGATCAATTGATTTGATAGTTGATTTTCAGTCAATTGATCAAAAGTCAACTGTATACTGAAAAGTCAAACTTTGACTTTTTGGTCAAAATCAAGTGTCAAAGATCACAATTCATCAAAACATGTCAAAATATGAAACTTGTTCATCAAGAAATAAAAAATTCAAGATTTCATTTTGAAAAGTCAAAGTTTTCAAACTTAGAATTTTTTCTAAGTGTTTAAAGCTTCATGTTTTTTCACAACTTTGAGCAAATTTTTCACCATGATGCAAGATGATTTAAAAGAAACTTTCAACATGAAATTTGTATATCTCCATGAGATCTACAACATTTATTTACACAACTTCTTCTAAATGTGCTTGGATCTCAAGTTATTAATTCATGAAGTCATGGTCTTGAAATTAAACACTTAGTGAAATTTTGCCCTAGTTTAGGCAGGATTTTGACCTAACTTCATGGAACTTTTTCATATAGTTCCAAGGGGAATTTTCAAAAGTGATTCAAATTGGGGTTGTAGAGCATATTACAAGATTTCTAAAATGTCCAAGAAATCCTTGAGATCATTCTTGAGCAAGGAGAATCGAAGAGAGGAAGTCAGGGTTTCAAACTAAAATTATAGGTCATTTTCATGATGAACAAAAATGAAATTTCAATATTAGGCTGCATAATCTTGCTTTTCAGGCCTTCTAACTTGTGTATATATCCATCATTAATGGATTACACAAACCTTTGAGCTTTAATCCAAGTGGTTTAAGCTTTATCCAATCCATATTTCCATTAATGGCACAAAGTGAACACTTCCATTTTAGAAAAACAAGATTTATGTGCAAAGTCAATTCTTGAGCTTCTAACTTGTTCCCTCTGATCACACTCTATCTACAAAGTCAGAAGCAAGTGTGTTTAAAGAATAACCACTCTATCTTAGCCAGTACACAAAACATTGAAACTTGATTTCTCAAAGAATCACATGTTGAGCTTAAACATATGATTTTGAATTCTGATCAGATACAAGCCTTCATACTTGTTGCTTATAAATAGAGGCACTATTTGTGAGCTAGAGGACGAGCTTAAGCACCCTGAAACACACCAAAACTCTCTCAAATCAGAAATTGCCCAAAAACTCCATTGTTGCATAGTTTCTGACCTTGAACACCAAACTCATATTTCCCTCGTGCGTTTCTTGGCCTTTTAGTTTCTAAAGCTTCCTTACATCAAGTGTAACCTATCCCTGACCCTGTTTCATTACTGTAACATCATTTACCATATCCTCCATAACCAAAAACATATCATTTCACATTGACTTATCCAAGCCATTCCAGCCACCCATTGCTCAAGCAAACCATTGCAATAGCTTCCTGGGAACTTGAGGAAGCTAACCTGATCATTGCAGCACTTTGAATCAAGCTCATTTGCATTTCACGATTTCCATTTTTGAGGTATTTTTCTTGAACTTCTATCTCATTACTTAAGCATTGTTAGGCTTGCATTTGTGAAGATAAAATGTAGACATCATTGCCCTGAAGCTGTACATGTCCATAGAATTCATTTATATTGATTGAGCTAGGAGAATTTTAGGATTGAATCTCTGAAAATAGTTAGGTCAGAATTTGGTACCATTCAAAATTCATGCTCATTTCTGAGAATTAGTTTAAGTTGTTTACATTTCTGGAATTGTGAACAAATTTGCCACAAGTTTCATGTTGACATTTTTGCAAATGGATGAGAAATGAACAAGATGCAGGTGGTCCGGCCAGAGGTTGAAGATGAAGTTGTTTTCATGAAGCAGATTCTAATATATATTTCTTGTTTTACATAAGTTAATGGATTTATCACCACCCCAGTGGTTAAAGCGCGCGCGCCTGTCACTATGAGGTCTTGGGTTCAAGCCCCAGCGTTACCTTTTTGCATTTTTCTTATTTTTTGAATTTTTTTTGCAGCGCTTGGACCAGTAGTTTGGGCCTGGCTTTTTTTTCTTCCCATACTCTCTGTTTCACTATTTAACCTCCCTGACTTTTTTTTTTATTTTTTCTTTTATTTATTATTATTATTATACATTTTACTATTATTCTCATTAATCATAAAAATCCAAAATATTTATATTTTAATTATTTATTTTTCTTAGTTTATTTTTCTTTAAAAAATAAAAGAACAAAAACATTTTCTCTAAATAATTTATTTTTTTAATAATACTTAGATGATTTAATTTTAAATATTATTATATTATTTTCTTATAAATTAAAATCAATTTAGAATTTAGGATATTTTATTTAATTATTTTTATTTACTAACTTAATTAAATTCACCAAAACCCTAAAAAATATATTTTTCCTTAAATTAATTTATATTACTAACTTAGTATTAATTTTCTTTTTTTTAGTTAATTATGTTAGTTTAATTAATTAAGTTAAAAAAACCTTTTCATAAAAAACCAAACAAATACATTCTTGCATTTTTATCTTTATTTTTGTACATTTATTCAAAATTCAATATGGTTGTAATATTTATTTAGATTTAAATTCTTGCAATATTCCCCATTTGTAATTTGTACACCCCCTCCCCTAAGTATTGTAATAGCGTAGTAATTTTAAATTTCGCAATTTATCGCTTTATATATAAATGCTAGTAATTAGGGTTTTGTATGGAAAGACTAAAACCAACAAACAACAAACCCTAATCAAAGATAAATCAAGCATGAAAATCAATACACTTGCACACAAACACCCCTAGGATAAATCCACTTTGTTGCCTTACCAAAATAGCCATATTATGCATGTGAGGTATCTTAGCAAAAACAAACAAAATACAAGATCATAGTCCCTCAATGACGCTATCCATGTTTCCTTTCAAAATGATCTTAGTCCCTAAATAAAATTCTAAGAGACCTTGCAACATTGCTAATCATGGTTATACTATGACCCACGCCCGTCCCTTTTACATCCAAAGATAGGGTTACTTACCAAATCAATGGTAAGATAACAATGTCAAAGGAAAAAGGAAATGAACATGAAATACTTTTGAGTAGGTAGAATGTTCCTAGTTACTTTCTCAATTTCAAAACAAAAACATCCTTGCTATTTTTCAAAACAAACACCAACACTTTCAAAACATCTTTCAAAAACTTGAAAACATTTTCAAAGGATCAAACACTTTGTATACATTCTTACGAACGAGAATCATTACAAAGTTTGTCTAAATAATAGCCTCTTTTCAAAATAGTTTCAAAAATCACACAAAGAACAATAAGCAAGTGATCTAGCAAGTAACTAAGAGCCCATTGAAAACCATGGATAAAAGGGGTGTTAATACCTTCCATTTTCATAATATACCCCATGAACTCAAGAAAACATCTCAAATGTCTTTCCTATGCTTTTTCAGCTTTCCTTTTGGATAAAAGAAAAGTCGATTGCAAATCTAGCTAACCGCAACATTGCGATAAAACGCAAAACACCCAAGTTAGTTCTCCCACCGTATCACAGAACTGGCGACTCTGGTGGAGAAATTTTTTAAAAGTGGGGTTACCTTAGGGTTAGATCACATTTATTTGCTTTCATTTTTTGACTTGTATGATTTACATTTTGGTTCTTTATTTGGGTTTTGAATCCTCTACCCGAATTTGGGATACCTTATCGGTAAGTAGCAATACATTGTGGAAACTGTGCGGGGTACACCAACATGGTCTAAGCAATAGCTACGTTAGTGTGACATATTTGTGGGTACCGGTAGCCCTTGAGTAGTCAAGGAGAATATGGGGCCGCTGAGTGATGTTATGAAGCACTAATGAACTTTTAGAACCTTTACTTGACCAACTTGGCCATTAGGACGTAGTGAGATGACCGGCTTTGGTGCAATTAGAAGTTGGTAGATACTCGATACTACACTCATTGAGGTTTGGTTTTTTGGGATATTTCGGTCGCCATTAAAGAGGCTTGCGCTGAAACAATGCCCAAAGAAATAAACCAATAATATTGAGCTCCTTAGAACCCGGTTACTATTACTAGGACAGGTTTGAGCCAACTAAACTTCAAGAGGGTACTTACCTATGAGACTCCATGCAAGCCTAAACCTAAGGACTTGTTTGCTTTGTTTGTATATATATACTTGTACGTAACATCATAAACATCATAACGTCATACTCATATTCACTAACCATTTCAAGGATCTTGGGATTTATCTTTGTTCTGTTTTGTAGGACATGGATTATATTCGCAGGAAAATAATTCAAGTAAACCTTGTAAGGATCCCTCCTCAACTTAAAGAGATATCATCAAGGATTCCTGAAAATTCTCCATTCACCGAAAGGCATGGTCGCCTACTAAACTTGGTTACCTCAAACACTGATGAAGACATGATGAAGTTGCTCTTCCAGTTCTTTGATCCTGTATATCATTGCTTCATATTTCCTGATTATCAACTTGTGCCAACTTTGGAAGAATTCTCCCAACTCTTGAGGATTCCCATTCTCAATAAACTACCTTTCAACGGTACAGAAAGAGATCCAAAGCCAGAAGAGATTTCTCAAGCTCTACACTTGCAACCATCTGATATCACAACTAATTGGGAAACAAGGAGTGGTGTCAAGGGTTTCTTAGCAAATTTCTTGTTTGATAAAGCCCAAAACTGTTGGAACTCTTTGGATTTGCAAGCTTTTGAGGAAATTGTGGCTCTCCTCATCTATGGTATGGTTTTGTTTGCAAATCCTGACCAACTCATAGATGTAAACGCCATCAAAATCTTCATGTCTCGTAACCCGGTGCCTACCTTGCTAGGGGACATCCTACATTCCTTTCACACTCGCACTATGAGGAAAATAGGTATCCTTATGTGTTGTACTCCTCTCTTGGCAAGATGGTTAATTTCGCATCTTCCTCAATTTGTATTGAATAACGAGAAAGGTTCAACGTGGTCACATAGATCGATGACACTCAAACATTCAGACATTCATTGGTGTTCCCGATCTATAGAGAATGTTACTATTCTTGATCGTTGTGGAGAATTCCCTAATGTCCCTTTACTTGGAATTATAAGAGGTATCACCTACAACCCTTTCTTATCCTTAAGATATTTTGGTTACGCCCGAAGGGATGGCCCACACGAGATGCTCATTCAAGGTTTTATATTTGACTACGAGAACGACGATCAAGGTCACTGCCAGAGATTTATCCGAGCTTGGAGGATGTTGAACAAGGTAGATAGCAAGACATTGGGGCACAAGAACTCCATCCCTCTTTAGCCCTACCTCAAATGGGTATGAGCTCGTGCTCAAAGTCTTATAATGCCTTACCCCTCCATTCTCCCAGTAATCATAGAGCCTGTTGTGGAAGGAGATGTTCCATACATTATCCTACATCCTGACATGCCTACCTCTCTTGAAGACCTACAAAGGGATTGGATACAGCTTAAGGGGGATCGAGACACTTTCGAGGCCCAATTCTACACCAACGAGAAGAAGGTTTTGGAACCCACTAGGCAACTTCATGAGGAGCGGAGCCTGAACGCCTACATCGCACCAAAGAGAATGCGTACAACTTTTTTATCTTAGAGTTTTTGTATTTCTTTGTAAGCCCAAAAGAGGCATGATGTACTCAAGCTTTGATTTATTAATATAACGTGTGTTCCTTTTTGGTCTAAAGCAAATTTAAATCTCTAATTTCCTTGAAATCATTGCATATGCATTTACCATTCATCATAACATAAGCAGGTTTTCTCACAACAAGTATCCTCATCTTTCTACTATTTATTTCGGTAAGATGGATCTCGAGCAGACAGTGAAAGAACTGTAGGTGCAGAATGCCCAGTTTCAAAAGATGTTGTTAACTCTACCCAAAGGACAATAGGATTTGAAGACTTTGCTGGTTGAAGAAAAAAAGAAGAAAGAAAAGAAAATAACCAGAGTTCTGAATATGGGAAAAAGGTTCCAAGGACAAGCCAGACAGACCCTAGACTTTGCGGCGTCATCCAGTGAAAAGGATAATCAAGAAGTGAAAGGCAAGGAAGCGGTTTCCCAGCCAGAATCTGAAGAGGAAGAAGAAGAAGACTACTCTGAAGAGCAGTATCCCCCGACCGACAAAAAATACAAACATCTGGAAGAGCGTCTAAGTGCAATGGAAATTCAGAAAGTTCCCGAGCTGGACTTTGAGGAGCTAGGTTTAGTGTCTGGGATTGTTATTCCACCAAAGTTCAAGGCACCATTGTTTTCTAAATACGACGGTGTCTCGTGTCCCAAGATGCATCTTCGATCTTATGTGAGGAAGATACATCCTCACACTACTGACAGATATTTGTGGATCCACTTCTTTCAAGACAGTCTATCCGGGACTCAGCTAGATTGGTTCTATCAACTGGAAATGGCCAATATCCATAATTGGGAAGACCTTGATGCTGATTTCTATAAACAGTATCAATACAACACAGATCTTGCTCCCACCCGTACTCAACTCCAGAGTATGGCTATGGTTTCAAGTGAAGGTTTCAAAGACTATGCTTAGAAATGGAGGGACTTAACAGGAAGAGTCCATCCTCTCCTTTCTGAAAGATAACTAGTAGACATGTTTCTGGGCACCCTGTCCGGTCCTTTCTTTAATCACTTAATTGGGATCTCCTCAGCAGGCTTCACTGAATTAATCTTGACCAAAGAAAGAGTGGAAGCTGGGATTAAGAGTGGGAAGATTCAAAAAGACGCATCCTCAGCTGCTGTAAGAAAACCATTTATCGGGAAGAAAGAAGTTGGTGTTGTGTATCCTCAAAGGAATCAAGATAGAACTGAATTCTGTCTAATGGTTAGGGTTGTCATGATCCATAAGCATGCACCTACTCAACAAAGGAACGATCAACCAAGAACAGAAAGACCAGTAAGACAATTTACCCGGATTAATATGACATCATCTCAAGTCCTGTTACATTTGTTGAGATCTAATCTGGTAACTTTGAAAGAAGCTCCGAAGAATCCTAACATAACATCTCCTCATTACCATCCCAATGCTCGCTGTGCACACCATTCAGAAAGTTCAGGCCATGATACCAACAACTGTTGGGCTTTGATAAATAAGGTGCAAGACCTTCTCGAAGCCAAAGAAATTGAATTTGATTCTCTTGAGATCCCAAATGTTATCACCCCTCCTATGCCCAAGCATGGTCGTGATGTTAACGCTGTCGAAGATGATATGTTCTTTTACTGTTGATGAACTCGTTACTCCTTTCCTGACTATCAAGAAGAACCTGTTGAATGCCGGTTTATTTCCGGGCTATGACGAAAGCTGCCACCTCTGTTTATCCCTACCAACTGGTTGTCATTTATTGAAAGCAGGTGTTCAACGCCTAATGGATGACAAAGAGATTTTGTTTGAAAAGACTCCCGTTCCAACCATTTCTTACGAAGATGTTTCAATAGTAACCATTTCTGCCAATCCTTCCAGGGTTTCCACCAAAAGACCCGTTAGGATTACATCAGTTCTTAAAGTATCTCCACTGATAATTACTATGCCTGGACCAATCCCGTACTCATCAGATGAAACTGTCCTATGGAATTATGGGGGCAACGTCTACTATCACGGCATCAAAGAGGATTGGTTAGCCGATGAAGACTCGATTTTTGAGAAGGCTGAACCCGACATCAGCAACATCGCAGGAACCAACAAGATAACCCGAAGTGGCAGAGTATTCTCTCCCGATATTTCTCCTCCGAAGACTGTTACCGATCCTGTAATCATTCCTATTTATGTTCCTGTTGACACTACTACTACTACAATTCCTATAGTTACACCTGCTGATACTCCTACCACCGAGTCGACCGAGACTCGGGGCAAAGGCATTCTGGTTGAGCCTGTCCGGATGAAGGCGCAATCAGTATCTATCCCTGAGGCCTCCCAAAAGGAGATGGAAGAAATTATGAAAATTATAAAGAGAAGAGACTACAACATAGTCGAACAGCTAGGGCAGACTCCATCAAAGATTTCCATGTTGGCTTTATTGTTATGCTCCGAGGCTCATGCGAAGGCCTTGGTGAAATTCCTTAAAACTGCCCATGTACCACAAGAAACCTCGGCTGATCAGTTCCAAGACTGCATGGCTAGTTTAACCGCTTACAATGGTTTAGGCTTTTCAGATGCTAACTTGACACCTAGAGGGAGGAAGCACAACGAGGCATTGCATGTCTCTGTCGAATGCAGGGGCACAACTTTGACCCATGTCTTGGATGATACTGGTTCGTCTTTGAATGTGCTGCCTAAGAAGGCTCTTGATAGACTCGGCTGTGAAGGTTTGACCTTAAAACCCAACAACATAGTGGTAAGGGCCTTCGACAGTTCAAAAAGGATGGTGCATGGGGAGGTGGACATCCCCATAAAAGTTGGAACTCAAACCTTTGATTCAACTTTTTACGTGATGGACATTCGCCCCTCCTATTTCTTATTATTGGGCTGACCATGGATTCACAACGCTGGTGCCGTTACCTCTACATTACGTCAGATGCTGAAATACCCGACCGAGGGGAAAATCATTATTGTCCATGGAGAAGAGGAATATATGGTATGTCACTTGAACTCCTCCAGATACGTGGAATTGGATGGTGAATTCATTGAAACTCCATTTCAGCACTTCGAGGAAGTCCCACAAACTGTTGCAGTAACCAAGGTTGTTTCCCAAGTCCCAAAGATTACAAGACCTCCTCTAAATATGTCTTCTCTGAAAGATGCCAAGGCAGTGATCGAAGAAGGTGGGTGTACTATTTGGGGCCAGCTCTGGATATCCCATACAAATCTGACAAATTTGGTTGGGTTTCACTTCAGGAGCCTAGAAAGTTGTACGTCGTGCTCGTGTCGAGGGACCACCCTTGAAGATCATCAACCACGGAGTCAACACATTGGAGGATGATGAGGACAACTACGACCTGGAGGATTGGATTTTCCCAACTGTCAACGAAGAACTCAGCAACTGGGAAGCTAAAGACTTTGTCCCAATTACTTTTATCCAACAGTAATTGTCTTTAAATTCTTGTCGGACCTGTAATAATTAAACAATTCAGACTTTTAAAACCTTGTGTCTTACCCGAGGCACAACGGCCCATTTGTAAGGGTTGTTACCTCATTTTCATATGTCATCAATGAATCATGGACGTTTTTGCATACAAACTTTGTGCTCTTTGTTTTTCTTTTTACATTTTTATTTCTTTCAAAGATAGCTATACTCTTACACACACTCACATTCAAAATGCAGATCTACATCCACTCTGGATCCCATGGGTAACGATTCTGCTATGGCTTTCTATTACTCTGAAAATCTAATTTACCAAGCCGAAGACGAAGGTGAGGAAGATTGTGAAGTTCCAGGGGAACTAACCAGGTTACTACAACAAGAAGAGATGACCATACAGCCCCACGAAGAACCAGTGGACACAGTTAACCTAGGAACTGAGAAGGACAAGAAACAAGTCAAGGTGGGTGCCAACCTGGAACCCAGTGTCAAGAAGAGTTTGACTCAGTTGCTACAAGATTATGTTGAGGTCTTTGCTTGGTCGTAAAAAGACATGCCAGGACTTGGTGCTAATATTGTGGTACATCGTCTACCAACAAAAGAAGACTGCCCTCCGGTAAAGCAAAAGGTCTGTCGCATGCGACCAGACATGTCAGAGAAGATCAAAGCGTAAGTCATGAAACAATTCAATGTCGGATTCTTAGTTGTAACCTCTTATCCACAATGGGTCGGCAATGTTGTTCCTGTTCCTAAAAAGGACGACAAATTACACATGTGCGTGGACTACAGAGATTTGAATAGGGCAAGCCCTAAGGATGATTTCCTACTTTCCCACATCGATATTTTGGTCGATAATACAGCACAACATAAGGTGTTTTCCTTCATGGATGGTTTCTCAGGTTACAATCAAATCAAAATGGCGCCTGAGGACATGGAGAAAACAACCTTTGTCACACAATGGGGCACATTTTGTTACAAGGTTATGCCATTCGGGTTGAAGAATGTTGGGGCAACCTATCAGCGTGCCATGGTAGCTCTATTTCACGACATGATACATAATGATATAGAGGTCTATGTGGACGACATGATAGCCAGATCTCAAACTGAAGAGGAACATCTTGATCATTTACAGAAACTCTTTGAGAGACTAAAGAAATACAAGCTGAGGTTGAACCCGAATAAATGCACATTTGGGGTGAGGTCCGGTAAACTCCTAGGCTTTGTCGTCAGCGGTAAAGGTATCAAAGTGGATCCTGCCAAGGTGAAAGCGATACAAGAAATACCTGCTCCTTGTAATGATAAGGAAGTCATAGGATTCTTAGGACGACTAAACTACATTGCCCGATTCATTTCTCACTTAACCGCTACTTGTGAACCAATATTCAAATTACTGAAGAAAGATCAATTAGTCAAATGGAACGATGAATGCCAAACTGCCTTCGACAAGATCAAAGAGTACCTGCAAGAGCCTCCTGTTTTAATGCCACCAGTCGAGGGAAGACCCTTGATCATGTATCTAACTGTTTTGGAAAATTCAATGGGGTGTATGCTGGGGAAGCATGACGAGTCTGGCCGAAAAGAGCATGTTATTTATTACCTGAGCAAAAAGTTTACCAATTGTAAAATAAGATATTCACTGCTCGAGAAAACTTGTTGCACTCTGGCATGGGCTGCTCGCCGGCTAAGACAGTATATGCTTACCCATACTACCTTATTGATATCCAAGATGGATCCAATAAAATACATATTCGAGAAGTCTGCCCTCTCTGGGAGAGTAGCGAGATGGAAGATGATCCTGACGAAATATGACATTTAGTACACTACCCAGAAAGCAATAAAGGGAAGTGTGCTAGCCGATCACCTGGCTCATTAAGATATGGATGACTACCAGTCCATGAAGTTAGAATTCCCGGATGAATACATCATCATGGTAAACAACTGTGAGGAACTCAGACCATATGACAGACCTGAACAAGGATCCTGATGGACCCTGGTTTTTGATGGGGCGTCCAACGCACTCGGCAATGGCATTGGTGTTGTACTCATATCCCCTGAAGGATGTCACACTCCCTTCACTACAAGACTCTGCTTCAACTGTACAAATAACATGGCAGAATAAGAAGCGTGCATTTTTAGTCTCAAAGATGCCATAGATTTGGGGATCAAGTCTTTAAGTGTATTCGGAGATTCAGCTTTAGCTATCAGCCAGATCAAAGGAGAATGAGACACTAAACACCCTAACCTCATCCCCTATAAAGAACATGTGTTGACATTAATCCCACATTTTGAGAAGATTACCTTTGAGCATTTCCCGCGAGAAGAAAATCAGCTAGCATACGCGCTAGCCACAATGTCATCCATGTTTAAACTCAAATGGGATAAAGAGGCTCCCCAGATCACCATTGAACGAATGGATGAACCAGCTCACTGTCACGGGATCAATACTGAAGAAGCAGTGGACCGGCCTTTGTTCCACGAAGTTAAGAGGTATCTCGAGGCTCAAGAGTATCCGGAAGGAGCTTCAGTCAATGATAAGAAGTTCTTAAGGAGATTATATGCTAAGCTCTCACTTAGTAATGGCATCCTTTACAAACGCAACCATGACTCTGTATTGCTTTGTTGCACAGACAAGGTTGAGGCAGAAAAGATCATGGCTTATCTACATGAAGGCACTTTTGGCACCCATTATAGTGGGCATACGATGGCAAAGAAGATCCTACGGGCAGGTTATTACTGGTCTACCATGGAAGCAGATTGCTATCAGCACACTCGAACTTGTCATAAGTGTCAGATCTATACTGACAAAGTGCATGTACCTCCACTTCCTATGAATGTCTTGACTTCTCCCTGACCATTCGCGATGTGGGGCATCAACATGATTGGAGAAATCAAGCCTACCACTTCTAATGGACATCGCTTCATCTTGGTGGCCATTGACTATTTTACAAAATGGGTTGAGGAAGCTTCTTTCGCTTCCGTTACCAAGAATGTCGTGGCCCGGTTCATCAAACAGAATCTCATATGTCGGTACGGTATCCCAGAGAGAATCATCACAGACAATGGTATGAATCTCAACAATACTATGATCACCGCACTGTGCGCACAATTCAAGATCCAGCACCACAATTCTTCTCCTTACCGGAAAAAAATGAATGGTGCCGTCGAAGCCGCAAATAAGAACATAAAAAATAACATACAAAAAAAGATAGTAACCTACAAGGACTGACATGAGATGCTACCATTCGCTTTCCAAGGTTACCGTACCACGACGCGCACATCAACCGGGGCAACACCTTACTCTCTAGTATACGGCATTGAGTCTGTCTTTCCTATTGACGTCCAGATCCCTTCTTTGAGAATCATGAAGGATACAGGGTTGAATGAAGAAGATTGGATCCAAACTCGACTTGATCAACTGAACATGATTGATGAGAAGAGGCTTACGGCTGTCTGTCATGGCCAAATGTACCAAAAACATATGATCAGGGCTTTTAACAAAAAGGTCAGACGTCAGGTATATCAGGTTGGTGACTTGGTAATCAAGCGTATCATATTACCACAAGGTGATCCCAGGGGAAAATGGACTCCTACATATGAAGGATCGTTTGTGATCACAAACATATTCTCTGGTGGAGCAATGATTTTAACCACTATGTATTACGACGACCTGCCGCACCCTGTGAACGCAGACATAGTCAAAAGATACTATGCATAAGAGACCCACTAGGTTGACACACCTAGGCAAAACAAGGGCATCCCGACGAACCAAAAAGGTTCAGGAAAAAATTAGGGATAAAACAAAAAAATATGTACACCCGGCAAGTTGAAAACCCGAAAGGGCGACTTGGGAAAATAGGGTATCCCGATGGACAGAAAACCCGAAAGGGCGGTCCAGGCAAAAGTTAGGGAATTAAAGCGTATGACTATGTCCCATTGATCACCTTGCAGACAACCTTTAAGCTTCGACTGACAAACTCAATTGTTCTAATCAATCCAATCAACTTCCGACAAGGCAGCAAGTGGACAAGACGCTCAGAGACACGAAGGTTATAGCAGAATGGGAACCCCATGGGATTAGTGCACATAACTATCTTTTCTTTGTATCAAAATTTCATTTTTTTACGATGACATTCTCTTACTAGGATGATCGTCTCATTGTACAAAAAATACTTATTCAAGTTAAATACAAAGATATCCGTTTGAAAGTGCAAAACTATCTGTTTTTCTTTATTTTTGTGTTTTGTTTACAAAAACGTCTAATGATTTATTTTTGAACATGTGCATTTGAACGTAACTACTGTTTACAAATGAATAAAAAAATAGAAAGACAATCACTAATGGCTTTAAGAAATAGGATAACATCTTTAGAATATTCCATAAAATCCTCCATGGTGTGCAGCTTAATGATATCAAGCCCTCTCATATCCCCGACAGAACGAAGCTTCCAGTTTATCACTCCCTAGTAAAGGTCTCCCAATTTCTCAGGATTTTCCAACAAGATTTCACAAGCAATACACGGTGTTTCCCTTACAACAGAGTTTATTTCTCTAACAAATAGAAGCTCATCAACTCGTCAGCACTTCAAAACATGAAGACTTACACTCCGAATCCCCAGCAGCCGTCAGGGATTTATTTTCCCTAAAGCATTACAGCAGAATAACTTACATGCCCATACATCACATACATACGTCATTAAAAACATGCATACATACAACATAATCTCATTCATTTTTATTGAGAACATCATTGTATAATGCATTTCATACATTATGACATTGCATACAACTAATCTTTCATCTCTTCAGGAAAGACCAGTCAGCAAATGGATATCCTCAACAATTCACAAAGGGGTCAAAGATTAATACCTGAAATAATCCAGGACAATTATCTACACGACCAGTTGAAGCAATCCTGTACGGGTTTCTTCTCATTCAGATTCAGCTTTCAGATACAGTTCAGATATGCTCCAGATACGGATGCCATCCTGATACTCATTCAGATTCAGCTTTCAGATACAGTTCAGATACACTCAAGACACAGATGCCATTCTGATACTCATTCAGATTCAGCTTTCAGATACAGTTCAGATACGCTCCAGACACGGATGACATCCTGATACTCATTCAGATTCAACTTTCAGATACAATTCAGATACGCTCCAGACACGGATGCCATCCTGATACTCATTCAGATTCAGCTTTCAGATAAAGTTCAGATACGCTCCAGACACGGATGCCATTCTGATACTCATTCAAATTAAACTTTCAGATACAGTTCAGATACGCTCCAGACACGGATGTCATGCTCATGCTCATTCAGATTCAACTTTCAGATACAATTCGGATACACTCCAGATCCGGATGCCATTCTGATACTCATTTAAATTCAATTTTCAGATACGAGTCAGATACAGTCCATTTACGGATAGTATTCTGGTATTCAACCCAACACATCCACTATCTCAGTGTAAATCGACCAGAGATTTATTATGACACTTCTTCCATTCCTGCCAAAAATCATTTTTGATGGCATCTGTAAGCCCATCTCCAACAACTTTCCATCATCTCTCCAAATGGCATCTTTTAAGCCCATTCTCTACACCATCAACCAACACATCACCGAGTGCAAATTTCTGGGCACTCTAGTGTCCAATCATCTTCCACCTTCAAGTTATGAATGACAGATCCTCCAATCTAAATCTTCAGGTTTAAGAAGATGGAACAGGGGCAGCTGTTGTACCACAAAATTTTCCCTCTCACTTATCAAATATTTTCTCACAAGATCTCCTTTGGTTCAAGACTGCACAAGGCTTGATCAGCTCAAGACACCTCCTTAAGCATTGATGGCTAAAATTAGGGTTTGTGATTGCACAAGGATAATTGAACTTTCATTGCCTCATATGGCTTTATGGATCATTATGGACCCCAACATTACTCATATAAAGTTTCAAGTCTTGAATCATATTTTTACTCAGTCAATTAAGTAGTTGACCTAAAAATCAACTATATTGGGGAAAAAGTCAACTGTGACCAATTTACAGTCAAACTTCATAATTTGTTATCCACATCAACATTATAAACTCATATGTATCATTTTATCAAGTTTGGACCACAATTCATCAAGAAATTTGATCAAATCATCAAAAGGGCAAAATGGTCAAAATTAGGGTTTTTGACTGAGAAGGGGCAATTTCTGATTTTTGACCTAGAAAATGGTTAGTTGGTTTGAGGAATGATCTCAAGAGTTAAATTGAATCATTTTACCTAATGGCATGACCCAAAACATTGCTCAAGATCAATTGATTTGATAGTTGATTTTCAGTCAAGTGATCAAAAGTCAACTATATACTGAAAACTCAAACTTTGATTTTTTCGTTAAAATCAAGTGTCAAAGATCACAATTCATCAAAACATGTCAAAATATGAAACTTGTTCATCAAGAAATCAAAAGTCAAGATTTCATTTTGAAAAGTCAAAGTTTTGAAACTTAGAATTTTTTCTAAGTGTTTAAAGCTTCATGTTTTTTCGCAACTTTGAGCAAATTTTTCACCATGATGCAAGATGATTCAAAAGAAACTTTAAACATAAAATTTGTATATCTCCATGAGATCTACAACATTTATTTACACAAATTCTTCTAACTTTTCTTGGATCTCAAGTTATTAATTCATGAAGTCATGGTCTTGAAATTAAACACTTAGTGAAATTTTGCCCTAGTTTAGGCAGGATTTTGACCTAACTTCATGGAACTTTTTCATATAGTTCCAAGGGGAATTTTCAAAAGTTATTCAAAGAGGGGTTGTATATCACATTACAAGCTTTCTAAAATGTCCAATAACTCCTTGATATCATTCTTGAGCAAGGATAATCGAAGAGAGGAAGTTAGGGTTTCAAACTAAAATTATAGGTCATTTTCATGATGAACAAAAATGCAATTTCAATATTAGGCTGCATAATCATGCTTTACAGGCCTTCTAACTTTTGTATCTATCCATCATTAATGGATTACACAATCTTTTGAGCTTTAATCCAAGTCGTTTAAGCTTTATCCAATCCATATTTCCATTAATGGCACAAAGTGAACACTTTCATTTTAGAAAAGCAAGCTTTATGTGGAAAGTCAATTCTTGAGCCTCTAACTTGTTCCCTCTGACCACACTCCATCTATAAAGTTATAAGCAAGTGTGTTTAAAGATTAAACACTCTATCTTAGCTAGTACACAAAGCATTGAAACTTGATTTCTCAAAAAATCACATGTTGAGCTTAAACATGTGATTTTGAATTATGATCAGATACAAGCCTCCATACTTGTTGCTTATAAATAGAGGCACTATTTATGAGCTAGAGGATGAGCTTAAGCACCCTGAAATACACCAAAACTCTCTAAAATAAAAAATTGCCCAAAAACTCCATTGTTGCACAGTTTCTGACCTTGAACACCAAACTCATATTTCCCTCGTGCGTTTCTTGGCCTTTTAGTTTCTAAAGCTTCCTTACATCAAGTGTAACCTATCTCTGTCCCTGTTTCATTACTGTAACATCATTTACCATATCCTCCATAACCAAAAACAGAGCATTGCGGATTGACTTCTGCAAGCCATTCCAACCATCCATTGCTCAATCAAACCATTGCATTAGCTTCCTGGGAACTTGAGGAAGCTAACCTGATCATTGCAGCATTTTGAATCAAGCTCATTTGCATTTCACGATTTCCAGTTTTGAGGTATTTTTCTTGAACTTCTATCTCATTACTTAGGCATTGTTAGGCTTGCATTTGTAAAGATAAAATGTAGACATCATTGCCCTAAAGTTGTACATGTCCATAGATTTCATTTATATTGATTGAGCTAGGAGAATTTTAGGATTGAATCTGTGAAAATAGTTAGGTCAGAATTTGGTACCATTTAAAATTCATGCTTATTTATGAGAATTAGTTTAAGTTGTTTACATTTCGGGAATCATGAACAAATTTGCCAAAAGTTTCATGTTGACATTTTAGCAAATGGATGAGAAATAAACAAGATGCAGGTGGTCCGGCCAGAGGTTGAAGATGAAGTTGTTTTCATGAAGCAGTTTCTAATATATATTTGTTGTTTTACATAAGTTAATGGATGTATCACCACCCCAGTGGTTAAAGCGCGCGCCCGCCCCTATGAGGTCCTGGGTTCAAGCCCTAGCGTGACCTTTTTGCATTTTTCTCATTTTTTGACATTTTCTTGTTTTTTTTTTGCAGTGCTTGGGCCAGTAGTTTGGGCCTAACTTTTTTTCTTCCCATACTCTCCGTTTCACTATTTAACCTCCCTGAATTTTTATTTTATATTATTTTTATTATTTTTTTCTTTTATTTATTATTATTATACATTATTATTATTATTATTATTATTATTATTATTATTATTATTATTATTTTCATTAATCATAAAAATCCAAAATATTTATATTTTAATTATTTATTTTTCTTAGTTTATTTTTCTTTACAAAAATAAAAGAACAAAAACATTTTCTCTAAATAATTTCTTTTTTTAATAATACTTAGATGATTTAATTTTAAATATTATTATATTATTTTTTATAACTTAAAATCAATTTAGAATTTAGGATCTTTTATTTAATTATTTTTATTTACTAACTTAATTAAATTCACCAAAACCCTAAAAAATATACTTTTCCTTAAATTAATTTATTTTACTAACTTAATATTAATTTTCTTTTTTTAGTTAATCATGTTAGTTTAATTAATTAAGTTAAAAAACTCTTTTCATAAAAAACCAAACAAAAATCATGTTTCTTTACATTTACATTCTTGCATTTTTATCTTTATTTTTGTACATTTATACAAAATTCAATATGGTTGTAATATTTATTTAGATTAAAATTATTGCAATATTCCACATTTGTAATTTGTACACCCCTCCCCTAAGTATTGTAATAGCGTAGTAATACTAAATTTCGCAATTTATCGCTTTATATATAAATGCTAGTAATCAGGGTTTTGTATGGAAAGACTAAAACCAACAAACAGCAAACCCTAATCAAATATAAATCAAGCATGAAAATCAGTACACTTGCACACAAACACCCCTAGGGTAAACCCATTTTGTTGCCTTACCAAAATAGCCATATTATGCATGTGATGTATCCTAGCAAAAACAAATAAAATACAAGATCATAGTCCCTCGATGATGCTATCCATGTTGCCTTTCAAAATGATCTTAGTCCCTAAAGAAAATGCTAAGATACCTTGCAACATTGCTAATCATGGTTATACGATGACCCACGTCCGTCCCTTTTACATCCAAAGATAGGGTTACTTACCAAATCAATGGTAAGATAACAATGTCAAAGGAAAAAGGAAATGAACATGAAATACTTTTGAGTAGGTAGAATGTTCCTAGTTACTTGCTCAATTTCAAAACAAAAACATCCTTTCTATTTTTCAAAATAAACACCAACACTTTCAAAACATCTTTCAAAAACTTGAAAACATTTTCAAAGGATCAAACACTTTATATACATTCTTACGAACGAGAATCATTACAAAGTTTATCTAAACAATGGCCTCTTTTCAAAATACTTTAAAAAACCACACAAAGCACAATTTCAAACAAAAGTAAGTGATCTAGCAAGTAACTAAGAGCCCATGGAAAACCATGGATGAAAGGGGTGCTAATACCTTCCCTTTTCATAATCTACTCCCCGAACTCAAGAAAACATCTCAAAGGTCTTTCCTGTGCTTTTTCACCTTTCCTTTTGGATAAAAGAAAAGTCGGTGGCGACTCTTGCTAACCGTAACATTACGATAAAACAAAAAACACCCAAGTCAATTCTCTAACCGTATCACACCCTTGATGCTAAATCTTTAAGTTGAGGGGGGGTCCTTACAAGATTTCTTTTGAATGGTTTTCCTGGGAATATAATCCATGTCCTACAAAACAGAACAAAGATAAATCCCAAAATCCTTGAAATGGTTAGTGAGTATGAGTATGATGTTATGATGTTTATAATGTTATGTACAAGTAAATACATACAAACAAAACAAACAAGTTCTTAGGTTTATACTTGCATGGATTATCATAGGTAAATACCCTCTTGAAGTTTAGTTGGCTCAAACCTGTCCTAGCAATAGTAACCGGGTTCTAAGGGATTTCAATATCACTGGTTTGTTACTTCGGGCATTGTTTCAGCGCGAGCCTCTTTAATGGCGACCGAAATATCCCAAAAAACCAAACCTTAATGAATTTAGTATCGAGTATCTACCAACTTCGGACTGCACCAAAGTCGGTCATCTCACTACGTCTTAATGGCCAAGTTGGTCAAGTAAAGGTTCTAGAAGTTAGTTAGTGCTTCATGATATCACTCAGCGGCCTCGTATTCTCCTTGACTACTCAAGGGCTACCGGTACCCATAAATATGTCACACTAACGTAGTTATTGCTTAGACCATGTCAATATACCCCGTACAGTTTCCACAACGTATTGCTACTTACCTATAAGGTATCCCAAATCTGGGTGGAGGATTCAAACCCAAACAAAGAACCAAAATGTAAAGCATACAAGTCAAACAATGAAAGCAAATAAATGTGAGCTATCCCTAAGGTAACCCTACTTTTAAAATAATCCCCAACAGAGTCGCCAGTTCTGTAACACGGTGGGAGAACTGACTTGGGATGTTTTGCGTTTGATCGCAAATGTTGCGGTTATCAAGAGTCGCCACTGACTTTTCTTTTATCCAAAAGTAAAGGCTGAAAAGAACAGGAAAAACCTTTGAGATGTTTTCTTGAGTTCGGGGGATAGATTATGAAAAGGGAAGGTATTAGCATCCTTTCTATCCATGGTTTTCCATGGGCTCTTAGTTACTTTCTAGATCACATGTTTTTGTTTAAAAATTTGCTTTGTGTGGTTTTTGAAAGTATTTTGAAAAGGCGCCATCGTTTAGGAAAACTTTGTAATGATTCTCGATCGTAAGAATGTATACAAAGTGTTGATCTTTTGAAAATGTTTTCAATTTTGAAAGATGTTTTGAAAGTGTCGGTGTTTGTTTTGAAAATAGCAAGGATGTTTTGGTTTTGAAATTTAGAAAGCAACTAGGAACAATCTACCTACTCAAAAGACTTTCATGTTTATTTCCTATTTCCTTTGACATTGTTATCTTACCATTGATTTGGTAAGTAACCCTATCTTTGAATGTAAAAGGGACGGGCAAGGTTTATCATATAGCCATGATTAGCAATGTTATAACATATCTTAGCATTTTATTTAAGGGACTAAGATCATTTTGAAAGGCAACATGGATAGCGTCATCGAGGGACTATGATCTTGTATTTTGTTTGTTTTTGCTAAGATACCTTACATGGATAATATGGCCATTTTTGTTAGGCAACAAAGTGGATTTACCATAAGGGTGTATGTGTGCAAGTGTATTGGTTTTCATGCTTGATTTGTCTTTGAATTAGGGTTTTCTATTTGTTGGTTTTAATCTTTTCATACAAACCCTAATTACTAGCATTTGTATATAAAGCATTAAATTGCAGAATTTAAATGTCCTACGCTATTACAACGCTTTAAGGGATGGGGGTACAAGTTTATGAATGGGGAATTGCAAGAAATTAAAACCCTAATTATCTATTACAACCATATTGAATTTGAATAAATGTACAAACATGAATAGATATAATGTACAAGTATGAAAAGGTAAAGGAATGGATTTTTTGTATTTAAAAGTTTTGACCTAATTAAATTAAAATTAGTTAATTTAATAGAATAAGAAAAATTAAAACTAAGTTAATAAAAGAAGTTAATTTATTAAAGAAAACAAGTTTTTTTTAGGGTTTTTGTGAATTTAATTAAATTAGTAAATAAAATTAATTAAATAAAAGTTCTAAATTCTAAATTGATTTTAATTTATAAGAAAAAAATATAATAATATAATGATTAAAACTAATTATCTAAGTATTTAAAAAAATTAAATTAATTTATTAAAGGAAATGTTTTTTGTTCTTTTAGTATTTATGAAGAAAAATAAACTAAATAAATATAAATAATAACATATAAATATTTTTGGATTTTTATTAATAAAGATAATAATAATAATAATAATAATAATAATAATAATAATAATAATAATAATAATAATAAAAATAATAATAATAATAAAGTTAATAAAAATAAAATAAAAATATAAAATTAAAGTCAGGGGGGTTAGAAAGTGAAACAGGGGGTAATGTTAAGAAAAAAGTCAGGCCCAAGGTTCTGCTGGCCCAAGCGCTACCTGAAGGGAAAAATGACAAAAAAATGTAGAAAAAATGCAAAAGGCAGCGCTGAGGTTAGGACCCATGACCTCTACCAATAACGCGTGTTACCTTACCACTAGGGTGGTTGTACATTCGTTAACTTAACTGAAAGAATAAATACATAATGTAAAACGTCTTCATGACCTGTACTTCGTCTTCAACCTTTAGCCAGCCAGACCACCTGTATCTCATTCATTTCTCAACAAAAATGGAAAATGCAAACATGAAAGTTATGCTATTTTTCCTCACGAATTTAACCATGTAAACAACTAAAGCTATAGATCAAAGATGAATGAGAATTTCTCTGGCCCTAATTTGAACCCTAATTTTTCAGAAACTTCAAACTTAAAATTCTCTAAGCTCAAGCCATGTAAATGAAAACTAAGGATATGTACAGCTTTAGGGTAATGAGGTCTACATTTTATCTTCACAAATGAATCAATAATGATGCTTGTAGAGAGAGTTCAAAGTTAAAGAAACTTACCTCAAATTTGGAAATCGTATTCTGAGTTTGAGCACTTCTCAAGGTGTTGTAATGATCAGAATAGCTTCAGTGACCTTCTAGGATGCTAATGCAATGTTTAGTTTGTACTGGAGATGGCTGAATCGTGCTGGAGAAGTCCAAGTGCAAAGCTCTGTTTTTGAAAATGGAAGATGGTGCAAATGGTGTTACAGTCGTGTAACAGGGTCATGGATGAGTTGTATTTGATGTTTAGAAGCTTTAGGAACCAAAAGGCTTAAAAACGCACGAGGGAGATTGGAGTTTCGAGTTTTTGGTCAGAATGTGCAACAATGTTGATTTTTTGATTCAGTTCTGAGTTCTTGTGTGTTTTAGGGCTTTTGTATGCATGTGTTTTCTTGCAAGCAACTTGTGTATATGTATGGAAAACGTTTGGATACTTGAGGTGGTCAAAAGTACAAGATCACATGTTTTGGCTTCTTGGCTTGTTTTTGAAGTAAGGTTGACAAAAATGGTTTCAATGCATAGTACAAAGCTATCTAGAGTGGTTACCAACTTTAAACATGCTTACCTGACTTTGTAGAGGAAGTTTGTGCATAAGGAATAAGTGCAAAGCTCAATGCAAGTTAACTTTGCATAAATCTTGCTTTATGTAAATGGCAATGGTGCCTTTGTGCCATTAATGGAAAATTATCTTGGGTAAAGCTTAAATCAAATGGATAATAGCTCAAAAGTAAGTGTATTTTTATGATTAGGGAGAGATCTTGAGGTTTATAGGCCTACAAAGCAAGATTGTGCAGCATGGCTATGGATTTGGTTCATGTTGCATCACAAATTTTGGCTTGCAAAACAACTTGAAACCCCAACTTCTGGCCTTCGATTCTCCTTGCTCACAAATTATCTCAAGGATTTCTTGGATATTTTGGAAAGCTTGTAATGTTCTCTACAAACCCTCGTTGATTCACTTTTGTAAAATCCAAATGTAACTATGTGAAATTTGGGTCAGAAGTTAGGTCAAAATCCAGACCTAAAATGCTCAAAATTTCACTAAGTGTTTTGTTTCATGACCATGACTTCATGGATTAATAACTTGTGATCCAAGCATTTATAAGAGAAGTTGTGTGAATAAATGTTTTATATCCTATGGAGATCTACAACTTACATGTTGAAAGTTTATTTTGAATCAACTTGCATCATGGTGAAAAATTGGCTTAAAGTTGTGAAAAAATATGAAGTTTTCAACACTTAGAAAAATTTCTAAGTTTGGAAACTTTGAATTTTCAAAATGAAATCTTGAATTTTTTATTTCTTGATGAATAAGTTTCATATTTTTACACGTTTTGATGAATTGTAATCTTTGACACTTGATTTTAACCAAAAAGTCAAAGTTTGACTTTTCAGTGTACAATTGACTTTTGATCAGTTGACTGTAAATCAACTATCAATCAATTGATCTTGAGTAATGTTTTTAGTCATGATATTAGGTCAAAGTGATGCAATTTAACTCTTAATATCATGTCTCAAACCAATTAACCATTTGCTAGGTCAAAAATAAAAAAATTGCCCTTTCTCAATTAAAACCCTAATTTTGACCATTTTGCCCTTTTGATGATCTGATCATATTTCTTGAGGAATTTTGGTCCAAACTTGATCAAATGATATATATGAGTTCACAATGTTGATATGGATAAAAAATTATGAAGTTTGATTGTAAATTGGACATAGTTGACTTTTCCCCCAATACAACTGATTTTTAGGTCAACTGCTCAATTGACTGAGCAAAAATGTGATCCAAGACTTGAAACTTGACATGAGTAATATTGAGGCTCCATAATGATACATGAAAGTCATATGAGGAATTAAAAGTTCAATTATCCTTGTGCAATCTCAAACCCTAATTTCAGTCATCGGTGCTTAAGGAGGTGTCTTGAGCTGATCAACCCTTGTGCAGTCTTGAACAAAAGGAGATCTTGTGAGAAAATACTTGATAACTGAGAGGGAAAATTTTGGGGTACAACAATTCCCATTAGGAAATAAGAATCGGATTTAAAGGCCTTCTTGCAAAATTTCTAATGGAGAAAGCTCAGATTTTCCTGGATGCTATGCGTTACCATGCCTTCGAAGATGTCTAAGCTCTCTTGATCCATGGGTTGGTCTTGTTTCCTAATTCAGATAAATTTATAGATGTGAGTTCCATCAATATCTTCCTTGCTCACAATCTGGTTCCTACATTGCTCGAGGATATCTTACATTCTCTCCATACTCGTACTCTGAAGAAGCCAAGAACTCTCATGTGTTTCACCCCTCTGCTATATAGGTGGTTTATTTCGCACCTTCCTCGGTCAATAATGCATAATGATTTAGGATTAAGGTGGAGTCAAATATTAATTTCTCTCTCTCACTCTGACATCCGTTGGTGTCCTCGCTCTCAAGAAGACATCTCTTTTATTGATCGTTGTGGAGAATTTCCTAATGTGCAACTCTTGGGCATTAGAGGAGGCATCACCTACAATTCTTCTTTAGCACTACGTCAGTTTGGCTATGTACGGAGAGATGGTCCACTGGATATGCTCATCCCGAGTATTATGTTCAACTACTCAAATGATTTTCAAAATTATCGTCAGAGGTTCATTCACGCTTGGGGCATTATTAAGAAGACTGATAGTAAGACTTTGGGGAGCAAGAACTCCAAAGTCTTATGATGCCATACGATGCCATCTTACCGGTGACCTTGGAACCTGTTGTTCAAGGGGGGGAGTCCCGTATTATTCTCCATCCTGATATGCCAACCAACTTCGAAGAGTTGCAAAAGTCTTGGATCCAACTCAAGGAAGAACGAGATACTTTTAAGGCTCAATTATTTGCAAGTGAGAATAAGGTAGAAGCTTCACGAAGAGAAGAATCTCAACACCAAGAGGAAGCGCCCATGGGAGACTTAGGAGTTTAGAATTTTCTTTCAATGTTTATCCCTGTGTAATCATTTGTTTCTTTAAAAACTTACTA
The DNA here is from genome assembly GCA_948472305.1 of Vicia faba. Taxonomy (NCBI): domain Eukaryota; kingdom Viridiplantae; phylum Streptophyta; class Magnoliopsida; order Fabales; family Fabaceae; genus Vicia; species Vicia faba. Next base: position 1,524,201,742 of record OX451738.1, read on the forward strand.
ATAAAGGGTTTTGTTTCCTATTTTGTTTAAAAGAGCTTAAATCCAATAAAGTCCTTGAAAACATTGCATAAGCATATCATACATCTCACTGCATAAGCAAGTTTCAAAGCAGGGTTCTTATCTTCTTCGCTGTTTATTTCAGCAAGTAAAGAAATGGCTCTTGAACAAAACATCAAGGATCTCCAGGAACAAAATGCTCAGTTCCAGCAAATGATCGTGGCTCTAGCTAAAGGGCAAGAAGATCTGAAAGCTCTCATATTGAAGGACAGAAAGAAGAAACCAAAGAAACTAGCTGGTGTAGTGAATTCGGGAAGAAGGATCAGAGGACCAGTGCAGCAAGCTTCAGAACTGGTAACTTCATCAAAAGAAGGAAACAATCATGACGGGGAGATGGGAGAAGAAGACCTCATCCCAAAGGAATCTGATAGTGAATCTGACTATAATGAGGAGCAGTATCCTCCTGTTGACGATAAATAAAAACATCTGGAGGATTGTTTGAACGCAATTGAAATCCAGAAGGTACTTGGGATGGATTTTGTAGAGCTGGGCTTGGTTTTTGGGGTTGTCATCCCGCATAAGTTTAAGGTTCCGGTGTTTTATAAGTATGATGGTGTCTCGTGTACCTAGATGCATCTCCGATCTTATGTGAGGAAGATTCAGCCTCACACTGCTGACAGAGATTTGTGGGGCCAATTCTTCCAAGACAGCCTATTCGGAACTCAGCTTAAATGGTTCTATTAGCTGGAGGGAACCAATATCCATAACTGGGAAGACCTGGCTGCTTCTTTCAATAAGCAGTACCAATATAATGCAGACCTTGCTCCGACCCGTACACAACTCCAAAGTATGTCCATGGGTTCAAACAAGGGCTTTAAAGATTATGCCCATAAGTGGAGAGACCTAGCAGGAGGAGTCCAACCCCCTTTGTCTGATAGGGAGTTGGTGGATATGTTTTTAGGTACTCTATCTGGTCCATTTTTCAACCATCTGATTGGAAGCTCCTCATCTGGTTTTACTTTCTTGATCCTAATCGGAGAGAGAGTGGAAGCTGGTATTAGAAGCGAAAAGATTCAAAAAGATACCATCTCAAGTGCAGAAAAGAGACCTTTTGTGGGAAATAAAGAGGTCAATGCTGCTTACAGTCAAAGAAATCAGGGTAAAACTGAACACCGTCCAACGGTAGGGGCTGTAATGATATCCAAGCCTGCAGCTACCAAACAGCGGAACAACCAGCCTAAAGCAGAAAGGCCTATGAGACAGTTTACTCGGATTAATATAACTTTGTCTCAAATTTTACCCCACTTACTGAAATCCAATCTGGTAACTTTGAGAGAAGCTCCAAAGAATCCTAATACTGCCTCTCCCAGCTACAATCCAAATGCTCGATGCGCCTACCATTCCGAGACTCTAAGACATGACACGAACGACTGTTGGGCTTTGAAGAACAAGGTGCAAGAGCTTATTAATGCAAAGGAGGTTGGATTTGATCCCCCTGAGACTCCCAACGTCATAACTGCACCCATGCCCAATCATGGCCCGGGAATCAATGCTATTGATGTTGTGTCTGCCACAGAAGATGCTGACAGTAGCTATGACATGGACAACTGGATCTTTCTTACGACCAACGGTGGACCCAGTAACTGGAAAGCTAAAGACTTTATATCGATTACTTTTATTCAGGAGTAATTGTCTTTTTGTTTTTTTAGATATGTAATAAATGAACAATATAAACTCTATGGCCTTGTGTCTTACCCGGGGCACAATTGTTTATTTGTGAGGGTTATCATTTTTAATGTCATATGTAATTATAAAGCATTGGACATTTTACATACAAATGTTGTGCTCTTTGTTTTTCTTTTCTGCTTTTATTTATTAATGCAGCTATGCTCTTACACACACTCATGCATCAAACTGCAGATCTATATCCACTCTGGATCCCATTGGTAACGATTCTACTATTGCCGTTTATGACTTTGAAAATCCGATCAACCAAGTCGAGGACGAAGGTGAGGATGATTAAGAGGTACCAGGAGAACTTGCTAGACTGTTACAATAGGAGGAAAGGGCTATACAGCCTCATGAGGAGCCAGTTGAGACAGTGAACCTGGGTACAAAAGAGGACAGAAAAGAAGTCAAGATAGGTGCAAACTTGGAGCATAGTGTCAAAAAGCGGTTGATACAGATGTTGCATGATTATGTTAAGATATTTGCTTGTTCATATGAATACATGCAAGGACTTGACACTGATATTATGGTTCATCGCCTGCCGACAAAAGAGGACTACCCTATAGTAAAACAGAAGGTTCGCCGTATGCGCCCTGAAATGTCAGAGAAGATCAAAGCAGAAGTTATGAAACAGCTCAACGCTGGGTTTTTAGCTGTCACCTCCTATCCATAATGGGTTGCTAATGTAGCTCCGATGCCTAAGAAGGAGGACGAAGTACAGATGTGTGTGGACTACAGAGATTTAAACAGGTAAGCCCCAAGGATGACTTCCCGCTTCCCCATATTGACATTCTGGTTGACAACACTGCACAACATAAGATCTTCTCCTTCATGGATGGTTTTTCTGGTTACAATCAGATCAAGATGGAACCCGAAGACATGGAAAACACAACCTTCATCACACAATGGGGCACTTTCTGTTACAAAGTGATGCCATTTAGGTTGAAGAATGTTGGGGAAACCTATTAGAGAGCTATGGTAGCTTTGTTCCATGATACGATTCACCATGAGATAGAGGTTTATGTTGACAACATGATAGCCAGATCTCAAATGGAAGAAGAGCACCTCTACCACTTGCAAAAATTGTTTGATAGGTTGAAGACGTACAAGTTGAGACTGAATTCTAACAAGTGCACCTTTGGGGTAAGGCCTGGTAAACACCTAGGTTTCATTGTCAGTGACAAGGGTATTCATGTAGACCCTGCAAAGGTAAAAGCCATACAAGAGATGCCAGCTCCTCACATTGAGAAGGAAGTTAGAGGTTTCTTGGGAAGCCTAAATTACATTTCCAGGTTCACTTGCCATCTAACTGCTACTTGTGAGCCAATCTTCAAACTCCTGAAGAAAGATCAAGTGGTAAAGTGGAATGATGAATGCCAGACTTCCTTTGACAGAATCAAGTAATACTTATAAGAGCCTTCAATTCTAATGCCTTCGATTGAAGGAAGACCTTTGATAATGTACTTAACAGTGTTAGATAATTCAATGGGGTGTGTGTTGGGGCAGTATGATGAGTCTGGTCGAAAAGAGCATGCGATATACTACCTTAGCAAAAAATTTACTAATTGTGAAACAAGATACTCACTGCTCGAGAAAATTGATACGCTTTGGCATGGTTTGCTCTCCGACTAAGACAATATATGTTAACTCACACTACCTTGTTGATATCTAAGATGGATCCTATTAAGTACATCTTCGAAAAGCCCGCTCTCTCCGGAAGAATAACGAGATGGAAAATGGTCCTGACCGAATATGATATTCAATACACAACCCAGAAAGCAATCAAGGGAAGTGTATTATCTGATCATTTGGCTCGTCAGGCCGTGGACGACTACCAATCCATGAACTTTGAATTCCCAGATGAGAATATTATGTAGTGACTGATTATGAAAAACCTGGACCGGATAAAGGACCTGAGAAAGGATCCCGATGGACTATGGTTTTTGACGAAGCTTCCAATGTACTTGGAAATGGCATCGGTGTTGTAATCATATCTCCTGAGGGATGTCATACTCCTTTCACCGCTAGACTATGTTTCAACTGTACCAATAACATGGTTGAGTATGAAGCATGTATCATGGGTCTCAAAGCTGCTATCGACCTAAGAATCAAGTTCTTGAGTGTTTTCTAAGATTCAGCCTTGGTAATAAGTCAAATCAAATGAGAGTGGGACACAAAGCACCCTAATCTCATCCCCATCCGAGAGCATATACTGACATTGCTTCCACACTTTGAAAAAGTCACCTTTGAACATTTTCCACGAGAGGAGAACCAGTTAATGGACGTGCTAGCTACTATGTCATCCATGTTCAAGGTCAGATGGGATAATGAAGCTCCTCGGATCACTATTGAGAGATTGGATGAACCATCTTACTGCTATGAGATCAATACCGAAGGAGTAATTAACAAACCTTGGTTCCACGAAGTGAAAAGGTAACTCGAAGCTCGAGAATACCCTGAGGGGGCATCTGCCAATGATAAGAAGTTTCTGAGAAGGTTCTCTGCAAAGTTATTCCTCAGTAATGGAACCCTTTACAAGCACAACCACAACTCTACTTTACTTTGGTGTGTAGACAAGAGCGAAGCAGAGAGGATTATGGAAGATTTACATGAAGGTACCTTTGGCACCCATTCTAGTGGACACACCATGGCTAAAAAGATCCTACGGGCAGGATACTATTTGTCCATTATGGAAGCAGACTGTTATCAGCATTCTCGAACTTGTCACAAATGTCAGATCTATGCTGACAAAGTACATGTGCCTCTGATTCCCTTGAATGTCTTGACTGCTCCCTGGCCCTTTGTAATGTGGGGCATTGACATGATTGGAGAAATCATACCTACCTCTTTGAACGGTAATCGCTTCATCCTAGTCGCCATTGATTACTTCACGAAGTGGGTTGAGGCTATCTCATTTGCTTTTGTTACCAAGAATGTGGCGACGCGATTTATCAAGCATAAACTTATCTGCCAGTATGGCATCCTCGAAAGAATAATTACAGATAATGGTACCATCTCAACAACACTATGATCATCAAACTCTGTAAGTAATTCAAGATCCAGCATTATAACTCTTCTCCTTATCGGCCGAAGATGAATGACACTATACAAGCTGCTAATAAGAACATTAAAAAGATCATACAGAAGATGGCATTGACATATAAAGATTGACATGACATGTTACCATTTGTTCTTCATGGTTACCGCACCTCAACATGTACGTCAACATGAGCAACACCTTTCTCTCTGGTGTATGTTATGAAGGTTGTCCTACATATTGAGGTCCATATCCCTTCTTTGAGAATCATGAAGGATGCGAGTTTGAACAAAGATGATTGGATCCAGACTCGACTTGACCAACTGAACCTGATTGATGAAAAAAGGCTAGCGTTTATTTGTCATGGTCATATGTACCAAAAGCGAATGATTAAGGCTTTTAACAAGAAGGTCAGACATCAGGTATATCAAGTTGGTGATCTAGTAATCAAGCGCATCATTCTGCCGCAAGGTGATCCCAGGGGAAAATGGACTCCCACATATGAAGGGCCATTTGTAATTAAGAACATATTTTCTGGTGGAGCCATGATCTTGAACACTATGGACGGTGACGAACTTCCGCACCCTGTAAATGCGAACATAGTTAAAAGATACTACGCATGAATAAATACTCGCTAGGTTGACTAGCCTAGGAAAAAATAAGGGCATCCCGACGAAACAAAAGGGTTTAGGAAAAAATTAGAGATAAATACAACAAAAAAATATGTACACCCGGCAAGTCGAAAACCTAAAGAGGCGGCCTGGGAAAAAAAGGGTATCCCGGTGGACTGAAAACTCGAAAGGGCGGTCCAGGAAAAAGTTAGGGATTTAAAGTGTATAACTATGTCATGTTGGATCACCTTGCAACCAGACTCCAATATAAACTATCAAGCTCAAACGGGACCAATCAATCCAGCCAACTTCAGGCAAGTAGCAAAGTGATGAGATGCTCAAGGACATAAGGGCAATAGCAGAATTGAAATTCAATGGGATTATTACACATAGTTGTTTTCTCTTTGTATACTATTTTGTATAGTTTTCATTTTCACGACGACATTCTTCTACTAGAATGTCAGTCTCTTTGTACAAAAAACACCTATTATAGGCAAAACTTCAAAAATCAATACAAATCATTTCTTTGAAAGTACAAAACTTTTTGTTTTTATGTTTTGTTTTGCGAAAAACGTCCAGTGATTATTTTTGACATATGCATTTGAATATGGTTACTGTTTACAAATACTTGCATAAAAAACAGAAAGACAGTTGCTAATGACTTTAAGAAATAGTACAAAATCTAAAAAGCCATTTGTAGTCCCCGCAGTTATGTTCTCCAGCAGGAACAAAGGCAGAGACGTCCTACTGCAAAGTCAATGCTACCTCCTCCGCATACGTCCTAGTGATGTCTATGTCCCCGCAGAGTGAAAGCAACCAAAGTTTTGACCTCTTCTTCCCCAAGAAGGAATCACCTCCTCCAGCAAAGTTCCCTCAGAGAACTAAAATCCATGTTCCCCAACTAAGTTTTATAATCTCAAACAGTTTATAAAGCCTCACCCCCGATAGATTTTATTTCCCTAGTTGTAGAATTTCATCCCCCCAACGAAGTTTATTTTTCTACATTAGTAAGATTTTCCAACAGAGCATCTTCTCCCCAGCGGAGCATTCTCAAGCAGAAGTCAAAGATCCCTGGCAGAGTATCCCCAAACAGAAAGAGGAAATCCCCAACAAATCATCTCCATTCATCATCCCCAGCAGAAATAAAAGAATCACTTTCCTCATCTACCAAACAGCAGTCCGAGAGTCAACTTCCCAGTACTCTCCAACAAGCAGTCATGGATTTATTTTCCCAGACTAGGAAATGTCGCAACAACCTTCCTTGTTCATAAATCATGGCATGCGCATATATATATATATATATATATATATATATATATATATATATATATATATATATATATATATATATATATATATATATATATATATATATATATATATATATATATATATATATATATATATATATATATATATATATATATATATATATATATATATATATATATATATATATATATATATATATATATATATATATATATTGCATCCAGCACAATCTCATTTATTTTTGAGAATATCATTACACGATGCATTTCATACATCATGACATTGCATACGACTAACTCTTTATCTTTTCAAGTAAGATCAATCAACAAACACCATTAACTGCTTATATGGCCTGACATTCTTATCAAAGGCTACATCTGATAAAGGGCTATTTCAGCATTTTCCTCAAAAAAATCATTCTCAAGACCTCTACTGGTTCAGTTTAAATCGACCAATGATTTATTCTAATTCTTTTCCGGTAGATACTTTCTCTGGTTCAGTCAAATCAACCCTAAGATTTTTCTGATTCTTATCCAGTTGAAGATAATTTAATACCTCTATTAGTTCAGTTTAAATCGACCAATGATTTATTCTGATTAATTTCCGGTGGATACTTTCTCTGGTTCATTCAAATCGACCGTAAAAAATTTCTGATTCTTATCTAGTTGAAGATAATTCAATACCCGTACTGGTTCAGTTTAAATCGACCAATAATTTATTCTGATTCATTTCCGGTGGATACTTTCTCTGGTTCAGTCAAATCGACCCTAAGATTTTTTTGATTCTTATCCAGTTGAAAATAATTCAATACCTCTGCAGGTTCAATTTAAATCGACCAATGATTTATTCAGATTCATTTCTGGTGGATACATTCTCTGGTTCAGTCAAATCGCCCTAAGATTTCTCTGATTCTATTCCAGTTGAAAATAACTCATGATGTCTACTGGTTCAGTTAAATCGACACTAAGATTTCTCTAATTCTATTCCAGTTAAAGATGATTCAAAACCTTTCTTTGGTTCAGTTAAATCGACACTAACATTTTCTGATTCTTATCTAGTTAAAAATACTTAATCCTGGATACGACCAGATAAAAGTTCAATGTCTACAATTACTGCGAAGCCTAGAGCCGACCAGATAGAAATTAATTTCATATTTCCCGATAAGTCACTATGAAGCCTGGAATACGACCAGATAGAAGTCAGTCTTATTATCCTCAGCAAGTCACTATGAAGCCTGGATCCCGACCAGATAACAACTCACATTCGTCTCTCCAATCAAGAGATAACTCCCCAGTAGAGTAACGGACAACCGAAGCTCCTAGACTATATTCCCCCAAAATATTCCCCAGCGGACTCCTCCTCGGGCAGCAGGAACAAGAATTCTCACAAAGAGACTTCTTATGAAGTCAGCATCTACTTTGGATGGCATCTCTAAGCCCATCTCTGACGACTCTCCGTCATGTTCTGTGGATGGAATCTTTAAGCCAATCTTCGATGACTCTCCGTCATATTCCTTGGATGACATCTTTAAGCCCATCTCCGACAGTCTTCCGTCATCTTTTCCAAATGGAATCTGTAAGCCCATTCCCGATATTATCCACCAATAATATCACTTCAGACGAGTGCAAATTTCTGGGCACTCTAGTGTTTAATCATCTTCCACCTTCAGATCATGAAAGGAAGACCAACCAATCTACATCCTCAGGTTTAAGAATATTGAACTGGGGAAGCTGTTGTACCCCAAAATTTGCCCTCTCGTTTTACTCAAGGCATGCCCATTGAGGTCCCCAACTTGTTCAAGGATGACCGAGAATTGACCAAGCAAATTCTTCTCCTAAGGCAATGAACCCCAAACTAGGGTTTCAATTTTCATCAAGATATGAGAGCCCCAATGGTCTCAAATGTTTTCCATGGTCCTAATTTACCTTCAAGTTTGTCCATGACAAATTTCATGCCTTGCGCTACAAGTTTGCTGAGTCAAACTTCAAGATTTTTGGTCAAAATCAACATTTTGAAGTGATATCCATCATTTGATCAATGGTTGATCATGATTCCTCAATAAATGCTCCTAATTCATCAAAAGTCAAGAATTACTAATTAGGGTTATTATAGGAAAAGTCAACCAAACTTTGACCAGGCATAACTTTCTCATACTTTATCAGAAATTTTTCCACCAAAGTTGATTTTTAAGAGAATCCAATTCCTTACAATTTTTATTCATCCATTAAGTCCATGAAATGCATCATTTGAAAGATATAAGCTCAGACATTACAGGTCATTTTCAGAAAGTCAACAAAAGTCACTTTTTTCAAAGACTTTTTACATCAAGCTAACTTCTTCAAATGCAAAATTGATCAAAATAGGGATTGAAGTACACATCTTGGAATTTCCAAAAAGTACAATATCATCATCACGAGATAAATATTGAGCAATTTATGGCTTTCCAAAGTTTGGAAAATTTTGGAAATTTCAAGAATGGTGCATTGAGCAAATTTGAATTTTTGAGTTAATGGCCTATCTTTTAAGGTTCAAATATTTTTCTAAGTTTATAGAGAAACTCTAATCTTATTTTTGCATGGCCTTGCATTTTCTACCTATTTTTTACATATTTTTGTTTAATAAATATAAATTAAATTGTACAAAATATTATACAATGGGCCTTGACCTTTGGGCTATTGATTTGTCTTGCCTAAAAGCCCATAATTTCGTGCACAAGTGTCCAGGTTCATCCAAACATGGCAAGGGCAAGATTTTCAAGTTTTGGAAATTATTCAATTTGTTTGATTTTGACATGAAAGCATGCCATTATGACTTGATTCTTTCCATTCAATCGTGTCTCCTCCCTCTCCACTATAAGTATCAGCAATGTGCAAGACAAACACGCGCACACAGAGCCTGGAGAATCCCTGCACATTTTCCAAAAAAGTATCAAAGTTGTTAAACTAAAAAACACAGCTCCAGCCTGTTTCAACCCAAACAACGGATCAAAACACACTCCTGGAGGTTCCCTGGCACATTTCCAGCCATTATCAAGCCTTGAAGCATTGCCAAACGCGTCAACCAACTCTCACGGTTTGCTCCATTCTTTAATTTCATTTTGTACAATTATGTAATATCAATATGATTTGACCATGCATTTATGATTATTTGAGCATTTGTAAGCTTCCTACATGGTTGGATTGAGTTTTTGATGTAGGAACCGTGCATTACCATTTTTAGGGTTTAAAGCTTAGAATTGGGGATTCTCATAACAGCCAAAATTGGCCCAAACTAAGGGCACTATCATGTTCAGGAGGTTGAACACAGTCGATCCATGGCCTTAAAGTGCATTTTTGTTGCGTATTGTCAATTTCATAGGTTGTAGGTTCTATAGTGACAGACAAAAACTGTCACTATTGGTCCAGGTCTAATACGACATAGGGAGGAAGAAGACAACGCGTTGGCAGCCCTCCATTGGCTCATTCAAATCCATCACGTGTTTGATTTTTTTAATGCTTCTGACTAGTTTTTGTATATAATATTATCTTGTTATATGGATTAACGAATGACCAAGCAGCACAACTGGTAAAGAAGCGCGCTTATGAGGGAAGGGACCTGGGTTCGAATCCCAGGTCCAGCAGTTTTACTTTTCTCATATATTTTCTACAAATCTAATGCTACAAGTCCAAACGCGCACGTTATGAAGCTTCAATCCAAGCCATCAGATCATTATCTGATCCAAACCAATGCCTCTGATATGCAGGTTCACTATGCGCCTTCAGAGCCTACCCTAATTGGATCTAGAAGCCAGTTTGGGATCCATTTCATTTGGGCCCAGCGAAATCCATATTCCACACCCCCCATTTAATTTTTGTTGTCCTGGCCAATTTATATTTTTTTTCTTTATTTTGTTTTTATTATTTATTTCCTTTACCTTTTTTTTGTTATCAACAAATAATTAAAATCACATAAAAATTTAGGATTTAGTTTTTTTAATAATTAATTTTGAATTCAATTTATTAATTAAACCTTAACCTTTTTTTTAAATTAAAATGAAATAGAATTAGAATTAATTTTATTTATATCATTTTCTTTTTATTATAAAAACAAAAAAAAACTTAGATGTTAATTTTTTTTAGTTTATTTGCTTTTCTAATTAAATTTTAGGTGTCAATTAACTTAGTTATTTTGATTTGTTTTATTTAAAAAAATCTAATTAGACATAAGTTTTCTTTTGACCCCATTATTATTTTTTAATCTTTTAATTAATTTATTAGATTCAATTTAGCTTATTATTTTTTAAAATAAACAAAAACAAAGAAAATAATTTTTATTCTTATTTAATAGTTCTTAGACTTTTTAGATGTCTTTTCAGATTCGCGCGAATTTATTTCTTTCTCATAATGTAACTGTATACTGGTCTTTAATAGTTTAAACTTGGATTTTATCGTTTTCTTTACTTTTTTTCCCATTTGGACATGTAAATATCCCCCTCCCCGAAAGCCCTGTAATAGCGTAGATTTAAAATTCACGCACTTTAAATTCCTGTACATATTAATTGTTAGTAACTAGGCGTGTAAGGAAAGACTGTGAATTAAAATGTTAGCTAACGTAACAAAAAGACAAAAAAATAACTGAATCTCAACACACTTGCACGTGCGCACCTCTAGGGTATCCCACTTCGGTTGCCTTCAAAAAAACAGTCATGTCCCTCGAAACGAGAATGCTTTAGCAAAGACCCATAAATCAAAAGATCATAGTCCCTCGATGACCCTACAGTTGCCTTTCGGTAAATGATCTAGTCCCTAAACAATATTGCTAAAGTGTCCCTACACGTTGCCTTTATGACTGTAAACGTCCCTTCGATTGTCCCTCAAATATCCAACGATGGGGCTACCTACTCACTAATAGTAGGATAACACTGTCTAAAGGATAGGAGGAAAATAACAAACCTTTTTTGAGTATAAAAGTAGATAACTGTTAGAAGTTTGCTCAAAACAACTTTTTGCACCTACACAAAAACATTTCAAAAAGACAATTTTCAAAATATTTGCTTTGTTAACACTCTTGAGGACTGATACAAGAGTTAAACACAAAGAAAATCGCCGCACTAAGGAATTTTCAAAACATTTTCAAACACACAAAGCACAAAGGTATTTTAAAATGAGCAAACCTCTAAGAGCCCGTAGATAACTACGGATGGAAAGAATGCTAACACCTTCCCTTTCCATAATCTACCCCCTTACTCAGAAAACTCTCGAAAAGGTATTTTCAATTCTTTTCACCCTTTCCTTAATTTATATAAAAGAAAAGTCGGTGGTGACTCTTGCTTACCGCAACATTTGCAAACACAAACGTAAAACCAGTATATAACAGTCGGTTTTGTCGCCGAATCACAACCATGTTTTCGCAAAATTTATGCCAATCATAAAACCATATATATAACAATCTCTCCCTTTGGAAAATTTTGTCTAAAACAACCTTAGCACAATCAAATTGGAGAGAGGAATAAAACCACAAACATAAAAATACAAGCTACATGAAAAACATATAAACTTTGTACAAACTGCAAATAGAAATATATCAGAGATAACATGAAGCTACAAAATGTCAGTGATTACAACTTTTTCAAACTCCGGAAATATGATGTCAATACATGTGGTTTGTAACACCCAGAATATTATATTTGATATTGAATTATGTTGTTGTGATTTATTTGATGCAATAGATGGTTTGATGGCATGTTACGGGATAATGTTGGATTAATAAGATAATTAGAATTATTAATAAATTGGATAATTAGTTATAATTATTTAGATTTATTTTAATGATTAAATAAAGATGATATTTGGTGTAAAGGTACTAAGGGCATAACGGTAATATTTCTAGAATAAGTGAGGGCGAGAGTGGGATAACCTAATAAGGGTCCAAGGGGTAAGAAGGACATAAGGAATAAGTGAGGTTGAGAATGATCATTATGTACGATCGTATTTCGAAGAGAAAAGAAAGTAAGGAGGTGAGAAAGAGCTAGGGCAAGGAGAATCTATTGTTGAAGATTGGGAACCATCAATCTAAGGTAAGGTGGGGTTCCAACTCTCTAAGGGTGTTGTATAATGATGGGTATGTAGGATTTTGATTCATTTATCACCATTGATAGAGGTTTAGATGTATGTAGATTTTTTTGAGGTTTTGTGAGGAATTGATAATATGATGATTTGTGGTGAATTTGATGAAATATGTGATGTTTTTCCCATTAGTTGATGTGTATAACGTCAATCATGATGTGTTGTTGTTATTGTATTGTGAAAACATATTGAATTTTATGTGTTTTGAGATTGCATTTCGTTGAAATCGTATGAGAATTGGGATAGGCCTGGTGCAGAAATCGCAACAGGAAGTTGTTGTTTCGCACGCATCGACGGGCGATACATGCATCACCGAGTGAGACTCTGGGCAAGGGAACTTGGGAAAACACATACTCCTAGAAAATAAGCGAAGCACCTCTACTTTGCTGGGAGAGTGAGGAGCGAGTTTGATTGCTCTTGCTTCGCCGAGAGAGCCTCAAGCAAAGGTTGTGCTTCTCTGGACGAGCCTTAGGCGACAAAACTGTTTCAAAAACTTTAAAGTGTCATAACTTGAGTTTCAGGACTTCGTTTGACGCTTCGTTCGAAGAGTTAGGAAGCTAACGCTATGAACTATATTTTAGTGGAACTCAATTGAGTAAAATGATGTTTGTTACAGTATTTATAGCATGATAAGTGTGATGTTGTGTGACGAATTTATTATGACATATATGTTATGATAACTTGGTGTTGTTATAATGATGATATTTGATACTGTTGAGCTATATGAATTATATGTTGCATGTATAAACAACTGGTGGCCTGTAATGGCATGTCACATTGATGGATATAGATATCAATGTGTGTTATTTTGTTGTATGGTTGTATCACATGCATTTCATGTTATGGACTTTAGTCCTTTTTGTTAGTTCTGATCCTAGATGGAGTGGATTGGAAGCGATCATGATCCTCATTGTTCATGGTGTTGGTTAGATCTGATCCTAGATGGCGTGGATCGGGAGAAATCTGAACCAAATTATTCACGATATTGGTGGCATTGATCCTATATGGCATGGATTCAGGAGTGATATTGGTACTACATACATTGAGTCTGTGAGTCGGTCTCATTGCATTGCATTGATGGTGATATACGATGGGAGAACTAACTTGAAGGTTTTGAGTTTGATCGCAAATGTTTTAGTTAGAAAGAGTCACCACTGACTTTTCTTTTATCCAAAAGGAAAGGTGAAAAAGCACAGGAAAGACCTTTGAGATTGTTTCTTGAGTTCGGGGGGTAGATTATGAAAAAGGAAGGTATTAGCACCCTTTTCATCCATGGTTTTCCATGGGCTTTTATTTACTTGCTAGATCACTTGCTTTTTGTTTGAAATTGTGCTTGATGTAGTTTTTGAAAGTATTTTGAAAAGAGGCCATTGTTTAGGCAATCTTTGTAATGGCTCTTGTTTGTAATAATGTATAAAAGATGTTTGATCTTTTGAAAATGTTTTCAATCTTGTAAGATGTTTGAAAGTGTAGGTGTTTGTTTTGAAAATAGAAAGGATGTTTTTTTTGAAATGGAGCAAGTAATTAGGAGCAATCTACCTACTCAAATGGCTTTCTTGTTTATTTTCTTTTCCTTTGACATTGTTGTCTTACCAATGATTTTGTAAGCAACCCTATCTTTGGAGGTAAACGAGACGGGCGTGGGTCATCGGATAATCATGATTAGCAATGTTGCAAGGTATATTAGCATTCTTTTTTAGGGACTAAGATCATTTGTAAGGCAACTTAGATAGCGTCATCGAGGGACCATGATCTTGTATTTTTGCTTGTTTTTGCTAAGATACCCCACATGCGTAATATGGCCATTTTGTATAAGGCAACCAAGTGGAATAACCCTAGAGGTGCTTGTGTGCAAGTGTATCATTTTCATGCTTGTTTTTGTCTTGAATTAGGGTTTTCTAATTATTGATTTTAGTCTTTCTATACAAACTCTAATTACTAGCATGTTATATAAAAGCGATAAATTGCGAAATTTAAAGTTACTACGCAATTACTACATTCGCGGGGAGGGGGTGTACAAGTTGAATGGGGATTGCAAGAATTTAAACCCTAATTAATCTATTACAACCATATTGAATTGGTATGAATATACAAGGAAATAAATATATACAAAGTATAAAAATGAATAAATGTACAAGGATGCAAAATGTAAAGAAAAGGAATTTTGTTTGGTTTTCACGAAAAAAGATTTTTGTCTTAACCTAATTAAATAAAAATAATAATTAATTAAGTTTGAATTTATTAAGAAAATATTTTAAATGAAAACCTAGTTCTATTAATTAATCAAAAGAAAATAAGTTTAAGAAAAGTATTTTTTGGTATTTTTTTATCAAGAAAATATTTGTAGTATTGTAAAATATTTTTAGTCTTTTTTATATTAAAATAATACATTTTAAATGGTGTGAAGAAAAATAAATAAATAAAGTAATATTAATTAAGTTTATAAGATTTACTTAATAAAATAAATATAGTATAATAAATAAAAATATTTTTATTTATGGAAAAATAAAATAAAATAAGTCAAAATATAAACATATAATATTTTCTTATATTTTTATGATTTTTAGTATTTAGGAAATATTTTTAAGAAAAGAAAAATAAAAAAATGAAATAAATGAATAAATAAAATAATTTGGAAATCGTGTTTTGAGTTTGAGCTTGTTTCAATTGATGGTGATGATCAGGTTAGCTTCCTTGAGGTCCTAGGAAGCTAATGCAATGGTTAGCTTGAACAATGGATGGTTGAAATGGCCTGGAGAAGTCAAGTTGTAGACTCTGTTTTTTGGTTATTGAAGTTATGGTAAATGGTGTTACAGTTCTGGAATAAGGATGGGAATGAGTTGTATTTGATATAAGGAAGCTTTAGAAACTAAAAGGCCAAGAAACGCACGAGGGAAATGGGAGTTTGATGTTCAAGTTCAGAAACTGTGCAACAATTGAGTTTTTGTGCAATTTCTAATTTGAGAGAGTTTTGGTGTATTTTAGGGTGTTCAAGCTCGTGTTCTTGCTCACAAATAGTGAATCTATTTAAAAGCAACAAGTTTTGAGTGCTCTAGTTGATCAGAATTAAAATTTACATGTTTAAGTTAAACATGTGATTTTTTTGACAAAACAAGTTTCCATGCCTTGTGTACTTGCTAAGATAGAGTGGTTATGCTTTAAACAAGATTGCTTCAGACTTTTTGGATGGAGTGTGATCAGAGGGAACAAGTTAGCGGCTCAATATGAACTTTATGCAAAAAGCTTGCTTTACAAGAATGGCATTGTTAACTTTGTGCCATAAATGGAAATGCAACTTGGACAATAGCTCAATTGCTTGGATAAAAGCTCTAAGAGATGTGTAAACATTTAATTATGGAGTGACAAACAAGTTTGACGCCTGCAAATCAAGGATATGCAGCCTAGCATGGATTTGGTTCAAGTGTTCATAAAAAATGACTTGTAATTCAAGTGACAAAACCCTAATTTTATCTCTTCGATTCTCCCTCCTCAAGAATGATATCAAGGAGTTCTTTGACATTTTGGAAAGCTTGAAATGTGATATACAACCCATATTTGAATTAATTTTTAATATTCCACTTGGAACTATGTGAAAAAGTGCCATGAAGTTGGGTCAAAACCCTGACTAAATTAGGGCAAAATTTCACTAAGTGTTTAGTTTCATGACCCTATGTTCATAAAATCATAACTTGAGATCCAATCATTTTTAGAATGAGTTGTGTAAATCAAAGTTATAGATTTCATGGATATCTACAACTTTCATGTTGGAAGTTTTTCTTGAATCATCTTGCATCATGGTGAAAATTTGGCTCAAAGTTGTGAAAAAACATGAAATTTCCAACACTTAGAAAAATTTCTAAGTTTAGAAATTTTGACTTTTCAAAATGAAATCTTGACTTTTTGATTTATTGATGAATAAGTTTCATATTTTGACATGTTTTGATGAATTATGATCTTTGGCACTTGAATTTGACCAAAAAGTCAAAGTTTGACTTTTCAATATACAGTTGACTTTTGATCAGTTGACTACAAAATTCATCTGTCAATCCAATGGAATTGCAATGTTTTGAACCATGCCATTAGGTTAAAATGATGCAATTGGACTCTTGAGATCATTCCTTAAACAAATTGACCATTTGCTAGGTCAAAAATCAGAAGTTGCCCTTTCCCAATCAAAACCCTAATTTTGACCATTTTGCCCTTTTGGAGATTTGATCAAATTCTTGAGGAGTTGTGGTCCAAACTTGATCAAATGATACACATGAGTTTAAAATGTTGATGTGGACCAACAATTATAAATTTTGACTGTGAATTGGCCATAGTTGACTTTTTCCCTAATACAGTTGATTTTTAGGTCAACTGCTCAATTGACTGAGCAAAAATGTGATCCAAGGCTTGAAACTTGACATGAGTAATCTTGGGCATCCATAATGATCCATGAAAATCATATGGGGCATTGGAATTTCAAAAATCCTTGTGCAATCTCAAACCCTAATTTTGGTCATCAGTGCACAAGAAAGTGTCTTGAGCTGATCAAACCCTAATACAGTCTTAAGCCCAAGGAGATCTTGTGAGAAAATTCTTGATAAGTGAGAGGGAAAATTTTGGGGTACAACAGCTGCCCCTGTTCAATCTTCTTAAGCCTGAAGAGTTAGATTGGCAAGTTTTGCCATTCGTGACTCAAAGGTGGAAGATGATTGGACATTAGAGTGCCCAGAAATTTGCACTCGATGATGTGATGGTTGAGGGAATGGGCTTAAAGATGCCATTTGGAGAGGTGATAGAAAGTTGTTGGAGATGGGCTTGTAGATGCAATCCAAAATTGATTGTTGAATTGTAATTTGTAAGCTAAAAGAATGAGTATCAGAGTGGCGTCCGTGTCTGGAGCGTATCTGAACCGCATCTGGAGGCTGATTTTGAATGAGTATTAGAACGGCGTCTGTGTCTGGAGCATATTTGAACTGTATATTAAAGTTGAATCTGAATGAGTATCAGAATGGCATCCGTGTCTGGAGCGTATCTGAACTGTATCTAGAAGCTGATTATCAGAATGGCATCCGTGTTTGGAGCGTATCTGAACTGTATCTGAAAGTTGGATCTAAATGAGTATTAGAATGGAATATGTGTCTGGAGCATATCTGAATTGTATCTTGAGAATTGGGTTTGAATGAGTATCAAAATGGCATCTGTGTATGGAGCGTATCTGGACTGTATCTTGAAAGTTAAATCTGAATGAGTATCAGAATGGCATCCGTGTCTGGAGCGTATCTGAATTGTATCTGAAATCTTTGAACATTGTTAATGGTAGCTGTTTGACTAATATTATCCTGAAAAAGATAAAATGTTAGCTAACATGCAATGTTTATGTTGTATGAAATGCATAGTATAATGCATTCTTGTTATCAATGTTTATGATATATGGATGCGATGTATGCGCATGTGAGCTAGTCTGCTGCACTGCGATTGGATTGGGGAAATAAATCCTTGACTGTTGTTGAGGAATATGGAATATAAGTCTTCATGTTGTGAAGTCTAAGTGTTGATGAATTTCTGCTTGGAGAAATAAACTATGTTGTAAGAGAAATGCCGTGTACTGCTTGAAAAATCCTATCTGGGGAATTCAGAGAAATTTGACGACTTCTATTGTGGATTGATAACTGGAAGCTCTGTTCTGTTAGGGATTAAACTACTCACTATGGGAAACTTTATGGAGATAAACTTAGAGAGATTTCCCTATCCCTTAATGCCATCAGCGAGTGTCTTTTATTTTGTGTATTTGTAAACAGTAATTATGTTCAAATGCATATGTTTAACAATGAATCGTTGGATGTTTTTGTAAATAAAACACAAGCAAAAAGAAAAAAACAAATAGTTTTTGCATTTCAAACGGATATCTTTGTATTGGCTTTGAGTGAGTATTTTTGTACAATGAGACAAACATTCTAGTAAGAGAATGCCGTCGTAAAAAATGAAAATTTTAATACAAAGAAAAGATAGCTATGTGCAATAATCCCATGGGGTTCCCATTCTGCTATAGCCTTTGTATCTCTGAGCATCTTGTCCATTTGTTGCCTTGTCCAAAGATGATTGAATTAGTCAGAAATGTCGAGTTTGCAAGTTGTCTGTAAGGTGATCCAACGGGACATAGTCATACGCTTTAATTCCCTAACTTTTGCCTGGACCGCCCTTTCGGGTTTTCAGTCCACCGAGATACCCTTTTTTGCCCAAGTTGCCCTTTCGGGTTTTCAACTTGCTGGGTGTACAGATTTTTTTTGTTTTTATCCCTAATTTTTTCTCGAACCTTTTTGGTTCGCCGGGATGCCCTGGTTTTGCCTAGGTGCGTCAACCTAGTGGGTCTCTTATGCGTAGTATCTTTTGACTATGTCTGCGTTCGCAGAGTGTGGCAGGTCGTCGCCATCCATGGTGGTCAAGATCATTGCTCCAACAGAGAATATGTTTTTGATTACAAATGGTCCTCCGTATGTAGGAGTCCATTTTCCCCTAGGATCACCTTGCGGCAGTATGATACGTTTGATCACCAGATCTCCAACTTGATACACTTGGCGTCTGACCTTTTTGTTGAAAGCCTTGATCATCCGTTTTTGATACATTTGACCAAGGCAAACAGCAGTAAGCCTTTTCTCATCAATCAAGGTTAGTTGATCAAGTCGAGTCTGAATCCAATCTTCTTCATTCAGCCCTAATGTTTACCCCAAAATTTTCCCTCCCATATTTCTCAAAACATTTCAAGAAAGATCCTCAAGTTGCTCAAGGAAGTCCAAGGGTTGATCAGACAAGCTCTCTCCTAAGGCAGTCTACCTCAAATTAGGGTTTCATATTGCATCAAGATACTTGAGTCAAAGGGATCCCAAATTCTCACCATTTTCCTAATATGTTATCAAGATCATCCATGTCTAGTTTCAAGCCTTGCAGAGAGAGTTTGCCCAGTCAATTGCTCAAAGGCCTGAAAATCGATTGTGTTAGGGCAAAAGTCAACTGTGGCCTACATACAGTAAAACTTCAATATTTTTGGTCAACATCCTAATTTTGAATTATAATTCAACATTTGATCAAGTGTTGATCATGATTCATCAAGGATTTCTCACAATACATCAAAACCCAAAAGTTGCTAAATTAGGGTTTTGTAGGAAAAGTCAACTCAACTTTGACTAAGCATAACTTTCTCATACTTTATGAAAAATGACCCATCCAAACCTAATTTTGAAGAGGATGCAGTGATCTACAATCCATCTTCATCTCCCAAGTTCAAAATATACACTCACAAGAAGTTATGAATTTTGACATTATAGGTGATTTTGAAAAGTCAACAAAAACACTTTTTTTGTCAAAGCTTCATACATGAACATGGAATACCAAATTAAGATGAGACCAAAACGGTTGCTTAGAGGATATCTCAAGCTTTCTAAAAAGTTAAAGAACACCTTCAAATAGTAAAAATTGAGGAAGTTATGAATTAGTGAAGTTGACCTTTTTTCAAAATTGTCAAAAGTCAACTATGCCTCAAATTGCAATTTTTGCTAAATGGCCCTAACTTTTTGAACTTGTTTTGAGTTGGTAGCATGGTCCACGAGTCCTAGCTCTTCCCACTTGTCTTTATCTTATTTTTATTATTTATTTTTATTTTTATTTGAATTAAATCAATTTAAATCAAAATAAATCATAGAAAATCCAAATTATTGAAACCTCAAGATATTGTGCATGTTTCAGGTCTTATATCCGGTTGGCAAGTGATTGAATTCGTGCAAGGCCTTGGTGTGCACAAAAGATTGAATTTGGCCTATTTTTGGAAGGATCTTCAAGTGAATCAAATCCAAATCAAAAGCTATAATGGAGAAATATTGAGATCATGTTTTCAACCCTAATTCATTCCTCAGTATATAGTATACAATTGCAGACCTAAAACACAAGGTTTGAGAGGCGCACAAAGTCAGAACAAACTTGAAAAAATCAAAGAAAAGTGGTGATTTGATTTTTCACTTCCAGGCATTCTCAAGACCCTCTAGCCATCCCAATCACTTCCTGGGATCACAAGCAAGCGAAACCAATCAAGAACAAGGATTTTCCAGTGCAAAAAATCAATGTAAGTGATACACGGTTTGCCATATTTTTCACAATCGAATCTTGCTATTCCTGCATATTCATCATGTTTTAATAATATATTCTTGCTCCTTAACATATTTGAAAGCTCTCTATAACATTTAATTGCATTTTTGTGGATTGTATCAAGATCTACCATTGTTAGGGTTCTTGGTCTCGATTTGGGATCTCTTCATACAGGTAAAATTGGGCCATAAAAGGAGTACCATCGTGCCCAGCAGGTCAAGACGAATTGATTCATGGCCTTAGAAATTATTTATCTTTCTTGTGTTTGATTTTGAGAATTATAGGGTCTGTAGTGACGGACGTTGTTCGTAGGTAAAGGTCTTCAAACCTTTTAGCCACGGAGAGAGGACAGGGATGAAGGCGTGGCACATTCCCATTCGTCCATTTAAAATTTCACGCACAGGGAACTAATAAAGTTGTGTTGTTTTTATAATATTTGTTTGTTTCTTTACATACAACTAATACACGCAGCGCAGTTGGTAGTGGAGCGTTTGGAAAATGCTTTGGGGCCTGGGTTTGAATCCCAGGTCCCCCCAATTATTTCATATTATTTTTCTTTCCAAGATCAGGCGTGTGTATAGGTAGGAAGATCACCATGCATCCTCAAGATCCAACCTTTGGATCTCCAGATGGCCAGATCTAAAGGCCATCAAATGAAGGTCCACCAAAGCCCTTGGTCAACATGCAGCAGGGGATCCAAGAAGTCAACGTGGATCACTTGTTTGGGCCCAGAAAATTGCTATCCACACTCCCTCAATTTGCTTTCTCAGGCCCATTCCCTTTTCTTTTCATATTTCTTAATTAATTAATTTATTTATATTTACTAACACACAAATAATAATTCTTTTTATCAAAAATCACAAAAAATATTTGCATCCAATTAGATTTAGGATATTTATTTTTTATACAAAAATTAATTGAATTAGATTATTTAATTTTAGGTAACTTTAATTCCTTTTGTAAATAAATTAAAAACAATTAGAAATTAGGGTTTTGTCTAAATTAAATTCTATTTTCTTTTCTTAAAAATAACCAAAAATACAAAAATAGGCCATGAAAATTATTTTCTTTGAATTAATTTAATTATTAATTAATTTTGTATTTAATTTAAAAACCTAATTCTTTTTCTTAAAAATAATTAAAAACAACAAAAAATAATTTTTCTTTAAATTAGGTTAGACGGGGGTCAAAACCCTAATTTCCCTTCGTTCTATATTCGTGCGCGCTTTATTTATTTATTTTTACCATATTGATGTAATTGCTCACAAGTTGTAATAGATTAATTAGGATTTTTCTCTTTTTCATTTATCGTTTTGACGGGTTTGTTTTTGGCTATGTAAATACCTGAAGCCTTGTAATAGCGTAGCTTATTTTACGCATTTTAAATTCCACAAATATTAACTGTTAGATGTATGAATAACAAGGATGCATGACAAGAATGTATGATTAACTTTAAACGGTTAGCTAACCCTAAATGTGCAAAGATAATAAACTTGAAATTGAATCACTCGCACATGTGCACTCCTAGGGTACACTCCCACTTCGGTTGCCTTTGGTAAACGGTCGTTAGGTATAGGATATTTTAGTGGTCGCTCTCTTGTCTAAACAAAGATCAAAGTCCCGTTCGGAAAAGTTGCCTCGGAATGGTTGCCTCAGAATTGTTGCCTCGAATATTGATCTTAAGACATTAGGGTTATTGCTAAGATGTCCTAACATTGCTTTAGTGACCGTACGTCTCTTTCGAATTGACCCTCAAAACTCCGAAGACAGTGCTACCTACTCACTAATAGGAGGATAGCGCTGTCTAAAGGAAACAAACATAGAACAATTCTTTTTTCGAGAGGGTAGATTAGCTCTTAAGTACTTGCTCAAAACAAATAAACTTTTTCACACTTACACTCCTTTTCAAACAAAGTTTTCAAAAACACTTCGTAACATTCTTGAAGACAGAAGCAAGGGTTAAATCGAAGTCAAAACAAAAACTTTTCAAATCACACAAATACACAGAAGCAATTTTGAAAATGATGAGCAAGTACCTAAGATCCCGTAGAGAACTATAGATAGAAAGGGTGCTAATACCTTCCCTTTCTATAATCTACCCCCCGTACTCAGAAAATCTCAAAAAAAGGATTTTTCTGTGCTTTTTTCTTTTCCTTGTTGGATAAAATAAAAGTCGGTGGCGACTCTTGCTTACCGCGACATTTTGCAAACACAAACGCAAAACACAAACCAGCATTTCAAAACAGTCCCTGTTCTGGCCACCGTATCACAGAACTGGCGACTCTGTTGGGGATTAATAAGTGGGGTATACCTTAGGATTAGTTCATCGTATTGCTTCTATTATTTGATTTGATTGCTTTATTTTTGTGGGCTTTGTATTGGAGTATACCGAGATTCACAATTAGTAAACTTTTTACTGAGATAATAAATGGCATACTCTTTCTTCCCTATTTCATCTTGTTGTCGCAGAATACAACCCATGGATTTTTCTAACATTATCAGATATATAAATAATGGTCTTCCTTCAACAGGAGGGAGCAAGATAGGAGGTTCAACAAGATATTATTTAATACTTTCAAATTACCTTTGGTATTTTTTGTACCCCAAAATTTTCCCTCATATATTTCTCAAAACATTTCAAGAAAGATCCTCAAGTTGCTCAAGGAAGTCCAAGGGTTGACCAAACAAGCTCTCTCCTAAGGCAGTCTACCTCAAATTAGGGTTTCATGTTGTATCAAGATAATTGAGTCCAAGGGATCCCAAATTCTCACCAATGTCCTAATATATTCTCAAGATCATCCATGTCAAGTTTCAAGCCTTGCAGAGGAAGTTTGCTCAGTCAAATGCTCAAAGGCCTGAAAATCGACTGTGCTAGGGCAAAAGTCAACTGTGGCCTACATACGGTCAAACTTCAAGATTTTTGGTCAACATACTCATTTTGAAGTATATTTCATCATTTTATCAAGGGTTGATCATGATTCATCAAGGATTGCTCATAATTCATCAAGAACCAAAAGTTGCTAAATTAGGGTTTTGTAGGAAAAGTCAACTCAACTTTGACCAAGCATAACTTTCTCATACTTTATGATAAATGACCCATCAAAATCTCATTTTTAAGAGGATGCAATTCTCTACAATCCATGTTCAAAATATTCACTCACAAGAAGTTATGAATTTGGACATTATAGGTCATTTTGAAAAGTCAACAAAAACACATTTTTTTTCAAAGCTTCATACATGAGCATGGAATATCAAATTGATATGAGACCAAAAGGTTTGCTTAGAGGACGTCTCAAGCTTTCTAAAAAGTCAAATAACACCTTCAAAGAGTAAAAATTGAGGAAGTTATGCATTGGTGAAGTTGACCTTTTTTGCAAAATTGTCAAAAGTCAACTATGCCTCAAATTGCAATTTTTGCCAAATGGGCCCAATCTTTTGCACTTGTTTTGAGTTGGCAACATGGTCCACGAGACCTAGCCCTTGCCACTTGTTATCATCTTGTTTTTATTATTTATTTTGATTTTTATTTAAATTAAATCAATTTTAAACAAAACAAATCATGAAAAAATCTAAAGCATTGAAAACTCGAGATTTTGTACTTGTTTCAGGTCTCAAATCCAGTTGGCAAGTATTTGAAATCGTGCAAAGCATTGGTGTGGACAAAAAGATTGAATTTTCCTAATTTTAGAAAGACATTCAAAGTGAATCAAATCCAAATCAAAGACATTGATGGAGGAAGATTGTGATCATATTGGCAACCCTAATCCATTCCTCAGTACATAAGGAGTATTGGCAGACCCAAAACAATGCTGGAAAGCGGCGCAAGAACCAGAACCAAACTTGAAAAAATCACAACAAAGTGCTGAATCGAATTCATACTTCCAGGCATGCTTAAAGCCTTCTAGCTATCCCAATCATTTCCTGGGAATGTAAGCAAGCGAAATCAATCAAGAACAAGTATTTTCCAGTACCAAAACGCGTTGTAAGTCATCCACGACATTGCTTCTTTCTTGAATTCGAACTGCATCATTCTTATACTTGTGGCATGAAATAACTGTACATTCTTGTTCACCATCACATTTGCAAGCTTTCTGTAACATTTAATTTCGTTTTCATGAACTGTATTGGAGTTTTCCATTATTAGGATTTACAAGCTCGTTTTGGGGTTTCTGAACCTAGGTAAAATTGGGCTATGAAAGGGGCACCATCACGCTCAGAAGGTCCAGACGAGTTGATTGGTGGCCCTAGTTTTTATTTATCTTACTCATGGTTGATTTTAAGAGTATGCAGGTTTGTAGTGACGGACAAACGTCCGTAGGTAAAAGTCTGGGACTTTTACCAACGGAGAATGGAAGAAGACAACTAGTGTGGCAGCCTCCCACTCGTCCATTTGAATTTCCGTGCAAATTTCTTTTATTCCATTTGTTCTTAATAAAATAATTGTTGTTTGTTTTGTATACAATTAAAACGTGTAGCTCAGTTGGTGACCAGGTGGTGAGAAAGCGCTTCAGGACCTGGGTTCGAATCCCAGGTCCCCCCCATTCTTCATATTATTTTCTTTCAGGTAATCTAGTGTGCGCACAAGCCAAAGGACCATCATGCATCCTCACAATCCAACCAGCCAAGTGTCAGGAGACTAGATCTGATGGCCATCAGGCGAGGATCCATCAAAGGCGCTGGTCAAGACAAAGCATGAGAATCAGGAAGTCAACGTGGGTCACCTTCTTTTGGGCCCAGAATCTGATTCTTGCACCCCCCCCCCCCAAACTGCTTTTCTCAGGCCCAAATCTCTTCATCTTTTCTTATTTTGTTTTATTTAATTTAATTTATTTATTTTACTAACAAATTAATTATTTCTTTTATCAAAAATCGCAAATAATATTCTTCACCCAATTAGACTTAGGTTTATTTTTTATCAATTAATTAATTAATTTAATTAGACTTTAATTTTAGGTAACTTTAATTTGTTTTTGTAAATAAAGTAAAATTAATTAGAACAATTAGGGTTTTATTTCTAACTTAATTATATTTTATTTTTCTTAAAATTACCAAAACACACAAAAATAGGCCATGTATTTATTTTCATTAATTAATTTAATTAGCTAATTAATTTTATTTAATTTTAAAACCATATTCTTTTTCTTAAAAATAATTAAAAATAACAAAAACATTGTTTTCCTTTTAATTAGGTTAGAGGGGTCAAAACCCTAGTTCTCTCCCGATCTTAGTTTCCTCGCCTGCGCTTTGTCATTTATTTTTACCCCATTGATGTAATTGCTTACAAGTTGTAATAGCTTAATTAGGACTTTTATTTTTCATTTATTGTTTCTTTTTAAAGGGTTTGTTTTTGGCTATGTAAATACTTGAAGCCTTGTAATAGCGTAGTTTAATTTCCGCATATTAAATTCCGCAAAATATTAACTGTTAGATGTATGAATAATTAGGGTTGCATGACAAGAATGTATGTAAACTTTAAAACAGTTAGCAAACCCTAAATGTGCAAAGATAAATAATCTGAAATTGAATCACTCGCACATGCGCACTCCTAGGGTACACTCCCACTTGGTTGCCTTCGGTAAACGGTCATTAAGTATAAGATGCTTTAGTGGTCGCTCTTTTGTCTAAACAAAGATCCAAGTCCCGTTCGGAAAAGTTGCCTCGGAATGGTTGCCTCAGAATTGTTGCCTCGAATGATTGATCTAAGACATTAGGGTTACTACTAAGACGTCTTAACATTGCTTTAGTGACCGTACGTCCCTTTTCGAATTGACCCTCAAAACTCCAACGACGATGCTACCTACTCACTAATAGTGGGATAGCATTGTCTAAAGGAAACGAACATAGAACAATTATTTTTTTTCGAGTAGGTAGATTAGTTCTTAAGTACTTGCTCAATCCAAACAAACCTTTTCACACTTACACTCCTCTTTTAAACAAAGCTTTCAAAAAACACTTCGTAACACTCTTGAAGACAGAAGCAAGAGTTAAATCAAAGTCAAAAACTTTACAAATCACACAAAGAAGAAATTTTGAAAATGATGAGAAAGTGCCTAAGAGCCCGTAGGTAACTACGGATAGAAAGGGTGCTAATACCTTCCCTTTCTATAATCTACCCCCCGTACTCAGAAAATCTCAAAAAAAATGAATTTTTATGTGCTTTTTTCCTTTCCTTGTTGGATAAAATAAAAGTCGGTGGCGACTCTTGCTTACCGCGACATTTTGCAAACACAAACGCAAAACGCAAACCAACATTTCAAAATAGTCCCGGTTCTGGCCACCGTATCACAGAACTGGCGACTTTTCTGGGGATTAATAAGTGGGGTATACCTTAGGATTAGTTCATCGTATTGCTTCTATTATTTGATTTGATTGCTTTTATTTTTGTGGGCTTTGTATTAGAGTTACTATAGATCCTAACCCGGATCTGGGGACACCTTTTAGGTAAGTAGCAATAAATTGTGAGGGAACTGTATGGCGTAGACCGATACGGTTGAAGCAGTAGCTACGTTGATGTGGCACATTAGTTGGTACCGGTATCCCTTGTGGAGGAACAAGGAGAATACGTGGCTTCTATATGGGTCGTTAAGCATCAACTGACCTTAGAACCTATAATTGACCAACTTGGCCATAGGAAGTAGTGAGATAGCCGGCCTCGGTATAGAGCTGAGAACTGGTTGATACTCGATACTACACTCATTGAGACCATACTCTCGAGATAGTTTCGGCCGCAAGAAAAGATTGCGTGAGCTGAAACCATGACCGATGGAGGATGGTCAGTGATATTGAGAACCTCTAGAACCCGGTTACTATTACTAGGACAGGTTGAACCAACTGAACTTCAAGAGGGTAGTACCTAGACTCCATGCAAGCCCGAAGCTTAAGGGCTCTTATGTGACTTATTTTCCTTTACCATGTTTGTTACCTGTTATACCTGTTTTGTGTTTTATCATGACATCATGCATCATGACATAGCATGCATACTTAATTGTACTAACCATTTCAAAGACCGAGGGGATTTATCTTTGTTCTGTTTTGCAGATTATGGCTTCAATACGCAGAAATACCATTCGAGTTAACTTCGTACAAATACCTGTTCAGCTCAGAGAGTTAGTATCAAAAGTTCCTGATACTTTTTCATTTGTTAGAAGACATGGTCATCTCCTTAGCCTGGTCACTTCAAAGTTAGATGAGCAAATCATGAGTGTGATGTTCCAGTTCTTTGATCTTTTGCATCATTATTTCACCTTCCCGGGTTATTAGCTAGTCCCTACTTTAGAGGAGTTTTCTGACTTGCTAGGCATATCCATTCTAGAGCAGACACCCTTTACATGTTTGGAAGAGACTCCTAGACCTGAGGACATTGCTTCAGCCTTACATCTAAAAAGGGCTGATGTAGTATCCAACTGGGAGACACGAAGCGGGGTTAAAGGTTTCTTGGCTAAGTTTCTAATGGATCAAGCTCAACAGTTATGGGATAACTTGTACTTTCAAGCTTTTGAAGACATTTTGGCTCTCCTCATCTACGGTTTGGTTCTTTTCCCGAATCCAGATTCCTTTATAGATGTGAATACGGTCAAGATCTTCTTGTCTCGCAATCCAGTGCCTACTCTTCTGGGTGATATTTTACATGCTCTCTATACTCGTACTGTGCGAAGAAGGGGGGGCCCTCATGTGTTGCACGCCGCTGCTGGCGATGTGGTTTATTTCGCACCTCCCCAAGTATGTATTGAAGAATGAGGAAGGTGTAGGTTGGGCTTACAGAATCATGTCCCTTGCTCATACGGATATTCTTTGGAGTTCTAAGGACATGGAAAGAGTAGCTGTCATTGATCGATGTGGGGAATGCCCTAATGTCCCATTGCTTGGCATTAGAGGGGGTATAACCTACAGTCCTTGCTTGGCTTTATGACAGTTTGGACGCGCTCGGAGAGACGGTCCTCATGAGCTGCTTCTTACATATATTGTCTTTGACTACAAGGAGGACGTCAAAGAGTATCGCCGAAGGTTTATACGAGCCTGGGGCATGGTGAACAGGTATGACCCTCAAGAGCTAGGACTAAATACTTCTCTCCCTATGCAACCTTACCTCTAGTGGGTTCGAGCTCGTGCTCAAAAGCTGGGGATGCCTTATGAAGCAGTTTTGCCAGTAATTGTGGAGCATACTAATGAAGAAGGTGTTCCTTATACAGTCCTTCATCCCTACATGCCTACCGATCTTGGGAATTGAAGAGATCTTGGATCCAGTTAAAGGAAGAAAGGGATACCTACAGGGAGAAGTATCATGAGCAGGAGAGGAAGATCTTGAAGCTTATGAGGCAGCTTGAGAATGAAAGGACAATCAATGATTATGTCAGTACGAAGGGAAAGCGACCATGGGATTTCTGATTTCTACTTGTTTCTAGTTTAGATTAATTTTTCAGTTATTTCTTTTGTAACGCCTTAAAGGCATTGTTAAACATTGTTACAAGTTTAATCTAATAAAGTGTGTTTTATTTTGTTTTACAAATTTGAATCTCCCAAAGTCTTTGAAATCATTTCATACGCATTTCATTATCATGCACCTCATTACAGGTATCATTACAGGTTTCTCATCTTCTTCGTTGTTTATTTCAGCATATAATGTCTTCTGAAACACCTACCGATCAAGCCATCAAGGCTCTTCAAGCACAGAATGCTCAGTTCCAGGAGATGTTCCTGAACCTGGCCAAAGGACAACAGGATTTGAAGACTCTTATCCTAAAGGAGAAAAAGAAGAAGAAGAAGGTAATCCTCCTGAATATGGGTCACAGATTTGGGAATAGGTTGCAACAGGAAACTGATTTGTCTCATTCATCTAGAGGAGGAGAGAATCAAGAGGAAGGAAAGGGTTCTAGTCCTGTGGTCTCTGATAATGACACTGATTTTGATGAAGAATAGTATCCTCCCGCTGAGGATAGGTATAAGCAACTCGAAGACCGGTTGAGTGCAATGGAGATTCAGAAGATACCTGGTATGGACTTCAGAGATTTTGGATTGGCATCTGGGGTGGTGATCCCGCACAAGTTTAAAGCTCCAATCTTTTCTAAGTATGATGGATTATCTTGTCCAAAGCTCCATCTCCGCTCGTACATCAGAAAAATTCAACCCTACACTGCTGATAGGAATCTGTGGGTCCATTTCTTTCAAGATAGTCTGTCAGGGATTCAACTTGAATTGTTTTATCAATTGGAAGGAGCTAATGTCCACAACTGGGAATACCTCGCTGCTCCTTTCTACAAGCAATACCAGTATAACATCGACCTTGCTCCTACTCGTACTCAGCTTCAGAGTATGTCCATGGGTGCGAGCGAAGGTTTTAAGGACTACGCTCAGAAGTGGAGAGATATGGCTGGAAGAGTACAACCCCCTCTGTCTGATAGGGAGTTGGTGGATATGTTTCTTGGGACTTTGTCTGGTCCATATTTCAATCATTTGATCGGTAGTTCATCGTTTGGGTTCACTGAATTGATTTTGTCTTGGGAGAGGGTAGAAGCTGGTATCAAAAGTGGCAAGATACAGAAAGGTGCTTCATCAAGTACAGAAAAGAAGCCTTTCAGAAAAGAAGCTAGTGTAGTTTACAGCTCGAGGAGCCAAAACCGATCTGAACTCCACCAAGCAGTTAACACGGTAGTAATATCAAGATCTACAGTTGCCCTACAGTACAACAATCAGCAAAGAGTAGAGACACCACAAAGACCGTATACTCGGCTCAGTATGACCTTGTCTCAAATTCTGCCACAATTGTTGAAGACCAACCTGGTAACTCTAAGGGAAGCCCCAAAGAATCCCAGCACTACATCTCCGTTGTATAACCCAAACTCTTGCTGTGCCTATCACTCTGATAGCCCGAGTCATGATATGAACAACTGCTGGGCCTTGAGGAATAAGGTGCAAGATCTGATTGAAGCTAAAGAAATTGAGTTTGACGCACCGGAAAAGCCTAATGTCATAACTTCTCCTATGCCCAAGCATGGTAATGGAGTAAATGTTGTGGACAATGATACATTTGTGACCTCTGTGGAAGACATTTGTACTCCATTGATGACCGTAAAGAAGAATCTATTGTTGGCCGGTTTATTTCCGGGTTGTGGTGAAGGTTGCCACCTATGTTCCATTCTGCCTGCTGGTTTCTATTTACTGAAATCAGGTGTTCAACGCCTGATGGATAACAAAGAGATCTTGTTCGAGAAAACTGTGATTTCATTGATTCCTGTTGAAGATGTTTCCATCATAACCATATCCGCTAATCCTTCCAAGGCTTCCTCGAGAAAGCCTGTTAGGATTACACCCGTTACAAGAGTTGCTCCATTGATCATTACTATTCCTGGTCATAACCCTTACACTTCGGATAAGGCTATCTCGTGGCACTATGGGGACGATGTGTATTATCATGGGATCAAACAAGACTTGAAGGTTGAAGAGGCTGATACTGATGTCAGCAATATTGTCGGGGCTAGTAAAGTCACCCAAAGTGAAAGACTTTTCTCTCCTGAGATTTCCCCTCCGACTGTTCAAAAGTCTGTTGCTATTCCATCTTCCAGTACATCTGCTACCGTCCTAGTACATATTCCAATTATCACCCCTGTCGCTGAGTCATCTGACGCTCGGGGCAAAGAGATCACATGTGAGCCTTCTTGGATGGAGGCGCCCAAGAAGATTATTGTAGAAACCTCTAGACAGGAGATAGAGGAAATTCTGAAGATTATCAAGAAAAGCGACTACAACGTAGTCGAGCAGCTGGGGCAAACCCCGTCGAAGATCTCCATGTTATCCTTATTGTTGTGCTCGGAAGCCCATGCAAAGGATTTAATTGCTTTCCTTAAAACTGCACATGTGCCACAGGAAACATCGGCTGATCAATTCAAAGACTATGTAGCTAGTTTGACCGCTGACAACGGGTTGGGTTTCTCCGACGCAGATCTAACTGCCAAGGGAAGAAATCATAATGATGCTCTGCATTTCTCGATCGAGTGCAGGGGCACTACTTTGGCCCTCGTGCTGGTGGATATTGGGTCCTCATTAAATGTTTTACCCAAGAAAGCATTAGATCGGCTGGATTGTGAGAGGTTGGTTCTGAAGCTGAGTAATATCGTGGTTAGGGCCTTTGACGGGTCCAAAAGGATGGTGCACGGGGAGGTGGATGTCCCTGTTAAAGTTGGCTCTCAGAATTTTGCATCTACGTTCTATGTGATGGACATACAACCATCTTATTCTTGTTTGCTGGGTCGCCAGTGGATTCATAAAGCTGGGGCAGTGACTTCCACGCTCCATCAGATGTTGAAATATCCAATGAAGGGGAAGATTGTTATAGTACGAGGAGAAGAGGAGTACATGGTGAGTCACTTTAACTCATTTCGGTATATGGAGATGGATGGGGAGTTCATCGAAACCCCGTGTCATAACTTTGAAGAGGTCCCTCAGACTCTGGCGTCGACTGAAGTTGCTGTTGAAGAACCTCCTATGAAAATGGCTTCACTCAAGGATGCCAGGGCTGTTATTGAAAAAGGTGGGTGTGCAAATTGGGGTCAACTCCCTGACTTTGCACACAAGACTGACAAGTTTGGTTTGGGTTTTACTGCAGAAGCTTAAAGGGTTGTTCAACGTGCACGGATTGGAAGACCTCCCCTGCGTATCAGTAATCCAGGAGTGAATGCAATTCAAGATGATGAATAAGAGTCAGAGTTCGATAGTTGGATCTACCTGAATACCTACGGTGGATTGAACAATTGGACGACAAAGGACTTCATGCCCGTTTCTTTTATTACACAGTAATAGACTTTTGTTTTGAGATTTGTAACAGACAGTTTGAAACTTTATGGCCCGGTGCCTTGCCCGAGACACCTTGGCTTTGTTTGTGAGGGCTTATTACTTTTCATTTTCATATATCATCAATAAAACATTGGACGTTTTCTTGCATTACAAGTTTTACGCTCCCTTCTTTTCTTTTCCATCTTGCACTTTATCAAAACGGCTATTTGTCTTACACACACTCACATATCATAATACAGGTCCACATCCACTCTGGATCCCATTGATAACGACTCTGCTACTACCAGTTATGACTTCGAAAATCCGATCAACCAAGCCGAGGACGAAGGTGAGGATGATTGTGAAGTGCCTGGGGAACTTTCTAGATTGTTACTTCAGGAAGAGAGGGCCATACAGCCGCATGAAGAGCCAGTGGAATCAGTAAATCTGGGTACAAAGGAAGACAAGAAAGAGGTCAAGATCGGTGCAAATCTGAATCCTAGTGTTAAGCAACGGTTGATACAAATGTTGCGCGACTATGTAGAGATCTTCGCCTGGTCTTATGAAGATATGCCTGGTTTGGATACATACATTGTGGTTTACCACCTGCCAACCAAAGAAGACTTTCCTCCGGTAAAACAGAAGGTTCGCCGAATGTGCCCCGAGATGTCCGAGAAAATCAAAGTTGAGGTCATGAAACAGTTTGACGTCGGATTTCTAGCTGTTACTTCTTACCCACAGTGGGTTGCCAACGTGGTCCCGGTACCGAAGAAGGATGGTAAGTGTGATCGGTGGATCTGGAATTGATTGTTTAACGCTGGATCGCGAAATGTCGCGGAAGCAAGAGTCGCCACCGTCTTTTATATTCTCCAACATGGAAAGGACAAAAGCACAGCAAAATTCCTTATGAGATAGTTTCTCAGTTCGGGAGGTGGATTTATAGAAAGGGAAGGTGTTAGCACCCTTTCTATCCATGGTTATCCATGGGCTCTTAGATACTTGCTCATTTGTGTTTTCAAAAGTGTTTGCTTTTCAAAGTGTGCGTGGGTTTGAAAAAGTTTCGTTTAAAGATTTCAGATCGACTCTTGTATCAGTCCTCAAGAGTGTTTGAAAAATCGTTTTGAAAGCTTTTGAAAGTGTCGGTGTGAAAAGAGTTTTTGATTTGTTTTTTTAGAGCAAGTATCTATGAGTCATCTACCTACCCTAAGGAATTAGGCTGTGTAAATGTCCTTAAGGTAGTGCCATCCCACCATTGAGAGGTAGGTAGCACCACCGTTGGAGGTGTTCGGGTCAATTCGTTTGTAGGGACAGTGTGGTCACCAGAGCAACAGTAGGACACCTTAGAAGCTACCCTTATGCCATAGATCATGGACATAAGGACTTACTAAAATGTCCTATACTCGACGACCACTTTTCGAGGGCAAGGCAACAGTGAGGCGTACCCTAAGAGTGGTGTGTGAATTTGTGTGTTATTTTCCATGTCAATATTTCTTTTTGATCATTGTATCGTGAGCTACGCATTGCTTTTAATTAGTCATTCATTCTTTCATGCAAAGTTTAGCAGTTTAAAAGTGCGGAAATTTAAATGCGGAAAGTAAAGTCCTACGCTATTACAAGGCGCGGGTCTATACATCGCCAAATTAACAAAGACCCGTTTTAATAAAGAATGCGGAAAGTAAAACCTAGTCACTATTACATGGCTTGAACAGTTACATAATATTTGAAAGAAAATAAATAAGAATAAATGCGCGAAAAGAATAAAATAGAATCGCATGTTCGAGGGCGTTGGACCCTTTTGAAATTAAATGGAAATTAAAAGCTAATTAATTATTAATTTTATTAGAGAAAAGAAATGTTTTTTTTAGTTTTTTTTTTGGTTTTTTGGTATTTAATGTGAATAAAGAAAATTAATTAAAATTAGAAGTTAAATGAAACCCTAGTTCTAAGTTGTTTTTAATTATTTATGAAAAATATTCAAGTTTAACCTAATGTACACTAATTAATTAATTACATGGGTATTTACAATAAGAATTAATAATAATGATAATAAGAAAAAAAATTATTTATTAAGAAAAAGGATAAAAATGCTAAAAACCCTAATTTCTACATATTTTAGTTATTTAAGAAAAGATTAAAATTGAAAACCTAATTTTACTAAATTTATTATTTAACATTTATTTACAAAAAAATATTTATAATTGACATATTTTAGTTTCTGATTTTCCATATTATGAAAATTAACAATTAAAATAATTTAAAAAAAAGAAAAGGAAATAAAAAAAAGAATACAAACAATGGGGGTGTCTGACCCAATTTGGAGGTGAGTTGAAGTATTTTGGCCCAATAGAACAAGGCCTTTTTGACTTTCAGGGATCACGTGTGAAGTGATTGACCCAGGCGTATGATGGTCCTCATCCTGTAGCCTTCAGATTGGTCATCATGATTACGTGGCAAGCCAGCATGTGAAGGCGTATGGTGAACCTTGGATGAAGCGCTGCGTGGAAACATGTTATGGAAAAAATCATGAAATATGATAGGGGACCTGGGAATCGAACCCAGGTCCCAGCATTTACCAAGTGAGTGCTTTTCCAGTTGAGTTGTTTGCGCGCTTTGTTAATATTATGGAATACAAATAATATATATGAAAACCACTCATTATGCTGAG
Source organism: Vicia faba (assembly GCA_948472305.1). Lineage (NCBI taxonomy): Eukaryota > Viridiplantae > Streptophyta > Magnoliopsida > Fabales > Fabaceae > Vicia > Vicia faba. Next base: position 1,524,237,046 of record OX451738.1, read on the forward strand.
ACAATCAAAAAATGCGCCAACGTTCAAATCATCCAACCACGTTCATACACGCGTGCATCTTCTTCCTTTTGTACCTGTAATACAAGCAATTAGCGGGGGTTTTAAACCCCCACAAAAACAAATGCCAGAAAATAGAGATTAGCACATAGATAAACATAAAAAGGGCGCGAGGTAATCAAATGATTCGTCTTCATGTCAGGAATTCAATGGTACCAGTTTGAAGGGCTAATTTTTCCATATGAAGGAACCCCTAATTCAAAGCTCCTGAAACCCTAAAATACGTTCATGGTGAATTCTTATACAGGCTTTGTTAGGACAATTAAGTGGTACCATTAGCTTCAGAACATCATGGTTAGTGTTAATCAACAATTAAAATGCATGAACAATGCCTGAAAATTAAAACACAATTATGGAAAATTTCAAGAAAAGTGTGACTTTGTTCTACCAATTCTTGAGGTCTGGAGATTAGCTCTTGATTGTAACACGTTCCTGGATGTCTTGGCAAGGTTTTGGAATCCTTTTCAAGCCTTGAATTGTACTCTAGGTATGAAAACAGTTTTCAAATTTTAGGTGAAAGTTTGCAATTTGGTTATGCAATTCTGAGCAGCCTTTCGTGTCTCTTAGCATTAGGTTAACTTGTGCATAAGTAAGTGAATAGAATTAGGTCAAGAAAACCAGCCCAAAGTCCATCCATTTATGATTTTGATATTTGATTTCCAATCATATAAAATCCAATCTTTTTCAATCTTTTTGCCATGAAACTCTTGCCAATTTTGAAAGATATTGCCTTTTTGAATGTGAAACGAAATCCTTAGCACATAATGAGTGAATTCTCTGCACAAAAAGATTTGAAAGGTATTATTTGATATTTTTTCATATTTAAATCCAATTAAATGAATTAATAATAATAAAAATTCAATTAATTAATCAAAAATAAGAAATAAATCCCTTTGAGGTCAATGGGTCGTGCATGGCCTTTGGGTAATGATTCATGGAAGAATTTGTGGCCCATTAGCATTTTTGAAGCTTTTTGTGCAAAGTTGACTTTTCAAAATTCCCAAAAATTTCCCAACTTCTACAAGGCATATCTTGCTCAATTTTGAAGCTATGAACATGTTCTTGGACATTTTGGAAAGGTCTTGAAGTCCTATAACCAATGTCTTTGTTCCCATGTCATTTTGATTTACCAATCTCAAGTTATGGTCTTTGACTTAAAGTGCCTTTTTGTTGACTTTTGAAAATGACCTATAATGTTGAAATTGATAACTTTTTGTGAGAGCATTTCTTGGACTTGAAGTGTGAAGATGAGTTGTAGGAAATGTCATCCTCTTCAAAATGAGATTTGGATGGAATTTTTCTGATAAACCATGAAGAAGTTATGCCTTGGTCAATTTGCAGTTGATTTTTTCAGCTGTCCAAAAATAGAAACTTTTGCATCTTGAGACTTTTTGAGCCATGCTTTGAGAATCATGATCAAGAATTGATCAAATGATGTTTGTGGCTTCAAAATAAGATGTTGACCAAAAATTTTGACTTTTGACTGTCAAATGACCATTTTGCCCCTGCAGTTGACTGTGAAGCATTTAGGGTTTCTGACTGTGCAATTTGACCTTGTGAGCCTTGAAACTTGACATGTAGGTGCTTGACAATGTTTATAGGCATATGGGACTTGATTGAGCCCTTGAAAACCTCAACTTCCTTGCAAGAACCAAAACCCTAATTTGACTGGCTTTAGGAGAGTGGTTGACTGTGTAGCCCTTGAGTAGACCTTGAACCATTTGAGGTGATGCTTGGCAAAACTTTGAAGATTATGGGAGGGCAAATTTTGGGGTACAACAGTAAGGTACATATGTGTGTAGACTATAGAGATATGAACAGGGCGAGCCCCAAAGATGATTTCCCTCTGCCTCATATCGATGTTCTGGTCGACAACACCGCGCATCATAAGATATTCTCCTTCATGGATGGTTTTTCTGGTTACAATCAGATTAAGATGGCTCCCGAAGACATGGAGAAGACAAACTTTGTTACGCAGTGGGGTACTTTTTGCTACAAAGTCATGCCGTTCGGATTGAAGAATGCTGGGGAAACGTATCAGCGCGCCATGATCGCTTTGTTCCACGACATGATTCATCATGAGATTGAGGTATACATTGACGACATGATCGCAAGGTCCCAAACTGAGGAAGAACATCTTGACCATCTTCAGAAGCTATTTGACAGGTTGAAGACGTATAACCTGAGGTTAAACCCAAACAAGTGCACCTTCGGGGTAAGGTCTGGTAAGCTGTTGGGTTTCGTCGTTAGCGATAAAGGTATTCAGGTGGATCCTGCAAAGGTGAAGGCTATACAAGAGATTCCAGCTCCCCGAACGGAAAAGGAAGTCAGAGGCTTTTTGGGACGTCTCAACTACATTGCCCGATTCATTTCGCACTTGACTGCTATTTGTGAGCCAATCTTCAAGATGATGAGTGTCAGGCCGCTTTTGAAAAGATCAAAGAATATCTCCAAGAGCCTCCTATTCTGATGCCTCCAATTGAAGGAAGACCTTTGATCTTATACTTGACAGTACTCGACAACTCGATGGGGTGTGTGTTGGGGCAGCATGCCGAGTCTGGCCGAAAAGAGCATGTTATTTACTACCTTAGCAAAAAGTTTACCGACTGTGAGACCCGATACTCACTGCTTGAGAAAACTTGTTGTGCTTTGGCATGGGCTGCTCGCCGGCTGAGACAGTATATGATGACTCACACCACCTTATTGATATCAAAGATGGATCCAATTAAGTATATCTTCGAAAAGCCCGCTTTATCCGGAAGAATAACAAGATGGAAGATGATCTTGATTGAGTATGACATACAATACACAACCCAAAAGGAAATCAAGGGGAGTGTGTTAGCAGATCATTTGGCACATCAGGCCGTGGGTGATTACCAGTCTATGAATTTCGAGTTTCCGGATGAGAGCATCATGTTGGTGACTGACTGTGAAAGACCTGGACCGGATGAAGGACCTGAGGAAGGATCCCGATGGTCTATGTATTTTGATGGAGCTTCAAATGCTTTGGGTAATGGCATTGGCACCGTGATCATATCTCCTGAAGGATGTCATACTTCATTCACCGCCCGATTATTTTTTAACTGCACCAACAACATGGCGGAGTATGAAGTGTGCATCGTGGGCCTTCGAGCAGCTATTGATCTGAGGATTAAGTTTCTGAGTGTATTCGGAGATTCTGCTCTAGTGATCAGTCAGATCAAAGGCGAGTGGGATACGAAGCACCCAAATCTTATTCCTTACAAAGAGTATGTATTAACATTGTTTCCACACTTCGAGGAGATAACCTTTGAACACTTCCCTAGAGAGGAGAATCAGTTAGCGGACGCGCTAGCTACCATGTCTTCTATGTTCAAGGTCAAGTGGGACAATGAAGCTCCCTAGATTACCATCGAGAGGTTGGACGAACCTACACATTGCTGTGATATTGAGACTGAAGAGGTAGCAGATAAACTCTAGTTTCACGAGGTAAAGAGGTATCTTGAGGCTCAAGAATACCCCGAGGGTGCATCTGTTAATGATAAGAAGTTCTTAAGGAGGTTCGCAGCGAAGTTCTTCATCAGTAATGGTATCCTTTACAAGTGTAACCATGAATCAACCTTACTGAGATGTGTGGATAAGAATGAGGCAGAAAGGATCATGGCGGAGTTACATGAAGGTACTTTCAGAACTCATTCCAGTGGACACACCATGGCCAAGAAAATCCTACGGGCGAGATATTATTGGTCTACTATGGAAGCCGACTGTTATCAGCATTCTCGAACCTATCACAAGTGCCAAGTCTATGATGATAAGGTGCATGTACCTCCGGTTCCTCTAAACATCTTGACAGCTCCTTGGCCTTTTGCAATGTGGGGCATCGACATGATCGGCGAGATCAGACCTACTGCGTCCAACGGGCATCGTTTCATCCTGGTAGCAATTGACTATTTTACGAAGAGGGTTGAGGCAGCTTCCTTTGCTACTGTAACCAAGAACGTCGTGGCGCGGTTTATTCGGCATAATCTGATCTATTGATACGGTGTACCAGAGAGGATCATTACGGACAATGGTACAAATATCAACAATACAATGATCACCGATATCTGCAAGCAGTTCAAGATACAACATCACAACTCTTCTCCCTACCGGCCGAAGATGAATGGGGTTGTTGAAGCGGCTAATAAGAACATCAAGAAGATTGTGCAGAAGATGACAGTGGCATACAAAGACTGGCACGAGATGTTACCATTTGCTCTTCATGGGTACCGAACCTCAGCACGGACTTCAACAGGGGCAACACCCTACTCTTTGGTGTAAGGCATGGAAGTAGTCTTACCTATCGAGGTCCAAATAACCTCTCTTCGGATTATGAAGGATGCAGGTTTGAGCGAGGACGATTGGATCCAGACCCAGCTTGATCAGCTGAACTTAATCGATGAAAAGATACTTACTGCTATTTGTCATTGTTGTACCCTAAAATTTACCCTCCCATATTCTTCAAGATTTGTCAAGAATAATTCTCAAATTGCTCAAAGATTACTCAAGGATTGCACAGTCCAAATACCTCCTAAGCCAGCTGAAATTAGGGTTTTGGTTCTTTCAAGGAATTGGAGGTTCTCAATGGTTCAATCAAGTCTCATAGGCCTATATACATTCTCAAGCACCTACATGCCAAGTCTCAAGAATCACAATGCCAATTTGCACAGTCAAAAGCTCCATTTGATCCATAGTCAACTGTAGGGGCAAAATGGTCATTTTACAGTCAAAAGTCAAATATTTTGGCCAACATCTTATTTTGAGTTCACAATCATCATTTGATCAAGTCTTGATCATGATTCCACAAGCATAGCTCAAAAATCATCAAGATGCAAAAAGTTACTATTTTTGGACAGTAGAAAAGTCAATTGTATCTTGACCAAGGCATAACTTTTTCATGGTTCATCAGAAAAATCCCATCCAATGCTAATTTTGAAGGGGCTGACATTTCCTACAAACCTTCTTCACACTCCAAGTCCAAGAAATGCTCTCATAAAAAGTTATCAATTTCTACATTATAGGTCAATTTCAAAAGTCAACAAAAATGCACTTTAAGTCAAAGACCATAACTTAAGATTGGTAAAACCAAATGACATGGGACCAAATGAATTGGTTATAGGACTTCAAGACCTTTCCAAAATATCCAAGAACATGTTCATATGATCAAAATTGAGCAAGATATGCATTGGAGAAGTTGGGAAAGTTTTGTGAATTTGCAAAAGTCAACTTTGCTCAAAACATCTTGTTTTTGCTAATGGGCCTCAAATTTCTTCTTGAAACTTTATCCATGACTTATGCACGATCCATCAAGCTTAATTAAATTATTTTCTTATTTTTTATTAATTAATTGGATTTTTAATCAATATTAATTCATTTAATTAATTTAAATTGTAGGAAATACAAAGATTTGATTTTTTAATCTTTTTGTGAAGCAAATGTGGTCAAGATATGCTGGAAAATTCGTGCACAAATCAAATATGCAAAAATCTCCCAAATTGGCAACTTTCTTCAATCAAAAAGATTCAAAAATATTTGATTTTCAATCAAATATGCAATCATCAATTCATTGGATTTTGGCTCAAGATTTTAACCTAATTTCAGTCTCCTATATATACACAAGCCAACCCTAATCATGCATACGTGAAAGCTGCTGCAAGAAAGCCATAACCAATTCAAGAAAATTCAAGAAAACTTGAAAACTGATTTCCATATTCTAGCACGATTGAAAGGCTTTTATTGACTCTAAAACATTGCAGGAGTCCCCAGGAACGTGTAGGAATCAAAACCAAGCGTTGAAGCTCAAAGAACCATCAAGAACAGAACCACGGTTTGCTTGTTATTTTGAAAATAGAATAGCTTAATTCATGCATTATTAACGTGATTTTTTGTTTGTTTTGCATTGCTTGGATCCATGTGAAGCTATTGGCATAGTTTAATTGGATTATAACGCACAGAATCACAAATTGCCATTGACAAATTCTAGGGTTCCTGAAGTTTGGATTTGGGGCTTTATTATCCAGGAAAAATTGGAACCTTTAAGACCCATGGTTAGAATCGTTGAGACCAGACGAATCCAAGGGGACCATCGCGAAACATTTATATAAACTATAGAGCTATTTGTTATTTTTTGTCGTTGCAGGTTGTGGGGGTTAAAAACCCCCGCTATCTAACGTTGCTTTTGCAGGTTCAGCGAGGAAGACGAGGACGTGTGAGCGTGTGGTTGGGTAATTCAAAAAGCGCGCGCGTGTTTTTGTTTTATAGCATGTGCATTGATTTTGTATATATTATAATTGATTGTTATTATATTATCAAAAGCAAGCAAATGGCGTAGTGGAGGATGCGTTGGCCAATGATCATTGGGACCTGGGTTCGAATCCCAGGTCCCCCCAAATACTTGTTTCTATTTTTCTTACCATATTCACATGCAGGCTTTCAAAGATGTTCCATCATGCACCTCTAACATCCAAGCGCCATATGTTTCAAAATTCAAATCCTGTGGCCAAAGATGAAGGATCATGGTACTCCCAGTCAACCAACATCCTGGACAATTACCCAAGTCAAACGTGGCTGAATAACTTGATGGGCCTGAAAATTACTTTCTCACCTCCAAAGCTGGCCCATCACCCCCTGGTTTCTTTTTTTTTTCTTTTATATTTTTTCCATTTAACTATTTTATTAACTATTATTATTATTATTATTATTTAATTAACTAAATTAATTATTTTCATAATAAAATCAAAAAACTAAAATATTTTTATTATTAGTAATTTCACTTTTTTTTTGTAAATAAATGTAATTAATTAATTTAGTTGTTTTAATTAGGTTAACTTTAATTGTTTTCATAACAAATAAAAATAAATTAGAATTAGGGTTTTCTTGACAATTTTAATTTCTTTTTTTTTATTTCATTAAAAACATAAAAAAACTTAAAAAAATATTTCTTTTATTTAATTAATTAGAATTAGGTTTAATTAAATGCAAAAAGGATTAAAATTCATTCTTTTCTCAAAAAAGGTCAAAACCCTAAAGACTTCCCCGATGCAATTTTATTTCGCGCATATTATTTTGATCATATTTATGTAATTGCTCCGAGGATGTAATAGCGTAATTAGGACCTTTTTATCGCTTTCTTTATTTTCTCGCAATTTACTTTTCAAGGGTTATGTTTTTGGCGATGTAAATACCCGACGCCTTGTAATAGCGTAGATTTACTTTCCGCAATTTACTTTCCGCAAATTATTAACTGTTAACTATGCATGACAAGACTTGCCTGGAAATAAAATCAACTCGTAGCTCACCATAACATGTACAAGATAATTTAACATGAAATCTGACACACTCGCACATGCCACTCCTAGGGTACGCCTCACTTGGTTGCCTCGACGTGGTCATTGAGTATAGGGTGTTTTAGAGGTCGCCCTCCTGTCTAAAGATCCAAATTGCCTCAAAACGGTTGCCTCGGATAAAAAAGGATCTAAGACATTAGGGTTACCGCTAAGGCGTCCTACTATTGCTTTGGTGACCACACATGTCCCTATAATCGAATTGACCCGAATAACTCCAACGACAGTGCTACCTACTTCTCAATAGTGGGATAGTACTGTCTAAAGGACATTTACACAGCTTAATTTCTTTTGAGTAGGTAGATTTCTCCTGGGTACTTGCTCTTTTCAAAACAACAAAAATACTTTTCGCACCTACACTTTTCTGACAAAAGTTTTCAAACAAACACTTCATACACTCTTGAGGACAGATACAAGAGTTAAAACGAAGTTTTCAAACAAGACTTTTTCAAAACCCACAAACACAAGAAAAGCAAAACATTTTTGAAAACATAGTGAGTAAGTACCTAAGAGCCCGTGGATAACCACGAATAGAAAGGGTGCTAACACCTTCCCTTTCTATAATCTACCTCTCGAACCCGAGAAACATCTCGAAAAGGAATTTTGATGTGCTTTTGTCCTTTCCTTGTTGGAGAAAATAAAAGACGGTGGCGACTCTTGCTTACTGCGACATTTCACGAACCAGCATTAAAAAATAGTCAGTTCTATTTCCACCGATCACAGAACTGGCGACTCTGCTGGGGAAATTATAAGTGAGGTGTACCTTAGGATTAGATCATTCTATGTTTTCAATTGTATGGCTTGTTTGCTTTTATATTTGTGGGCTTGTATTGGAGTTTCATAGATCCTAACTCGGATCTGGGGAATACCCTTTAGGTAGCAATAAACTGTGAGGGACATGTCCAGCGTAGACCGACACGGGTGAAGCAGTAGCTATGTTGGTGTGACACCCTGGTCTGTACCGATATCCCTTGTGTTGGAACGAGGAGAATATGGGTCTTCTGAGGAGTCATTAAGCACCAACTGACCTTAGAACCCTTAAATTGACCCAACTTGGCCATAGAACAGTAGCAGTATGCTACACTCATTGAGGCTAAACTCTCGCGATGGTTCCGGCCGCAAGAAAAGGTTGCGAAGCTGGAGTTATGACCGATTGAAGGTAGTCAGTGATATTGAGATCCTCTAGAACCCGGTTACTATTTTCTAGGACAGGTCTTAACCAACTGAAACTGAAAGAGGGTAGTACCTAAACTTCATGCCAGCCTGAAATCTAAGGGCTCTTTTGTGTGACTTGTGTGCCTTCAAACTTGAACTACTTGCACATTCTTGTTATCTGACACATGAGTTCCTTGCAGGTTTTGTTTACAGTCCTTAATCTGGACTTATTACAGGGCTTACTTACACCTCACACACATAGCATACACATCATAACATCATACCATTGCATGCATCCTGCATAAGGACTAACCCATTTCAAGGATCTCAAGGGTCTGTGATGCAGGTCATGATGAACCAAACGTCAAACAAGGGGCAAAGAGGATTTATTTTCCTCTAGCCAAAGTTGTCAAGGAATCCAAGCACGATAACCTGAGTCAGGGGCTATGACCCACTCGATATGGTGAGCTTGACTCTTGAAGAAGGACTCTTAGCAACATGAAGTTCCTTCAATCGAAGCTGCAAAATTCAAATCCTAACAGTTTCCTGTTTACCCCGCGAGATCCTTGAAAACATTGCATACATATATCATACATATCATTGCATAACAGGTCACCCTTTACAGGTCTCTCATGTTCTCGCTGTTTATTTCAGAAATGGCTTTCCAACAAGACAACCAGGATCTTCATACTCAAGAGACTCAGTTCAGGGAAATCTTCTTAAACCTATCCAAGGGGAAGGAAGAGTTGAGAACACTCCTCATGGGGAATTTGGTCAGGAAAAGTCCTGAAGATAGCAAGGACGAACGGTTGAAACATCTGCAAGCTGAGGTAGATGCAATGAGAACCCAGATGCTGGGGCAGATGGCTCTCATCCAAGGCTTAGCTCGGGAGCAAGAAGAGTTGAGAACCGTGATCAACCAGCTTCATCAAGACAGATATACCAACATGGAGCAAACGGCCAAGGCTGGGGATCAAATCATTAATCAGCCACCAAGAAGACAAGAGTTTGGTATGGTGAAGAATGGACCTCTCCAAGTTGCTATTACCTCCAGGGTCCAACAACAACCTCGCCAAGAACAGCGGGTTGATCAGAGTAAGCTCAGAAGGCAATTTACAAAGCTCAACATGTCACTAACTCGAGCGCTACAGCAAATGTTAAAGGCAGGGCTGATTACATTAAGGGCTCCTCCTCGGAATCTAAACACTTCCGCTCCTACCTATCATCCCAATGAAAGGTGTGCGTATCACTCTGACAGTCCGGGACATGACACCAACAACTGTTGGGCCCTGAAGAACAAGATCCAAGACTTGATTGATGCCAAGGAGATTAAATTTGATCACTGATCCTACACCAAATCATTGAGAATGTCTTTTGTGCATTAGAATTTTCAATTTGTAATTTTCTTTTGATTGTTCAAACAATTATTGTCATGGCAAACTTTCTTATTTCATTAATGCATCGCACATGTCTGTTTTGAATCAATCCATTCGTATTCACTATATTCAAATTGCTTTCATTTTTTTGTGATGTTCAACTCTCGATTGAAAAATTCTAAGCCTCTTGAGGGAGGATGACGAAAACGATACCACAATCTCTACAGTATGCTTTTGAATAGACCCTGCTGATGAAGTACAGGAATTGTTTCAAATCCTAAACAGTGGAGTTATAAGGAAGATAATCCCTCGTCAACCCCTTTGAGCCAAAGAAGTTGGAGTTTTTTCTTTTCACGCAAAAATTAAAACCCTTAATTATAACCTGGGGCAGGGTAGTCTTTTCAGTTGATCCAGGTGCACAATGAATGGCATCAAAGGAGTCCTTCCAAAACAAAAGACAGTGAGGGTTCCGTATAATCGTAAAGACAGGCAGTCGTTATCTTTCAAAAACAAAAGCCCAATAAGTCAAAACCTATGAAGGAGACTTACGAAAACTGGGGCATCCCGCTGACTGTAATCACAAAAGAAACAGTTCAGGCAAAAAACAGGGATAATAAAATCAAAAAAAAAGAGGTCCTACAAACCCTCAACAAAAAATAAATGATTGCCTATTCAAAATAAATTATCAGTATCCGAACCATCACCGGAATATCAGAGCAAAGACTCAAACAAGATCTAATGCACGATTAACTAAGTTTAGGATTGAAGAACATCACGAAGAGCGGGTGGGTACAAATAAAAATTTGAGCCTTTATCCTTTGTTTCTTAAACCGTGAACCAGGCCACGTTATAACCCTTAAAAGTCCTAGCTGAAGCATGGGTTAGTTCGAAAGCATACTGTTACAAAAGGTATCCTGACTCCTTAAGGCTTGCTGTAAAATACTGAGTTGACATCACATTTTACAAAAAATTCACTTGTTTTATTGAAAACTGCATTTTCAAAAATTTCAAGACAGACATAAGCTTTGCATTCTTAAAATAACATTGTTTGCATGTGACTATTTGTTCGAACAGCAGAGGAATTCGCACGAAGAATATCTAGTGAACAAAAGCACTTCCAATCAAGGGGCACGGCATGATCATTATCCATCATCTGGGGCAGTCAAGTCAAGATTCAAGGAATCTCTCAAAATGCCAAATAGCCAGGGGAAGATCTCCATCTGAATCAACTGGGGCATTGGGCATGAATCCCAGCGACAAATCTGGTACGATCAAACATCTTCTGGTAATATGATAACACAAAACTACTGACAGTGACAACTCCCTGCATCCTGAGAGCGTGGACATAGTAAAAAAATAAATAATACTGCGCATAATCAAAGACCCGCTAGGTCGACTGGCCTAGGCAAAAATAAGGGCTTCTCGGCGAACCAAAAGGGTTCGGGCAAAATGAGGTATAAAAATGAAAAAAATCTGTACACCCGGCAAGTCGAAAACCTGAAAAGGCGGCTTGGGCAAAAATGGGTATCCCGGTGGACTGAAAACCCGAAAGGGCGGTCCAGGCAAAAATTAGGGATTAAAGCGTACGACTATGTCCCGTCATCTCGTCACTTGCCTACCAGAAGAAGATTTGTCAATTGGCAGTTATCAAACACCTCATAGGCCTTCTTCTCCCGTAGAAACTGGGGCAATAAGAATTGTCCTAACTGTGCAGTTGCTCTGTCCACCGGGAACAAGGTAGATTCAGCTGAAGACTATGACCAAGATACTTTCACTCTTCGCAGAGTAAGACAATAATGGAAGCTCTCCCCGCTGAGACCTGCAACTACAAAAGAATCAGCAATACTCTCCCCAAGCAGAGTTGGTCTCCCATCAGCCCTAAAAAGGCACACTATCCCCAGCAAATCAGCAATGCTCTCCCCCAAGCAGAGTTGGTCTACCATCAGTCATGAAAAAGTTGGGTATCCCCAGAAGATCTTAATATTCTCCAGCAGAGTATACAGATATCCCTCAGCAAGCATCCCCGGCAGTCTTAATATTCCTCGACAGAAATGTAAGATTGTTCCCCGGCGGAATACAAGGTACCCCCAGTGGAGCCATTTCCTCAATACAGTCCAAAAGTTTCCCCAGGAGAGTTGAATCACCTCCCCAGTAGATTCTGGAAGCTTATCCCCTGCAGAGTGCAAATGCGTCTCCCCAGCCTTATTCAGAAGGTTATTCCCCACCAGAGTCTAACTGGGTTATCCTCAGCAAATTACAACAGAAAGACGTCCCCAGCGAAGTTCTTTCTATCCCCCAGCAGAGTTCATCAAAATCCCAACCAAAGCATAACAACGGAATCCCCAACGGAGTTTATCGTTCAAATCTTCAGCAAAGTATCTCCTCCCACAGAGTAATTCCCCGCAGAGTAATCCCCTCACCAGGTTTATTCCCCAACGGAATCATCTTCTCCTACCGGTTTATTCTTGCAATTATCTTTGTTCATCATCCCCAGTGGAAACGAAGAACTCTACTCTTCAACACCAGCCCAGGATTTAACATCCCGGCATTTGTCAAGGATTTATTTCCCAGACGAAAATACATTCATAAACATATCACATCTCATACCTCCTATTTACATACATGATAAAGTGCATACGGCACGATCTCATTTATTTTTTGATAACATTATGACATCATGCATTTCATACATCATGACATTGCATACAACTAATGTTTTGCCTTTTCAGGAAAAAGTCAAATCAAAGGATGATTGCCATTAACCTTTTTTTAAGTTCTAGATCGATACCTGTAACTAGCCAGGAAGTATCTGTGGACGATGAATTGTAGATTAATACCTGAAACCAGACAGGAAAGTTATCTACATTGAAGAGATTGAAGATCAATACCTGTAGCAAGCCAGGAAGTCATCTTTATTTCTCAGGTCAGAGATGTATACCTGAAACCAGACAGGAAAGCTATCTTGACCAACCTTTTTAAGTTCCAGATTAATACCTGTATCTATCCAGGAAGTATCTGTGAGCGACTGATTGTAGATCTATACCTGAAACCAGACAGGAAAGTTATCTACATTGAAGAGATTGAAGATCAATACCTGTATCCAGCCAGGAAGACTGTCTTTATTTCTCAGGTCAGAGATCTACACCTGTATCCAGCCAGGAAATCTATCTCGACCAACCTTTCTTTGAGTTCCAGATTAATACCTGTAACTAGCCAGGAAGTATCTGTGGACGATGAATTGTAGATTAATACCTGAAACCAGACAGGAAAGTTATCTACATTGAAGAGATTGAAGATCAATACCTGTAGCAAGCCAGGAAGTCATCTTTATTTCTCAGGTCAGAGATGTATACCTGAAACCAGACAGGAAAGCTATCTTGACCAACCTTTTTAAGTTCCAGATTAATACCTGTATCTAGCCAGGAAGTATCTGTGAGCGACTGATTGTAGATCTATACCTGAAACCAGACAGGAAAGTTATCTACATTGAAGAGATTGAAGATCAATACCTGTATCCAGCCAGGAAGACTATCTTTATTTCTCAGGTCAGAGATCTACACCTGTATCCAGCCAGGAAAGCTATCTCGACCAACCTTTCTTTGAGTTCCAGATTAATACCTGTATCTATCCAGGAAGTATCTATGGATGATTGATTGTAGATCTATACCTGAAACCAGACAGGAAAGTTATCTACATTGAAGAGATTGAAGATCAATACCTGTAGCAAGCCAGGAAGTCATCTTTATTTCTCAGGTCAGAGATCTATACCTGAAACCAGATAGGAAATCTATCTTGACCAACCTTTTTAAGTTCCAGATTAATACCTGTATCTAGCCAGGAAGTATCTGTGAGCGACTGATTGTAGATCTATACCTGTATCTAGCCAGGAAAGTTATCTACATGAGGAGATTGAAGATCAATACCTGTATCTAGCCAGGAAGAGTATCTTTATTTCTCAAGTCAGAGATCTACACCTGTATCCAGCCAGGAAAGCTATCTCGACCAACCTTTCTTTGAGTTCCAGATTAATACCTGTATCTATCCAGGAAGTATCTGTGGACGACTGATTGTAGATCTATACTTGAAACCAGACAGGAAAGTTATCTACATGAAGAGATTGAAGATCAATACCTGTAGCAAGCCAGGAAGTCATCTTTATTTCTCAGGTCAGAGATCTACACCTGTATCCAGCCAGGAAAGCTATCTTGACCAACCTTTTCTTAAGTTCCGGATTAATACCTGTATCTAGCCAGGAAGTATCTGTGGACGATTGATCGTAGATCTATACCTGTAACTAGCCAGGAAAGTTATCTACATGAAGAGACTGAAGATCAATACATGTAGCAAGCCAGGAAGACTATCTTTATTTCTCAGGTCAGAGATCTATACCTGAAACCAGACAGGAAAGCTATCTTGACCAACCTTTTTTAAGTTCCAGATTAATACCTGTATCTAGCCAGGAAGTATCTGTGGACAATTGATCGTAGATCTATACCTGTAACTAGCTAGGAAAGTTATCTACATGAAAAGACTGAAGATCAATACCTGTAGCAAGCCAGGAAGACTATCTTTATTTCTCAGGTCAGAGATCTATACCTGAAACCAGACAGTAAAGCTATCTTGACCAACCTTTTTTAAGTTCCAGATTAATACCTGTATCTAGCCAGGAAGTATCTGTGGACGATTGATCGTAGATCTATACCTGTAACTAGCCAGGAAAGTTATCTACATGAAAAGACTGAAGATCAATACCTGTAGCAAGCCAGGAAGACTATCTTTATTTCTCGTGTCAGAGATCTATACCTGAAACCAGACAGGAAAGCTATCTTGACCAACCTTTCTCGAGTTCCGGATTAATACCTGTAACTAGCCAGGAAGTATCTGTGGATGATTGATTGTAGATCTATACCTGTAACTAGCCAGGAAAGTTATCTACGTTGAAGAAATTGAAGATCAATACCTGTAGCAAGCCAGGAATTCATCTTTATTTCTCAAGTCAGAGATCTACACCTGTATCCAGCCAGGAAAGCTATCTCGACCAACCTTTCTTTGAGTTCCAGATTAATACCTGAAACCAGACAGGAAAACTATCTTGACCAACCTTCTCGAGTTCCAAATCAACACCTGTAACTAGCCAGGAAATATCTATGGACGACGGATTGTAGATTAATACCTGAAACCAGACAGGACAACTATCTACCTGACCATCATGAAGCAACCCTACACCGGTCCTTTCTCTTCCAAGATACAGTTTTACACGGACTCGTCATCAGGCAACCCTACATAGGTTCATTCTTTCAACTTGCAGAGTTACAATTCAACAAACATCCCCAGATGGCATCTTTAAGCCCATCTCCACAACTATCTATTACATCTCCAGATGGCATCTATAAGCCCATCACTGACCAGATTATGTCACATCTCCAGATGGCATCTATAAGCCCATCCTCCTATCCATCATCTCTCCAAATGGCATCTGTAAGCCCATTCCTGACGTCACATTTGTTGATACTACACCATGCGAGTACAAATTTCTGGGCACTTTAGTGTTCAATCATCTTCCACCTTCGGATCACGAAAGGCACGCAAGTCAATCTACATCCTCAGGTCTAAGAAGATTGAACAGGGGCATCTGTTGTATCCCAAAATTTTCCCTCCCATATTCTTCGAGATTTGTCAAGAATAATTCTCAAATTGCTCAAAGATTACTCAAGGATTGCACAGTCCAGATACCTCCTAAGCCAGCTGAAATTAGGGTTTTAGTTCTTTCAAGGAATTTGAGGTTCTCAATGGTTCAATCAAGTCTCATAGGCCTATATACATTCTCAAGCACCTACATGCCAAGTCTCAAGAATCACAATGCCAATTTGCACAGTCAAAAGCTCCATTTGATTCACAGTCAACTGCAGGGGCAAAATGGTCATTTTACAGTCAAAAGTCAAAAAATTTGGTCAACATCTTATTTTGAGTTAAAAATCATCATTTGATCAAGTCTTGATCATGATTCCACAAGGATAGCTCAAAAATCATCAAGATGCAAAAAGTTACTATTTTTGGACAGTAGAAAAGTCAACTGTATCTTGACCAAGGCATAACTTTTTCATGGTTCATCAGAAAAATCCCATCCAATGCTCATTTTGAAGGGGCTGACATTTCCTACAAACCATCTTCACACTCCAAGTCCAAGAAATGCTCTCTTAAAAAGTTATCAATTTCTACATTATAGGTCAATTTCAAAAGTCAACAAAAATGCACTTTAAGTCAAAGACCATAACTTGAGATTGGTATATCCAAATGACATGGGACCAAAGGAATTTGTTAGAGGACTTCAATACCTTTCCAAAATGTCCAAGAACATGTTCATATTATCAAAATTGAGAAAGATATGCAGTGGAGAAGTTGGGAAATTTTTGTGAATTTGCAAAAGTCAACTTTGCTCAAAACATCTTGTTTTTGCTAATGGGCCTCAAATTTCTTCTTGAAACTTTATCCATGACTTATGCACGACCCATCAAGCTTAATTAAATAATTTTCTTATTTTTTATTAATTAATTGGATTTTTAATTAATATTAATTCATTTAATTAATTTAAATTGTAGGAAATACAAAGATTTGATTTTTCAATCTTTTTGTGAAGCAAATGTGGTCCAGATATGCTGGAAAATTCGTGCACAAATCAAATATGCAAAAATCTCCCAAATTGGCAACTTTCTTCAATAAAAAAGATTCAAAAATATTTGATTTTCAATCAAATATGCAATCATCAATTCATTGGATTTTGGCTCAAGATTTTAACCTAATTTCAGTATCCTATATATACACAAGCCAACCCTAATCATGCATACGTGAAAGATGCTGCAAGAAAGCCATAACCAATTCAAGAAAATTCAAGAAAACTTGAAAACTGATTTCCATATTCTAGCACGATTCAAAGGCTTTTATTGACTCTAACACATTGCAGGAGTCCCCAGGAACGTGTAGGAATCAAAACTAAGCGTTGAAGCTCAAAGAACCATCAAGAACAGAACCACGGTTTGCTTGTTATTTTGAAAATCGAATAGCTTAATTCATGCATTATTAACGTGATTTTTTGTTTGTTTTGCATTGCTTGGATCCATGTGAAGCTATTGGCATAGTTTAATTGGATTATAACGCACAGAATCACAAATTGCCGTTGAAAAATTCTAGGGTTCCTGAGCTTTGGATTTGGGGCTTTATTATCCAGGAAAAATTGGAACCTTTAAGACCCATGGTTAGAATCGTTGAGACCAGACGAATCCAAGGGGACCATCGCGAAACATTTATATAAACTATAGAGCTATTTGCAATTTTTCGTCGTTGCAGGTTGTGGGGGTTAAAAACCCCCGCTATCTAACGTTGCTTTTGCAGGTTCAGCGAGGAAGACGAGGACGTGTGAGCGTGTGGTTGGGTAATTCAAAAAGCGCGCGCGTGTTTTTGTTTTATAGCATGTGCATTGATTTTGTATATATTATAATTGATTGTTATTATATTATCAAAAGCAAGCAAATGGCGTAGTGGAGGATGCGTTGGCCAATGATCATTGGGACCTGGGTTCGAATCCAAGGTCCCCCCAAATACTTGTTTCTATTTTTCTTACCATATTCACATGCAGGCTTTCAAAGATGTTCAATCATGCACCTCTAACATCCAAGCGCCATGTGTTTCAAAATTCAAATCATGTGGCCAAAGATGAAGGATCATGGTACTCCCAGTCAACCAACATCCTGGACAATTACCCAAGTCAAACGTGGCTGAATAACTTGATGGGCCTGAAAATTACTTTCTCACCTCCAAAGCTGGCCCATCACCCCCTGGTTTCTTTTTTTTTCTTTTATATTTTTTCCATTTAACTATTTTATTAACTATTATTATTATTATTATTATTTAATTAACTAAATTAATTATTTTCATAATAAAATCCGAAAACTAAAATATTTTTATCATTAGTAATTTCACTTTATTTTTTGTAAATAAATGTAATTAATTAATTTAGTTATTTTAATTAGGTTAACTTTAATTGTTTTCATAACAAATAAAAATAAATTAGAATTAGGGTTTTCTTGACAATTTTAATTTCTTTTTTTATTTATTTCATTAACAACATAAAAAAATTAAAAAAATATTTCTTTTATTTAACTAATTATAATTAGGTTTAATTAAATGCAAAAAGGATTAAAATTCATTCTTTTCTCAAAAAGGGTCAAAACCCTAAAGACTTCCCCGATGCAATTTTATTCCGCGCATATTATTTTGATCATATTTATGTAATTGCTCCGAGGATGTAATAGCGTAATTAGGACCTTTTTATCGCTTTCTTTATTTTCTCGCAATTTACTTTTCAAGGGTTATGTTTTTGGCGATGTAAATACCCGACGCCTTGTAATAGCGTAGATTTACTTTCCGCAATTTACTTTCCGCAAATTATTAACTGTTAACTATGCATGACAAGACTTGCCTGAAAATAAAATCAACTCGTAGCTCACCATAACATGTACAAGATAATTTAACATGAAATCTGACACACTCGCACATGCCACTCCTAGGGTACGCCTTACTTGGTTGCCTCGACGTGGTCATTGAGTATAGGGTGTTTTAGAGGTCGCCCTCCTGTCTAAAGATCCAAATTGCCTCGAAACGGTTGCCTCGAATAAAAAAGGATCTAGGACATTAGGGTTTCCGCTAAAGCGTCCTACTATTGCTTTGGTGACCACACATGTCCCTATAATCGAATTGACCCGAATAACTCCAACGACGGTGCTACCTACTTCTCAATAGTGGGATAGTACTGTCTAAAGGACATTTACACAGCTTAATTTCTTTTGAGTAGGTAGATTTCTCCTGGGTACTTGCTCTTTTCAAAACAACAAAAATACTTTTCGCACCTACACTTTTCTGACAAAAGTTTTCAAACAAACACTTCATACACTCTTGAGGACAGATACAAGAGTTAAAACGAAGTTTTCAAACAAGACTTTTTCAAAACCCACAAACACAAGAAAAGCAAAACACTTTTGAAAACATAGTGAGCAAGTACCTAAGAGCCCGTGGATAACCACGGATAGAAAGGGTGCTAACACCTTCCCTTTCTATAATCTACCTCCCGAACCCGAGAAACATCTCGAAAAGGAATTTTGCTGTGCTTTTGTCCTTTCCTTGTTGGAGAAAATAAAAGACGGTGGCGACTCTTGCTTACCGCGACATTTCGCGAACCGGCATTAAAAAACAGTCAGTTCTATTTCCACCGATCACAGTCATGGTCAGACGTATCAAAAGTGAATGATCAAGGCGTTTAACAAGAAAGTCAGACGACAAGAGTATCAAGTTAGGGATCTGGTGATCAAACGCATCATACTACCTCAAGGTGATCCCAGGGGAAAATAGACCCCTACGTACGAAGGGCCATTTGTTGTTAAGAACATTTTCTCAGGAGGAGCTATGATTCTAACCACCATGGATGGTGACGACCTTCCTCACCCCTTCAATGCAGAAATAGTGAAAAAATACTACGCATAATCAAAGACCCACTAGGTCGACTGACCTAGGCAAAAATAAGGACTTCCCGGCGAACCAAAAGGGTTCGGGCAAAAATAAGGGATGAAAATTAAAAATCTGTACACCCGGCAAGTCGAAAACCTGAAAAGGAGGCTTGGGCAAAAAAGGGTATCCCGGTGGACTGAAAACCCGAAAGGGCGGTCCAGGCAAAAATTAGGGATCAAAGTGTAACACTATGTCTCATTGGATCATTTTTCAACCAGACACCGGTATCAACTATAAAGCTCGGACGACACTAATCAATCTGATCTACCTTTAACCAAGTAGCAAAGTGATGAGATGCTCGAGGATATAAGGGCAATAGCAGAGTTGGAACCCAGTGGGATTGTTCACAAAGCTGTTTTTCTTTGTTTTTCACAAATTGTATAAATTCTATCTTTCGGCGGAGTTCTCTTACTAGGACGTCAGCCTCTTGTACAAAAACGCCTATTTACAGGCCAACTTCAAAATCAATGCAATTGATTTTCACAAAGAAATTTCAAATTGTTGTTCTCTTTTATGTTTTGTTTTGCAAGAACATCCAATGGTTCATTTTTTATATATGCCTTTGACAATGATTGCTGCTCATAAATATTTACATGCGAAACAAAAAATGATTACTCGTAATTTCAGAAACAGGGGAAAACAAGAAATGTTTGAGCCTTATAGTTGTTCTATTCACTAGGTACAGGGATAGACCTAGCTGAAGAATATGACTAAAAATGCATACACTCCCCGCAGAGTAGGAAATACCATAATACAGTATTATCAACTCTCCCCAGCTGAGGTTCGCAATCGCGAATGAGTCGGTAAGATTCTCCCCAAGCAGAATTCATCTATCACCAGCGATGGAAGACCATCCCCAGTGGAGTTTATTTCTTCCACAAACAAAAACTTTATCCCCGACAGAGTTTATTATCGCCAACAACGGTAATTCATCCCCAGCCGAGGTTATTTCTCCAAGTCAACGGATCTTCTAACATAGTATCTCTTCCCCAAAGAGTTATTTTTTCGCCAATATATTCTCCAGCAGGATTATTCTCTCAATCACCTTCGGTCGTTATCCTCAGCGAGCAAAACTCTTTCATTCTCCAACAGCAATCCGGGATTTATTTTCCCCTAGCTAGAGAATATCATAAAAACATTACACATCCATACATCATGACATGCATATACGCACCATACAGCACAATCTCATTTATTTTGAGAACATCATTGCTTGATACATGCCATGCATTACATACGACTAACCTTTACCTTTCAGGAAAGATACAATCAAATTCTCACAAAGTTCAAGCTATGAAGCCCGAATCCGACCGGATAGTATCTTGATTTCTACAGTATATTGTGAATCCCAAAGAACGACCGGATAACACTATCAGACTACCGCGAAGCCTGGATTACAACCAGATAATGGTATCTCTTAAAAATAAGCTATGAAGCCCGGATTCGACCGGATAATAGTTTAATCCCCGGCAAGTTACTATGAAGCCTGGATTACGACCAGATAGCAGTCTGAGACACCATGAATCCTGGATTCAACCAAATAGTGGTATATCATAAACACAAGCCGTGAAGCCTGGATTACGACCGGATAATATCTCAGCAAGTTATTGTGAAGCCTGGATTACGACCAGATAGAAATACAAGACCATGAAGTCTGGATTACGACCAGATAATGGTAGAAGACATTGTGAAGCCTGGATTATGAACAGATAGCAACCAAGAATACTACGAAGCCTGGATTACGACCAAATAGTGGTATATCTTTAATACAAGTTATGAAGCCCGGGTTTGACCGGATAGTATCTTGATTTCTCTGAACACCATAAAGCCTGGATTTCGACCAGATGATGGTAGAAGATGTTGTGAAGCCTGGATTACAAACAGATAGCGGTAAAAAGCACTGAAGCCTGGATTACGACCAGATAACAATAAGGGACACTGTGAAGCTTGGATTACGACCAAATAGCAGTTTACTCGGCCAATACTATGAAGCCCGGATCCGAACAGATATTAGTAGGCCCAACAGTCAAAGGGAAGCCCAGATGCGATCGGATAACCACTTGATTTCTTCTGAAGCCTGGATTACGACCAGATCAGAAGTGAGGTATTGTGAAGCCTGGATTCGACCAGATAACAGTACAAAACACCATGAAGCTTGGATTCGACTAAATAATGGTATAACATATCGTGAAGCCTGGATTACGACCAGATAACAGTATAAGACACTGCGAAGCTTGGATTTCGACCAAATAGCAGTTTACCTGGACAATTACTAAGAAGCCCGGAGTCGATCGAATATTAGTGTGCCCTAAATTCAAGTTGAAGCTCGGAGGCGATCGATAACAACTAAATTCCTTCTGAAGCCTGGATCACGACCAGATAAGAATTGAGAACTTGCGAAGCCTGGATTACAACCGGATAGCAAGTGTAATCTCATCTCCCCAGTAAGTCACTGTAAAGCCTGGATTACGACTAGATAACAGTCGGTCTTATCACTATGAAGCCTGGATTACGACCAGATAGTAGTTCATTCTCACCTCTTCAACTAAGAGATGATTCCTCATTAGACTAACGGACGACCGAAGTTCCTAAAATTCAACCTTTCTCAAAACAGAGATGATTCCCCAGTAGAATAACAAACGACCGAAGCTCCTAAAATTCTATTTCTCCCAAGATAGAGACCAACATCCCCCAGTGTAATCCTCCTCAACAACAGGTATACAAGCTTTTGTTAAGGAATCTATTAGGCGATCGAAACATCTTCGGATGACATCTTTAAGCCCATCTTTCATCATCAATATCCAAATGGCATCTATAAGCCCATTCCTGACATTACAAGACAATTACCACTTCATGCGAGTGCAAATTTCTGGGCACTCTAGTGTTCAATCATCTTCCACCTTCGGATCACGAAAGGCAAGCCAGCCAATCTACATCCTCGGGTTTAAGAAGATTAAACAGGGGCAGCTATTGTACCCCAAAATTTTCCCTCCCATATTTCTCAAAACATTTCAAGAAAGATCCTCAAGTTGCTCAAGGAAGTCCAAGGGTTGATCAGACAAGCTCTCTCCTAAGGCAGTCTACCTCAAATTATGGTTTCATATTGCATCAAGATACTTGAGTCCAAGGGATCCCAAATGCTCACCATTGCCCTCATATGTTCTCAAGATCATCCATGTCTAGTTTCAAGCCTTGCAGAGAGAGTTTTCCCAGTCAATTGCTCAAAGGCCTGAAAATCGTTTGTGTTAGGGAAAAAGTCAATTGTGGCCTACATACAGTCAAACTTCAAGATTTTTGGTCAACATCCTAATTTTGAAGTATCATTCATAATTTGATCAAGTGTTGATCATGATTCATCAAGGATTTCTCACAATGCCTCAAAACCCCAAAGTTGCTAAATTAGGGTTTTGTAGGAAAAGTCAACTCAACTTTGACCAAGCATAACTTTCTCATACTTTATGCGAAATGACCCATCCAAAGCTCATTTTTAAGAGGATGCAATTCTATAAAATCCATATTCAGCTCCCAAGTTCAAAATATTCACTCACAAGAAGTTATGAATTTTTACATTATAGGTCATTTTGAAAAGTCAACAAAAACACCTTTTTTGTCAAAGCTTCATACATGAACATGGAATACCAAATTAAGATGAGACCAAAAGGGTTGCTTAAAGGACATCTCAAGATTTCTAAAAAGTCCAAGAACACATTCAAAGAGTCAAAATTGAGGAAGTTATGCATTGGTGAAGTTGACCTTTTTGCAAAATTGTCAAAAGTCAACTATGCCTCAAATTGCAATTTTTGCTAAATTGGCCTAACTTTTTGCACTTGATTTGAGTTGGTAGCATGGTCCACGAGTCCTAGCTCTTCCCACTTGTCTTTATATTATTTTTATTATTTATTTTGATTTTTATTTGAATTAAATCAATTTAAATCAAAACAAATCATAGAAAATACAAATCATTGAAACCTCAAGATATTGTGCATGTTTCAGGTCTTATATCCAGTTGGCAAGTGATTGAATTCGTGCAAGGCCTTTGTGTGCACAAAAAGATTGAATTTGGCCTATTTTTGGAAGGATCTTCAAGTGAATTAAATCCAAATCAAAAGCTATAATGGAGAAAGATTGAGATCATGTTTTCAACCCTAATTCATTCCTCAGTATATAGTATACAATTACAGACCTAAAACACAAGGTTTGAGAGGCGCACAAAGTCAGAACAAACTTGAAAAAATCAAAGAAAAGTGGTGATTCGATTTTGCACTTCCAGGCATTCTCAAGACCCTCTAGCCATCCCAATCGCTTCCTGGGATCACAAGCAAGCGAAACCAATCAAGAACAAGGATTTTCTAGTGCAAAAACTCAATGTAAGTGATACACGGTTTGCCATATTTTTCAGAATCGAATCTTGCTATTCATGTATATTCATCATGTTTTAATAGTATACTTGCTCCTTAACATATTTGCAAGCTCTCTATAACATTTAATTGCGTTTTTATGGACTGTATCAAGATCTGCCATTGTTAGGGTTCTTGGTCTCGATTTGAGATCTCTTCATACAGGTAAAATTGGGCCATAAAAGAAGTACCATCGTGCCCGGCAGGTCCAGACGAATTGATTCATGGCCTTAGAATTTATTTATCTTGTTTGTGTTTGATTTTGAGAATTACAGGGTCTGTAGTGACGGACGTTGTCCGTAGGTAAAGTCTTCAAACCTTTTAGCCACAGAGAGAGGACAGGGATGAAGGCGTGGCACATTCCCATTCGTCCATTTAAAATTTCACGCGCAAGGAACTAATAAAGTTGTGTTGCTTTTATAATATTTGTTTGTTTCTTTATATACAACTAATACGCGCAGCGCAGTTGGTAGTGGAGCGTTTGGAAAATGCTTTGGGGCCTGGGTTCGAATCCCAGGTCCCCCTAATTATTTCACATTATTTTTCTTTCCATGATCAGGCACGTGTATAGGCAGGAAGATCACCATGCATCCTCAAGATCCAACCTTTGGATCTCCAGATGGCCAGATCTAAAGGCCATCAGGTGAAGGTCCACCAAAGCCCTTGGCCAACATGCAGCAGGGGATCCAAGAAGTCAATGTGGATCACTTGTTTGGGCCCAGAAAATTGCTATCCACACTTCCTCAATTTGCTTTCTCAGGCCCATTCCCTTTTCTTTTCATATTTCTTAATTAATTATTTATTTATATTTACTAACACAAAAATAATAATTATTTTTATCAAAAATCACAAAAAATATTTTCATCCAATTAGATTTAGGATATTTATTTTTTATACAAAAATTAATTGAATTAGATTATTTAATTTTAGGTAACTGTAATTGCTTTTGTAAATAAATTAAAAACAATTAGAAATTAGGGTTTTGTCTAAATTAAATTCTATTTTCTTTTCTTAAAAATAACCAAAAATACAAAAATAGGCCATGAAAATTATTTTCTTTGAATTAATTTAATTATTAATTAATTTTGTATTTAATGTAAAAACCTAATTCTTTTTCTTAAAAATAATTAAAAACAACAAAAAATAATTTTTCTTTAAATTAGGTTAGACGGGGGTCAAAACCCTAATTTCCCTTTGTTCTATATTTGCGCGCGCTTTATTTATTTATTTTTACCATATTGATGTAATTGCGCTCACAAGTTGTAATAGATTAATTAGGATTTTTCTCTTTTTCATTTATCATTTTGACGGGTTTGTTTTTGGCTATGTAAATACCCGAAGCCTTGTAATAGCGTAGCTTATTTTCTGCATTTTAAATTCCGCAAATAATAATTGTTAGATGTATGAATAATAGGGATGCATGACAAGAATGTATGATTAACTTTAAACGGTTAACTAACTCTAAATGTGCAAAGATAATAAACTTGAAATTGAATCACTCGCACATGCGCACTCCTAGGGTACACTCCCACTTTGGTTGCCTTCGGTAAATGGTCATTAGGTATAGAATATTTTAGTGGTCGCTCTCTTGTCTAAACAAAGATCAAAGTCCCGTTCGGAAAAGTTGCCTTGGAATGGTTGCCTCGGAATTGTTGCCTCGAATATTGATCTTAAGACATTAGGGTTATTACTAAGACGTTCTAACATTGCTTTAGTGACCGTACGTCCCTTTTGAATTGACCCTCAAAACTCCAACGACGGTGCTACCTACTCACTAATAGTAGGATAGCTCTGTCTAAAGGAAACAAACATAGAACAATTCTTTTTTCGAGTAGGTATATTAGCTCTTAAGTACTTGCTCAAAACAAATAAACTTTTTCACACTTACACTCCTTTTCAAACAAAGTTTTCAAAAACACTTCGTAACATTCTTGAAGACAGAAGCAAGGGTTAAATCGAAGTCAAAACAAAAACTTTTCAAATCACACAAACACACATAAGCAATTTTGAAAATGATGAGCAAGTACCTAAGAGCCCGTAGAGAACTACGGATAGAAAGGGTGCTAATACCTTCCCTTTCTATAATCTACCCCCCGTACTCAGAAAATCTCAAAAAAAAAGGAATTTTTCTGTGCTTTTTTCCTTTCCTTGTTGGATAAAATAAAATTCGATGGCAACTCTTGCTTACTGCGACATTCTGCAAACACAAACACAAAACACAAACCAACATTTCAAAATAGTCCCGGTTCTGGCCACCGTATCACACCTACATCCTTCATAATTCTTAGAGAGGGGATTTGGACCTCAATAGGAAAGATAGCCTTCATGCCGTATACTAGTGTGTAAGGTGTTGCCCTGGTTGATGTGTGTGTCGTGGTACGATATCCATGGAGAGAGAATGGTAGCATCTCATGCCAGTCTTTGCATGTGACTGTCATTTTCTGTATGATCTTTTTAATGTTCTTGTTCGCGGCTTCGATAGCACCATTCATCTTTGGCCGGTAAGGGGAAGAATTATGATGCTGAATCTTGAATTACTCGCACAAGGCGGTAATCATAGTATTGTTCAGGTTTGTACCATTATCAATAATGATCCTCTCCGGGATACCATATTGGAAAATGAGATTCTGCTTGATGAACCGAGCGACAACATTCTTGGTAAAGGAAGCGAAGGAAGTTGCCTCCACCCACTTTGTAAAATAATCAATGGCCACTAAGATGAAGTGTTATCCATTAGAGGTTGTCGGCTTAATTTCCCCAATAATATCTATTCCCCACATAGCAAAGGGCCAAGGAGATTTCAATACATTCAGAGGAACCGGAGGTACGTGCACCTTGTTAGCATAAATCATACACTTATGGCAAGTTCGAGAGTGTTGATAGCAATCTGCTTCCATGGTAGACCAGTAATAGCCTTCCTGTAGGATTTTCTTTGCCATTGTATGCCCACTTGAATGGGTGCCAAAAGTGCCTTCATGTAATTCAGCCATGATCCTTTCAGCTTCAACCTTGTCTACGCACCGAAGTAATATGGAGTCATAGTTGCATTTGTAAAGAATGTCATTACTAAGGAAGAATTTAGCAGAGAATCTCCTTAAGAGCTTCTTATCGTTAACTGAAGCTCCTTCTGGGTATTCTTGAGCCTCGAGATACCTCTTAACTTCGTGAAACCATGGCTGGTCCACTACTTCTTCGGTATTAATATCATGACAGTGTGCTGGTTCATCCCTTCGTTCAATGTAATCTGGGGAGCCTCATTATCCCATTTAAGTTTAAACATAGATGACATTGTGGCTAGTGCATCGGCTAGCTGATTTTCTTCTTGTGGGAAGTGCTCGAAGGTAATCTTCTGAAAATGTGGGAGCAACGTCAAAACATGTTCTTTGTAAGGGATAAGGTTAGGGTGTTTGGTGTCCCATTCCCCTTTGATATGGATAATAACCAAAGCTGAATCCCCGAATACATTCAAAGATTTGATCCCCAAGTCTATGGCAGCTTTGAGACCGAAGATGCATGCTTCGTATTCTGCCATGTTATTTGTACAATTGAAGTAGAGTCTTGCCGTAAAAGGAGTATGACATCCTTCAGGAGATATGAGTACAACACCAATATCATTTCCAAGTGCGTTAGATGCCCCATCAAAAACCAAGGTCCATCGGGATCCTTGTTCAGGTCTGTCATATGGCTCGAATTCTTCACAGTTGTTTACCATCATGATGTCTTCATCTGGAAATTTGAACTTCATGGACTGGTAGTCTTCTACAGCTTGGTGAGCAAGGTGATCAACTAGTACACTTCCCTTTATTTCTTTCTGGGTAGTATACTGTATGTCATATTCCGTCAGGATCATCTGCCATCTTGCTATTCTCCCAGAGAGAGCAGGTTTCTCGAAGATGTATTTTATTGGATCCATTTTAGATATCAACAGGATAGTATGAGTCAGCATATACTGTCTTAGCCGGAGAGCAACCCATGCCAGAGCGCAGCAAGTTTTCTCAAGCAGTGAATATCTTGTTTCACAGTCGGTAAACTTTTTGCTCAGGTAATAAATAGGGTGCTCTTTTCGGCCAGACTCGTTATGCTGCCCTAGCACGCACCCCATTGAATTTTCCAAAACGGTTATATACATGATCAATGGTCTCCCCTCAACCGGTGGCATCAAAACAGGAGGCTCTTACAGGTACTCTTTGATCTTGTCGAAAGTAGTTTGGCATTTATCATTCCATTTGATTACTTGATCTTTCTTCAATAGCTTGAAGATTGGTTCACAGGTAGCTGTCAGGTGAGAAATGAATCTGGCAATGTAGTTCAAATGTCCCAAGAACACTCTTACTTATTTTTCAATACGAGGAGTAGGCATCTCTTGTGTCGCCTTCACCTTAGCAGGATCTACTTCAATACCCTTATTGCTGACAACAAAGCCTAGGATCTTATCAAACCTTACTCCAAATGTGAATTTATTCAGGTTCAACCTCAGCTTGTACTTATTTAGTCTCTCAAAGAATTTTTGTAGATGGTTAAGATGCTCTTCTTCTGTTTGAGATCTAGCTATCATGTCGTCCATATAGACTTCTATTTCGTGATGTATCATGTCGTGAAATAGAGCTACCATGGCACGCTGATAGGTTGCCCCAGCATTTTTCAGTCCGAATGGCATCACCTTTGTAGCAGAAAGTGCCCCACTGTGTGACGAATGTTATTTTTTCCATGTCCTCAGACGCCATTTTGATTTGGTTGTAACCTGAGAAACCGTCTATGAAGGAAAACACTTTGTGTTGTGCAGTATTGTAAACTAGGATATCAATGTGGGGAAGTGGGAAATCATCCTTAGGGCTTTCCCTATTTAAATCTCTCTAGTCCACGCACATTCGTACCTTGCCGTCCTTCTTGGGCACGAGAACAACATTGGTAAACCATTGCAGATAGGAGGTGACGGCCAAGAATCCACCATTGATTTTTTTAATGACTCCTGCTTTAATCTTCTCTGACATATCTGGTCTCATTCGATGGACCTTTTGTTTTACCAGTGGGCAATCCTCTTTTGTAGGTAGACGATGTACCACAATATCTACATCAAGTCCTGGCATGTCCTCATACGACCAGGCAAAGACCACAACATACTCGTGTAACAACTGAATCAACCGCTCCTTGACACTGGGTTCTAGATTGGCACCCACCTTGACCTCTCTTTTGTCTTCTTCGGTACCTAGGTTGATTGTATCCACGGATTCCTCGTGGGGCTGAATGGTTCTCTCTTCTTGTTGTAGCAATCTGGAAAGTTCCCTTGGTACTTCACAATCTTCCTCACCTTCGTCTTCGGCTTGGTAGATTAGATTTTCAGAGTCACAGAAGGCCATAGCAGAATCGTTATCCATGGGATCCCGAATGGATGTAGACCTGCATTGTGAGTGTGAGTGTGTGTAAGGGTATATCTATCTTTGAAAGAAATAAAAAATGTAAAAGAGAAAAAACAATGAGCATAAAGTTTGTATGCAAAACGTCCATGATTCATTGATGTCATATGGAAACGAGATAATAACCCTTACAAATGGACCATTGTGCCTCGGGTAAGACACAAGGTTTTAAGAGTTTGAATTGTTTTAATATTACAGATCCAACAAAATGTAAAGACAAATTACGGTGGGATAAAAGTGATCGGGACAAAATCTCTAGCCTCCCAGTTGCTGAGCCATCCACTGACAGTTGGGAAGATCCAATCCTCTAAGTTGCAACCCTCTTCATCATCCTCTACCGCGTTGACCTCACGGTTGATGATCTTCAGGGGTGGTCCTTCGGCACGAGCACGGCGTACAATCTTCTGAGCACCTAAAGTGAAACCTAGGCCAAACTAGTCAGACTTGTATGGGATATCTAGGAGTTATCCCCAAATAGGGCACCCACCTTCTTTTATTACTGCTTTTGCATCCGTCAATGATGGCATTCTGAGTGGAGGCCTTGTGATTTTAGGAACAGCCCTGGTTACTGCTACATCTTGCGGGACCTCCTCAAAGTGTTGGAATGGAGTTTCAATAAATTCACCATCTAACTCCACATATCTGAAGGAATTGAGATGGCTGGTCATATACTCTTCTTCTCCATGAACGGTGATAATCTTCCCTTGGATTGGATACTTCAGTATTTGGTGCAACGTAGAAGTGACAGCGCCAGTATTGTGAATCCAAGGTCTGCCTAGCAAGCAGGAATATGAAGGATGGATATCCATTACATAAAAAGTTGAATCATATTTTTGGGTTCCAACCTTTTTGGGGATATCCACTTCCCCATGCACCATCCTTTTTGAGCCGTCAAAGGCCCTCACTACTGTGTTACTCGTCTTTAATGTCAATCTCTCACAATCAAGCCTATCAAGATCTTTTTTAGGCAATACATTTAGAGATGAGCCAGTGTCCACCAAAACATGAGCCAAGGTTGTGCCCCTACATTCAACTGAGACGTGCAATGCCTTATTATGTTTCCTTCCTCTTAGTGTTAAATCAGCATCTGAAAAACCTAGACCATTATCTGCAGTCAAGCTGGCTACGCAGTCTTGGAACTGGTCGGCAGATGTTTCTTGGGGTACATGGGCAGTTTTGAGGAATTTTACCAAGGCTTTTGCATGCACCTCAGAACATAGTAGTAAAGTCAACATGGAAATTTTGGATGGAGTTTTCCCCAGTTGTTCAACTACATCGTAGTCGCTTCTTTTTATGATCTTTAGATTTTCCTCCATCTCTTTCCGGAAGGACTCAGGGATAGCCATTGATTGTGCCTTCGTCTGGACGGGCTCAATCAGAATACTTTTACCTCGAGTCTCGGTTAACTCGGCAGCAGGAATGCCAGTAGGAGTATTGGTGGAGATGATTGTGGGACAGGGAATAGCCTTCGGAGGAGCAACAACAACCAGAATGATTGCGGGTCCAGAAACTGCTTTTGGGGGAGCAATTTCTGGAGAGAATATCCTTCCGCTTCGGGTAATCTTGCTAGTCCCTGCAATATTACTGATATCGGGGTCAACTTTTTCAGAACATGAATCTTCGGCAGCTAGCCAGTCTTGTTTGATACCGTGGTAGTAGATATCCCCTCCATAATTCCACGGTATGGTTTTGTCTGACGAATACGGGACTGGTCCAGGCATTATAGTTATCAAAGGAGCTGCTTTTGGAACTGATGTAATTCTAACGGGTCTTTTGGTGGAGACCCTTGAAGAATTGTCGGAAATGGTTACGATGGAAACATCATTATAAGAAACAGGTGAAACAAAAGTATTTTCGAACAGAATCTCCTTGTTATCTATTAGGCACTGAATGCATGCTTTTAACAAAGGACAACTGGTTGGTGAGGACAAATAGAAATTACAACTTTCATCACAGCCTGGGAAAACACTGCCATTCAATAAGTTCTTTTTGATAGTCATAAGTGTGGTCATAAGTTCATCAATTGAAGTAACAAACATATCCTCTTCAATAGCATGGGGCATTATGGCCATGTTTGAGCATAGGGGCATAAATGAAATTTGGCTTTTCGGGTGCATCGAATTCAATCTCTTTGGCTTCAATGAGGTCTTGTACCTTGTTCTTTAAAGCCCAACATTTGTTAGTGTCATGGCTGGGACTCTCAGAGTGGTATGCATAGCGGGCGTTAGAATGATAGTGAGGAGATGTTGTGTTAGGGTTCTTTGGAGCTTCTTTCAAGGTTACTAAGTTGGATCTTAATGTAATCACAAGCCTCAACTCAACTTTAGTTTTGATGAAAGACAAACAAGCACTATGGCAAGAAGGAAAAGAAGTGGAATTAGCTTAAAGCATCATTCACTCAAAGCTTCAAGGATCATGGCAAGCAAACAAGTATATCAATTCTCATTTGAACAAAATTGATTAGAAATGCTCAAGAATGATATACACACTTACCACAACACTTCACTTAAGTTTAAAACAAATTCTAAGTTTTTCACTAATCTAAATCGATTAACACAGCATGTAAATTGATTTACACATGTTTTTTCAAAAACTGATTGCCCCTGGCAGCAATCGATTTACATGGAGTGTAAATCGATTGATTACTGAACTGAATTAATTTTTAACACTTGTAAATCGATTTACACATCATGCTAATCGATTTACACTTCAAATTTTTTGAAAACAAGAACGTTACAAACCCGTGCAATCGATTTACATCTAATGATAATCGATTTACACGTTGTAATTTTTGAAAAATCTGAACTTGATTCAAGATATCCTTCACACCTTTTCTCCAATAGTTGCATGGTCATACATTGCATCTTCTCAAGTTTTACAAACAGAAAATTGTCCATTTGGAAAGGTATCTTGATTGCTTTAAATATTAAATCTTTCAAATTATAAAATAACTCTTCTCTCATGCAATAATTCTGAACTTTGTAAAATATTCAAACTTCATATTTCTTAACTTTTAAGAACAAAGATTTTCTGCACTTTCACACATATAAGAACAGAAATCTTTTAGCATTTTCTAACCATTGTGTTACAGTTTGAATTTCTTACAAGATAAGAAAGAAGAAACTTCATTGAAGTCACTCTATGTGATCAACATCTTTCAAGAAATCATATTTCATAGAATTATACAAAGTGTAACTTATTTCCAGGATTGTTGGAATTAAGTATTAGAATACTTTTGTTCCTTGTTGTCCATTGTTGGAAACAAGAGGTATCTTTTGAGAGGATTGTTCTCAAGAGACTTATTGGAAATCCAAGAGGGTGTTCTTGGTATTTGTTAGTGTCTTTAGTTGATAAGACTAGGAAGAGTCTTGTAAAAGTTCTAACAAAATAGTGAAATCTCTTGCGTGTTTGCAAGGGGACTGGACGTACTTCCTGGGTGTGGAAGGAACCAGGATAAATCTCCGTGTCTCTTTACTTTCTGCACTTTACCATTTTCCATAACACTAAAACAAAACCAGAAAGTGTAAAATAAGTCAAAAATCGAGCACCACCTAATTCACCCCCCTCTTAGGCGCAATCTTAAACTTACACTTAACAGATGTGGCAATACTTGAGATAAGGTCATGTTAATTTTGGTGAATTTTCTGACTGGCCTTTCCATCCTTGGTTGGTTGTTTCTTTATTGATAAGGTGCAGGTTTAGCAATCATAACAGCCCCCACCATTGGACGGCGTTCGGCCCTATCTTGATTTCTCTGAGGATAAACAGCAACCACTTCTTTCTTTCCGATAAATGTCTTCCTTATAGCAGCAGAGGATGTATCTTTTTGAATCTTTCCACTCTTTATCCCGGCTTCTATCCTCTCTCCGGTCAATATCAGTTCAGTAAAACCTGTCGATAAACTCCCAATTAGGTGATTGAAGAAGGGACTAGACAAGGTGCCCAAAAACATGTCTACTAATTCTCTTTCAGATAGAGGAGGTTGAACTCTTCCAGCCAAGTCTCTCCATTTTTGCGCATAGTCTTTGAAACCTTCATTGGAAATCATGGACATACTCTAGAGTTGAGTACGGGTAGGCGCAAGATCAGCATTGTATTGGTATTGTTTGTAAAAGGATGCAGTAAAATCTTCCCAGTTATGAACATTGGCTTTTTCTAACTGATAAAACCAATCAAGTTGAGTTCCAGACAGGTTGTCTTGGAAGAAGTGTACCCATAAGTCTTTGTCAGCGGTATGGGGCTGGATTTTCCTCACATAGGACCGAAGATGCATTTTAGGGCACAAAACTCCGTCATATTTGGCGAACACGGATGCTTTGAATTTTGGAGGAATGACAATCCCCGATACTAGACCCAATTCCTCAAAGTCCAATCCAGGCACTTTTTGGATTTCCATTGCGCTCAATCGCTCTTCGAGATGTTTATACTTGTCATCAGCTGGAGGGTATTGTTTTTCAGAATAGTCTTCTTCTTCCTCTTCCTCTTCTGATTCTGACTGGAAAACTGTTTCCTTTCCCTTCCCATCTTGGTTGTCTTTCTCACCGGATGTTGTTGCAAAGTCTAGGGATCTTCTTGTCTGTCCTTGGAACCTTCTTCCCATGTTTAGAACTCCGGCTATCTTCTTTGTCTTCTTTTTCTTCTCATTAGCCAACAAAGTCTTCAACTCTTCTTGTCCTTTGGCTAGGGTCAAGAATAACTGTTAAAACTGTGCATTTTGAGATTGGAGGTCCTTCACTGTTTGCTCGAGATCCATCTTACTGAAATAAAGAGTAGAGAGATAAGGAGACTTGTTGCAAGAAACCTGCTTATGTTATGATGAATGATAAATGCATATTCAAATGTTTTCAAGGATTTTAAGATTCAAATTTGTTTTAGACAAAAAGGAAACACACGTCATATTGATAGATTAAAGCTTGAGCACATCAATGCCTTCTTGGGCAAAATAATACAAAAACTCTAAGATAAAAACGTAGTATGCATCCTCTTTGGTGCAATGTAGGAATTCAAAGTCTGTTCCTTATGAAGTAGCCTAGTGAGTTCCAAAACCTTCTTCTCGTTTGCGTAGAATTGGGCTTTGAAGGTATCTCGCTCCCCCCTTGAGTTGTATCCAATCCCTTTGTGGGTCTTCAAGAGAGTTAGGCATGTTAGGATGTAGGATGGTATATGGAACATCTCCCTCTATAATAGGCTCAATGATTACCGGGAGAATGGAGGGGTAAGGCATCATAAGACTCTGAGAACGAGTTCGTACCCATTTGAGGTAAGGCTCAAGAGGGATGGAATTCTTGTTCCCCAAAGTCTTGCTATCTACCTTGTTTAATATCCTTCAAGCTCGGATAAATCTCTGGCGAAGACCTTGATCGTCGTTGTCGTAATCAAATACCAAACCTTGAATCAGCATCTCGTGCAGGCCATCCCTTCGGGCGTAACCAAACTGTCTTAAGGCTAAGCAAGGGTTGTAGGTGATACCTCCCATAATGCCAAGTAAAGGTACAATAGGAAATTGTCCACAACGGTCGACAATAGTAACACTCTCTATGGATCGGGAACACCAATGAATGTCTGAATGTTTGAGCGTCATCAACCTTTGTGACCACCTTGAACCTTGTTTGTTCCTTAATACAGATTGGGGAAGATGTGAAATAAACCATCTTGCCAATAGAGGAGTGCAACACATAAGGACACCTATTTTCCTCATTGTGCGAGTGTGACAAGAGTGTAGGATATTTCCTAGAAATGTAGGCACCGGGTTGCGGGATATGAATATTTTGATGGTGTTCACATCTATGAGTTTATCAGGATTTGGAAATAAAACCATCCCATAGATGAGGAGAGCCACAATTTCCTCAAAACTAGTAGGTCCATAGAATTCCAACAGTTTTGGGCATTCTCAAACAAGAACTTTGCTACAAAACCTTTGACACCACTCCTTGTTTCCCAATGAGTTGTGACATCAGATGAGTGCAAGTGTAGAGCTTGAGAAATCTCTTATGGCTTTGGATCTCTTTTCGTACCGTTGAAAGGTAGTTGATTGAGAATGGGAATTCTCAAGAGTCTGGAGAATTCTTCCAAAGTAGGCACAAGTTGATAGTCAGGAAATGTGAAGCAATGGTGTAAAGGATCAAAGAACTTAAAGAGCATCTTCACCATGTCCTCTTCTGTGTTGGAGGTGACCAAGTTGAGTAGACGACCATGTCTCTCGGTAAATTGAGAGCTTTCAGGAATCCTTGAAGCTAGCTCCTTAAGTTGTGGAGGGATCCTTACAAGGTTGACTTGAATAGTTTTCCTGCGAAGAGAATCCATTTCCTACAAAACAAGAACAAAGATGAATCCTGAAATCCTTGAAATGGTTAGTGAATGTGTATGATGTTATGATGTTCATGATGTTATGTACAAGTATGTATATACGAACAAAACAAACAAGTCCCTAGGTTTAGGCTTGCATGGAGTTTTATAGGTAAGTACCCTCTTGAAGTTTAGGTTGCTCAAACCTGTCCTAGTAATAGTAACTGGGTTCTAAGGAGCTCAATATCATGGTTTGTTTCCTTGATCATTGTTTCAGCACAAGCCTCTTTAATGGCGACCGAAATATCCCAAGAAACTAAACCTCAATGAGTGTAGTATTGAGTATCTACCAACTTCAGACTGCACCATAGTCGGTCATCTCACTACATCCTAAAGGCCAAGTTGGTCAAGTAAAGGTTCTAAAAGTTCATTAGTGCTTCATGACATCACTCAGTGGCCCCGTATTCTCTTTGATTAACTCAAAGGCTACCGGTACCCACAAATATGTCACACTAACATAGCTATTGCTTAGACCAGGTCGGTATACCCTGCACAGTTTCCACAATGTATTGCTACTTACCTATAATGTATCCCAAATCCGGGTAGAGGATTCAAACCCAAATAAAGAACTATAATGTAAAGCAAACAAATCAAACAATGTAAGCAAGTAAATATGATCTAACCCTAAGGTAACCCCACTTAAAAAAATTCCCCATCAGAATCGCCAATTTTGTGATACTGTGGGAGAACTGACTTGAAGGTTTTGTGTTTGATCGCAAATGTTGCGGTTAGCAAGAGTCGCCACCGAATTTTCTTTTATCCAAAAGGAAAGGTGAAAAAGCACAAGAAAGACCTTTGAGATTGTTTCTTGAGTTCGAGGGGTAGATTATGAAAAGGGACGGTATTAGCACCCTTTTCATCCATGGTTTTCCATGGGCTCTTAGTTACTTGCTAGATCACTTGCTTTTTGTTTGAAATTGTGCTTGATGTGGTTTTTGAAAGTATTTTGTAAAGATGCCATTGTTTAGGCAATCTTTGTAATGACTCTTGTTTGTAAGAATGTATACAAAGATGTTTGTTATTTTGCAAATGTTTTCAATCTTATAAGATCTTTGAAAGTGTAGGTGTTTGTTTTGAAAATAGCAAGGATGTTTGTTTTGAAATGGAGCAAGTAATTAGGAGCAATCTACCTACTCAAATGTCTTTCTTGTTCATTTTCTTTTCCTTTGACATTGTTGTCTTACCATTGATTTGGTAAGCAACCCTATCTTTGGATGTAAACGGGATGGGAGTGGGTCATCGTATAACCATGATTAGTAATGTTGCAAGGTATCTTAGCATTATTTTTGAGGGACTAAGATCATTTGTAAGGCAACTTAGATAGCGTCATCAAGGGACCATGATCTTGTATTTTTGCTTGTTTTTGCTAAGATACCTCACATGCGTAATATGACCATTTTGTATAAGGCAACCAAGTGGAATAACCCTAGAGGTGCTTGTGTGCAAGTGTATCATTTCCATGCTTGTTTTTGTCTTGAATTAGGGTTTTCTAATCATTGGTTTTAGTCTTTCCGTACAAATACTAATTACTAGCATGTTATATAAAAGCGATAAATTGTGAAATTTAAAGTTACTACGCTATTACAACATTCGTGGGGAGGGGGTGTACAAGTTGAATGGGAATTGCAAGAATTTAAACCCTAATTAATCTATTACAACCATATTGAATTGGTATGAATATACAAGGAAATAAATAAATACAAAGTATAAAAATGAATAAATGTACAAGGATGCAAAATGTAAAGAAAAGGAATTTTGTTTGGTTTTCGTGAAAAAATATTTTTGTCTTAATCTAATTAAATAAAGAAAAATAATTAATTAAGTTTGAATTTATTAAGAAAAGATTTTAAATGAAAACCTAGTTCTATTAATTAATCAAAAGAAAATAAGTTTAAGAAAAGTATTTTTTGGTATTTTTTTATCTTGAAAATATTTGTAGTATTATAAAATATTTTTAGTCCTTTTTATATTAAAATAATGCATTTTAAATGGTGTGAAGAAAAATAAATAAATAAAGTAATATTAATTAAGCTTATAAGATTTACTTAATAAAATAAATAAAGTATTATAAATAAAAATATTTTTATTTATGGAAAAATAAAATAAGTCAAAATATAAACATATATCATTTTCTTATATTTTTATGATTTTTAGTATTTAGGAAATATTTTTAAGAAAAGAAAAATAAAAAATGAAATAAATGAGTAAATAAAATAATTTGGACCAGGGGGTGCCAAAAGTCAGGGTGGGAGTCAGCTAGCAAAAACAAAAATGAACCAGGCCCAAAGGGCCCAGCGCCTGCCAAACAGAAAAAGAAAAAATGAAAAAAAAACATGAAAAAAATGCAAAAGGGTACCACTGGGGCTCGAACCCAGGTCCCATAGGTTACAGACGCATGCTTCTACCACTGGGGTGGCTATACATCCGTTAATACAAATGAAACAATAAATATGTAAGGCAAAACTCCCCCTGAAGACTTCATCTTCAACCTCCAGCCAGACCTACTGTAACTTGTTCATTTCTCATTAAAAATGAAAACTGTAAACATGAAACTTGTAGCAAATTTTCTCACGATTCCAGAATGTAAAGTATTAAAACTATGCATAAAAAATAAGCAAGAATTTTAATGGCCCTAATCAGAACCCTAAAAATTTCAGAAATTTCAGTTTCAAAATTCTCTAAGCTCAAGCAAAATTAATGGAAACTAAGGATATGGTTAGCTTCAGGGCAATGATATCTACATATTTTATTCACAAATAAACTACTGATAATGCATGTATGAAGAGTTCCAAGTTGAGAAAACTTACCTCAAAACTGGAAATCGTGTTTTGAGTTTGAGCTTGTTTCAATTGATGGTGATGATCAGGTTAGCTTCCTTGAGGTCTTAGGAAGCTAATGCAATGGTTAGCTTGAACAATGGATGGTTGAAATGGCCTGGAGAAGTCAAGTTGCAGACTCTGTTTTTTAGTTATGGAAGTTATGGTAAATGGTGTTACAGTTCTGGAATAAGGAAGGGGATGAGTTGTATTTGATGTAAGGAAGCTTTAGAAATTAAAAGGCCAAGAAACGCACGAGGGAAATGGGTGTTTGATGTTCAAGGTCAGAAACTGTGCAACAATTGAGTTTTATGCAATTTCTGATTTGAGAGAGTTTTGGTGTATTTCAGGGTGTTCAACCTCGTGTTCTAGCTCACAAATAGTGACTATATTTATAAGCAACAAGTTTTGAGTGCTCTAGTTGATCAGTATTAAAATTTACATGTTTAAGTTAAACATGTGATTTTTTTGACAAAACAAGTTTCCATGCCTTATGTACTTTCTAAGATATAGTGGTTATGCTTTAAACAAGCTTGCCTCTGACTTTGTGGATGGAGTGTGATCATAGGGAACAAGTTAGAGGCTCAATGTGAACTTTATGCAAAATCTTGATTTACAAGAATGACATTGTTAACTTTGTGCCATAAATGGAAATGCAACTTGGACAATAGCTCAATTGCTTGGATCAAAGCTTTAACAGCTGTGTAAACATTTAATTATGGAGTGACAAACAAGTTTGAGGCCTTAAAATCAAGGATTATGCAGCCTAGCATGGATTTGGTTTAAGTGTTCATCAAAAATGACTTGTAATTTAAGTGACAAAACCCTAATTTCATCTCTTCGATTCTCCCTCCTCAAGAATGATCTCAAGGAGTTCTGTGACATTTTGGAAAGATTGAAATGTTATCTACAACCCATCTTTGAATTTCTTTTGAAGATTCCCCTTGGAACTATGTGAAAAAGTTCTATGAAGTTGGGTCAAAATCCTGACTAAATTAGGGCAAAATTTCACTAAGTGTTTAGTTTCATGACCCTATGTTCATAAAATCATAACTTGAGATCCAATCATTTTTAGAAGGAGTTGTGTAAATAAAGGTTGTAGACTTCATGGATATCTACAACTTTCATGTTGGAAGTTTTTCTTGAATCATCTTGCATCATGGTGAAAATTTGACTTAAAGTTATGAAAAACATGAAATTTTCAACACTTAGAAAAATTTCTAAGTTTAGAAATTTTGACTTTTCAATATGAAATCTTGACTTTTTGATTTCTTGATGAATAAGTTTCATATTTTGATATGTTTTGATGAATTATGATCTTTGGCACTTGAATTTGGCCAAAAAGTTAAAGTTTGACTTTTCAGTATACAGTTGACTTTTGATTAGTTGACTACAAAATGCATCTGTCAATCAATGGACTTGAAATGTTTTGAACCATGTCCTTAGGTCAAAATGATGCAATTGGACTCTTGAGATCATGCCTTAAACCAATTGACCATTTGCTAGGTCAAAAATCAGAAATTTCCCTTTCCTAGTCAAAACCCTAATTTTGACCATCTTGCCCTTTTGGAGATTTGATCAAATTTCTTGAGGAGTTGTGGTCCAAACTTGATAAAATGATACACATGAGTTTAAAATGTTGATGTGGACCAAATATTATGAAGTTTGACTTTGAATTGGCCATAGTTGACTTTTTCCCCAATATAGCTGATTTTTAGGTCAACTACTCAATTGACTGAGCAAAAATGTGATCCACGGCTTGAAACTTGACATGAGTAATCTTGGGGGTCCATAATGATCCGTGAAAATCATATGGGGCATTGGAAATTCAAAAATCCTTGTGCAATCTCAAACCCTAATTTTGGTCATCAGTGCACAAGGAGGTGTCTTGAGCTGATCAATCCCTAATATAGTCTTGAGCCCAAGGAGATCTTGTGAGAAAATTCTTGATAAGTGAGAGGGAAAATTTTGGGGTACAACAGATAGTAACATGATGTTTGAGTTGTGTGATTGGTGTATATTATATTACGATGGTTGATATGTGTGGATGATTATGTGTGACTGTGTAAGCAAGATTTAATATAGTTGTTATCGATGGAGTGAATGTGTGAAATATGGAATGTATGACTATGCATGATTATATTCACTGTATATTTATTATTATACATTCTCTTATATTGTTGTGATATCTCACTCTTCTGTTGGAATAATGCTTTATATGGCATCGTGCAGATAGTCAGGAGTAGTCTGAGGCTGTAGAGTCTAGAAAAGGTTGCTTTTTATTTTATTCGAGTTGGCGTCATTGCTCTGATATGTAACACTGGGGGGATGAACGCTTATTTTGTTTTTGTTTTAGTAATTGTTTGGAGTCTTAGGAACTCTTTATGATTTGAATAAATGTTGATTTAATTTGAAGAGATTGTTTGACTTCAAATATGATTCTTTTTCCGCTGCAGTAATAAAATAGGAAATTGAGAACTATGATGTTTTGTTTTGGTTCATTTGTAAATATGTGTTATGTATCTATGTATATGTTTTGAGCAGGTTATTATGTTTTAAAGTGTAGCGTCCTAATTTTTTGTTAATTGGTTTATTTTAAATAAAAATTACACTGATCTTTATTTATTATTCGCCGGGGAAATTAGGGTGTTACATGTTCTGACATCACACTACATAACCCCAATACAACATAATGGATAGAAAAACTCAGACAGGTCCATTACTCTCTTATCACACATAACCAATAATACCCCTCAAGGGAAAACCCAAACACCATAAAATTCCAAATTACCAAATATGAACTATCCAAGTTCACACATCAGAGGCACATGCAGCAGAAGATAAAACGACCTCACAATAGGATTCTCTACATCAAGAAAGATGTCAGAACATATGGTATGACATCATGAACACATACCACATCAGTATTAGCAGTTCAGTAGTAGCAGCAGCAGAAGCACCAATAAGCATGACAGACTATCATGCTCCCCTTAAATAGTTGCATATAGCAAGCAACCATAATAAACTACTTTTCCCTTAGCAGTAGCACAGTCCTATCACAATGTTTAGTCAACACTTTACTCCCCCTTTTTAGCCATGTGACATGTGACATTACATCAGGATAAACAAAAATACACTAACACTTTACTCCCCCCTTTTTAGCCAAAAATTGATCAAAAAATAGAGTAAATGTACGATAAAAATTAGAAGCAAACAATGCATACATGCATAAACAAATGGAAGCAAAAAATAGCAATGGAAACAAACAAAACTCGGATGGAAACACACAAGAAGATGGAACCTAAGGTTCCTCAAGAATGTAGATGCCCAATTCACCCCTAAGCTTTTCAAACTGATTTGCATCCAAAGCTTTGGTGAAAATATCATCCAACTATTTCTCAGTTGTTATATGCTCTAGAGTAATCACCTTATCTTCAACAAGATCTCTGATAAAATGATGATGAATATCAATATGCTTGGACCTTTTATGTTTAATATGATTATTTGAAATGTTGATAGCACTGGGATTATCACAGTACAATGTCATGACATCCTGCTTGACATTATATTCCTTCAATTTGTTTTTCATCCATGTCAATGGTGAACAACTACTTCCAATTGCAATTTACTCAGCTTTAGCAGTAGATAAGGAAACACAATTTTGTTTCTTGCTAAACTAGGAGATCAAATTGTTTCCTAAAAAGAAACATCCACCAGAATTGCTTTTTCTGTCATCAACACTACATGTCCAATCTGCATCACAATACCCTACCAGCATGGAATCTGAACCATGAGAGTATAACATGCCATAGTCATTAGTAACATTGATGTACTTCAGAATCCTCTTTACTTAATTGATGTGACTTATTTTTGGCTCAGCTTGATATCTTGCACAAACACACACAACATATGTGATATCAGGTCTACTAGCTGTAAGATACAATAAGCTACCAATCATGCTTTTGTACAAGATTTGGTTAACATCAACACCTTTTTCATATTTTAATAGTTTTAAATGAGTAGGAGCAGGTTTCCTCTTGTGAATTTCATTTTCCATACCAAACTTCTTTACTATGTTCTTGGCATACTTACTTTGAGAGGTGAAGATAGAGACATCCATATGTTTTACTTGAAGTCCAAGAAAATAAGTCAATTCACCAATAAGACTCATCTCAAATTTTGATTGCATTTGTTTGACAAAATGTTGAACCATATGGTCTGACATTCATCTAAATATAATATCATCTACATATATTTGAGCAATTATGAGTTTGACATCCTTCTCCTTGACAAACAAGGTCTTATTTATTCCTCCTTTCCTGTAGCCATTGTTGACAAGAAATTATGTCAACCTCTCATACCAAGCCCTAGAAGCTTGCTTTAATCCATAGAGAGATATTTATTTAGCTTGAGCA
Source organism: Vicia faba (assembly GCA_948472305.1). Lineage (NCBI taxonomy): Eukaryota > Viridiplantae > Streptophyta > Magnoliopsida > Fabales > Fabaceae > Vicia > Vicia faba. Next base: position 1,524,279,940 of record OX451738.1, read on the forward strand.
CATGATCTAGACAAGTAGGATCAATGAATCCTTTGGGTTGTTCAACATAAACCTCTTCATGTAAATACCCATTCAGGAAGGCATTTTTCACATCCATTCGAAATAGTTTAAACTTTAATAAACATGCTACTTATAACAGTAGTCTAATGGATTCAAGTCTAGAAACTTGAGAAAAAGTCTCATCAAAATCAATTTCTTTAATCTGAGTATAGCCTTGTGTAATACAATGGGAGAACTGACTTTACTGGTTTTTCATTTTATCGCAAATGTCGCGGTTAGCAAGAGTCTCCACCGACTTTTTTTATCCAACAAAGGAAAAGGTGAAAAGAACAGGAAAGACCTTTTTTAAAGATTTTGAGTTCGGGGGGTAGGTTATGGAAAGGGAAGGTATTAGAACCCTTTCCATCCGTAGTTATCTACGGGCTCTTAGTTGCTAGCTCACTTTTGAAAATGCTTTGTGTTGGTGTGTTTTGAAAATATTTTTGAAAAGACGCCTTAGTGCGGCGAACTTTGTAATGTTTTTACTATCGTTGAGAACGTATACAAAGTGCTTTATCTTTGAAAATATTTTAGAGAAAATTTTGTGCATGTGTGAAAATTTGTTTTATTTGTTTTTATGAGCAAGCAACTATGAACTGTCTACCTACTCGAACGGTCTTTGTTATTTTCCTTTAGGAAATGTTATCCTACTATTAGTCAGTAGGTGGCCTTGTCGTTGGATGTTTTAAGGAACAAGCGCGGGTCATCATACAGTCATAATGGCAACTCGTAGGGCACTTTAGCAATTTTATCGTAAGGGACTAGATCGTTTACCGAAGGCAGCATAAGAGGGTCATCGAGGGACTACGATCTTTTTAACCGAGGGTCTTTGCTAAAGTGTCCCACGTTTGAGGGACATGACTGTTTGTTTTTCTGAAGGTAACAAGTGGAGGTACCTTAGAGGTGTGCGTGTGTGAGTGTGTTGTGTTTCAGTTAAATTTATCTTTGAATATTAGGTTTGCTAACGTTTTTTTTTAAGTCTTTTCATATAAACCTATTTGCATTCATCTAACAGTTAATTGTATAAGTACGGAAAATAAAATGCGGGAATTTAAAGACCTACAACTATTACATCCCATAAGCAGTTACATAATAGAAAAAAAATGCGAGGAAACGTAAACTACGACTATTACAAAATTATCCGTGCGACCTATACATTTGTTTTCTAGAATTTAAATAGAAAAAGAATAAATAAAAAGAAATTAAAGGACAAAATAAAAGAACTTAAATCCTAAGCAAGAAAATGTTTTTGGTTTTTTTTTATGAGAAAAAAGAATTTTGTGTTAATAATAATTGGAATTTGATTTATGAAAATAAATTAATTATAAAAACCCTAATTCTAATTAAGTAATTAATTAAAAAAGTTATTAAAAATAATTAATTAAAATTAATCTTAATAAAACAAAACAAAGAAACTAATTCTAATATTTTTGTGGATTTGATTTTAATGAGGTTTTTATGATTTTTTTAATAAAAGGAAATTAATTGAAAAATAAAATCTAAATAAAAAAAATATAAAAAAATAGAAAAAGAAAAGTTGGGCTTGCTGTCAGAAAACTGGGGGCAAGAATCTGAACTTTTTTAAGCCCTACTTGGTTGGACCCAACAACTGCGTATGATTTGGTGTGCATAACCCCTGAGGTTCCATGGTAGGAGCGCATCCTTGAGAAGCTGGATTTGAAACTCAAAAGTTCTTGAGCCCTAACAATGGCATCCTGTAATCTAAGCACGTAAACTCACATGTGATACGTTAGATCCATTCCAAACATTGATAACAACATGGATGTATGCATAAAATTAATTTAAATCGTATAATGAAAGAGTTTAGGATCCAGAATTTTTACCAAAAACTGGTAGGCTTGGTGTGGCTATTCTGGCGTGCTTGAGAGTGAGTTACGAATATGTATGGCCTCCTGGAACCTTCAGGAAGATGGTACAAGGCTTGAAATTGCTCGAAAATGGGCAGAAATTGCTATACGAAATTGCAAATTTCTTTGAAAAATGTGAAGAATTAGGGCAAGCTTTTGGAGAGCGTTTTGAAGAGGAATTCCGTGCCCTCTTTGGGATCGCAATGCATTTTATTTATATAGGAGTGAGTGAGGGTGGAAACAAGGCAAGAGATCAAGGCATTAAACCATGGTTCCATGACAAAATAAAAATTTGAAAAATTGCCTAAATGGTGTGATTCTTGCCACTTTTGTTTGGAGCATGAACCTGGACATATTTCATGTGTTTTTCACGAATTAATGGGCTCCAAAGTGGATCAAATACAGCCTATATGACTAGCCCATGATTTCCTTGTGTTTTTATTTAATTTATTTGATTTAATTCATATTTAAATGAATAAAAATTCAAATAAATAGGAATAAAAATAAAAATAGTGCATGGTTAGGTTTAGAGGTCCTTGGGTATGTCATAAACATGTTTGAACCCTAAAATTTAGGTCCATAATCCTAAAAATACAATTTTGATCAAAGTTGACTTCATGCATTTTTCACAAATTTTCCCAACTTGTGCAAACCATAACATGCTCAATTTTCATCTTTGGGAGATTATCTTTGACTTTTTGGAAAGCCCAAGATGTCCTTTATACTTTCTATTTTAGTCATGTTTGCATTTTGTGACATTATCTTGATGTAAGTTGCCTTGACAAAAAGTGTCTTTTGTTGACTTTTTGAAAATGACCTATAATGTATGAGATCATATCTACAAAATGAAGCATTTTTGGACTTGAGAACAAAATAAAAGTTGTATAGAATTTAATTTTCTTCAAAATGGGCTTTGTTTGGGGAAAAGTTGGTAAAGCATGTGAAAGTTATGCCTGGTCAAAGTTCAGTTGACTTTTCCTAAGGAAATCCTAATTTGGAAACTCTTGACTTTTAATGATCTGAGGGATTTCCTTGGAGAATCATGATCAACCCTTGATAAAATGATGAATATAACTTTAAAATTATGATGTTGACCAAAAATCTTGAAGTTTGACTGTATGTTGACCATAGTTGACTTTTTGACCAATACAGTTGATTTTCAAACATTTGAGCCATTGACTGAGCAAACTTGTGATGCAAGGCATGAAACTTGGCATGAGCATTCTTGATGACATATTAGGAACCATGGAAATCAATTTAGGCCTTTGAAACCCAAACTTCTTTGTGAACAGTGAAACCCTAGTTGGAAGTTTATTGCTTATGAGGAGAATTTGTCTGGTCAATTCTTGGTTAACCTTGAGCACTTGGGGATCTCTAGGAGTATGTTTTGAATAAGAATGAGAGGGAAACTTTTGGGGTACAACAGCTGCCCCTGTTCAATCGTCTTGCACTTTAGGATTTTAGATTAGATTGTCTGCCTTTCGTGATCTGAGGTGGAAGATGATTGAACACTAAAGTGCCCAGAAATTTGTGATCGCCAATGCACATATGTTGTACCCCAAAATTTTCCCTCTCTCAAGAAATTTAATCAGAACATCAAAAGGGAAAAATGGTCAAAATTAGGGTTTTGACTGAGGAGGTTCAATTTTTGACTTTTTGACCTAACAAATGACTTATTAGTTTAAGATATGATCTCAAGGATTCAAATGCATCATTTTGACATAATGGCATGGCTCAAAACATTTCTCAAGATCAATTGATTGATAATTGATTTTCAGTCAACTGATGAAAAGTCAATTGTACACTGAAAAGTCAAATTTTGACTTTTTAATCAAAATCAAGATTCAAAGATTACAATTCATCAAGACATGTCAAAATATGAAACTTGTTCTTCAAGGAATTGAAAAGTCAAAATTCATCTTTGAAAAGTCAAAATTCTAAGACTTAGAATTTTTTCTAAGTGTTAGAAAGTTCATATTTTTTTCATAACTTCATGTCATTCTTTCACCAAGATGCAAGATGATTCAAGGAAAACTTCCAACTTGAAAGTTGTAGATCTCAATGAGATCTAAAACAATGTAGAGCAGTACTTTTTCTAGAAATGCTTGTATTTTAAGTTATAAATTCATGAAGTCATGGCATTTTTGAATAAACACTTGGAGAAATTTTCAACAGATTTTGGTCAGGATTTTATCCCAACTTCTTGGCATTTTTTCACATAGTTCCAAGATGATTTTGTCAAAACGGCCAACATGAAAGTTGTAGAGGGTGTTTCAAGCTTTCCAAAACATCCAAGAGCATGAATTTATCATATTTGAGCTAGGAGATTCAAGGGCCTGAAGTTGGGCATTCATTCTTGAATTACAAGCCATTTTTGTTGAAGAACACATAATCCAATTGGCATGATTTTCTACATAATCTTATGTTACATGCCTCCTTTCTTGAAAATCTCATCATAATTTAATGCTTACACCCACTCTTGAGCTATTACCTAAGTGTTTAAGCCATTGTCCAAAAGATCTTTCCATTTATGGCATAAAGACACCATTGCTATTCTTTAAAACAAACTTTTTGTACAAAACTTGTGTTGTACCCCAAAATTTTCCATCTCATTTCTCAAAGGATCATCCTAGACCCTCAGGTTTGCTTCTATCAAGTTTCAAGTCTTGAATTACAATTTTCCAAGAAAATCATTCACAAGGGCAAAATGGTCAAAAGCACACTGAAAAGTCAAACTTTGACTTTTAGATCAAAAAATCAAGTTTCAACAATTATATTTCATCAAGACATGAAATTGGTTCATCAAAAATCAGAAGTCAGAAATTACTTTGAAAAAATCAAATTTCTAAACATTTAGAAACTTTTCTAAGTGTTAAGAGAATATGATACTTCAGAACTTCTGAGCCAGCCTTCACGCAAGTGCAATCTGAACTTGCAAACATGGTTCAGAACATGACTCATCAATCAGAATGTATGGAAACTGTGTCCTTCAATCAGAACATGACTCTTCAGCATATGGAGGCTATGTTCTGTGTTTCAATCAGAGCCTTACCCTTAGAATCTCACTCTGGTCTTCTGTGATTAGAACATCACCAAATCCCAAAACCTCGTTTTAGCAACCTACTGCACTGCTGTAGTACAATCCTGCCACCAGCTGCCACAATGCTCCAAGGTGCTGTTGATCCAGTCCATGTCCGCGTTTTTCTCAAACCCCATAATTGCACCAAATTAGCATACAAAAGCTTTGTTTAAAAAGCAATGGAACAGTATGCCAAAAGGTTTAAATCCCATTTGTTTTCCCCCCCAAAACCACAACAAATTCACCTAAATAAGTAGCTCCATCACGCTTTCAAGGGGCTGGATTTTGGAGAGAGAGAGAATTATCAAAGAGAGAAAAGGAAACAGTAAAAACCTTCGCAAATCCTAAACAAAACCTTTGTTCTTCCCTTTGAATCAAAGAACATAACCAATGTTTTATTGCTCTCACTGACTCCAGAACATCTGAAGGCAGCAGCTCAAGTTCCAAGCACACGCTCCAGATCAAGGTAAGTCTTTATGACTTTGCATGTTTTCATTCAGAACATCATTAAATATGTAAATATCATAGTATTGATGTTGGCCATATCATTGCATAAGTAGAAGAAATTATGGATCAGAACTTCTTGAATAAAGTCAGGCTCAGAATTAGAACTTCTATAAACTGTTGTGCTTTTATCCTTCTGATTTGCTGTTAAGAACTGAATAAATTAGTGATGTGCTGATTAATATGAGGAAAGAGTTGAAATGTAACACAGAACTTCTGGGTTCTCTTCACATTTTTAACACTAAACCTTCTAGGATTTCTTATTGTTTTAACACAGAACTTCTGACATTTTACTCACTGTTTAACACAACACAGAACTTCTTATTTTCACTCACTGTTTAACATAATACATAACTTTAGATTTTCACTCATATTTTTAGCACAACACAGAACTTATAAGTTCTTCTCACTGTTTTAACACACCGGAATTCCTAGGTTTTTACACTGTTATGATACGGTAACAGAACTTCTAACTTTTCACCAACTGTTTAACACGACACAGAACTTCTGACATTTTGCTCACTGTCTAAACACCACCCAGAACCTCTGTTTTCTTTCCCTCTAACGTTTCTTGCAGGACCTCAGAGTGTATCAATCCAGAACTTCTGATTCCCACTGACGTTTCTTTCTGAGTGACAGCGCGCCTGGCATCAAAACTTTTGATCCCTTTTGTTCTGCTTGCAGCAGCATGCTGATTCTATCTCTCATTATTTTCCTTTTTTATCATTTTCAATATTAATACCATTTTTATTAATATAAAAAAGACATAAAAATATTTTATTTTTTTTATTAATTAATTTATTTCTTTTTTGATTCATTAAGACAAAAAAACCACTTTCAAAACAAGTCCTTTTTCTTCTTATATTGTACATTTCAATATGGTTGTAATAGTTAAATATGATTTAAATTCTTACAACCCCCCTCTTGTAAATTTTTACCCCCATCCCTAAAATGATGTAATAGCGTAGGACCTTTACATTTCCGTAATTTATTGTTTTCAAGTAAATGCTAGTAATTAGGGTGTGTATGGCAAGACATAAAATCAAAAAATAGATAAACCTAGTCAAGACTAAATGTATGTAAATCAAATACACTTGCACACTAACACCATTAGGGTAATCCCACTTTGTTGCCTTTTGGAAAATAGTCATGTCCCTCGAATATGGGCATTTTAGCAAAAACCCTCGATAAAAGACCGTAGTCCCTCGATGACCCTCAATGTTTCATTCGGTAAACGATCTCGTCCCTAAACGATATTGCTAAAACGTCCCATAGGTTTCCTTCTATGAATATACAAACGTCCTGCGATCGTCCCTTCACATCCAATGATGGGGCTTCATAAAGCACTAACTGACTTTAGAACCGTAGTTGAACAACTTGACCATTAGGACGTAGTGAGATAACTAGTTTCGGTGGAAAGTTGAAAATTGGGTGAAACTCGATACTACACTCATTGAGATTGGACTTTTGGGATATCTCGACCGTAAGAAAAGATTGATTGAGCTGAGACAATTCCTAAAAGAAAGGTCAGTGATATTGAGATCCCTTAGAACCCGATTACTATTAACTAGGACAGATTGAGCCAACTAAACTTCAAGAGGGTACTTACCTACAAACTCCATGCAAGCCTAAACCTAAGGACTTGTCTGCTTTGTGTGAATATGATTATTTGTACTTGCTTACTTTTCATACTTGTACATAACATCATGACATCATACCTTAGCATTTTCAATAACCATTTCAAGGATCTCAAGGACCTTTGATGCAGGATTACGTTGAACCAGGCATTTATCAAGAGGCAAGAGGATTTATTTTCCTCTAACCAAACGCTGTCAAAGATCAAGTATAACAACTTGAGTCAAGGGCTACAACCCACTTGACATGGTGAGCCTAATTCTTGTGGAAGGACATCCACTCATACGAAGTTCTCCAATCAAAGTTGTAAGTAACTACTAACATTTACTTCACGACATCCTTGAAAACATGCATCCACATATCATGCATCATATCATGACAGGTCTCTCCCATACAGGTTTCCTTATCTTCTCACTGTTTATTTCAGTAAGATGGATATGGAACAAACGGCAAAAGATCTCCAAGCTCAAAATGCTCAATTCCAACAAATGTTCTTGGCCATGGCTAAGGGGAAAGAGGACATGAAGACTCTCCTTCTCAAAGACAAGAAGAAGAAGCATAAGAAGTCAGTAGGCGTCCTGAACTTGGGAAGAAGACTTAAAGGACCAGTCAGGGGAGCTCTATATCTTTCAACTCCATCCAACATGGGGGATAGTCATGAAGAAAACAATAGTCTGGAGATTGATGAAGTCGAAGCTGACTACTCAGAGGAATAATATCCTCCCGCTGATGACACGTACAAACAGTTAGAATTGGGGATCAAGTCATCATTCAGCCTCCCATGAGACAAGAAGTCGGTTTGAGGGAGAGAAGACCTTCCCAAATTGCTTCCACGTCACAGGCCCAATAACGACTTCGTCAACATCAACCAGAAAATCAGCAAAGGCAAAGCAAGCCCAAAAGACAGTTTACCAACATCGACATACCATTGTCTCAAGCTTTGCAACACATGTTGAGGATGAATCTGATTACACCAATAAGACCTCATCCAAATCCAAAAACTTATTCTCCCAGCTACAAACCTGATGCCAAGTGTTCCTATCATTCTGATAGTCCTGCGCATGATACAAATGATTGTTTGGCGCTGAAATACAAGATTCAAAACCTGATCAACGAAGGAGTGCTGGAATTTGCACCAGATGGTCAACTGGAATTCTTCTTCCGTCCCTTAAAGGCTCACCACCTAAAGTGACAAGTTCAGAAAAAGAGGCTTCTGTTCATTTGAATTTTTAGTTGTAATTTCTTTTACTTGTTCAAACACTTATCTATTAATGTCAAACTGTGTTTCATTAATGCATTTCATATGTTTGTCTTGAATTTATCCATTCGTTTTCACTGTATTTAAATTATGCTTTTTAATCTCCTTATGACATTTAAATCTTGCTAAAAGATACAACCCTTTAGAGAGAGGATGACGAAAACAATGTCATAATCTCATACAATATGCTTTTGAACAGGCCTTGCTTATGATGTACAGGTGTTCTTTTAAAATCCTAAACACTGGAGTTATAAGGAAGATAATCCCTAGTCAACCCCTTCGAGCCAAAGAAGTAGAAGTTTTCTTTTTTTTTACACAAATTGAAACCTTTAATCAAAACCTGGGGCAGGGTAGTCTCTCAGTTAATTCAAATGCGCGTTCAGTCACAAACTTTCACTTCGTATACAACGAGTGATATCAAAAACATTCCTCTAGAATCAAAAGAAAGTAATGGTTCCCTACCAAATAGGTAGTCATTATCTCTCAAAAAGAAAAGCCCACTAAGTCAAAACCTACAAAGGAGGCTTAAGAAAACTGGGGCATCCCGCTGACCGTAATCTGAAAACAAGAACAATCAGGCAAAAATTAGGGATAACAAATCAAAAGAAATAGGTCACTACAAATCCTCAACAACATGAAAAATGTTGCAAAAATGACTGCCTTTCGACAAACTTACCTTGTCTGAACCATCACCAAGACGGCATTCAAAACTCAATTGGAGTTCAAACGTGCAATTAACTGAGTTTAGGACTGAAGAACATCACGAATAACGGGTGGGTACAAATACACTTTGAGCCTTATCCTTTGTTTTTTAAACCGTGAACCTAGCCACGTTATAACCCTTCAAAAGTCCTAATTGAAGCATGGGTTAGTTCGAAAGCATATTGTTACAAAAGGTATCCTGACTCCTGTAAGGATTTACTATGAATCCTGAGTTTGAATTTTCTTACAAAATTTCTTTACTCGCTAAAACGCATTTTCAAAACTTCAAGACAAGCATAAACTTTGCATGATTTGAATATCGGTGTTTGCATATGGATATTTGTTTGACAACGGAGAAATTCACACAACGAATATCTGATGAACGAAAGCTCTCTCTGTGAACAAAATCACTTCAAGTAGGATGACACTTCCAATGAAAAATCTCCTATCAACAAGGGGGCATGACATGTCACTATCCAGCACACCTGGGGTAGTCCAGTCAAGACTCCAAGAAATCTCTCAAGAAATGCTGAATAACTAGGGGCAGGTCTCCATCTCCATCACTTGGGGCATTGAACGCAAATACCGACAGAGGATTACTTACAATCAAACATTTCCTGGCAGTGCCACAAACACTTGCTACTAGGGGCAGTGATAAATCTCCCCAAAATCCTTCTCATAGGATGAATCCTAGCCAGAGTTTCAATCTCTGAAAACTTCTCACCAGCTAAGCCAACCTCAAGAATCCTTGAGGATTTTCCCCAGTGAAGAAGACACCTCTCCAACAGATTGGAAATAGGGTTTATTTCCACAACAAACGGAGGGATTCCCTAGCTTGAGTTTTCCTCTCCGACTACTACAAATAAAAGGACCATAACTCCTCTTCCCCATTAGACTACTCTATAATCCCCAGCAAGTTACTGTGAAGCCTGGACCCGACCAGATATCAGTTCAACTTCGACTCCCCAGTAGAGCAACGAACAACTGAGACTCCTGAACTCTTTTTCTCCAAGCAAGAATCAACACCCTCCACAAAGTTTTCAACATTCCTCAGTGGAGCTCTCCTCAAAAAACAAAACAGGAATTCTTGGTGGAAATATTCTAAGCAAAGTTTGAAAACTCGCCTACTCTTCAACAGCAGTCCGAGATTTAATGACTCTCCAGCATTTGTCAAGGATTTATTTTTCCAGACAAAGATACATTCAAATAACATTTCACCCTTCATGCATCATATTGCATACATGACAAGTGCATATGACACAATCTCATTTATTTTGAGAACATCATTGTACCATGCATTTCATACATCATGACATTGCATACATCTAACGTTTTACCTTTTTCGGGAAAAGGTTAATCAACAGATGGCTATTGTCAATAATCTTCAAAAGGTTAGAAATTAATACCTATAACAAGCCAGGGAAACTATCTACACGGCCAGCTGAAGAAATCCTACACAGGCTCCTTCCCATACACTCTTCTAGAAACAGTTCAGACACGATCCAGATACGGCTGACATTCTGACAGTTATTCCATACTCCTTCTAGAGACAGTTCAGATGTGATCTAGATATGGCAGACATTCTCACACTTATTCCTGATCTCTTCTAGAAACAGTTCAGATGCGATCCAGATACGGCTGAAATTTGGACACTTATTCCATATTCCTTCTAGAGACAGTTCAGATGCAATCCAGATACGGCTGAAATTCTAACACTTATTCCAGATCTCTTCTAGAAACAGTTCAGATGCGATCCAGATACAACTGACATTCTGAAACTTATTCCAGATCTTTTCTAGAGACAGTTCAAATGCGATCCAGATATGGCTGACATTCTGACACTTATTCCAGATCTCTTCTAGAAACAGTTCAGATGCGATCCAGATTCGGCTAACATTCTGACACTTATTCCAGATCTCTTCTAGAAACAGTTCATATGCGATCTAGATACGGATGACATTCTGAAACTTATTCCAGATCTCTGCTAGAAAAAGTTTAGATGCGATCCAGATACGGTTGACATTCTGACACTTATTCCAGATCTCTTCTAGAAATAGTTCAGATGCAATCCATATACGGCTGACATTCTGACACTTATTACAGATTCCTTCTAGAGACAGTTCAGATGTGATCCAGATACGGCTGACATCCTGACACTTATTCCAGATCTCTTCTAGAAACAGTTCAGATGCGATCCAGATACGGCTGACATTCTGACACTTATTCCAGATTCCTTCTAGAGACAATTCAGATACGATCCATATATGGCTGACATTCTGACACTTATTCTAGATTCCTTCTAGAGGCAGTTCAAATGTGATCCAGATATGGATGACATTCTGATACTTACTCTAGATTCTATTCTAAATACAGTCCAGATACGATCCAGATACAGATATCATTCTGACGCTCATTCAGTACATCTCTCAGATACGAGTCAGATACAATTCACTTATGAATATTATTCTGATGCTCATCCAAGACCCTTGTTGGTTCAGTTTAAAACTCTCAATGGTTTATCTTGATTCTTTCCATTGGACATTTTCTCTTTTGTCCGGTTCAGTTGAATCAATCCTAAGATTCTTCTTATTTCCTTTCCAGTCAAAGTTAATTAAAGACCTTCTTTGGTTCAGTCAGATCGACATTAAGATCTCTCTGATTTCTATTCCAATTGAAGATATTCCAAGACTTTTGTCTAGTTCTATTGAATCGATCCTAAGATTCTTATGATTTCCATTCCAGTCAAAGTTAATCCAAGACCTTCTCTGGTTCAGTAAGATCAACATTAAGATCTCTCTGATTTCTATTCCAGTTGAAGATATTCCAAGACTTTTGTCTGGTTCAGTTGAATCGATCCTAAGATTCTTCTGATTTCCATCCCAGTCAAAGTTAATCCAAGACCTTCTCTAGTTCAGTTAGATCGACACTAAGATCTCTCTGATTTTTATTCCAGTTGAAGATATTCTAAGATTTTTGTCTGGTTTAGTTGAATCGATCCTAAGATTCTTCTGATTTCCATTCCAGTCAAAGTTAATCCAAGACCTTCTCTGGTTTAGTCAGATCGACACTAAGATCTCTCTAATTTCTATTCCAGTTCAAGATATTCCAAGACTTTTGTCTGGTTCAGTTGAATCGATCCGAAGATTCTTCTGATTTCCATTCAAGTCAAAGTTAATCCAGACCCCTGTTTGTTCAGTTTAAGTCTCTCAACGGTTTATTCTGATTCTTTCACGCAGACATTTTCTCTGGTCCAGATAGATCGCTCCAAGATTTATTCTGGTTCTTCTCCAGACACCTGTTGTTTCAGTTTAAATCTCTCAACGGTTTCTCCTGATACTTTCCAAATAGACATTTTCTCTAGTTCAGATAAATTGCTCAAAGATTTATTCTGATTATTTCCAGTCAAACAACATTCAAGACTTCTGCTGTTTTCAGTTTAAAACGACCAAAGGTTTACTCTAATTCGTTTCCAGTAGAAGTCAAGTTCAGACTTAGTCCAATTTCTATTAACAATCACCTTTGGATGGCATCTGTAAACCCATCTCCGCCAACGCTCTGACATTTCTCCAAATGGCATCTTTAAGCCTATTCCTTACACCTCAACCACAATATCATCGAGTGAAAATTTCTGGGCACTCTAGTGTTCAATCATCTTCTACCTTCAAGTCATGAGTGGCAGATTCGCCAATCTAACTCTTCAGGTTTAAGAAGATTGAACAGGGGCAACTGTTGTACCCCAAAATTTTCCCTCTCATTTCTCAAAGGATCATCCTGGACCCTCAGGTTTACTTCTATCATGTTTCAAGTCTTGAATTACAATTTTCCAAGAAAATCATTCACAAGGGCAAAATGGTCAAAAGCACACTGAAAAGTCAAACTTTGACTTTTAGATCAAAAAATCAAGTTTTAACAATTATATCTCATCAAGACAGGAAATTGGTTCATCAATAATCAGAAGTCAGGAATTACTTTGAAAAAACAAATTTATAAACATTTAAAAAAAAATTGTGTGTTAAGAGAATATGATACTTCAGAACTTCTGGGTCATCCTTAACGCAAGTGCAATCAGAATTTGCAAACATGGTTCAGAACATGACTCATCAATCAGAACGTATGGAAACTAAGTCCTTCAATCATAATGTGACTCTTCAGCATATGGAGGCTATGTTATGTGTTTCAATCAAAGCCTCACCCTTCGAATCTCACTCTGGTCTTCTACGATCAGAACATCACCAAATCCCAAAACCTCATTTGAGCAACCAGCTGCACTGCTGTAGTACAGTCCTGCCACAATGCTCCAAGGTGCTACTGATCCAGTCCACGCCTGCGTTTTTCTCAAACCCCATAATTGCACCAAATTAGCATAAATAAGCTGTGTTTAAAAAGCAATGGAACAGTATGCCAAAAAGGTTTAAATCTCATTTGTTTTTCCCCCCAAAACCACAGCAAACTCACCTATAAATAAGTTGCTTTATCACACTTTCAAGGGGCTGGCTTTTGGAGAGAGAGAGAGAGAGAGAGAGAGAGAGAGAGAGAATTATCAAAGAGAGAAAAGGAAACAATAAAAACCTTCACAAATACTAAACAAAACCTTTGTTCTTCCCTTTGAATCAAAGAACATAACCATTGTTCTGTTGCTCTCACTAACTCCAGAACATCTGAAGGCAGCAGCTCAAGTTCCAATCACACGCTCCAGATTTAAGGTAAGTCTTTCTGATTTTGCATTTTTCATTCAGAACATCATTAAATATGTAAACATCATAGTATTGATGTTGGCCATATCATTGTATAAGTAGAAGAAACTATGGATCAGAACTTCTTGAATAAAGCTAGGCTCAGAATTAGAACTTATATAAACTGTTGTGCTTTTATCCTTATAATTTGTTGTTAAGAACTGAATAAATTGCGGATGTGCTGATTAATATGAGGAAAAAGTTGAAATGTAACACATAACTTCTAGGTTCTCTTCATTGTTTTAACACGAAAACTTATAGGATTTCTTATTGTTTTAACACAGAACTTCTGACATTTTACTCACTGTTTAACACAACACAGAACTTCTTATTTTCACTCACTGTTTAACACAATACAGAACTTTAGATTTTCACTCATTTGTTTAGCACAACACAAAACTTATAAGTTCTTCTCACTGTTTTAACACACCAGAATTCCTAGGTTTTTACACTATTATGATACGGTAACAGAACTTATGACTTTTCACCCACTGTTTAACACGACACAGAACTTCTGACATTTTTCTCACTGTCTAAACACCACCCAGAACCTCTTTTTTTTTCCCTCTTACGTTTCTTGCAGGACCTCAGAGTGTATCAATCCAGAACTTCTGATTCCCACTGACGTTTCTTTCTGAGTCACAACGCGCCTGGCATCAGAACTTCTGACCCCTTTTGTCCTGCTTGCAGTAGCACGCTGATTTTATCTCTCATTATTTTCCTTTTTTATCATTCTCAATATTAATACCCTTTTTATTAATATAAAAAAGACAAAAATATTTTCTTTTTTTATTAATTAATTTATTTCTTTTTTGATTCATTAAGACAAAACTACTTTCAAAACAAGTCCTTTTTCTTCTTATATTGTACATTTCAATATGGTTGTAATAGTTAAATAGGATTTAAATTCTTACAACCCCCCGCTTGTAAATTTGTACCCCCATCCCTAAAATGATGTAATAGCGTAGGACCTTTACATTTCTGCAATTTATTGTTTTCAAGTAAATGCTAGTAATTAGGGTGTGTTTGGCAAGACATAAAATCAACAAATAGATAACCCTAATCAAGACTAAATGTATGTAAATCAAACACACTTGCACACTACCACCCTTAGGGTAATCCCACTTTTTTGCCATTCGGAAAATAGTCATGTCCCTCGAATATGGGCGTCTTAGCAAAGACCATCAATAAAAGATCATAGTCCCTCGATGACCCTCAATGTTGCCATCGGTAAACGGTCTCGTCCCTAAACGACATTGCTAAAATATCCCATAGGTTGCCTTCTATGACTATACAAACGTCCCGTGCTCGTCCCTTCACATCCAATGATAGGGCTTCTTACCAAAACAATGGTAAGATAGCAACATCTAAAGAAGGATGAAAAGAATATCTAAGACCTTTTGAGTAGGTAGATCACTCCTAGTTGCTCACTTGCTCACAACCAAATATTTTACACCAACACTTTCATATTAAAACCTTTTCAAAATACAAACACTTTGTACGCGTTCTTATAGAAACGAGAGCCATTACAAAGAAGACACATTTTCAAAAACACTTTCAAAAACACATTCCACAAACACGTCTTTGAATTATTTTCAAAATAACACTTTATACGCATTCTTATAGAAACGGGAACCATTACAAAGACATTTTCAAAATACTTTCAAAACCCACACCACAAACACATTCAAACAAAAGCAAGTGATCTAGTAAGAAACTAAGAGCCCATATATAACTACGGATGAAAAGGGTGCTAATACCTTCCCTTTTCATAATCTACCCCCCGAACTCAAGAAAACATCTCTAAAGGTGTTTCCTGTTCTTTTCAGCCTTTCCTTTTGGATAAAAGAAAAGTCGGTGGCGACTCTTGCTATCTGCACAATTGCGATAAAACGCAAAACAACCAAGTCAGTTCTCCCACCGCATTACAGCTTGTCTTGAACCCATGCCTTATTTGTTTTTGATTTTACTCCACCATAAATCATAGAAATCAGCCCCTCTAACCAGCAACTTTGGTATTTCATCTTGGGACCATGACATAACTTGATATTTGCAATCCAACCTAGCCATAACTCCATAGTTTGTAAACCAAATCATTTTGTTCACAAACCTATTGCCTATTAATAGAAGAAGCATTTGCAAGAGAAAAAGTTCAGAAAAATAGAGAGAGAAAAGTAAGAAGTTCTCTTGTGTAGAAGCCCTTAAAAATCCCTGCATTCTCAAAAAACAGAATTGTCCACAAAATCCCCATTGTTGAGCTTTGAAGTCCAAATCCTTGAACCTCTCACTCCTTGCAAGTTTTGTCCAAACAAACCATCTAAACACTACACATATATCATATAGAATTTGTTCAAACACAAGAACAACTTTTGTAACATCACTATCATCACTTCCCAAGCTCAACAACAGCCCATACAGCAGCTCAAACTCAAAGCATAAATTTTTGTTTCAAGGTAAGTTTTCTTGACTTTGAACTCTTCATACAAGCATCATTAATGGTTCATTTGTGAAGATAAAATGTAGATATCATTGCCTTGAAGCTAACCATATGCTTTCTTTTCATTTTCACTAATCATGTGTTGAGAACTAACTTTTACATGTAGCAAAACAGTGATAAAAGCAAAAGGCAGCAGTTATGAGTCGACACGAAATGCTATGAGTCGACACATATTATGTTCAAAATAGGTTATGAGTCGACACGAAATGCGTATGCGTCGACACAAAATGGTTATGAGTCGACACGAAACCAGTATGCGTCGACTCATATTGAGTTGTTTTGACTTCCAAGAGCAAGAAACATACATGAGCCAATACATAAGTTCATGTGTCAGCTCATAAAACATTTTTTTAATCTTTTTTTAATTTTATTTTTACTTTTTCTTTATATTTTTTTTATTATCATTTTCATATAAAAAATCCAAAAAATATTTTATTAAAATATGGTTGCATACACTTTTGTTTTATTCATTTTTTCTAAACTAAGAAAGACTAAAACATTTTCTTATTAAAATCAATTTCTTTTCTTAAAATTAATTTAATATTTAGACTTAGGTTTTATTTCAATTTGTTTATTTTTATTAAATTAATTTAGACATTAGGATTTTATATAATTTCTTTTCAAATCAATTAGAACCTTTTTCATAAAAAATATTAAAAAAAAACAATTTATCTTCTCTTTATATTTCTTTATACATTTTATTATTCCGCGCTATAATTATGTAATTGTCAAAGCCTTGTAATAGTAAATTAGGTTTATTTGCTTTCATCTCCCCATTTGTAAATTTGTACCCCCATCCCCAAATGATGTAATAGCGTAGAACTTTACATTTCTGCAATTTATCGCTTTCAAATATAAATTCTAGTAATTAGGGTTTGTATGGCAAGACATAAAATCAACAAGTAGAAAACCCTAATTCAAGACAAAAATGCATGAAAACAAACACTTTGCACACTTGCACCTCTAGGGTAACCCACACTTGTTGCCTCGGATAAACATAGTCATGCCCCCGAACGTGGGATACTTTAGGTTTGACCCTCTGTTGCACCCCAAAATTTGCCCTCCCATATTCTTCAAGAAATTGCCAAGCCAAGTCACAAAATTCCCCAAGGGTTGCACAGTTCAAGGGTCTCCTATACAGCCAAAACTAGGGTTTATGTTCTGATCAAGAAAAGGAAGTTTTCAAAGGCCCAATCAAGTCTCATATGCCTACAAATATGGTCAAGCATCCTCATATCAAGTTTCAAGGCATTCAGCTCAAAATTGCACAGTCAAAACCCTGAATTGCACTACAGTCAACTGTAGGGGCAAAATGGTCATTTGACAGTCAAAAGTTCAAATTTTTGGTCAACATATCATTTTGAAGCCACAAACATCATTTGATCAATTCTTGATCATGATTCTCAAAATTTGGCTCAGAAATCATCAAAGATGCAAAAGTTTCCTTATTTGGACAGTTGAAAAAGTCAACTAAAATTGACCAGGGCATAACTTTCACATGGAGTATCAGAAAAATTCCATCCAAAGCTCATTTTGAAGAGAAAGACATTTCCTACAACTCATCTTCATACTTCAAGTCCAAGAAATTCTCTCACAAAAAGTTATCAATTTCAACATTATAGGTCATTTTCAAAAGTCAACAAAAAGGGACTTTAAGTCAAAGGCCATAACTTGAGATTGGTAAATCAAAATGACATGGGACCAAAGACATTGGTTATAGGACTCAAAGACCTTTCCAAAATGTCCAAGAACATGAGAAAAGCTTTCAAATTGAGCAAGTTATGCCTTGTGGAAGTTGGGAAATTTTTGGATATTTTGAAAAGTCAACATTACTTCAAATGACCTAAAATTGCTAATGGGCCCATTTTTCTTCCATGATTCATCATTCTAAGCATATGCACGACCACTTGGCCCAAAGGGAAGTATTTTCTCATTTTTTTATCTATTTATTTGAATTATTATTCATATTAATTCATTTAAATCATTTAAATATGTGAAAAATATATAACTTGACCTAATAAATCTTTTCATGCATGTTTTGGACTCAATATTTTGTGCTTGTACAATTATGGAAAGATTTGGCTTGATTGGATGCTAATTGATACAAAAACCATGTGAAAAAGATTGAAAGCATAATGGAAAAAAATCAAATATTCAATCAGTGATTACAAGAGATTTGGATCTAATTTGTTAACCTAATTGATCCATATATATGCCAGGATCATAACCCTAATGGGGATAGACAGAAAGCTGCGCAAGAAAGGCCATTACGAACTTGAATTTTTTCTCTAAGAACTCAATTCTGAAATCATTGGTACAAGGCGATTCAAGGCACAAAAACGATTTCAATAGCTTCCTCCAGCATCACTTGACGTATTCCAATCAAAAACATTCGTTCAAACTCCCAGAATTGGTAACACGAATGCAAACTGTGTCAAGAAATTTTCAGAATCGTGCATCATGATTTATGCATACTTTGCAATTTTTATTCATTGATTCATGTTTGTTATGAGCTTCTGAAACTAACCATGCAAATTAATTGCGTTTTTGTGCTATATACGTGATTTTGCCATTGATGCAGTCTAGGGTTTCTTGGGCTCCCAATTAGGGGTTTCCTAATAACGTAAAATTCGACCACCACAATGCCATGGATGGATTCAGGGAGCTTGGACGAAGAGATTAACGTACTCGCGCCTAATTTATAAGGCCACATGATCTAATCGCTATTTTCTAATAGCATGTCTTAGGCAACGCACAGAAAACCGTTGCTGAATGTTTATGTTTCAGGGAAAAGGAAGAAGATGGACTCGTGGCAGTGTGTGATACGTGGGTTTGAATTTCGCGCGTTTTAACCCATTCACGTGTTGTCTTTTTTTATTATATTTATTGTTTACTTGTTTAACAAATGCGTGATGATGGTTCAGTGGTAGACGTACACGTTTGCAACCCCCATGACCTGGGTTCAAGTCCCAGGTCTTGCATATTTCAATATTGTTTTTCCATAATGATTCCCATGCAGCGCTTGTGTGGGAAACCACCATGTATCCTCCAGATCAAACCATACACGCGTCTAATGAATCCAAATCAAAGGCTGGGATTGAAGAGCACCATAAACGTGAGTCAACGTTGATGCACGCAAGCCATGAAAGTCAAAAAAGGCATCAGCGCATTGGGCCTGAATTCCTAAAGCATACCTCACAATTGGGGCCTGAACCCCCCCCCCCCTGGTTTGCCATTTTCTTCATATTTTATTTTTATTTTTTTCAATTATTGTTTTATTTATTGTTGTTTTGATCTAATTAATAATTTTTTTTACAAAATACAAAAATACATAAAAATTCAGAAAAGATAAAAAAGGTAATAAATAATTTTTATTTCTAATATTTTCATAAATAATTGTATGTAAATTAATTAATTTAAATTAGGTGCTTTAACTTTAATTCTTTTAATAAAAATATAAAAAATGTAGAACTAGGTTTAATTGATAATTTTTATTCCTTTTTAATTTTTCTTTTTTTATAATAATATTTATTTTATTTATTTTTATAATTAAATTTGCATGTAAATTAACTTAGGTTTAAATTAGGTTAAAATTCAATATTTTTCATAATAATTTAAAAATAATTAGAACTAGGTTTAACATTTCATTTTAATTGCAATTAATTCTTTTTTCTATAAAATCTCAAAAATACTAAAAACACCAAAAACATTCTTTCTTTTTTAATTTTAATTTTAGTTTCTCATTAATTCTAATTAATTAATTCATGTAACTTTCATATTTTGCAAAAAGGGTCCAACGCCCTCCTTTCGACTTAATTGTTTAATTTCGCATATTTATTTTATTTTGCTTAATTATGTACCTCTCCCAAAGCGCTGTAACATTTACTTCTCGCACTTTTCAATTTCTTTATTTACTTTGCTTTATTTACTTTTCTGTCAAATCGGGTCCGGTTTAATTTTGGCGATGTGGACCCGCGCCATTTGTAATAGCTTAGATTTACATTTCCCGCAAATATTTTAACTGTTAACAAAGCATGCAAGAATGAATGGCCATAATAAAATCAAGCGTAGATCACTTTGACATGACAAGACAAATACAAATGAAAACGACACACAAATCACACACCACCCCTAGGGTACGCCTCACTGTTGCCTTGCCTCGAAAGGTGATCGTCGAGTAGAGGATGTCTTAGTAAGTCCTCATGATCCGGGAACCTGGCATGAGGGTAGCTTCTTAGGTGTCTTCCCATTGCTCTGGTGATCACCATGTCCCGAACCTCGAATTGACCCGAACACCTCCAACGGTGGTGCTATTTACCTCTCAATGGTGGGATGGCACTACTTTAAAGGACATTTACACAGACGAATTCCTTAGAGTAGGTAGGTTCTCGTAGATACTTGCTCTCTTCAAAAACAAACAAAAATCTTTTCACACCGACACTTTTCAAAAGCTTTCAAAGTGATTCTTCAAACACTCTGACACAAGAGTCGAACTGGAATTTTCGAAGAAACTTTTTAAAAACCCACAGTTGAAAAGCAAACAAACCATTTTTGAAAACACAATGAGCAAGTATCTAAGAGCCCATGGATAACCATGGATAGAAAGGGTGCTAGCACCTTCCCTTTCTATAACCTACCTCCCGAACCGAGAGCAATCTCTTTAAGGAATTTTTCTGTGCTTTTGTCCTTTCCATTTGGAGAAAATAAAAGACGGTGGCGACTCTTGCTTCCGCGACATTTCGCGAACTAGCGTTAAACAGTCAGTTCCAGATCCACCGATCACAGAACTGGCGACTCTGCTGGGGACTAATGTTATAAAGTGAGGTGTACCTTAGGGCTAGGTCATAACTGTGTTTTCACTTGTATTGATTTGCTTGCTTTACTATTGTGGGTTGCATCGGAGATACATAGATCCTAACCCGGATCTAGGGATACCCTGTTTAGGTAGCATAAGCTGTGAGGGACCTGTCCGGCGTAGACCGACACAGGTGAAGCAGTGGCTACGTTGGTGTGGCACCTTAGTCTGTACCGATATCCCTTGTGTCGCAACGAGGAGAATATGGGTCTTCTAAGGAGTCATTAAGCACCAACAACCTTAGAACCTTAATTGACACAACTTGGCCTTTAGAATTGTAGCAGTATGCTACGCCCATTGAGGCTAAACTCTCGTGATGGTTCTGGCCGCAAGAAAAGATTGCGATGCTGGAGTTATGACCGATTGAGGGTAGTCAATGATATTGGGATCCTCTAAGAACCCGGTTACTTTTGATTAGGACAGGTGTGAACCAACAAACTGAAAGAGGGTAGTACCTAGACCTCATGCTGGCCTAAACTTTAGGGGCTTGCCTTGTGTGACTTGTGTGCCTTACCATGTTTGCCTTTGTATCTGTATGTGGTGCGCTTTATCATAACATCATAGCATCATGAGCATTGCATGCATCCTGCATAAGGACTGACCATTTCAAAGACAAGAGGGTTTCATCTTTGCTCTGTTTTGTAGGACATTATGATGCCTGTGCGAAGGAATACTATCCGGTTCAACTTTGTTCGTTCACCTGAGTTGCTTGATGAGTTGGTTAGCAGAATTCCAAATACCACTTCCTTCATTCAGAGGCATGGCTCCCTTCTCAGTTTAGTCACTGCAAAGCGGGATCAACAGTTGATGAGTGTTCTGACCCAGTTCTATGACCCTCTGTACCAGTGCTTCACCTTTCAAGACTTCCAGCTGGTCCCTACCCTGGAAGAGTTCTCTGATTTACTTGGTATCCCTATCTTGGATCAGACTCCCTTTACTGGTTGGGAAAAGACCCTCAGGCTTGAGGACGTTGCTGCAGCTCTTCCTTTGACCCATCAAGAGGTAACAGACAACTGGGTGACTAGAAGCGGAGTTAAGGGTTTCTTGGCTAAGTTTCTAATTGGTAAAGCTAACAATTTCTGGAATGACCTGGACTTTAGGGCATATGAAGACATCTTGGCTCTCCTAATCTATGGGTTAGTCCTGTTTCCTAATCCTGACAACTTCATCAATGTCACTGCCATAAGGATCTTTATGTCTCAGAATCCTGTGCCCACTCTCTTGGGTGACATCTTGCAACAACTTCATGCCCCTACTACCCGAAGACGAGGAACCCTATGGTGTTGTATCCCTTTGTTAGTGAGGTGGTTTATTTCGCACCTCCCTAAGTTCGTACTAAAGAACCAAGAAGGAAGAGGTTGGGCTCATAGGTTAATGTCTCTCACCGATAAAGACATCATTTGGACTTGTAGAGGTTTGGATGAGATAGCTATTATTGATCGATGCGGGGAGTATCCTAATGTTCCTCTGATTGGTACTCAAGGAGGGATCTCTTACAATCCATGTCTAGCACTCCGTCAGTTTGGAAGAGCAAGAAGAGCAGGCCCCCATGAGATGTTGGTGCCTCACATCAGTTTCGAGTTTCAGGTGGATAGTGACGAGCTACGTCGTAGGTTCATCAAGGCTTGGGACAAGGTTCATAAAGCTGACCCACAAGAGCTAGGGCCAAAGACTTCTTTACCTATGGAAGCCTACTACAAATGGGTTCGCATCCGTGCTCAGAAGTTAGGTATGCCGTATGAAGCTGTCAGACCCGTCATTCTTGAGTGTCCTGATAAAGATGGTGTTCCTCCAACTGTCCTTCCTCCTCAGATACCTACTGATTATGAGACATTGAAGAGATCTTGGTCGCAACTGCGAGAAGAACAGGATTCTTACCGGGAAAAGTTCAACGAGCAGGAATCAAAGATCCAGAAGCTGACCAAGCAGTTGGAGAATGAGAGAGCTCTGAATGCCTACATCCGTACTGAGAAGAGGAGGCCATGGGATCAATAAGGAACTCTGAATGTGCCTTTACAGTTTTATTTCCCCTCCAGTATTTCCTTTCATGTAACGCCTAAGGGCAACTTGTTGAATAATTTCAGTTGCAAAGTAGAATCTAATGAAGTGTGTTCTTTTTTTGTTTACAAAGTTGATTCTCGATTGTCTTTGAAAACATAATTCATACGCATTTCATACATCATGTGCATAGCAGGTTTTTCCCCTTTTCAGGTTGCTTACAGTTCTTCGCTGTTTATTTCAGCATCATGAATACCGACTCTACATCAACTGAGACATCGATCAAGGCTCTTCAGGTGCAGAATGCACAATTCCAGGAATTAATCAAGGGTCTAGCTCAAGGCCAAGAAGAACTGAAGGCTATGCTCCTGAAGAAGGAGAAGAAGAAGAAGAGAAGAACTGTTATGTTCAACTCGGGCCGAAGTTTTAACAATACTCTGCAACAGGAAGAGGCTGGTTCTTCTGTTGACAAGAATTCTCCTCAGGCAGAAGCAAGGGTTCCTAGTCCGGCAGTCTCCGACAACGAGACAGATTTTGATGAAGAACAGTACCCTCCTGCCGACGACAGATATAAGCAATTGGAGGACAGGTTGAAGGCTATGGAAGTTCAACAGGTGCCTAGGCTGGATTTCGGAGACCTGGGTTTGTCAACTGGTGTGATCATCCCTCACAAGTTCAAAGCACCATCCTTCTCTAAATATGACGGGGCGTCTTGTCCCAAGTTGCATCTGAGGTCCTATGTTCGGAAAATTCAGTCGTACTCTGCGGATAAGAATTTATGGATCCACTTCTTCCAGGAGAGTCTTTCAGGGACTCATCTCGAATGGTTCTATCAGCTGGATGGGACCAAGGTTCGTAACTGGGAGGAGTTGGCTACTGCTTTCTACAAGCAGTATCAATATAATGCCGACCTTGCCCCCACACGTACCCAACTCCAGGGTATGTCGTTAGGTGCAAGCGAAGGTTTTAAGGAGTACGCTCAGAAGTGGAGAGACCTGGCTGGCAGGGTGCAGCCACCGTTGACTGATCGGGAGTTGGTAGACATGTTCTTGGGGACCCTATCTGGGCCATTTTTCAACCATCTCATTGGGAATTCTTCTACTGGGTTCACTGATTTGATTCTAACTGGAGAGAGGATTGAAGCTGGGTTAAAATCTGGAAAAATTCCGAAGGGTGCATCATCCAGTTCTGAGAAGAAACCCTTCAAGAAGGAGTCTAGTGTCGTATATGGTTCCAGGAAATCAGAGAGACATGAGCACCGCCAATCTGTCAGTGCGGTAATGATTGCTAAGCCTGCTGCCGCTCCCCGGCCAAACAATACTCAGAAGTTTGAAAGGCCCCGGAGAGAATTCACCCGTTTAAACATGACTTTGTCGCAGATCCTGCCACAGTTGCTCTCAACCAACTTAGTGACTGTCAGGGAGGCGCCGAAGTTTCCAAATACTGCATCTCCTAAGTACAACCCGAATGCTCGTTGTGCATACCATTCAGATAGCCCGGGGCACTCTACCGATGACTGTTGGGCGTTAAAGAATAAGCTGCAGGACCTTATTGACGCCAATGAGGTACAGTTTGAGGCATCTGACAAGCCTAATGTGGTGACGGCTCCCCTACCTGCTCATGGAGTGAATGCTATTGGAGACGAGGATGAAGTTGATGAAACTGAGTTTGATAGCTGGATCTACCCGGCAACCGACAGTGGGCTCAACAATTGGAGTGCAAAGGACAACTTATCTATTTCTCTTGTTACTGAGTAATGAATTCCTATGTTTTTGGTTTTGTAATAAACAATAATAAACTCTATGGCCCGGTGTCTTACCCGAGGCACCGTGGTTCTATTTGTGAGGGCATACCAACTGTCATTTCATATATCATGAATGAAAATCTTGGACGTATTTTTCGCATTGCAAATATTGTGTTCCTTTTCTGTCTTTCTTTTCCTTTACGTAATTTTCAAAACAGCTGTATTTACACACACACTCACTCATACAGGTTTCAATCCACTCTGGATCTCACTGATAACAACTCTGCTACTGCCAATTATGACTTCGAAAATCCGATCAACTTAGCCGAAGACGAAGGTGAAGATGATTGCGAAGTGCCTGG
Source organism: Vicia faba (assembly GCA_948472305.1). NCBI lineage: Eukaryota > Viridiplantae > Streptophyta > Magnoliopsida > Fabales > Fabaceae > Vicia > Vicia faba. The sequence goes on from OX451738.1 coordinate 1,524,305,214, forward strand.
CGAGCTTGCAAGATTGTTACTTCAGGAAGAGAGGGCAATTCAACCCCATGAAGAGCCAGTGGAAACCATAAACTTGGGTACTGAGGCAAACAGGAAAGAGGTAAAGATTGGTGCCAACCTAGAGCTCAGCGTGAAGCAACGGTTAACCAAGATGTTACATGATTATATGGAGATCTTTGCCTGGTCCTACGAAGACATGCCCGGTTTGGATACCGATATTGTGGTCCATCATTTGCCAACTAAGGAAGACTGCCCTCCAGTTAAGCAAAAGGTTCGTCGGATGCGTCCAGAGATGTCTGAAAAGATTAAAGCCGAGGTCATGAAACAGTTTAATGCTGGGTTCCTTGCAGTAACTTCTTACCCTCAGTGGTTTGCTAACGTGGTGCCGGTACCTAAGAAGGACGGCAAGGTCAGAATGTGTGTCGATTACAGGGATCTGAACAGGGCCAGCCCCAAGGATGACTTCCCCTTACCTCACATTGATGTCCTTGTTGATAATACGGCTCAGCACAAAGTATTCTCTTTCATGGATGGTTTCTCAGGTTACAATCAGATCAAGATGGCACCTGAAGACATGGAAAAAACTACATTTGTTACTCAGTGGGGCACCTTCTGTTACAAGGTCATGCCATTTGGATTAAAGAACGCTGGGGCAACCTACCAACGTGCCATGGTCGCCTTATTTCATGATATGATCCACCACGAGATAGAAGTGTATGTTGACGACATGATCGCTAGGTCCCAAACTGAGGAAGAGCACCTAGATCATCTGCAGAAATTATTTGACCGGTTGAAACTGTACAAGCTGAGATTGAACCCGAACAAGTGCACCTTCGGGGTAAGATCGGGAAAGTTACTAGGCTTCGTGGTCAGTGATAAAGGTATTCAAGTAGACCCTGCTAAGGTCAAAGCTATTCAAGAGATGCCAGTTCCTAGGACAGAGAAGGAGGTCAGAGGCTTTTTAGGACGCCTGAATTACATTGCTCGGTTCATCTCACACCTAACTGCTACCTGTGAACCAATCTTCAAGCTGCTGAAGAAAGATCAGGTAGTACGTTGGAACGATGAATGTCAGGCTTCCTTCGACAGAATCAAAGAGTATCTCCAAGAACCACCCATCCTTATGCCACCGGTTGAAAGGAGACCTCTGATACTATACCTGACAGTGCTCGACAACTCAATGGGGTGTGTGCTGGGGCAGCATGACGAGTCTGGCCGAAAAGAGCATGCCATTTATTACCTTAGCAAAAAGTTTACCGACTGTGAGACCCGATACTCACTGCTTGAGAAAACTTGCTGCGCTTTGGTATGGGCTGCTCGCCGGCTGAGACAGTATATGCTGACTCACACTACTTTGTTGATCTCAAAAATGGATCCTATAAAGTACATATTCGAAAAGCCCGCTCTGTCTGGGAGAATTGCAAGATGGCAAATGATCTTGACGGAATACGACATTCAGTACACAACCCAGAAAGCCATCAAAGGAAGTGTATTGGCAGACCACTTAGCACATCAAGCTGTAGATGACTATCAGTCCATGAACTTCGAGTTTCCGGATGAAAGCATTATGATAGTAACTGATTGTGAAGTACCTGGACCGGATGAAGGACCTGAGCCAGGATCCCGATGGTCTATGCACTTTGACGGAGCCTCCAATGCTTTGGGAAACGGTATCGGCGCCATAATCATATCTCCACAGGGTACTCATACTCCACTCACTGCCCGGCTGTGTTTCAACTGTACCAACAACATGGCGGAGTATGAGGCGTGCATCATGGGTCTTCAAGCTGCGATCGACCTAAGGATCAAATTTCTAAGTGTCTTCGGAGATTCTGCTCTTGTGATCAATCAGATCAAAGGAGAGTGGGATACGAAACATCCAAACCTGATTCCTTACAGAGAATGTGTGTTGACCCTGATCCCCCACTTCACAGAGATAACCTTTTAGCACTTTCCAAGAGAAGAGAATCAGTTAGCGGATGCGTTAGCTACAATGTCTTCAATGTTCAAGGTCAAATGGGATAATGAGGCTCCCCGGATCATCATCTGGAAACTGGACGAACCGGCATACTGTTGCGATCTCGAAACTGAATTGGTGACTGAGAAGCCTTGGTACCATGAAGTGAAGAGATATCTGGAAGCTCAGGAATACCCTGAAGGTGCCTCTATCAATGATAAGAAATTCCTGAGAAGGTTCGCAGCCAAGTTCTTCCTTAGCAACGGCATCTTGTACAAGCGAAACCATGATTCAACCTTACTGCGTTGTGTGGATAAGACTGAAGCAGAAAGAATCATGGAAGAGCTACATGAAGGGACCTTTGGTACACATTCCAGTGGACATACTATGGCTAAGAAAATCCTACGGGCAGGATAATACTGGTCCACAATGGAAGCTGACTGCTACCAACATTCCAGGACATGCCACAAGTGTCAGATTTATGCAGATAAGGTGCATGTTCCTCCGGTTCCCCTGAATGTTCTGACTGCGCCTTGGCCGTTTGCAATGTGGGACATAGACATGATTGGCGAGATAAAACCTACGGCATCTAATGGACATCGCTTCATCCTAGTGGCGATTGATTATTTTACGAAGTGGGTCGAGGCAGCATCCTATGCTACGGTAACCAAGACTGTTGTGGCACGGTTCATTCGGCATAACCTGATCTGTCGATACGGCGTCCCTGAGAGAATCATTACAGACAACGGTACCAATCTGAACAATAAGATGATCGCTGAGCTCTGCGAACAGTTCAAGATACAGCACCACAATTCTTCTCCTTACAGACCGAAGATGAATGGGGCTGTAGAAGCAGCAAATAAGAACATCAAGAAAATCGTGCAGAAAATGACAGTGACTTACAAAGATTGGCATGAGATGTTACCGTTCGCTCTACATGGGTACCGTACCTCAGTTAGGACGTCAACCGGGGCAACTCCTTTCTCTCTGGTTTATGGCATGGAGGCAGTCTTGCCGATCGAAGTACAAATTCCCTCTCTCCGGATAATGAAGGATGCAAATCTGAACGAAGATGATTGGATCCAGACACGACTTGATCAGCTCAACCTTATTGATGAAAAGAGACTTGCAGCTATCTGCCATGGTCAGACGTATCAGAAACGAATGATCAGGGCATTTAACAAAAAGGTCAGACCACAGGAATATCAAGTTGGGGATCTGGTAATCAAACGAATCATCCTTCCTCAGAGTGATCCAAGGGGCAAATGGACCCCTACGTACGAAGGGCCATTTGTGGTTAAGCAGGTATTCTCAGGAGGAGCCATGATTCTAACCAACATGGACGGTGACGACCTTCCTCACCCCGCCAATGCAGACATAGTAAAAAGATACTACGCATGAAAAAAGACCCGCTAGGCTGACATGCCTAGGCAAAAATTAGGGCTTCCCGTCGAACCAAAAGGGTTCGGGCAAAATGAAGGGATGAAAATGAAAAAATCTGTACACCCGGCAAGTCGAAAACCTGAAAAGGCGGCTTGGGCAAAAATGGGTATCCCGGTGGACTGAAAACCCGAAAGGGCGGTCCAGGAAAAAGTTAGGGATAAAAGCGTAATACTATGTCTCATTGGACCACTTTGCATCCAGAATCCGGTATCTACATCAAGTTCAGACGGCATCGATCAGTCAGCTTCATCTTCAATCAAGGTCATCAAGTGATGAGACGCTCGGAGTTATAAAGGCAATAGCAGAGTTGAAACCCAGTGGGATCATTCACTTCACACAGCTGTTTTATTTTCTTTTGTATAAACTCTCTTGTTCAGCGGCGTTCCTCTTACTAGGACGTCAGCCTCTTGTACACAAAACGCCTATTTACAGGCCATTCAAAATCAATGCAAATATATTTTCAGTTAAACGTGCTAAGTGTTTTTCTTTTTCTGTTTTGTTTTGCGAAGAACGTCCAAGGTTCAATTTGTGATATATGCATTGACAATAATTTGCTAACTCATAAATATTTGCATACGAAACAAAAAGATTAATTACAGGTGACACTAGAAACAGGGGCAATAAAAGAGTTGTCTGAGCAGTCTAATTGTTCTATCCTCCAAGGTACCAAGGTAGGTTCAGCTAAAGTACACGACCAAGTACATATTAAATCCCCAGAGAGTGGTTCAGCAAAACAGTACATTCTTCTCCAAGCAAAATTATCAAATCTCAAGGAAGTTGAACATCCTCCAGCCAATCTCAACATTCCCCAACAGCATATATTCTTAACAAGCATCCCCGGCAGTCTTGGTCTAAAGATTGTTCCCCGGCGGTATATCAATATTCAAAGGAATCACTTCCCCAGCATATCAAAACTTCCCCAGAAGAGTCTAATCCAGTTTCCCCAGGAAAGTTGGAATTCATCTCCCCAAACAGTAAGCTTATCCCCAGTAAATTCTGGAAGCTTATCCTTCGCAGAACACGAACACGTCGTCCGGCTTGATTTAAAGAGTTATTTCCTCAACAGGATATAACTGGGTTATCCTCAGCCAAAAGCCACGGAAAGAGCGTCGTCGACAAAGTCTTCCTATCCCCAGCAAATTATCATCAACACTCAGCAAGGCGTCCCTCTTCCCACAGAGTATTGCTTCCCAGCATGGTTGCTAGAGTATTTTTTCTCCCCGCAGAATCTCCCATTCGCCAAGTTTAGTCCGCAACGGAGGCATCTTCTCCTACCGGTATTCTTGCAGTTATCATCCCCAGCGGAAGCAAAATCTATTCCTCAACATCAGCCCAGGATACGACTTCCCGGCACCCGTCAAGGATTCACTTTCCTAGACAAAAACATACATAAAACATCACATACATCATTATAACATGCATAGACACATCATATCACACAAGTCTCATTTATATTGAGAACATCATTGCTTGATCCATATCATGCATTGCATATGACTGACCTTTACCTTTCAGGAAAGATGCAGTTTAAATTCTCAATCACATTTCAAGACCTAGACCGGTTCAGTTAAATCGACCCTAAGATTTTCCTGATGCTTATCCAGTCAAAGGCCTTCTCTGGTTCAGTCAGATCGACACTAAGATCTCCCTGATGCTTATCCAGTTGAAGATATTTCAAGACCTTGTCCGGTTCAGTTAAGTCGACCCTAAGATTTTCCTGATGCTTATCCAGTCAAAGGCCTTCTCTGGTTCAGTCAGATCGACCCTAAGATCTCCCTGATGCTTATCCAGTTGAAGATATTTCAAGACCTAGACCGGTTCAGTTAAATCGACCCTAAGATTTTCCTGATGCTTATCCAGTCAAAGGCCTTCTCTGGTTCAGTCAGATCGACCCTAAGATCTCCCTGATGCTTATCCAGTTGAAGATATTTCAAGACCTAGACCGGTTCAGTTAAATCGACCCTAAGATTTTCCTGATGCTTATCCAGTCAAAGGCCTTCTCTGGGTCAGTCAGATCGACCCTAAGATCTCCCTGATGCTTATCCAGTTGAAGATATTTCAAGACCTAGACCGGTTCAGTTAAATCGACCCTAAGATTTTCCTGATGCTTATCCAGTCAAAGGCCTTCTCTGGTTCAGTCAGATCGACCCTAAGATCTCCCTGATGCTTATCCAGTTGAAGATATTCCAAGACCTTGTCCGGTTCAGTTAAATTGACCCCAAGATTTTCCTGATGCTTATCCACTCAAAGGCCTTCTCTAGTTCAGTCAGATCGACCCTAAGATCTCCCTGATGCTTATCCAGTTGAAGATATTCCAAGACCTTGTCCGGTTCAGTTAAGTCGACCCCAAGATTTCCCTGATGCTTATCTAGTCAAAGGCCTTCTCCGGTTCAGTCAAGATCGACCCTAAGATCTCCCTGATTCTTATCCCAGTAGAAGACACCCAAGATTTTTCTCAACGAGCGTTGCTAAAGTTAAAGTCGCCCAAGATTCTCTTACCATTCATGCTAAGGCAGTAACCATCCCTGGTTCATTCATCTCCGTTTGAAGCTCCAGGCTCGGCTCCTGTAACCAGTCAGGACATATCTATACCAAGCATCTGAAAACCAGCTCCTGCAACGTGTCAGGTATTCATTTTCTGTTTTGCAGGTATGCAGGTTCCCGCTAAGGAATCTCCCACGCTATCAACATCCAGATGGCATCTATAAGCCCATCATCCTATCCAGCAATCTCCCAATGGCATCTATAAGCCCATTCCACCATCACTGCTACTATGTGAGCGCAAATTTCTGGGCACTCTAGTGTTCAATCATCTTCCACCCTCGGATTACGAAAGGCACGTCGGCCAATCTGCATCCTCAGGTCTAAGAAGATTGAACAGGGGCAACTGTTGCACCCCAAAGTTTGCCCTCCCATATTCTTCAAGAAATTGCCAAGCCAAGTCACAAAATTCCCCAAGGGTTGCACAGTTCAAGGGTCTCCTATACAGCCAAAACTAGGGTTTGTGTTCTGATCAAGAAAAGGAAGTTTTCAAAGGCCCAATCAAGTCTCATATGGCTACAAATATGGTCAAGCATCCTCATATCAAGTTTCAAGGCATTCAGCTCAAAATTGCACAGTCAAAACCCTGAATTGCACTACAGTCAACTGTAGGGGCAAAATGGTCATTTGACAGTCAAAAGTTCAAATTTTTGGTCAACATATCATTTTGAAGCCACAAACATCATTTGATCAATGCTTGATCATGATTCTCAAAATTTGGCTCAGAAATCATCAAAGATGCAAAAGTTTCCTTATTTGGACAGCTGAAAAAGTCAACTGAAATTGACCAGGGCATAACTTTCACATGGAGTATCAGAAAAATTCCATCCAAAGCTCATTTTGAATAGAAAGACATTTCCTAAAACTCATCTTCATACTTCAAGTCCAAGAAATGCTCTCACAAAAAGTTATCAATTTCAACATTATAGGTCATTTTCAAAAGTCAACAAAAAGGGACTTTAAGTCAAAGGCCATAACTTGATATTGGTAAGTCAAAATGACATGGGGCCAAAGACATTGGTTAGAGGACTCAAAGACCTTTCCAAAATGTCCAAGAACATGAGAAAAGCTTTAAAATTGAGCAAGTTATGCCTTGTGGAAGTTGGGAGATTTTTGGATATTTTGAAAAGTCAACATTACTTCAAATGACCTAAAATTGCTAATGGGCCCATTTTTCTTCCATGATTCATCATTCTAAGCATATGCACGACCACTTGGCCCAAAGGGAAGTATTTTCTCATTTTTTTATCTATTTATTTGAATTATTATTCATATTAATTCATTTAAATCATTTAAATATGTGAAAAATATATAACTTGACCTAATAAATCTTTTCATGCATGTTTTGGACTCAATATTTCGTGCTTGTACAATTATGGAAAGATTTGGCTTGATTGGATGCTAATTGATACAAAAACCATGTGAAAAAGATTGAAAGCATAATGGAAAAAAATCAAATATTCAATCAGTGATTACAAGAGATTTGGATCCAATTTGTTAACCTAATTGATCCATATATATGCCAGGATCATAACCCTAATGGGGATAGACAGAAAGCTGCGCAAGAAAGGCCATTACGAACTTGAATTTTTTCTCTAAGAACTCAATTCTGAAATCATTGGTACAAGGCGATTCAAGGCACAAAAACGATTTCAATAGCTTCCTCCAGCATCACTTGACATATTCCAATCAAAAACATTCGTTCAAACTCCCAGAATTGGTAACACGAATGCAAACTGTGTCAAGAAATTTTCAGAATCGTGCATCATGATTTATGCATACTTTGCAATTTTTATTCATTGATTCATGTTTGTTATGAGCTTCTGAAACTAACCATGCAAATTAATTGCGTTTTTGTGCTATATACGTGATTTTGCCATTGATGCAGTCTAGGGTTTCTTGGGCTCCCAATTAGGGGTTTCCTAATAACGTAAAATTCGACCACCACAATGCCATGGATGGATTCAGGGAGCTTGGACGAAGAGATTAACGTACTCGCGCCTAATTTATAAGGCCACGTGATCTAATCGCTATTTTCTAATAGCATGTCTTAGGCAACGCACAGAAAACCGTTGCTGAATGTTTATGTTTCAGGGAAAAGGAAGAAGATGGACTCGTGGCAGTGTGTGATACGTGGGTTTGAATTTCGCGCGTTTTAACCCATTCACGTGTTGTCTTCTTTTATTATATTTATTGTTTACTTGTTTAACAAACGCGTGATGATGGTTCAGTGGTAGACGTACACGTTTGCAACCCCCATGACCTGGGTTCAAGTCCCAGGTCTTGCATATTTCAATATTGTTTTTCCATAATGATTCCCATGCAGCGCTTGTGTGGGAAACCACCATGTATCCTCCAGATCAAACCATACACGCGTCTGTTGTACCCCAAAATTTGCCCTCCCATATTCTTCAAGAAATTGCCAAGCCAAGTCACAAAATTCCCCAAGGGTTGCACAGTGCAAGGGCCTCCTAAACAGTCAAAATTAGGGTTTTGAGTCTGATCAAGAAAAGGAAGTGTTCAAAGGCCCAATCAAGTCTCATATGCTTACAAACATGGTCAAGCATCCTCATATCAAGTTTCAAGGCATTCAGCTCAAAATTGCACAGTCAAAACCCTAAATTGCACTACAGTCAACTGTAGGGGCAAAATGGTCATTTGACAGTCAAAAGTTCAAATTTTTGGTCAACATATCATTTTGAAGCCACAAACATCATTTGATCAATGCTTGATCATGATTCTCAAAATTTGGCTCAGAAATCATCAAAGATGCAAAAGTTACTATATTTGGACAGCTGAAAAAGTCAACTGAAATTGACCAGGGCATAACTTTCACATGGATTATCAGAAAAATTCCATCCAAAGCTCATTTTGAAGAGAAAGACATTTCCTACAACTCATATTCATACTTCAAGTCCAAGAAATGCTCTCACAAAAAGTTATCAATTTCAACATTATAGGTTATTTTCAAAAGTCAACAAAAAGGGACTTTAAGTCAAAGACCATAACTTGAGATTGGTAAATCAAAATGACATGGGACCAAAGGCATTGGTTAAAGGACTCAAAGACCTTTCCAAAATGTCCAAGAACATGAGAAAAGCTTAAAAATTGAGCAAGTTATGCCTTGTAGAAGTTGGGAAATTTTTGTGAAATGGCAAAAGTCAACTATCCTTGAAACTTCAATTTTTGACAAAAGGGCCCACTTTCTTCCACTTGATTCAGCCTTGTCATGCCACACACGTGCCCCATGATTAATTTCAAGACCAAATATTGATTTTTCTATTTTATTTAATTTTTGATAATTTAATTCATTTTAAATCTTTAAAAATTCAAATAAAATTCAAAAGTCAATGAAATAGTGTCATTTGAATTGGGATAGCTTCCATATATCATGTGCCAGCTCACAAACTCATGCTAGGGTTAGATTATACACCAAGTCTTGGTTTTGCCTAAAAAAAAGGGAAAGTTTGTTAAGGGTGAAAAAACCTAAACCTAATTCTCTTATTTCATGGATCTTTGACCTAGTTTAGGGTTATGTTGTACACCAAGTCTTGGTTTTTTCTTAAAAAAAGGGAAAGTTTGTTAAAGGTGGAAAACCTAAACCTAATTCTCTTATTCCATGGATCTTTGACCTAGTTTAGGGTTATGTTGTACACCAAGTCTTGGTTTGCTTAAAAAAAGGAAAAGTTTGTTAAAGGTGGAAAACCTAAACCTAATTCTCTTATTTCATGGATCTTTGACCTAGTTTGTACCATAATTCCCTTCCAATATAAATATTGAAGCAAACCCTAAAGCCAAGAGGGCACAAGCTGCTACAGAACACCATAAGCAAATTCCAAAATTCAAGGAAATTTTGAAAACCGAATTCCACATTCAAGCACAATTCAAAGCCTTAGAGTGATTCCAACACACTGCTGATATTCCCAGGAACGGATTGGAATAAAAAAAACAAGCCATAAAGCTCCAAGAACACGGAAGAACAAGTCACACGGTTTGAATTTTTTCCATAAACGCATACTTCGATTCATGCATCATTAACGTATTTTGTGGATTGTTTTGTGCTCACAGGGACTGTACGAAGCTTTTGGTACAATTTAATTTGATTATAATGCCCTGAAACAAAAACCTCCACTTTAGGGCCTGAGCACCCCCCTGGTTTGCTTTCTCTATATTTTTCTTGTTTTGTTTTTAATTCTTATTTTATTTTCTTTGTTTGTTTAAACTAATTATTATTTCTTTACAAATTATAAAATACACAAAAATCAGAAAAAAAGAACAATATAATATTTATTTTATTTTAGTTATTTTCATAAATAAATTGTATGTAAATTAACTTAGTATTAATTTAGGTTGCAACTTTAATTCTTTCTTCCATAAAAAAATCCAAAAATATAGCATTAGGTTAATGACTTTTTATTCCTTTTAATTTTCCTTTTTTTTTTGCCATAATATTAGTGATTTATTTATTTTCATAATTAAACTTGTAAACTAATTAGGGTTGCATTTAGGTTAACTTTCATTTTCATAATAAACTTAAAAAATAATTAGAACTAGGTTTAACATTTCATTTTGGTTTTTAATTAATTCTTTATTATTAAATCTCAAAAAACACAAAAATACTAAAAAACATTTTCTTTTAATTCTTAATTTTAATTCCTTATTAATTTTAATTTTGCAAAAGGGTCCAACGCCCTCGTTTGTAATTTATTTAATTCGCACATTTATTTTATTTCGTTTAATTCATTATGTATCTCTCCCAAAGCCATGTAACTCGGACAATTTAATTTCTCGCACTTTTATTTCTTTTATTTCTTTACTTTCCGTCAAATCGGGTCCGGTTTAATTTTGGCGATGTGGACCCGCGCCATTTGTAATAGTTTAGATTTATTTTCCCGCAAATATTAATTGTTAACAAAAGCATGAAAGAATGTATGGACTTAAAATAAAATCAAGCGTAGAACACCAATAAACATGACAAGACAAACATCAATGAAAACGACACACAATTCGCACACACCACCCCTAGGGTACGCCTCACGGTTGCCTTGCCTCGAAAGGTGATCGTCGAGTAGAGGACGTCTTAGTAAGTCCTCATGATCCGGGAACCTGGCATGAGGGTAGCTTCTAAGGTGTCTTCCTATTGCTCTGATGATCACCATGTCCCTACAAACTCGAATTGACCCGAACACCTCCAACGGTGGTGCTACCTACCTCTCAATGGTGGGATGGCACTACTTTAAAAGACTTTTACACAGACGAATTCCTTAGGGTAGGTAGGTTCTCAAGGATACTTGCTCTAATTTCAAACAAAAAATACTTTTCACACCAACACTTTTCAAAAGCTTTCAAAGCAAATTTTTCAAACACTCTGACGTACGAGTCGAACTGAAATTTTTCAAAGAAACTTTTTTAAACCCACATTGAAAAGCAAACAAACAATTTTGAAAACACATTGAGCAAGTATCTAAGAGCCCATGGATAACCATGGATAGAAAGGGTGCTAACACCTTCCCTTTCTATAATCTACCTCCCGAACCGAGAGCAATCTCTTTAAGGAATTTTTCTGTGCTTTTGTCCTTTCCATTTGGAGAAAATAAAAGACGGTGGCGACTCTTGCTTCCGCGACATTTCGCGAACCAGCGTTAAACAGTCAGTTCCAGATCCACCGATCACAGAACTGGCGACTCTGCTGGGGAAAAAAACTTAAAGTGAGGTATACCTTAGGGCTAGGTCATAACTATGTTTTCAATTGTCTTCTTTGCTTGCTTTATTATTGTGGGTTGCTTGGGAGTTCTATAGATCCTAACCCGGATCTGGGGGAATACCTTCTTAGAAAGTAGCAACAAGGCTGTGAGGGAACTGTGCGGGGTATACCGACATGGTTGAAACAGTCTGCTACGTTGATGTGGCACTTTGGTGTGTACCGGTAACCCTTGAGTTCAGTCAAGGAGAGTACGGGGCCTCCGCGTGGTTTCGTGAAGCATCAACAGACCTTAGGAACCTTAATTGAACTATCTTGGCCTCTTTAGGGTAGTGAGATAACTGACTTTGGTGCAGTCCGAGGTTGGTTGATACTCGATACTACACTCAATTGAGGGTTGCTTTCCTGGAATATTTCGGTCGCCAGTTCAGTGGCTAAATCGAAACGATGAACAATGAAAGCAGTCCCGTGATATTGGGAACCTTAGAACCCGGTTACTTTGATTAGGACAGGTTGAACCCACCCACTTCAAGAGGGTAGTACCCCAAACTTCATGCTGGCCTAAACTCTAAGGGCTCTTTTGTGTGACTTGTGTGCCTTTGTACTTGCCTACTTGCATGCTTGTTAGCTAACACATGAACTACTTACAGGTTTTGTTTATAGTCCTTAGCTAGGACTCATGACAAGGTTTACCAAATTTCTTGCAGGTTTTGTTTATAGTCCTTAATTGGGACTCATAACAAAGTATACTGAATTTCTTGCAGGGTCTGTTTATAGTCCTTAATTGGGACTCATAGCAGGGTTTACCTACATCACCCCATGCATAGCATGACATCATACCATTGCATACCATTGCATACATCCTAACCCATTTCAAGGATCTCAAGGGCTTGTGATGCAGTTCATGATGAACCAACTGCCCAGCAAGGGGCAAAGAGGATTTATTTTCCTCTAGCTAAGGTCGTCAGGGGCTATGACCCACTGGATATGGTGAGCCTTTGACCCTTGATGAAGGACTCTCAATAACATGAAGTACCTTCAGTCAAGTTACCAGCTCTTAACTCTAACAAGTTTCTCTGTTTACCCTGCGAGGTCCTTGAAAACATTACATGCATGTCATACATCTCATTGCATTGCAGGTATCCCTTTGACAGGTTGTTTACCCTTCTCCGCTGTTTATTTCAGCCGATCGTCATGAATCCTGAATCATCAGCCGAGCAGACCATCAAGGACCTCCAGGCTCAGAACGCCCAGTTCCAAGAGCTGATCATGAATTTGACCCAGGGGCAGCAAGATCTGAAGGCTTTGCTCTTGAAGAAGGACAAGAAGAAGAAGAGGACTGTCTTGTTCAGCCCCAGGCGCAGATCTGGGAATACACCGCAGACTGAAACTGAGAGGACTACCCCATCTGTGAGGGAAAACAGTCACCATGAGAGAGAGGTGCCTAGTCCAGTGGTCTCCGACAACGAGACAGATTTTGACGACGAACAGTACCCTCCGGCTGAGGATAAGTACAAACAGTTGGAAGACCGGTTAAGTGCTATGGAGATACAAAAGGTGCCTGGTCTGGACTTCGAGGATCTAGGTGTCTTCTGGGGTAGTGATCCCGCGCAAACTCAAGGTACCTGCCTTTGCTAAATACGATGGGGCATCCTGCCCTAAGTTGCATCTCAGGGCTTATACAAGGAGGATCCAGCCCTATACAGCTGACAAAAACTTATGGATCCATTTCTTCCAAGAGAGTCTTTCGGGGACTCAGCTCGAGTGGTTCTATCAACTGAATGGAGCCAACATCCGTACCTGGGAAGACTTAGCCACTGCATTTTACAAACACTACCAGTATAATGCTGACCTCGCTCCCACGCGTACTCAGCTTCAGGGGATGTCTATGGGTACAGGCGAAGGCTTCAAAGAGTATGCTCAAAAATGGAGGGACCTTGCTGGAAGGGTACAACCACCTCTGACTGACCGCGAGCTTGTCGACATGTTCTTGGGGACTTTGTCTGGTTCATTCTACAACCATCTGATTGGGAATTCTTCTGCTGGGTTCACAGATCTTGTCTTGACGGGGGAGAGAATCGAAGCTGGTATCAAGTCGGGGAAGATTCAAGAAACCGCACCTACTGATGCTCAGAAAAAGCCCCACAGTGGGAAGAAGGAGTCCAATGCTATACATGGTAAAAAGGGTCATCATGATGTAGGGGCAATCCAGATTTCTAATCCCACGCCCGTTCAACCAAGAAAGAGCAATAGGCGTAGGATAAAGCATCAAGATAGGAAGTATACTGACATCAACATGTCTTTGTCTCAGGCATTACAGCAATTGCTGAGGGCGAAAACGATCACACTTAAGGATCCTCCTCAAAATCCTGACACTTCCTCTCCCAAGTACAACCCGGGTGTGAGATGTGCCTACCATTCTGACAGTCCTGGACATGACACCGACGACTGTTGGACCTTGAAGAACAAGATCCAGGATTTGATTGACGCCAAGGAGGTCGAGTTTGAACACTGATCCTACACCAAATCGTCGAGAATGTCTTTTGTTCATTCAAATGTTCAAGTTGTATTGTTCTTTGATTGTTCAAACATTTATTCATGTTAAACATTGTTATCACATTAATGCATCGCTTATGTCTATTTTGAATCAATATATTCGCATTTACTATATGCAAATTGTTTCATATTTTTCTGATGATCAACTCTTGGTTAATAATTCTAAGCCTCTTGAGGGAGGATGACGAAAACGATACCACGATCTACAGTATGCTTTTGAACAGACCCCGCTGATGAGGTACAGGCATTGTTTCAATCCCTAAACACTGGAGTTATAAGGATGATAATCCCTCGTCAACCCCTCTGAGCCAAAGAAGTAGGAGTTTTTCTTTTCGAAATTTAAAACCCTTTATCATAACCTGGGGCAGGGTAGTTCTCTCAGTTGATCCAAGTGCATGACGAATAGCACCGAAGAGATCTTTACAAAACGAACAAAGACAGTGATGGTTCAGAACAATCAAAAAGACAGGCAGTCATTATCAAAATTCATAAGTGAAAAGCCCAAAAAGTCTAAACCTACAAAGGGGACTTATGAAACTGGGGCATCCCGCTGACTGTAATTCCAAAAAGGAAACAGTTCAGGCAAAAAAAGAAAGGGATAACAAAAAAGAAGAGGTCCTATAAACCCTCAGCAAAAAAAAGATGACTGCCCATTCAAAATAAATCATCAATATCGGAACCATCACCGGAAAATCAGAGCAAAGACTCAAACAAGGTCTAACGTATGATCAACTAAGTTTAGGTTTGGAGAACATCACGAAGAGCGGGTGGGTACAAATAATTTGAGCCTTTACCCTTTGTTTCTTAAACCGTGAACCAGGCCACGTTATAACCCTCAAAAGTCCTAGCTGAAGCACGGGTTAGTTCGAAAGCATACTATTACGAAAGGTATCCTGACTCCTTAAGGCCTACGGTAAATACGGAGTTGACATCAATGTTTTTACAAACATTTACTTGTTTTATGAAAAAGAATGCATTTTCAAAATCTTCGAGACAGACATAAGCTTTGCATTTTTAACATAACTTTGTTTGCATATGACTTTTTGTTTGAACAGTATAGAAATTCGCATGACGAAAGTCTAATGAACAAGAGTATCTCCAATCAAGGGGCACGGCATGATCATGGTCTACCATCTGGGGCAGTTAAGTCAAGATCCAGAGAATCTCTCAAAAGGCCAAAAAGCCTGGGGCAAATCTCTGCCTGAGTCACTTGGGGCAATCCAGCAACGAATCTTGCACGATCAGACACCTTCTGACAATATGGCGACACCAATAGCCAGGGGCAACTCCCTATATTCTAAGAGAACGGACATAGTCGAAGAGAATACTACGCAAAATCAAAGACCCGCTAGGTTGACATACCTAGGCAAAAATAAGGGCTTCCCGGCAAACCAAAAGGGTTCGGGCAAAAACAAGGGATGAATATGAAAAAACTGTACACCCGGCAAGTCGAAAACCTGAAAAGGCGGCTTGGGCAAAAATGGGTATCCCGGTGGACTGAAAACCTGAAGGGGCGGTCCAGGCAAAAGTTAGGGATCAAAGCGTACGACTATGTCCTGTCATCTTGTCATCTGTCTACCAGAAGAAGGTTTGTCCATCAACAATTATCAGCACCCCACAAGTGCCTCCCCCATAGAAACAGGGGCAGTAAAGAGTGGTCTAAGCAATCTGATTGTTCTATCCTCCAAGGTATCAGGGTAGGTTCCGTGGAAGAACATAACCAATACAGTTCAAAACTTCCCCAGAGAATCCAATCCAGTTTCCCCAGGAAAATTGGAATTCATATCCCCAAGCAGTAAGCTTATCCCCAGTAAGATTCTGGAAACTTACCCCCTCGCAGAGCACGAACGCGTCGTCCGGCTTGATTTAAAGAGTTATTTCCTCAATAGGATATAACTGGGTTATCCTCAGCCAAAAGCCACGGAAAGAGCGTCCTCGACGAAGTCTTCTATCCCCAGCGAAGTCTATTCACACTTCCAACAACAAGACATCCTCAGCAAGTTACTATCAACACTCAGCAAGGCATCCCTCTTCCCACAGAGTATTGCTTCCCAGCATGGTCGCTAGAGTATCTTTTCTCCCCGCAGATCCTTCCATTTGCCAAGTTTATTCTGCAACGGAGTCATCTTCTCCTACCGGTATTCTTGCAGTTATCGTCCCCAGCGGAAGCAAAATCTATTCTTCAACATTAGCCCAGGATATGACTTCCCGGCACCCGTCAAGGATTTACTTTCCTAGACGAAAAACACATTCATAAAACGTCACATACATCATTATAGCATGCATATACGCATCACGAACACACAATCTCACTTATCACATCTCGCATGACATACATTATGACCTTGCATACAACTAACTCGTTACTTTTCAGGAAAGAACGATCAACAGATAAAAGTCTTTACCCGTTGAGGTAGTAATCGTCCCAGATTCCTTCATCACCCGTTGAGGTAGTAATCGTCCCAGATTCCTTCATCATCCCGCTGAGGTAGTAATCGTCCCAGATTCCTTCATCATTCTGCTGAGGTAGTAATCGTCCCAGATTCCTTCATCACCCGTTGAGGTAGTAATCGTCCCAGATTCCTTCATCATCCCGCTGAGGTAGTAATCGTCCCAGATTCCTTCATCACCCGTTGAGGTAGTAATCGTCCCAGATTCCTTCATCACCCGTTGAGGTAGTAATCGTCCCAGATTCCTTCATCACCCGCTGAGGTAGTAATTGTCCCAGATTCCTTCATCATTCTGCTGAGGTAGTAATCGTCCCAGATTCCTTCATCACCCGTTGAGGTAGTAATCGTCCCAGATTCCTTCATCACCCGTTGAGGTAGTAATCGTCCCAGATTCCTTCATCACCCGCTGAAGTAGTAATCGTCCCAGATTCCTTCATCATTCTGCTGAGGTAGTAATCGTCCCAGATTCCTTCATCATTCCGCTGAGGTAGTAATCGTCCCTGATTCCTTCATCGCCCTGCTGAGGTAGTAATCGCTCCTGATTCCTTCATCGCCCTGCTGAGGTAGTAATCGCTCCTGATTCCTTCATCGCCCTGCTGAGGTAGTAATCGCTCCTGATTCCTTCATCGCCCTGCTGAGGTAGTAATCGCTCCTGATTCCTTCATAGCCCCGCTGAGGTAGTAATCGTCCAAGATTCCTTCATCATATATCTGAGGTAGTAATCGTTCCAGATTCCTTCATCATCCCTCTGAGGTAGTAATCGCTCCTGATTCCTTCATCATATATCTGAGGTAGTAATCGTCCCAGATTCCTTCATCATCCTGCTGAGGTAGTAATCGTCCCAGATTCCTTCATCATCCTGCTGAGGTAGTAATCGTCCCAGATTCCTTCATCATATATTTGGAGTAGTAATCGTCCCAGATTCCTTCATCATCCTGCTGAGGTAGTAATCGTCCCAGATTCCTTCATCATTCTTCTGAGGTAGTAATCGTCCCAGATTCCTTCATCATTCTGCTGAGGTAGTAATCGTCCCAGATTCCTTCATCGTCCTGCTGAGGTAGTAATCGTCCCAGATTCCTTCATCGTCCTGCTGAGGTAGTAATCGTCCCAGATTCCTTCATCATATATTCGGAGTAGCAATCGTCTCAGATTCCTTCATCACATCCTTATCAAAAAACCTCTCTAGTCCAGCTAAATCGACTCCCAACAGATTTTTCTGATGAAGACTCAGTAGAAGTTATCAGGTTATAATGTCCTATTGGTTCTCTCTCCGACGGTGCATGAGATTTCCATTTTAGGTTTTTTCTTTGAGATTATAATTCCATTTTGGTTCTCTCTCCGACGGTGCATGAGATTTCCATTTTAGGTCTTTCTTTCAGATTTTATAATTCCATTTTGGTTCTCTCTCCGACGGTGCATGAGATTTCCATTTTAGGTTTTCTTTAAGATTATAATTCCATTTTGGTTCTCTCTCCGACGGTGCATGAGATTTCCATTTTAGGTCTTTCTTTCAGATTTTATTTTCCTATTGGTTCTCTCTCCGACGGTGCATGAGATTTCCATTTTTAGGTTTTCCTTTGAGATTATAATGTCCTATTGGTTTTCTCTCCGACGGTGCATGAGACTTCCGTTTTAGGTCCAGCTTTCAGGTTATAATTTCCTTTGGTCCTCTTCCCGATACTGCGAAGACGGTAATTCCCATCAAGATTTTCTCAACGAGCGTTGTTGAAGTTAAAGTCACTCAAGGTTCTCTTACCATTCATGCTAAGGCAGTAACCATCTCTGGTTCATTCATCGCCGTTTGAAGCTCCAGACTCAGCTCCTGTAACCAGTCAGGACACATCTATATCAAGCATCTGAAATCAGCTCCTGCAACGTGTCAGGTACTCATTTTCTGTTTTGCAGGTATACAGGTTCTCGCCAAGGAATCTCTTACGCAATCAAACATCCAGATGGCATCTATAAGCTCATCATCCTATCCAGCGACCACCAAATGGCATCTATAAGCCCATTCCACCATCACTGCCACTATGTGAGCGCAAATTTCTGGGCACTCTAGTGTCCAATCATCTTCTACCCTCGGATTACGAAAGGCACGTCAGCCAATCTGCATCCTCAGGTCTAAGAAGATTGAACAGGGGCAACTGTTGTACCCCAAAATTTGCCCTCCCATATTCTTCAAGAAATTGCCAAGCCAAGTCACAAAATTCCCCAAGGGTTGCACAGTGCAAGGGCCTCCTAAACAGTCAAAATTAGGGTTTTGAGTCTGATCAAGAAAAGGAAGTGTTCAAAGGCCCAATCAAGTCTCATATGCTTACAAACATGGTCAAGCATCCTCATATCAAGTTTCAAGGCATTCAGCTCAAAATTGCACAGTCAAAACCCTAAATTGCACTACAGTCAACTGTAGGGGCAAAATGGTCATTTGAGAGTCAAAAGTTCAAATTTTTGGTCAACATATCATTTTGAAGCCACAAGCATCATTTGATCAATGCTTGATCATGATTCTCAAAATTTGGCTCAGAAATCATCAAAGATGCAAAAGTTACTATATTTGGACAGCTGAAAAAGTCAACTGAAATTGACCAGGGCATAACTTTCACATGGATTATCAGAAAAATTCCATCCAAAGCTCATTTTGAAGAGAAAGACATTTCCTACAACTCATCTTCATACTTCAAGTCCAAGAAATGCTCTCACAAAAAGTTATCAATTTCAACATTATAGGTCATTTTCAAAAGTCAACAAAAAGGGACTTTAAGTCAAAGACCATAACTTGAGATTGGTAAATCAAAATGACATGGGACCAAAGGCATTGGTTAAAGGACTCAAAGACCTTTCCAAAATGTCCAAGAACATGAGAAAAGCTTAAAAATTGAGCAAGTTATGCCTTGTAGAAGTTGGGAAATTTTTGTGAAATGGCAAAAGTCAACTATCCTTGAAACTTCAATTTTTGACAAAAGGGCCCACTTTCTTCCACTTGATTCAGCCTTGTCATGCCACACACGTGCCCCATGATTAATTTCAAGACCAAATATTGATTTTTCTATTTTATTTAATTTTTGATAATTTAATTCATTTTAAATCTTTAAAAATTCAAATAAAATTCAAAAGTCAATGAAATAGTGTCATTTGAATTGGGATAGCTTCCATATATCATGTGCCAGCTCACAAACTCATGCTAGGGTTAGATTATACACCAAGTCTTAGTTTTGCCTAAAAAAAAGGGAAAGTTTGTTAAGGGTGAAAAAACCTAAACCTAATTCTCTTATTTCATGGATCTTTGACCTAGTTTAGGGTTATGTTGTACACCAAGTCTTGGTTTTTTCTTAAAAAAAGGGAAAGTTTGTTAAAGGTGGAAAACCTAAACCTAATTCTCTTATTCCATGGATCTTTGACCTAGTTTAGGGTTATGTTGTACACCAAGTCTTGGTTTGCTTAAAAAAAGGGAAAGTTTGTTAAAGGTGGAAAACCTAAACCTAATTCTCTTATTTCATGGATCTTTGACCTAGTTTGTACCATAATTCCCTTCCAATATAAATATTGAAGCAAACCCTAAAGCCAAGAGGGCACAAGCTGCTATAGAACACCATAAGCAAATTCCAAAATTCAAGGAAAATTTGAAAACCGAATTCCACATTCAAGCACAATTCAAAGCCTTAGAGTGATTCCAACACACTGTTGATATTCTCAGGAACGGATTGGAATAAAAAACAACAAGCCATAAAGCTCCAAGAACACGCAAGAACAAGTCACACGGTTTGAATTTTTTCCATAAACGCATACTTCGATTCATGCATCATTAACGTATTTTGTGGATTGTTTTGTGCTCACAGGGACTGTACGAAGCTTTTGGTACAATTTAATTTGATTATAATGCCCTGAAACAAAAACCTCCACTTTAGGGCCTGAGCACCCCCCTGGTTTGCTTTCTCTATATTTTTCTTGTTTTGTTTTTAATTCTTATTTTATTTTCTTTATTTGTTTAAACTAATTATTATTTCTTTACAAATTATAAAATACACAAAAATCAGAAAAAAAGAACAATATAATATTTATTTTATTTTAGTTATTTTCATAAATAAATTGTATGTAAATTAACTTAGTATTAATTTAGGTTGCAACTTTAATTCTTTCTTCCATAAAAAAATCCAAAAATATAGCATTAGGTTAATGACTTTTTATTCCTTTTAATTTTCCTTTTTTTTTTGCCATAATATTAGTGATTTATTTATTTTCATAATTAAACTTGTAAACTAATTAGGGTTGCATTTAGGTTAACTTTCATTTTCATAATAAACTTAAAAAATAATTAGAACTAGGTTTAACATTTCATTTTGGTTTTTAATTAATTCTTTATTATTAAATCTCAAAAAACACAAAAATACTAAAAAACATTTTCTTTTAATTCTTAATTTTAATTCCTTATTAATTTTAATTTTGCAAAAGGGTCCAACGCCCTCGTTTGTAATTTATTTAATTCGCACATTTATTTTATTTCGTTTAATTCATTATGTATCTCTCCCAAAGCCATGTAACTCGGACAATTTAATTTCTCGCACTTTTATTTCTTTTATTTCTTTACTTTCCGTCAAATCGGGTCCGGTTTAATTTTGGTGATGTGGACCCGCGCCATTTGTAATAGTTTAGATTTATTTTCCCGCAAATATTAACTGTTAACAAAAGCATGAAAGAATGTATGGACTTAAAATAAAATCAAGCGTAGAACACCAATAAACATGACAAGACAAACATCAATGAAAACGACACACAATTCGCACACACCACCCCTAGGGTACGCCTCACGGTTGCCTTGCCTCGAAAGGTGATCGTCGAGTAGAGGACATCTTAGTAAGTCCTCATGATCCGGGAACCTGGCATGAGGGTAGCTTCTAAGGTGTCTTCCTATTGCTCTGGTGATCACCATGTCCCTACAAACTCGAATTGACCCGAACACCTCCAACGGTGGTGCTACCTACCTCTCAATGGTGGGATGGCACTACTTTAAAAGACTTTTACACAGACGAATTCCTTAGGGTAGGTAGGTTCTCAAGGATACTTGCTCTAATTTCAAACAAAAAATACTTTTCACACCAACACTTTTCAAAAGCTTTCAAAGCAAATTTTTCAAACACTCTGACGTACGAGTCGAACTGAAATTTTTCAAAGAAACTTTTTTAAACCCACATTGAAAAGCAAACAATCAATTTTGAAAACACATTGAGCAAGTATCTAAGAGCCCATGGATAACCATGGATAGAAAGGGTGCTAACACCTTCCCTTTCTATAATCTACCTCCCGAACCGAGAGCAATCTCTTTAAGGAATTTTTCTGTGCTTTTGTCCTTTCCATTTGGAGAAAATAAAAGACGGTGGCGACTCTTGCTTCCGCGACATTTCGCGAACCAGCGTTAAACAGTCAGTTCCAGATCCACCGATCACAGCGTCTAACGAATCCAAATCAAAGGCTGGGATTGAAGAGCACCATAAACGTGAGTCAACGTTGATGCACGCAAGCCATGAAAGTCAAAAAAGGCCTCAGCGCATTGGGCCTGAATTCCTAAAGCATACCTCACAATTGGGGCCTGAACCCCCCCCCCCCCCCCCCCTGGTTTGCCATTTTCTTCATATTTTATTTTTATTTTTTTCAATTATTGTTTTATTTATTGTTGTTTTGATCTAATTAATAATTTTTTTTACAAAATACAAAAATACATAAAAATTCAGAAAAGATAAAAAAGGTAATAAATAATTTTTATTTCTAATATTTTCATAAATAATTGTATGTAAATTAATTAATTTAAATTAGGTGCTTTAACTTTAATTCTTTTAATAAAAATATAAAAAATGTAGAACTAGGTAATTGATAATTTTTATTCCTTTTTAATTTTTCTTTTTTTATAATAATATTTATTTTATTTATTTTTATAATTAAATTTGCATGTAAATTAACTTTGGTTTAAATTAGGTTAAAATTCAATATTTTTCATAATAATTTAAAAATAATTAGAACTAGGTTTAACATTTCATTTTTATTGCAATTAATTCTTTTTTCTATAAAATCTCAAAAATACTAAAAACACCAAAAACATTCTTTCTTTTTTAATTTTAATTTTAATTTCTCATTAATTCTAATTAATTAATTCATGTAACTTTCATATTTTGCAAAAAGGGTCCAACGCCCTCCTTTCGACTTAATTGTTTAATTTCGCATATTTATTTTATTTTGCTTAATTATGTACCTCTCCCAAAGCGCTGTAACATTTACTTCTCGCACTTTTCAATTTCTTTATTTACTTTGCTTTATTTACTTTTCTGTCAAATCGGGTCCGGTTTAATTTTGGCGATGTGGACCCGCGCCATTTGTAATAGCTTAGATTTACATTTCCCGCAAATATTTTAACTGTTAACAAAGCATGCAAGAATGAATGGCCATAATAAAATCAAGCGTAGATCACTTTGATATGACAAGACAAATACAAATGAAAACGACACACAAATCACACACCACCCCTAGGATACGCCTCACTGTTGCCTTGCCTCGAAAGGTGATCGTCGAGTAGAGGATGTCTTAGTAAGTCCTCATGATCCGGGAACCTGGCATGAGGGTAGCTTCTAAGGTGTCTTCCCATTGCTCTGGTGATCACCATGTCCCGAACCTCGAATTGACCCGAACACCTCCAACGGTAGTGCTACCTACCTCTCAATGGTGGGATGGCACTACTTTAAAGGACATTTACACAAACGAATTCCTTAGAGTAGGTAGGTTCTCGTAGATACTTGCTCTCTTCAAAAACAAACAAAAATCTTTTCACACCGACACTTTTCAAAAGCTTTCAAAGCGATTCTTCAAACACTCTGACACAAGAGTCGAACTGGAATTTTCGAAGAAACTTTTTAAAAACCCACAGTTGAAAAGCAAACAAACCATTTTTGAAAACACAATGAGCAAGTATCTAAGAGCCCATGGATAACCATGGATAGAAAGGGTGCTAGCACCTTCCCTTTCTATAACCTACCTCCCGAACCGAGAGCAATCTCTTTAAGGAATTTTTCTGTGCTTTTGTCCTTTCCATTTGGAGAAAATAAAAGACGGTGGCGACTCTTGCTTCCGCGACATTTCGCGAACCAGCGTTAAACAGTCAGTTCCAGATCCACCGATCACACCCTCGAATACAAGATCGTAGTCCCTCGATGACCCTTTAATGTTGCCTTCGTAAACGATCTTAGTCCCTTGCAAAAATTGATAAGGTATCCTACAATGTTGCCTTCTATGACTATATGACGACCCACGCCCGTCCCTTTTACATCCAAAGATAAGGCTTCTTACCAATCAATGTTGAGATAGCAATATCAAAGGAAGAGAGAAATGAACAAAAAAAGACTTTTGAGTAGGTAGATTGTTCCTAGTTGCTTGCTCACTTTCAAAATAAAAATCCTTACTCATTTTCAAAACAAACACTTTCAAAACATGAAACTTTTTCAAAAGTCCAACACTTTGTATACGTTCTTACAAACGAGAACCATTACAAAGTTTGCCTAAACGAAGGAGCCTTTTCAAAATACTTTCAACACCACCACAAAGCACATTTTAAAACAAAAGCAAATGATCTAGCGAGAAACTAAGAGCCCATAGATAACTATGGATGAAAAGGGTGTTAATACCTTCCCTTTTCATAATCTACCCCCCGAACTCGAGAAATAATCTCAAAGTTCTTTCCTGTTCTTTTCAGCTATTCCTTTTGGATAAAAGAAAAGTTGGTGGCGACTCTTACTAACCATAACATTTGCAATAAAACGCAAAACACCCAAGTCAGTTATCCCACCGTATCACAAAATTGGAGAATCTGTTGGGGAAAAACTTAAAAGTGGGGTTACCTTAGGGCTAGATCACCTTTACTTTCTTTCATTGTTTGATTTGTTTTCTTTACATTTTGGTTCCTTGTTAGGGCTTGTTCTGATCCTCTATCCTGATTTGGGATACCTTATAGGTAAGTAGCAATACATTTTGGAAACTGTGTGGGGTATACCGACTTGGTCTAAGCAATAGCTACGTTAGTGTGACACGTTTGTGGGTGCCGGTAGCCCTTGAATAATCAATGAGAATACGGGGCCGCTGTGTGGTTTCATGAAGCACTAGCTGACTTTAGAACCTTTACTTGACCAACTTTGCCATTAGGAAGTAGTGAGATAGATGGCTTTGGTGCAGTCCAAAGTTGGTTGATACTCGATACTACGCTCATTGAGATCAGACTTCTCAGGATATTTTGATCGCCGTGAAAGATGCTTGCGCTGAAACCATGCCCGGCAAGAAAGATCAGTGATATTGAGATCCCTTAGAACCCGATTACTATTTCTAGGACAGGTTTGAGCCAACTAAACTTCAAGAGGGTACTTACCTATAAGACTCCATGCAAGCCTAAACCTAGTGACTTGTTTGTCTTGTTTGTATATTTTTATTTGTATATAAACATCATAAACATCATACCCATACTCACTAACCATTTCAAGGATTATTGGGATTTATCTTTGTTCTGTTTTTTAGTACATGGATTTTATCCACAGGAATACTATCCAAGTCAACCTCGTAAGGATTCCTTCTCAACTCAAATAGTTAGCATCAAGGGTCCCTGAGAACTCTTTATTCACCGAAAGACATGGCCGCATTCTAAACTTGGTTACCTCAAGCACTGATGAGAATATGATGAAAGTGCTTTTCCAATTCTTTGATCCTCTACACCATTGCTTCACTTTTCTCGATTATCAGCTTGTACCTACTTTGGAAGAATTCTCCCAACTCTTGAGGATTCCTATTCTCAATCAACTACTCTTCAACGGTACGGAAAGAGATCAAAGACCTGAAGAGATTTCCCGAGCACTAAACTTGCAACAATCTGATGTCACGACTAATTGGGAAACAAGGAGTGGTGTCAAAGGTTTATTAGCCAAGTTCTTGTTTGAGAAAGCTCAAGATTGTTAGAACTCTTTGGATTTACAAGCTTTTGAGGAAATCTTGGCCCTTCTCATCTATGGGGTGATTTTGTTTCCAAACCCTAACCAACTTATAGATGTAAATGTTGTTAAAATCTTCATGTCTCGCAATCCAGTGCCTACTTTGTTGGGAGATATCCTACATTCTTTTCACACTCGTACTATGAGGAAGAGAGGGGCCCTCATGTGTTGCACTCCTCTCTTGGCCAGATGGTTTATTTCGCATCTTCCTCAGTCTGTGTTGAAGAACGAGCAAGGCTTAAGGTGGTCCCATAGGTTGATGATGCTCAGACATTCAGATATTCATTGGTGTTCTCGATCCTTGGAGAATGTTACTATCATCGATCATTGTGGGGGATTCCATAATGTCCCTTTGCTTGGCATTAGTTGAGGTATCACTTACAACCCTTGTTTGGCCCTACGACAGTTTGGTTACGCCTGAAGAGATGGCCCACATGAGATGCTCATCCAAGGAATGGTATTCGACTACGAAGGCAACGATCAAAGTTACCGTCAGAGGTTTATTCGAGCTTGGAGGATGGTAAGAAAAGTGGATAGTAAGACGCTGGGACACAAGAAATCCATTCCCTATGAGCCTTACCTTAGGTGGGTACGAGCTTGTGCTCAGAAACTTGTGATGCCTTATCCCTCCATCTTCCCAGTTATCATGGAACATGTGGTCGAAGGAGATGTCCCATACAATGTCCTCCATCCAGACACGCCTACTTCTCTCGAAGACTTGCAAAAAGGTTGGATTCATCTAAAGGAAGAACGAGATACCTTCGAAGCTCAATTATATGCTAGTGAGAAAAGGGTCTTGGAGCTTACAAAGAAGCTACATGAAGAGCAAAGTGTGAACGCCTACATTGCGCCAAAGAGGATGAGTTCGGTCTTTTTATCTTAGAGATTTATCTTGTAAGCCCAAGAGGCATGTTGTATTCATTTTGAACTAATTAATGAAAATTTACGTTTGTTCATTCCTTTTCAATATAAATTTAAATTTCATAAACCCTTGAAATCATTGGCATATACATCTTCCATGCATCATAACATGACAGGTTTTCACATAACAGGTTTCCTTATCTTTCTGTTGTTTATTTCAGCAAGATGGATCTAGAGAAAATTGTGAAGGACCTCCAGGCACAAAACTCTCAATTCCAAGAGACTCTACTGGCCCTAGCCAAGGGGAAACAAGATACGATGGCATTGTTGGCAGTTAAGAAGAAACCCAAGAAGAAATCCATGGTCAACATGGGCAGAAGGTTCAAAGAGTCGGTTCATCAGATCCCGGTAGTGGAAGACTCATCTGAAGAAGACGAGAATCAGATTGGTGAGGTTAAGAGTACCTAGGATGACTGTATTAATGGTCAAGCGTCTAATGATGATTATTTTGACAAGCAGTATCCACCCGCCGATGTTAAATACAAGAAGTTAGAAGACAGATTGAAGGTCGTCGAGATCCAAGCTGTCCCCGGTTTAGATTTTGATGATTTGGGTTTGATCTTTGGGGTTGTTATTCCCCACAAATTCAAAATACCAGTCTTTGCAAAGTACGATGGAGTTTCTTGTCCAAAACATCACCTGAAATTTTACGTGCACAAGATACAGCCGCACACCGTTGATAAGAAGCTCTGGGTTCACTTTTTCCAAGAGAGCTTGACCAAAACGCAACTTGAGTGGTTCTACCAGTTAGATGGATCCTGTATCAATACTTGGGAGGACTTAGCTACCGCATTCTACCATTAGTACCAGTATAACACCGACTTGGCGCCAACAAGGGTTCAGTTGCAAGATATGACCATGGGAAAGAATGAAGGATTTAAAGAATATGCACAAAAGTGGAGAGACCTCGCCAGTAGGGTTCAAACACCTTTGACTGATAGAGAGCACATTGACATGTTTATGGACACTTTATCTGGTCAATTCTTTAAGTTGTTGGTTGTCTGTTCCTCTTCCGGATTCACCGAGTTAATCTTAACCGGTGAAAGAGTTGAAAGCGGCATCAACTCTTTTAAATACATAGAGATGGATGGAGAATTCATTGAGACCCTGTGTCAAGCCTTTGAAGTTGTGCCACCAATGGTTGCTGCTACCAAATGTTCCTCTGATGAGTCCAAAGTTGTTAAGGTCGTGCCAAATATGGTTTTAGTCAAAGATGCTCGTGCTGCAATTGAAGAAGGAAGTTGTGATACTTGGGGCCAACTACTCTATATCCCATTCAAAGCGGACAAGTTTGGTTTGGGTTTCACCGTCAAGGCTCGGAAGGAAGTGAGGCGTGCTCGTGTAGGAAAGCCACATCTCCACATTGGAAGCCATGAAGTTAACGTTGTAGGTGATTCTGATGATGAAGCTGCATTTGAAGATTGGATGTATCCTACTACAACGGAGCTAAAGAATTGGCATGCAAAGGACTTCGTGCCCATCTCCTTCATTGAGGAGTAATCTACTTGTTTATTGTTGTTTATTAATTCAAGAACATTTTGTCTGTAATATTTAACAATGACTTTTTAAGCCATGTGCCTGGCCCGGGGCACTTTGGTCCATTTGTCAAGGGTTTTATTTATGTACAGGTAATCATATGATCATTTAATACAAACCATTGGACTCTTTTGCATTCAAATCTTTGTGTTCATTGTCTTTCTTTCAAATACATTTTTGAAAATAGCCATGTATCTTACATGCACACACACATACACACACTCTTGCAGGTCCTCATCCACTCTGGATCTTATTGCCAATGACTCTACTATTACCGACTATGACTTTGAATGTCCAATTAACCAAGTCGAAGACAAAGGCGAGGAAGATTGTGAAATACCAAGAGAATTATCCAGACTTCTATTCCAAGAGGAAAAAGCTATTCAGCCACACGAAGAGTCAGTTGAAGTCATCAATCTGGGTACTAAGACAGACAAGAAAGAGGTTAAGATTGGTGCTAACTTAGAAGACGATGTCAAGAGAAGGTTGGTTGAAATGTTGCATGACTATGTGGAAGTGTTTTCTTGGTCGTATGAAGATATGCCAGGGTTGGATACCGACATCGTAGTTCATCATCTGCCGACAAAGGAAGATTGTCCTCCTGTCAAACAAAAGGTTCGTCGCATGAGGTCTGACATGTCTGAAAAGATAAAAGCTGGGGTGATGAAACAATTTGACGCAGGGTTCCTAGCTATGACATCCTATCCCCAATGGGTTTCAAATGTCATGCCAGTGCCGAAGAAAGACGGAAAAGTTTGCATCTGCGTAGACTATAGGGATCTGAATAGGGCAAGACCCAAGGATGACTTCCCTCTACCACATATTGACATCTTGGTCGAT
Source organism: Vicia faba (assembly GCA_948472305.1). NCBI lineage: Eukaryota > Viridiplantae > Streptophyta > Magnoliopsida > Fabales > Fabaceae > Vicia > Vicia faba. The sequence continues at coordinate 1,524,334,170 of OX451738.1, forward strand.
AATACTGCTCAGTATAAAGTCTTCTCTTTCATGGATGACTTCTCCGGCTATAATCAGATAAGGATGGATCCCGAAGATATGGAGAAGACCACTTTCGTTACACAATGGGGCACCTTTTGCTACAAGGTCATGTCGTTCGGATTGAAGAATGCAGGGGCAACATATCAAAGAGCTATGGTAGCTTTGTTTCATGATATGATCCATTACGAAATATAGGTATATGTGGATGATATGATTACCATATCACAAACTGAAGAGGAACATCTTGATCACATGTACAAGCTATTTGAAAGGTTGAAAAAGTACAAATTAAGGTTAAACCCTAACAAGTGCACTTTTGGAGTATGATCTGGAAAGCTTCTAGGTTTTGTTGTCAGCAGTAAAGGCATCGAAGTCGATTCTGCCAAGGTAAAGGCCATCCAAGAAATTCCAGTTCCCTACTCTGAAAAGGAAGTTAGAGGATTCTTGGGCCGTCTCAATTACATCGCCCACTTCATATCTCACTTGACTGCTACTTGTGAGCCAATCTTCAAACTCTTGAAGAAAGATCAAGTAGTCAGATGGAATGATGAATGTCAAGCTGCCTTTGACAAAATCAAAGAATATCTGCAAGAACCTCCTATTCGTATGCCTCCAGTTGAAGGAAGACCCTTGATCATGTACTTGACAGTACTAGAGAACTCTATGGGGTGTGTTTTGGGCCAACATGACGAGTTTGGACGAAAAGAGCATGTTATTTATTACCTGAGCAAAAAGTTTACCGACTATGAAACCAGATATTCACTGCTCGAGAAAACTTGCTACGCTCTGGCATGGGTTTCTCGCCGGCTAAGACAGTATATGTTGACTCATACCACTCTGTTGATTTCTAAGATGGACCAAATCAAGTATATCTTCGAGAAACCTGCTCTTTCCGGACGGATAGCTAGGTGGAAAATGATCTTGACTGAGTATGACATTCAATACACAACACAAAAGGCCATCAAAGGAAGCATATTAGTAGATCATTTGGCCCATCAAGCTGTCGATGATTGTCAGTCTATGAACTTTGACTTCCCGGATGAGAAAATCATTCTAGTAACCGACTGCGTGAAACCTGGTCCATATGACGGACCTGAACAAGGATCTCGATAGACTATGGTCTTCGATGGGGCTTCCAACGCCTTGGGTAACGGAATTGGTGTTGTGATCATATCCCATGAAGGTTGCCACACTCCATTCACTTTCAAATTATGCTCCGATTGCACGAACAATATGGTTGAGTATGAAGCGTGCATTTTGGGTCTGAAAGCTACTATTGATTTAAGGATCAAGCATTTGAACATGTTCGGGTATTCCACTCTATTGATTAGCCAAGTAAAAGGATATTGGGACACTAAACACCCTAACCTCATTCCTTACAAGGGGCTTGTGTTATCCCTGATTCCCTAATTCATAGAGATCACCTTTGAACACTTCCCTAGGGAAGAAAATCAGTTGGTTGACGCCTTGGCAACCATGTCCTCTATGTTCAAGGACAGATGGGACAATGAAGCTCCTATGATTACCATTGAGAGATTTGACTAACTTGCGCACTGCTGTGAGCTTGAGACTGACACGAAAAAGCTATGGTACCATGAGGTGAAGATATACCTTGAAGCACAAGAGTATCCTGAAGGGGCATCCATCAATGACAGAAAGTTCTTACGAAGATTTTCAGCCAAATTCTTCCTAAGCAACGGGATATTGTACATGCACAACCATGATTCTACTCTACTCCAATGTGTAGACAAGAAGGACACAGAGGAAATTATGGAAGATATGCATGATGGTCTCTTTGGAACTCACTCAAGCGACATATGATGGCCAAGAAAATCCTGATAGTTGGCTACTATTGGTCAACGATGGAGACTGATTATCATCAACATTCAAGAACTTGTCACAAATGCCAAATCTTTGCTGACAAGGTCCATGTGCCTCCTGTCCCTATGAACATTGTGACCGCTCTGTGGCCATTTGCAATGTGGGGCATTGACATGATTAGAGATATCAAGCCCACCACTTCCAATGGATATCGCTTCATTCTGGTAGCAATTGATTATTTCACCAAATGGGTCGAAGCCGCCTCATTTGCCTCAGTCACAAAGAACATGGTATCCAGATTCATTAAACATAACCTCATCTGCCACTATGGTATCCCCGAAAGGATCATCACCGACAATGGGATCAACCTCAACAATGCTATGATTACTGAACTTTGCACTCAATTCAAGATCAAGCATCATAATTCTTCTCCTTATAGACCTAAAATGAATGGCGCGGTCGAAATGGCCAACAAAAACATTAAGAATGCAGAAGATGGTAGTGACCTACAAGGATTGGCATGAGATGTTACCTTTTACTCTTCATGGCTACCGCACTTCAGCTAGGACATCAACTGGGGCAACTCCCTTTTCTTTAGTCTATGGCATGGAAGCTGTTTTGCCAGTGGAAGTTCAGATTCCCTCACTAAGGATTATGAATGAGGCAGGCTTAGGCGAAGACGATTGGATTCAGACAAGATTAGATCAATTTAACTTAATTGATGAGAAACGATTGGCTGTTGTTTATCATGGTCAGACGTACCAAAAACGCATGATCAAGGCTTTCAACAAAAAGATCAAGCCTCGAGTATATCAAGCTGGTGACTTAGTGATAAAATGCATCATTCTCCCACAAGGAGACCCTAGAGGCAAATGGACTCCCACCTATGAAGGGCCATTTGTTGTCAAGAGAGTGTTCTCTAGCGGTGCCATGACGTTGACTACCATGGATGGTGAAGACTTCCCACATCCTGTGAATGCGGACATAGTTAAAAAATACTACGCATAAAGGACCCGCTAGGATGACACACCTAGGAAAAATACGGGCATCCCGGTAAACCAAAAGCTTTGGGCAAAAATTAGGGATATATGCAAAAGATTGTACACCCGGCAAGTTGAAAACCCGAAAGGGCGACTTGGGCAAAAATGGGTATCCTGGTGGGCTGAAAACCCGAAAGGGCGGTCCAGGAAAAGGTTAAGGATTGAAAGCGTATGACTATGTCCCGTGGAATCACCACAGTCGACTTTATTACCAAGGTCCAAAGTCAAACGGTCCAAGATTAATCTAATCAACTTCTGTCAATAGCAAGGGGCATTCGAAGACATCGGAGCAATAGTAGAGTTGGAATGCAATGAGATCATTTACAGATGGCTATTTGTTTTTGTTTTCAATCTCTTATTTTCCTTTCGACGATTTCCTCTTACTAGGATCTCCGTATCTTTGTACAAAAACGCATATTCATGGGCAAAATATTAATACAAATATACTTTGAAGTGGAAACTTTCTGTTTTTTTGTTTTGAGTGCAAAGTTGTCCAATGACTAAAATTGAATGAACATATGCATGTGAACATAATTAAAACTATTTGGCACATGTGTTCTGCTAAGAAACAACAGGTATCTCTTTAATGTATATGGAATATCCCCACGTAGTTATTTCATTAGCATTATCCCCACAAGGACGGCTACAATAAACATTTTCCCTCAACAAAGTTACCCATAAAGTCTCTTGGCACAGGTTAATCTCCAACCAGAGTCTCAATCTCTTGGCAGCTCTCTCCCCAGCTAAGTTGATCCTACAAGAAGAAGCCTTGTGGAACTCTCTCTAAAAGAACTCACCTTGTCAGCAGTTCATCAAGTATTCATCAACAGGGTTTATTTCCCCAACATACAACAATCAACAAATTCCCTCAGCATAGTCCATCTTCCCCAGCTGAGTCTGTCTTCCCCGACTGACTCTACACTCTCCAGCTAGAATTTTCCTTCCAGACTATTATAAATCAGAGGGCCACAACCCCTAATCCCCAATAAAGTCGTCAACAAAACCTTTATTATATCCAAAAGATACTATGAAGCTTGGACCCGACCAGATATTAGTACAAATTTCAAGCTACTATGAAGCCTGGACCCGACCAGATAATAATCAACTTCTCAAGTCACTATAAAGCCTGGACCCGACCAAATAATAGTGAAAACATTTCAAATACTATGAAGCCTGGACCCGATCAGATAATAGTTTAACTCTTCAAGATATAGAAGAACATGGATTCAACCAGACCAAGTTTTAACTTCTTTTCCCCAGTAGAGTTTGCCTCTACCCCAGAAAGTTACTATGAAGCCTGGATCCGACCAGATATCAGTTTTCAACTTCATCTTTTCAAAGTAAGTTATTGTGAAGCCTAGATCTGACCGGATAACAATTCCCCTCAGAAGTTTGTTATGAAACCTGGAATCCGACCAGATAACAACTAAGTTCCAAACAAGTTACTGTAAAGCCTGGACCCGACCAGATATTAGTTCAACTCTATCTCTTCAGACGAGTTTATTGTGAAGCATGGACCCGACCAGACAGCAATTAACTTCATCCACCTCAAAATCTGTGAAGCCTGGATCTGACCAGATATCAGTTCAACTTCATATATTCAAGTAAGTTTTTGTGAAGCCTGGAGTCCGACCAGATAACAACTAACTACAATCCCCATCAAAAAACTATGAAGCCTGGATTCGACCAGATAATAGTATAACTTTTCAAAAACCATGAAGCCTGAACCCGACCAGATAGTAGTTACCACTTCAAGAAATCTGCGAAGCCTGGATCCGACCAGATAACATTTTAATTTTAAGAAATTTTCTGCGAAGTCTGGAATCCGACAAGATAATAGTTAATCTATTCTTCCCTTACCGTGAAGTCTGGATTCAACCAGATAACAGTTGAATCCCTCATCCTCAGCAAATTGTTATGAAGCCTGGACCCGACCAAATAACAGCTAGCATTTAAGAGATAATCCCTGGCGGAAGCATTCTGCCAACAAAGCTTGAAGATATGTATATTCTTTATCCCCAACAGCAATCCGGGATTCAGCTTCCCATAACTCCTCAGTAGTAGTTAGGGATTTATTTTCCCAAACAAATATGCATCCCACATTCATACATCATAGTATATACATACAAAATGCATTTAGCACAATCTCATTCATCTTGTGAACATCATGCATACATCTACATTTAACTAACCCTTTTTCACATAGGTAAAACATCAAGTTTTAGTATAAATAGACCAAAGATTTATGTTGATACCTCTTTCAGTATTTACCATCATTCCTCCAAATGGCATCTATAAGCCCATTCCCAATACATCTTTGAGTGCAAATTTATGGGCACTCTGGTGTTCAATCATCTTCCACCTTCAAGTCACTAATGGCGGATCCGCAAATCTAACTCTTCAGGTTTAAGAAGATTGAACAGTGGCAACTATTGTACCCCAAAAGTTTCCCTCTCATTCCTCAAGAAATTTGATCAGAACATCAAAAGGGCAAAATGGTCAAATTTAGGGTTTTGACTGAGGAGGTTCACTTTTTGACTTTTTGACCTAACAAATGACTTATTGGTTTAAGACATTATCTCAAGGATTAAAATGCATCATTTTAACCTAATGGCATGGCTCAAAACATTTCTCAAGATCAATTGATTGATAATTGATTTTCAGTCAACTGATGAAAAGTCAACTGTATATTGAAAAGTCAAACTTTGACTTTTTAATCAAAATCAAGTTTCAAAGATTACAATTCATCAAGACATGTCAAAATATGAAACTTGTTCATCAAGGAATTGAAAAGTCAAAATTCATCTTTGAAAAGTCAAAATTCTAAGACTTAGAATTTTTCTAAGTGTTAGAAAGTTCTTTTTTTTTTCATAACTTCATGCCATTCTTTCACCAAGATGCAAGATGATTCAAGGAAAACTTTCAACTTGAAAGCTATAGATCTCAATGAGATCTAAAACAATGTAGATCAGGACTTTTTCTATAAATTCTTGGATTTTAAGTTATAAATTCATGAAGTCATGGCATTTTTGAATAAACACTTAGAGAAATTTTCAACAGATTTTGGTCAGGATTTTATCCCAACTACTTTGCATTTTTTCACATAGTTCCAAGATAATTTTGTCAAAATGGCCAACATGAAAGTTGTAGAGGGTGTTTCAAACTTTCCAAAACATCCAAGAGCATGAATTTATCATATTTGAGCTAGGAGATTCAATGGCCTGAAGTTGGGCATTCATTCTTGAATTGCAATCCCTTTTTGTTGAAGAACACATAATCCAATTGGCATGATTTGCTGCATAATCTTATGTTACAGACCTCCTTGCTTGCAAATCTCATCATAATTTAATTCTTACACCCACTCTTGAGATATTACCCAAGTGTTTAAGCCATTGTCCAAAAGATCTTTCCATTTATGGCATAAAGACACCATTGTTATTCTTGAAAAGCAAGCTTTTTGTACAAAATTTGTCTTGAACCCATACTTTATTTGTTTCTGATTTTACTCCAACATAAATCATGGAAATCAGCCCCTCAAAACCAGAAACTTTAGTACTTCATCTTGGGACCATGATATAACTTGATATTTGCAATCCAACAGCCCATACAGTAGCTCAAACTCAAAGCACAAATTTCAGTTTCAAGGTAAGTTTTCTTGACTTTGAACTCTTCATACAAGCATCATTAATATTTCATTTGTGAAGATAAAATGTAGATATCATTGCCTTTAATCTAACCATATGATTTCTTTTCATTTTCACTAACCATGTGTTGAGAACTAACTTTTACATGTAGCAAAACAGTGATAAAAGCAAAAAAACAGCAGTTATGAGTCGACATGAAATGATATGAGTCGACACATATTATGTTCAAAACAGGTTATGAGTCAACACAAAACATGTATGCATCGACACAAATTGGTTATGAGTCGACACGAAACCAGTATGCATCGACTCATACTGAGATGTTTTGACTTCCAGGAGCAAGAAACATACATGAGCCGACACATTAGTCAATACATGAACCAATACATAAGCTCATGTGTCAGCTCATAAAACATTTTTTTAATATTTTTTTAATTTTATTTTTACCTTTTCTTTATATTTTTGTTATTATCGTTTTCATATAAAAAATTCAAAAAATATTTTATATAAATATGTATGCATACACTTTTGTTTTATTCTTTTTTTCTAAACTAAAAAAGACAAAAACATTTTCTTATTAAAATCAATTTCTTTTCTTAAAATTAATTTAATATTTAGACGTATGTTTTATTTCAATTTGTTTATTTTGATTAAATTAATTTAGACATTAGGATTTTAACTAATTTCTTTCAAATCAATTAGAACCTTTTTTATAAAAAAATATAAAAAAACAATTTCTCTTCTCTTTATATTTCCTTGTACATTTTATTATTTTGCGCTATAATTATGTAATTGTCAAAGTCTTGTAAAAGTAAATTAGGTTTATTTGCTTTCATCTCCCCATTTGTAAATTTGTACCCCCATCCTTAAATGATGTAATAGCGTAGGACTTTACATTTCTGCAATTTATCGCTTTCAAATATAAATGTTAGTAATTAGGGTTTGTATGGAAAGATATAAAATCAAAAAGTAGAAAACCCTAATTCAAGATAAAAATGCATGAAAACAAAACACTTTGCACACTTGCACCTCTAGGGTAACCCACACTTGTTGCCTCGGATAAAAATAGTCATGTCCCTCGAACGTGGGATACTTTAGCAATGATCCTCGAATACAAAATCGTAGTCCCTTGACGACCCTTTAATGTTGCTTTCATAAACGATCTTAGTCCCTTGCAACAAATTTCTAAGGTATCCTACAATGTTTCCTTCTATGACTATATGACGACCCACGCCCGTTCCTTTTACATCCAAAGATAAGGCTTCTTACCAATCAATGGTGAGATAGAAATATCAAAGGAAGAGAGAAACAAACAAAAAAAGACTTTTGAGTAGGTAGATTGTTCCTAGTTGCTTGCTCACTTTCAAAACAAACATCCTTGCTCATTTTCAAAACAAACACTTTCAAAACATGAAACATTTTCAAAAGTTCAACACTTTGTATACGTTCTTACAAACGAGAATAATTACAAAGTTTTCCTAAACAAAGGCGCCTTTTCAAATTACTTTCAAAACCACCACAAAGCACATTTTCAAACAAAAGCAAGTGATCTAGCAAGCAACTAAGATCCCATAGATAACTATGGATGAAAATGGTGCTAATACCTTCCTATTTCATAATCTACCCCCCGAACTCAAGAAATAATCTCAAAGGTCTTTCCTATTCTTTTTAGCCTTTCCTTTTGGATAAAAGAAAAGTCGATGGTGACTCTTGCTAACTGCAACATTTGTGATAAAATGCAAAACACCCAAGTCAGTTCTCCCACCGTATCACAACAGAGTAACATTGTCAGTAGATAGTATGCTTGAATGGGCTTAGAAGATGCCGTTCAGAGAGATGACTGAGAGTTGTTGGAGATGGGCTTATAGATGCCATCCAAAGTAAATATTGACTTCAAACTGGAAGAAGTATTAGAATAAATCATTTGTCGCTTTTATCTGAGCCAACAGATGTTTATGCTTGTTTTTATCTGGAAGGAGTATCAGAATAAATCTTTGGTTGATTTATCTGAGCAAGAAAATGTCTACGACTGGAAGAAGTATCAAAATAAATCATTAGTCAATTTACCCTGAGCCAGAAGATGATCTACTGGAAGAAGTATCAGAATAAATCATTGGTCAATTTACCCTGAGCCAGAAGATATTTATGTCCGACTTCAATTGGAAGAAGTATTAGAATAAATCATTGGTCGAAGGTCTCTGTTGTCTTTTAATTGGAGGAAGTATCAGAATAAATCATTGTTCGATTTAATCTGAGCCAGAAAAAAGGTATACTAGAAGAACTATCAGAATAAATTAATGGTCGATTTAATCTAAGCCAGTGACTATGTACGACCTTCTTCAACTAGAAGAAGCATCATAATAAATCATTGGTCGATTTATTCTGAGCCAGGTCTCTATTGTCTTTTAACTGGAGGAAGTATCAGAATAAATCATTGGTCGATTTAATCTGAGCTAGAAACAAGGTATACTGGAAGAAGTATCAGAATAAACCAATGGTCAATTTAATCAGGGCCAAACACAATGTATGACTATTTTCAACTGGAAGAGGTATCATAATGAATCATTAGTCGATTTAATCTGAGCCAGCAACTATGTACGATTGTCTTCAACTGGAAGAAGTATCATAATAAATCATTGGTCGATTTAATCTGAGCCAAATGAGGTCTCTGTTGTATTTTAACTGGAGGAAGTATCAGAATCAATCATTGGTCGATTTAATCTAAGCCAAAAAAAGGTCTACTGGAAGAAATATCAGAATAAATCAATGGTCGATTTAATCTGAGCCAGCAACTATGTACGACCATCTTCAACTAGAAGAAGTATCAGAATAAATCATTGGTCGATTTAATCTGAGCCAGAAGAGCTTTCTGTTGTCTTTTAACTGGAGGAAGTATCAGAGTAAATCATTGGTCGATTTAATCTGAGCCAGAAAAAAGGTCTACTGGAAGAAGTATCATAATGAATTGGTAGATTTAATCTGAGCCAGAAGAGGTCTTTTTTGTCTATTAACTAGAGGAAGTATCAGAATAAATCATTGGTCAGTTTAATCTGAACTAGAAAAAAGGTCTACTAGAAGAAGTATCATAATAAATTAATGGTCGATTTAATCTGAGCCGGTGACTATGTACGACTTCTTCAACTGGAAGAAGTATAAGAATAAATCATTGGTCGATTTAATCTAAGCCAGCGACTATGCACGACCGTCTTCAACTGGAAGAAGTATCAAAATAAATAATTGGTCGATTTAATCTGAGCAAGAAGAGCTCTCTGTTGTCTTTTAACTGGAGGAAATATCAGAATAATACATTGGTCGATTTAATCTTAGCCAGAAAAAAGGTCTAGTGGAAGAAGTATCAGAATAAATCATTGGTCGATTTAATCTGAGCCAGAAGAGGTCTCTGTTGTCTTCTAACTAGAGGACGTATAAGAATAAATCATTGGTCGATTTAATCTGAGCCGGGAAAAAGGTCTATTGGAAGAAGTAACAGAATAAATCAATGCTCGATTTAATCTGAGCCAGCGACTATGTACGACCGTCTTCAACTGGAAGAAGTATCAGAATAAATCATTGGTCGATTGAATCTGAGCCAGCGACTATTTACGATCGTCTTCAACTGGAAGAAGTATCAGAATAAATCATTGGTCGATTGAATCTGAGCAAGAAGAGGTCTCTATTGCCTTTTAACTAGAGGAAGTATCAGAATAAATCATAGGTTGATTTAATCTTAGCCAGAAAAAAGGTCTACTGGAAGAAGTATCAGAATAAATCATTGGTCGATTTAATCTGAGTCAGAAGAGGTCTTTGTTGTCTTTTAACTGGAGGAAGCATCAGAATAAATCATTGGTCAATTTAATTTGAGCCAGAAAAAAAGGTCTACCAGAAGAAGTATCAGAATAAATCAATGGTCCATTTAATCTGAGCCAGTGACTATGTATGACCATCTTCAATTGGAAGAAGTATCAGAATAAATCATTGGTTGATTTAATATGAGCCAGCGCCTATGTACGACTGTCTTCAACTGGAATAAGTATCAGACTAAATCATTGGTCGAATTAATCTTCCAAAAGAGGTATATGTTGTCTCTTAACCGGAGGAAGTATCAGAATAAATCATTGGTCGATTTAATCTGATCCGGAAAAAAGGTCTATTGGAAGAAGTATCAGAATAAATCGATTCTCGATTTAATCTGAGCTAGCGAATACGTACGACCTTCTTCAACTAGAAAAAGTATCAGAATAAATCATTGGTCGATTTAATCTGAGCCAGAAGAGGTCTATGTTGTCTTTTAACTAGAGGAAGTATCATAATAAATCATTGGTCAATTTAATCTGTGCCAGACAAAAAGGTTAACTGGAAGAAGTATCAGAATAAATCATTGGTCGATTTAATCTGAGCCAGAAGAGATCTCTGTTGTCTTTTAACTGGAGGAAGTATCAGAATAAATCATTGGTCGATTTAATATGAGCCAGAAAAAAGGTCTACTGGAAGAAGTATCAGATTAAATCAATGGTCGATTTAATCTGAGCTAGCGACTATTTACGACCGTCTTCAACTGGAAGAAGTATAAGAATAAATCATTGGTTGATTTAATCCGAGCCAGAAAAAAGGTCTACTGGATGAAGTATCATAATGAATCATTGGTCGATTTAATCTGAGCCAGAAGAGGTCTTTGTTCTATTTTAACTGGAGGAAATATCAGAATAAATCATTGGTCGATTTAATCTGAGCTACAAAAAAGGTCTACTATAAGAAGCATCAGAATAAATTAATTTTCGATTTAATCTGAGCCAGCGATTATGTACGACTGTCTTTAAAAGGTAGAAGTATCAGAATAAATCATTGGTCGATTTAATCTGAGCCAGCGACTATGTACGATCTTCTTCAACTGGAAGAAGTATCAGAATAAATCATTGGTCGATATCTGAGCCAGAAGAGGTCTATGTTGTCTTTTAACTTGAGGAAGTATCAGAATAGTACATTGGTCGATTTAATCTTAGCCAGAAAAAAGGTTTACTAGAAGAAGTATCAGAATAAATCATTGGTCGATTTAATCTTAGCCAGAAGATGTCTCTGTTGTCTTCTAACTGGAGGAAGTATAAGAATAAATCATTGGTCGATTTAATCTGAGCCAGAAAAAAGGTCTATTGGAAGAAGTATCAGAATAAGTCAATGCTCGATTTAATCTGAGCCAACGACTATATACGACCGTCTTCAACTAGAAAAATTATCAAAATAAATCATTGGTCGATTTAATCTGAGCCATACGGGGTCTATGTTGTCTTTTAACTGGAGGAAGTATCATAATAAATCATTGGTCGATTTAATCTAAGCCAGAAAAAAAGGTCAACTGGAAGAAGTATCAGAATAAATCATTGGTCGATTTAATCTGAGCCAGAATAGGTCTCTGTTGTCTTTTAACTGGAGGAAGTATCAGAATAAATCATTGGTCGATTTAATCTGAGCCGGAAAAAAGGTCTACTGGAAGAAGTATCTGAATAAATCAATGCTCGATTTAATCTGAGCCAGTGACTATTTACGACCGTCTTCAACTGGAAGAAGTATAAGAATAAATCATTGATCAATTTAATATGAGCCAGAAAAAAGGTCTACTGGATGAAGTATAAGAATAAATCTTTCATTAATTTAATCTGAGCTAGAAGAGGTATCTGTTGTCTTTTAACTGGAGGAAGTATAAAAATAAATCATTGGTAAATTTAATCTGACAAGAAAAAAGGTCTACTAGAAGAAGTATTAGAATAAATCAATGGTCAATTTAATCTAAGCCAACAGCTATGTACGATCGTCTTCAACTGGTAGAAGTATCAGAATAAATCATTGGTCGATTTAATCTAAGACAACGACTATGTACGACCGTCTTCAACTGGAAGAATTATCAGAATAAATCATTGGTCGATTTAATCTGAGCTAGAAGAGGTCTTTGTTGTCTTTTAGTTGGAGGAAGTATCAGAATAAATCATTGGTCGATTTAATCTTAGCCAGAAAAAAGGTCTACTGGAAGAAGTATCAGAATAAATCATTGGTCGATTTAATCTGAGCAAGAAGAGATCTTTGTTGTCTTCAAACTGGAGGAAGTATAAGAGTAAATCATTGGTCGATTTAATCTGAGCATGAAAAAAGGTCTATTGGAAGAAGTATCAGAATAAGTCAATGCTCAATTTAATCTGAGCCAGCGACTAAGTACGACCGCCTTCAACTATAAAAGTATCAGAATAAATCATTGGTTGATTTAATCTGAGCCAGAAGAGGTCTATGTTGTCTTTTAAGTTAAGGAAGTATCATAATAAATCATTGGTTGATTTAATCTGAGCCAGAAAAAAAGGTAAACTGGAAGAAGTATCAGAATAAATCATTGGTCGATTTAATCTGAGCCAGGAGAGGTCTCTGTTGTCTTGTAACTGGAGGAAGTATCAGAATAAATCATTGGTCGATTTAATCTGAGCCAGAAAAAAAGTCTACTGGTGGAAGTATCAGAATAAATCAATGGTCAATTTAATCTGAGCCAGCGACTATTTACGACCATCTTCAACTGGAAAAAGTAAAAGAATTAAACATAGGTCGATTTAATCTGAGCCAGAAAAAAGGTCTACTGGATGAACTATAAGAATAAATCTTTCGTCAATTTAATCTGAGCCAGAAGAGGTCTCTGTTGTCTTTTAACTGGAGGAAGTATAAAAATAAATCATTGGTAAATTTAATCTGAGCAAGAAAAAAGGTCTACTAGAAGAAGCATCAGAATAAATCAGTGGTCAATTTAATCTAAGCCAGCGACTATTTACGACCATCATCAACTGGAAGAAATATCAGAATAAATCATTGGTCTATTTAATCTAAGACAGCGACTACGTACGACCGTCTTCAACTGGAAGAAGTATCAGAATAAATCATTAGTCGATTTAGTATGAGCCAGAAGAGGTCTTTGTTGTCTTTTAGCTGGAGGAAGTATCAAAATAAATCTTTTTTGTCGATTTAATCTTAGACATAAAAAAGGTCTACTGGAAGAAGTATCAGAATAAATACTTGGTCGATTTAATCAGAGCCAGAAGAGGTCTTTGTTGTCTTCTAATTGGAGGAAGTTTAAGAATAAATCATTGGTCGTTTTAATTTGAGCCAGAAAAAAAGTCTATTGGAATAAGTATCAGAATAAATCAATGCTCGATTAAATCTGAGCCAACGACTACGTACGATCGTCTTCAACCAGAAAAAGTATCATAATAAATCATTGGTCAATTTAATCTGAGCCAGAAGAGGTCTATGTTGTCTTTTAACTGGAGAAAGTATCAGAATAAATCATTGGTCGATTTAATCTGAGCCAGAAAAAAAGGTCTACTGGAAGAAGTATCAGAATAAATTATTGGTTTATTTAATCTGAGCCAGAGACTATGTACGACCGTCTTCAACTAGAAAAAGTATCAGAATAAATCATTGGTCGATTGAATCTGATCTAGAAGAGGTCTTTGTTGTCTTTTAACTGGAGGAAGTATCAGAATAAATCTTAGGTTGATTTAATCTTAGCCAGAAAAAAGGTCAACTGGAAGAAGTATCAGAATAAATCATTGGTCGATTTAATCTGAGCTAGAAGAGCTCTCTGTTGTCTTTTAGCTGGAGGAAGTATCAGAATAAATCATTGGTCAATTTAATCTTACCCAGAAAAAAGGTCTACTGGAAGAAGTATCAGGATAAATCATTGGTCAATTTAATCTGAGCCAGAAGAGGTCTCTGTTGTCTTCTAAATGGAGGAAGTATAAGAATAACTCATTGGTCGATTTAATCTGATCCGGAAAAAAAGGCCTATTGGAAGAAGTATCAGAATTAGTTAATGCTCGATTTAATCTGAGCCAGCGACTATGTACGACCGTCTTTAACTAGAAAAAGTATCAGAATAAATCATTGGTCGATTTAATCTGATCCAGAAGAGGTATATATTATCTTTTAACTTGAGGAAGTATCATAATAAATCATTGGTCGATTTAACTTGAGCCAGAAAAAAAGGTCAATTGGAATAAGTATCAGAATAAATCATTGGTCGATTTAATTTGAGCTAGAAGAGGTCTCTGTTGTCTTTTAACTGGAGGAAGTATCAGAATAAAACATTGGTCGATTTAATCTAAGCTAGAAAAAAGGTCTACGAGAAGAAGTATCAGAATAAATCAATGGTCGATTTAATCTAAGCCAGCAGCTATGTACGATTGTCTTCAACTGGTAGAAGTATCAGAATAAATCATTGGTCGATTTAATCTGAGCCAGAAAAAAGGTCTATTGGATGAAGTATAAGAATAAATCTTTCGTCAATTTAATCTGAGCCAGAAGAGGTCTCTGTTGTCTTTTAACTGGAGGAAGTATCAAAATAAATCATTGGTAAATTTAATATGAGCAAGAAAAAAGGTCTACTTGAAGAAGTATCAGAATAAATCAATGGTCAATTTAATCTGAACCAGCGACTATGTAGGACCGTCTTCAACTGGCAGAAGTATCAGAATAAATCATTGGTCGATTTAATCTAAGACAGCGACTATGTATGACCTTCTTCAACTGGAATAAGTATTAGAATAAATCATTGGCCTATTTAATCTAAGCCAGAAGAGGTCTTTGTTGTCTTTTAGCTGGAGGAAGTATCAGAATAAATCCTTTTTGTCGATTTAATCTTAGCCATAAAAAAGGTCTACTGGAAGAAGTATCAGAATAAATACTTGGTCGATTTAATCAGAGCCAGAAGAGGTCTTTGTTGTCTTCTAATTGGAGGAAGTATAAGAATAAATCATTGGTCGTTTTAACCTGAGCCAGAAAAAGGTCTATTGGAAGAAGTATCAAATTAAATCAATGCTCGATTTAATCTGATCCAACAACTACGTACGTCCGTCTTTAACTAGAAAAAGTATCAGAATAAATCAATGGTCGATTTAATCTGAGCCAGAAGAGGTCTATGTTGTCTTTTAACTGGAGGAAGTATCAGAATAAATCATTGGTCGATTTAATCTGAGCCAGAAAAAAAGGTCTACTGGAAGAAGTATCAGAATAAATCATTTGTTGATTTAATCTGAGCCAGAGACTATGTACAACCGTCTTCAACTGGAAGAAGTATCAGAATAAATCATTGGTCGATTGAATCTGAGCCAGAAGAGGTGTATGTTGTCTTTTAACTGGAGGAAATATCAGAATAAATCATAGGTTGATTTAATCTTAGCCAGAAAAAAGGTCTACTTGAAGAAGTGTCAGAATAAATCATTGGTCGATTTAATATGAGTTAGAAGAGGTCTTTGTTGTCTTTTAACTGGAGGAATCATCAGAATAAATCATTGGTCAATTTAATTTGAGCCAGAAAAAAAGGTCTACTAGAAGACATATCAAAATAAATCAATAATCAATTTAATCTGAGACGGTGACTATGTACGACCATCTTAAACTGGAAGAATTATCAGAATAAATCATTGGTCGATTTAATATGAGCCAGCGACTATGTACGACCGTTTTCAACTGCAATAATTTTCAGAATAAATCATTGGTCGATTTAATCTTACCGAGAAGAGGTCTCTGTTGTCTTTTAACTGGAGGAACTATCAGAATAAATCATTGGTCGATTTAATCTGGTCCAGAAAAAGGTCTACTGGAAGAAGTATCAGAATAAATCATTGGTCGATTTAATCCGAGCCAGAAGAGGTCTCTGTAGTCTTTTAACTGGAGGAAGTATCAAAATAAATCATTAGTCAATTTAATCTGAGCCAAAAAAAAAGGTCTACTGCAAAAGTATCATAATAAATCAATGGTCGATTTAATCTGAGCCGGAGACTATTTACGACCTATATCTTTGAAATTGCCATCACCATTACTCCCTTCTCAGTCACTCTTGCCACTGGATGTGAAAATGTAGGTGTCACAGTTGACTATGTCAAGTCTAGGTTTGTGATGTCTGATAAATTTGATTCTCTTCATGACACATCATCAGGATATGAACATATCAACCCTGAAAATCTCCTACCTATTCCAAAAGCCTGGTTCAAGCTTGTGTTGTCCAACTTTCTTCCTAGAGGGGATTATCAAGACCTTCTAAGGTATGATGACTAAGCATTCATCTATCTTCTGATGAATGGTACTCGTGTAAGCTTGCCATGGTCCATATTCATCTATCTTTGCAAATCTATTTTTGAGTCTAGGAATCACCTAAAGTCTTACATTCCTTATGGACGAGTTTTGTCTGAAATTATTTTCTAAGAGTGAATAGTGGATATGTTCAAAGAAATGTTAGCAGAAGTTGGTCCAGAAAATTGTCCTGAAGATTGCTTGTTAAAATCTAAGTGTGAGATTTTCATTAGCTAGGAAAATATGACTTGTCTCTTCAAAAGTATTATTGTTTTTATTGCTTGATCATTTCATCTGATTAGTTCTTCATTTTTAAACATGTATCTGTTGAATTGTCTTAATTAATGAAGTCTTTATTTTATGATAAATTGTTGTTTGTTAATTATGCATTATCATGAAATGACAAGTAACAAGAAAATATATTCTCTTATACGTATCTGAGGGATAGGTCTAAAATCTTTGGCATGTGTCAGTTACTTTCCCCATAAATTAAAGGTAAACTGTCAAACTTCTTTTCATTTAACATTCTCTTCATAAATAAGATTAATTACTCTTTGTCCTTCCCAATATATCTAGGTTCTCTAGTCTTCACTAAGATAATCATAACATATCTAATAGATGCCTGACGTAGGTTCACTATTAATCACTATAAATAGTTGATGTCTCCTCTTCACCATTCATCATCCTCAATTCAAATAGAAAACCCTTTAAATCTTCCATCGCCTGATTTAACAATGTCTGTTATAACTTTTCATGGCAATGAGGAAACTCTTGAAACCATTCAATAAAAACAACCCAATATTTCCAGACTCAAACACCATGGATTGGACCTAATAAGAAGTGTGCAACTTTAATCTTGGACATGCTACTTTACTCTACTTAGAGGTCCCATCTTCCCTGTCCTTGTGAAGGAATTCTGGAAGTATGCCAAAATTAGTGATGATGGCAACACTATTCTGTCCGAAAACACTATTATGTCTGAAATCTTCAGACTTCCCATTGTTGTCACCATCTCTTACATTGTAAGAGTCATTGGATGTGTCTCATCTGGAGTCACCATTGATGACTATCAATACTACCTAAGTTTTGTTAAAAGGTTTAGGGTTATTCATGATAGTTCAGTACCATATGAACCAACTAATCTGAGAACCCTTCTTCCTTCAGCCAAGAATTGTTTTAGGTTCTCCCTTTCCAGCCTTCATCCTCGAGCCACAACAAGAAGCACTTTTTCCTCAGATTGATGATATCCCCCAAATCACATAGAGTATTGCTAATAGTTAGCGAGCCAAAAGAACTAGGAATAGTGAATCTACCTGGATAAATTAGTTTGGGTGGAAGCTTCCAATGGATGACAATATTTGACAATATTTCTTTAAGAGGAAATGGTTTCTTTGAGGTACTTGTGGAGCTTGTTGAAATCCATGATTAACATTCAATGTCTGATTATTGCTCCATTTTAAATTAGGATGATCCTTCTAACCAGGATTATAGGTGTTGGAATAAAGATTATTCTTCTGAAAATTTGCATATTGAGCTTTAATACACTCAACCTCGAGTGTACAATTTTCGTTTCCATGTGATTCCCCTCAAATATCATACTGAAGTATTTGAATTTTGGCTTTAATTTGCTTGGGCTAATTGACATGCAGCTAATTATTTGGAAAGTTCCTCCGTTGAATGTATAATAATTATGTGTGTGAATCAACTGCAACAATACCATTTTGTTTCACCGACTATTCACTTAAACGATACTCATTCTGACACATATTATTTATAAGTGTTTTCAACTCTTCGCATGTCTTTGCTCTTAATGTACCTCCGACTGAGGTGTCAAGAAGCATTCTCGTTTGTACTTTAAGTCCATCGATGAAGTGTTTAATTTGTTCCATAACACTCATATTATGATTCAAACACTTACGAAGTAACAACTTGAATCTTTCTCATGTATCTGATAATGACTTAGACACTTCATGCTCAAAGTTGGAAATTGTTGTTTTTCTCTCCCTAAATTGAGCATATGAGTAATAACTCTGTAGAAACTTGTCTTCGAGCTCTTTCTAGGTTTGAATAGTATCATCTATAATACATTGTAGTCAATACTTAGTGCGAAATATCAAAGAAAAACCAAACAAGCGCAATTTTACCTAATCGTCGATGATGTTACCACTTGGTTTGCACATCGAGCATGTCTCGTAGAATTTAGCGGGATGCTCCCAAGGATCTTTGGTTGATTTTTTGTCGAATGAGCTCTCTTTCAAACTTAAAAGTACATAATTCTTAATATCAAAAGATACACAATTTACTAGTTGAAATCCTAAAGATATTCGTCTAGCATTCGTCCTCTTGCAATAGTCTTCAAACATTGGTCATGGTGAAACAATCATCTCTATTTTTCTTATTTTACTTCTCCAATACTTTACATGGCTTCTCATTTTACTCTACAAATTGTGGACCTTGTTCTTGTTGGTTCACAAGGAAGATAAAAGGCAAAAGGAATATTTACTGACAGCTTCAAAATAAGGATTTACAATGAATTACAATAACCTACTTCGCTAGGCTATTCATACATAAAATTAAATCTAAATTATATCTTCTAACAAAGATATAAGAATATCTAAGATATATATATATATATATATATATATATATATATATATATATATATATATATATATATATATATATATATATATATATATATATATATATATATATATATATATATATATATATATATATATATATATATATATATATATATATATATATATATATATATATATATATATATATATATATATATATATATATATATATATATATATATATCCTCTAACAAAGATATAAACAATCTAAAAGATATTCCTAAATATAAATCAATATCTAATTAATTATAAAATCTAAACTAATTCTAACACCATCCCTTAATTTATATTTACCAAAAATTGACAACACCAATTTCATCCCTTAAACCAAGAAATTGATCAGTTTTGATAGCCTTTGTCAGAACATCTGCCAGTTGCTTCTGGGTGCTACAGTGCATAACTTCTAATATTCCATTATGAACTTGATTCCTCAGAAAATGATACTTTGTCTCAATATGCTTGCTTCTCCCATGCAACACTGGATTCTTGGCAAGATTGATTAAATACTTATTATCAATCATCAGCTTCAGAGGTTTATTTACCTCAATCTTCAGATCTTTCAGCAAGTTCAGAATCCACGCAGCTTGACATGCAGTCAGAGCGCTTGTAATATATTCAACTTCACAAGTTGATAGCGCAACAACAGGTTATTTCTTGGAACACCAAGAAATAGGACCTCTCAGAAATTTGAATAAGTACCCAGGAGTACTTCTTCTGTCATCTCTATCTCCGCACCAATCAGAATCAAAATAACTCAAAAGTTCTGATTCAATCTTTCTTCTAGACGGAAATAATACTCCATATTTCAGAGTTCCCTTTACATACCTCAGAATCCTGACAACAACTTGGTAATGAGACCACTTTGGTTTTCTCATAAATTTGTTTACCATTCCAACTGCATAGCAAATATCAGGTCTGGTATTACATAAATACCTCAGAGAACCAACCATCTGTTTGAAGGTTGTAGAATCCACATCCTCTCCATCAGAATCAGAGTCCAACTTTTGATTCGTATCAGTAGGTGTGACAGCAACCTTGTAGTTTTCTAGCTCAAATCTCTTCAGAAGCTCTAGTTCATACTTCATCTGATGTAAAATGATTCTTTCTCAGAGTACATAAATTCCATCCCTAGAAAGAAACTGATTTTCCCAAGATCTGCCATCTCAAACGCATTCATCAGAACTTTCTTGAACTTAACTATCTCTTGTTCTGAACTTCATGTGAGTAATATGTCATCAACATACAAATAGACTAGAATCATATTACCTTCTGAAGTGTGTTGAACAAAAACACCATACTCCATCTCACACTTCTGAAACCCTTGTTCCTTGAAAAACGTATCAATATTCAAATTCCAAGCTCTGGGTGCTTGCTTCAATCCATACAAGGCTTTATGTAATCTGAACACCATCCCTTCCTGATTCTTTTTCCCAAATCCAGGAGGTTGTGATACATATACCTCTTCTTGTAATGGACCATTCAGAAATGCAGATTTTACATATAAATCTATCAGAGGCCAATTCTGGTTAGCAGCTATTGCAATCACTAGTCTGATTGTTTCATGTCTCGCTACAGGTGCAAACAATTCAAAGTAATCCAGCCCAGGCTTCTTTATAAAGCCTCTTGCTAATAATCTTGCTTTGTGTTTTCCAATTGATCCATCTGGTTTTAGCTTCTTCTTGAAAACCCATCTGACGTTGATGGCTTTCTTTCCTTTTGGAAGTTCTGTCAGCTTCCAAGTCTTGTTTCTCTCTATAGCATCAAGTTCTTATTTCATGGCATGTAACCAAACATGTTGCTTAAGATCCTCTTCCATACTCATGGGTTCATAGTCTATTAACATTGCACACTGAATAACTTCTCCTTCAAAGTCTACTTCAGTGTCTTACAACATGTCAAACTCTGCAAATCTTCTTGGGATTCTTCTGACTCTTTGTTGCCTCTGTAATAGACCTTCAAAACTTTGGACACCAGAACTTTCCCCTTCATAAGCACTTGCTTCAGAATTTGGACTTTCTCCAGAACCTTGACTATCTTCAGAGTCTGGATCACCATCGGAGTCAGAGTCAGAATCATCTTCTCCTTCTGTATCTTCTTCAGAGTCAGAGTCTTTACCAGCTTCAAAAACACGTGTTTCTGACTTTTCTTCAGCAGTTCTCTCTTTAGAGTCAGGACGAGACCTTTCCCAATTATAAACTTCTAATTCCTTTACAATTACGTCTCTACTGAAATCAACTTTGTTAGTTTCTGGACAATAGAGTTTGTATGAACCTGTACTGTGGTACCCCACCAGCAACATCACTTTACTTCTATCATCCAACTTCTGTCTTCTGTCTTCTGGGACATGTTTATAACATACAGAACCAAACACCTTCAGATGACTAACACTTTGCTTATCTCCAGTCCACTTCTGAATAGGAACTATTGCCTTCAATTTCTTTGTTGGACTTTGTTGAGCACATAACATGCGGTTGCAACAGCTTCTCCCCACAGAGTATGAGGAAGCTTCTTCTATTTCAGCATACTTCTCACCATATCAAGCAAAGTATAGTTTCTTCTTTCAGCAAGACCATTGTGTTGAGGAGTATAAGGAGCAGTAATCTCATGCTCAATTCCATTATCGTCATAAACTTCTGAATTTTGTGGAGTTATACTCACCACCACAATCAGTTCTAGAGTCTGGCCACTCTGATTCTCATCCTTTAGTCTGAACTTCTTGAATTCAGCAAACACCTCGTGTTTGAACTTTATGAGAGATACCCATGTCATTCCGGTGATCTCATCAACAAATGACTCAAAATATTTATCCCCTCCAGTTGATGCTACTAGAAAAGGACCGCACACATCGGAATGTACTACTCCCAAGGCATGTTTTGCTCTTGGAGCTACTTCTGATGCAAATGGTAATCTTGGTTGCTTCCCTTCCATGCACACCTTGCATTAATTTTCAGGCTTCTTAATTGTAGGAATTCCATGTACCAGATTCTTTGATTTCAGATGTCCTAAACTTCTAAAATTCAGATGACCAAATCTTTTGTGCCACAACTCACTCTCCTTGACAACACTTGTTGCACTAAGACATTCAGAATATGTAGTTCTAACATTCACCTTGAATGTTCGGTTCCTTCCCTGTTATGACTCCATAATCAGCTTCTGATTACAGTCATACAACTTCAGAAGATTGTCCTTCATGTTAACTGAAAAACCTTTCTCAATCAGTTGTCCCACACTCATCAGATTGCTTTTCATGTCAGGTACATACCAAACATTCTGGATCACCGCTGCTTTCCCATTGTTTAGAATGATTCTAACATTTCCCATACCTTCTGCATTGAGGCATTTATCATCAGCACATCTGATCTTTGTACTCTTCCCAGATTCAAAATCAACCAACCACTTTGTGATATGGTGGCAGAACCGACTGTTAGTACTGGTTTGCGTTTTTTGTTCACAAATGTCGCAGTAAGCAAGTGTTGCCACCGTCTTTTATTTAATCCAACAAAGGAAAAGGGAAAAAGAACAGAAAAACCTTTTTCGAGATGTTTCTGAGTACGGGGGGTATATTATAGAAAGGGAAGGTGTTAGCACCCTTTCTATCTGTGGTTTTCCACGGGCTCTTAGGTACTTACTCATTTTTGAAATTGCTTGTGTGTGTTTTGCAAAAAGTTTTGTTTAACTTCGTGATAACTCTTGTATCGGTCCTCAAGAGCGTGACGAAGTGGTTTCTGAAACTATTTTGAAAGTGTTTGTGGGAAAGAGTTTATTTGAGCAAGTACTTAAGATGTTCTACCTACTCGAAAAAATATTGTTCGTTCTCATTTCCTTTAGACAGCGTTATCCTACTATTAAGGAGTAGGTAGCCCTATCGTTGTAGTTTTAAGGGACATTCGACAGGGACGAGTATGATCACATAAGAAATGATTAGGAAGCTTTAGTAGTTATCCTAAAATCCTAAAGATCTTTCCGAGGCAACATTCGAACGGGTCATTTTTGATCTTTTGGGACTAGAGGGCAACCACTAAAATTCCCTGTGCTTCATGACCGTTTATCGAAGGTAACCGAAGTGGGGCAAACCCAAGGAGTGAGCATGTGCAAGTGTTTGATTTCAGTTTCATTTATCTTGCGCATTTAGGGTTATCTATCGTTTTAAATTGTTATCTTGACATTCAATCCTATTATCCATACATCTAGGCAGTTTATAATTGCGGAAAGTAAAGTGCGAGAAATAAAAATCCTAGTTATTACAAGGCTTTGGGGAGGGGGAATTACATAATCAAAAAACTGGGTAAAATAGTAAATGCGAAATAGTAAACCTAATTAACTATTACAAACTCGGAGCAATTACATTAATGGTAAAAATAATGAAATAAATACGCGCGAGAGTAAATTAAACGGGGAATTAAATTCAGAAACAATTAATTGGTGAATAAAGAAAAGATTTTTTTTTGGATTTTTATGAGAAAAATAATAATTAACTTTGCAAATTTACCTAACTTCTATTTAATTTTAATTATGGAGAAAAGTATTTAAGTTAACCTAATTAACCTAATTAATTAATGCAATTAAATATTTTTATAAAAACAACTAATCCTAATGTTTTTTGTGATTTTCTGATTTTATGATTTAATAAAAAAATGATTTTGTAAAAAAAACAATTAAGACAAATAATTAAATAAAAGAAATTAAAGGAGAATTAAAATTGGGCCTGATGTTGTTGAGTGATGTGGGGGGTGCGTTGATGAGTTTGTGAAGGCCCAAGATGATGGCCCAATATCCAGTGTGAGGTTCCATGGGGCTTCCTTCTAAGGTGCATGGTGGACCCTCAATTCTGGGGCGTTGGATTTGCTTGATGATAGATTTGATGGTTACGCATCTTGGGCGTACGGTGGACACTGGATGATGAAGCGCATGGAACCTGCAAGGAATTTGAAAGAAAAATAGCAAATGTTGAAGGTAGGGGTCAAACCCCTGACCTCTCACTTACAGCGCCTTATCCCCTTTTCTGCTTGCCACTGGGCCAGTTGGCCTTTTGTTAATATAACTGAACAAAATATAATATAACGGAAACACGCATATTATTCCCAGAAAAATGCGCTAAGATTCAAATGATCCAATAGTACGTTGCCACATAGCCTTCTTCTTCCTCAGTACCGTCGTATTAGGTAAAGGCTTTTACCTACGGTTCAATAACTGTAAGTATAACCCTGCATCATTCAAAAAATCTCAAACAAACAAGATAAATGAAATCCAAGTGTACAAATCAACCAAGCTTGATCTCGTGAGTATGATGATACCCATCTTTTGCCCTGATTTTACCTGTATCAAAAAGCCCTAAAACGCAAGCTTAAACCCTAACAATGGAAAATGTCCATACATGCGTCAAAACTCATAATAATCATACCAATGCATTCTAAATGATGATACAAACATGAAGGTATGCTTAAAAATTGTTAATCATGCGTGTATAGTCAGAACCAAAATCAAAAATAATGTCAAACCGTGATGTATATGGAACGTGATTCTTGATGCTTCAGAGCCTAGCAAGGGTTGGAAAAGCTTTTGGAGGTGTCCAAGAACGTATTGCAATCCTTAAATCTCCTTGACGATGACTGTAATATGGAATTTGATTTGATATTTTTTGGGAAAAAGTTGCAACTTGGTTTGGCTGTTTCACGTGATCAACCTCCTTCTTTTGTGCTTGGGAATTGTTCTATATATGTAGTGCACTGAATTAGGTCAATAAAAGTATTCAAATCTTGGCAAATTATGAAGATTGGATTTGATTTCCTCTTTGCATTATTTCTTCCTAAATCAAGCCAAATCATGCCATTCTCATCCCAATCACCCTTTTCACGATTTGATTTTGTTTGATAGCATAATTGGATTGTGATTCTATTCAAAATCAGATCAAAAACAAATCTTTACTAATTTATATCATTTATTTGATTTAGTTTGATTTTTAAATGATTAAAATCAAAATAAATTAAATAAATAAAGCCAATAATATGTGGGAGAGTGTTTGGGTCTTGGACCATGTTAGAAGTAAGATGAAAGCATAAAAAGTTAGGCCCATTTGACAAAAAAAAAGCAATTTTGGGTATTGTTGACTTTTGGCAATTTTCCAAAAATGGCCAACTTTGACAATGCATATCTCCTTCAATTTTGAACCTAAGGGGGTGTTCTTTGACTTTTTAGAAAGCTTAGGATGTCCCCTAAACAAACCTTTTTGCTTCATCTCAATTGGATCCTCCATGTTCATGTAAGAATCTTTGACCCAAAAGGTGTTTTTGTTGACTTTTGAAAAGGACCTATAATGTATGAATTTATATCTTTTCATGAGTACTTTTCTTGAAATTGAGAGATGAAGATGAGTTGTAAGGAATTGGTTTCTATTCAAAATGAGCCTTGGATGAGAAATTTTTGATAAAGTATGAAGACGTTATGCTTGGTCAAAGTTTGGTTGACTTTTCCTAAGAAACCTTAATTTAGCAACTTTTGAGTTTTGATGAATTAGGAGAATTCATTGGGGAATCATGATCAACCCTTGATCAAATGATGGACATCACTTCAAAATGTTGATATTTACCAAAAATCTTGAAGTTTGACTGTATGTGGGTCACACTTGACTTTTGATCTAGTACAATTGATTTTCAGGCATTTGAGCAGTTGAATGAGCAAACTTCTTGTGCAAGGCATGAAACTTGGCATGGATGATCTTGAGGAAATATTAGGGAAATTGAAACCATTTAGGACCCTTGGATCTCAAACATCTTTATGAGGAGTGAAACCCTAGTTTGAGACTCATTGTCTTAGGAGGAGGATTTGTCTGGTCAATCCCCAGTCAACTTGAGCAATTGAGGACCTCTAGGAGTATGTTTTGTGTGAAAATGGGAGGGAAAATTTTAGGGTGCAACAACTGCCCCTGTTCAATCTTCTGAAACCTGAGGATGTAGATTGGTTGGTTTGCCTTTCGTGATCTGAAGGTGGAAGATGATTGAACACTAAAGTGCCCAGAAATTTGCGCTCGCATGAAGTAATATTGATCGATAATATCAGGAATGAGCTTATAGATGCCATTTGGAAGGCGACGGAGAATCGTCGGAGATGGGCTTAAAGATGCCATCCAGAAAAGATATCGGTTGCATAAGAGATTCCTTTGCGAGAATTCATGTACCTGCCATTGAGGAGGACTTTGCCGGGGAATGTTGATTTATGTCCTAGGAAATAGATTATAGGAGCTTCGGTTGTCCATTACCCTACTAGGGAATTAACTCTTGATTGATGAGACAAAAGTGAGTTGTTATCTGGTCGGGTCCAGGCTTCATAGTGAGTGGTTGAGGATGATAAGGATGACTGCTATCTGGTCGTATTCCAAGCTTCATAGCGACTTACTGGGGAATATGAAATCGACTGTATCTGGTCGGGTCCAGGTTTTACAGTGTTGTAAACTGTTGTCCTGGGATAAAAGAGAAGGAACCTGTATAGGGCTTTCTCAGGACAAGTCCATGCAAAACTGCGTCGAGTAATTCATAAAAAGGATCCTGGATAGTAAGGCTATGAGAAGGAACCTGGGTAGTAGGGTTACTTCGAAATAAAAGCCTGGGTGGTAGGGCTATGAGAAGGAACCTAGATAGTAGGGTTACTTTGAAATGAAAGCCTGGATAGTAGGGCTATTATAAGGAACCTGGATAATAGGGTTGCTTCGAAATGAAAGCATGGATAGTAGGGCTATGAGAAGGACCCTGGATAGTGGGGTTACATCGAAATGAAAGTCTGGATAGTAGGGCTATAAGAAGGAACCTGGATAGTAGGGTTACTTTGAAATGAAAGCCTGGATAGTAGGGCTACTTCGAGGTGAAAGCCTGGATAGTAGGGTATGAGAAGGAACCTAGATCGTAGGGTTACTTCAAAATGAAATCTTGAATAGTAGGGCTTTGGGAAGGAACCTGGATAGTAGGGTTACTTCAAGATAAAATCCTGGATAGTAGGGTTATGAGAAGGAACCTGGATCATAGGGTTACTTCGAAATGAAAGCCTGGATAGTAGGGCTATGATAAGGAACCTGGATCATAATGTTACTTTGAAATTAAAGCCTGGATAGCAGGGCTACTTTGAGGTGAAATCCTGGATAGTATGGATATGAGAAGGAACCTGGATCGTAGGGTTACTTCGAAATGAAAGCCTGGATAGTAGGGCTATGAGAAGGAACCTGGATAGTAGGGTTACTTCGAAATGAATGCCTGGATAGTAGGGCTTATGGGAAGGAACCTGGGTCGTAGGGTTACTTCGTGGGTAGTTTGGGTAAAACTGCATCTGAATCGAGAAGGGACCTAGGTAAGGTTGCTTCGTGAGGAGTTTGGGAAAAACTGCATCTGAACCGAGAAGGAACCTAGGTAAGGTTGCTTCGTGGGGAGTTTGGGTAAAACTGCATCTAAACCGAGAAAGAACCTAGGTAAGGTTGCTTTGTGAGGAGTTTGGGTAAAACTGTATCTAAACTGAGAAGGAACCTAGGTAAGGTTGCTTCGTGAGGAGTTTGGGTAAAACTGCATCTGAACCGAGAAGGAACCTATGTAAGGTTTCTTTGTGAGGAGTTTGGGTAAAACTGCATCTGAACCGAGAAGGAACCTAGGTAAGGTTGCTTCGGGATAAGTCTGAGTAAAACTTCAGGAGGAACCTGGGTAAGGTTACTTCGGGATAAGTTCGTGTAAAACTTCAGGAGGAACCTGGGTAAGGTTACTTCAGGATAAGCTTGTGTAAAACCTTATTTGGAAATGTATGAGAAGGGATCCGGCAAGATTTTTCAGGATAAACCCGTGTGAAGCTGTATATGGGAGAAATCTGTGTAAGATGGCTTCGTGACAAACTCGTGTAAGTCTGCATCTGGTCGCGTAGATAATTACTCTGTTTAGTTTCAGGAGCTAATCTTAGACCTACTGGAAATTGTTGATGATAACCATCTTTCCTGAAAAGGTACATGATTAATTATATGTGATGCATGAAATGCATTGTATGATGATGTTCTCAAAATAAATGAGATTATGCTGTATGCGATATGTATGCGCATGTCATGATGTATGAACATGAAATGCTATTGTGACACGTCAGAGTCTGGGAAAATAAATCCCTGACTGCTGTTGGAGGGTACTGGAAATTGAATTCCTCACCGTCGTACAAAAAGTGGTTCTTCTACTCCCGCTGGGGATGGTGAACGGAGATGACTATGCTGGAGATTTTCTCCTTGTTTATAGCTACTCTGCTGGGGGAGAGACTCTGTCTGAGAATAACTCTGCGGGAGCATAACTTTGTTGGAGTATGAACTTCTGTAGTTGAAGGGATAAACTCTGTTGGGGATTGAGGTTCTGTATTCAGAGAAATAAACTTTGCTCGGGAGAAAACTTTATGACCCGATTGCGATTATGAAATTCGGCCGGGGAATATAGATGTCAGTTTTTTGAAGGAACCTGGCTAGGGATAGTAACTCTTGTTTGGGGAAGCCGATGTCAAAACTTTAGTTGCCTCTACTCTGTGGGGAGTGTAGATGTTACTGGGACACATGCTGAGGATATGGCAATGACTTTGCATTAGGACTTTTCTGCCTCTGTACTTGCTGGAGAAAGTACATGCAGAGGCTTTATGGATAGCTTGAGTGTTATCCCACCACATTAGGTGATTGGTAACTTCCGATCAGAATGATAAGTCTTCGGAACATGGTCGTACGCTTTAATCCCTAACTTTTTTCTGGACTGTCTTTTCAGATTTTCAGTCCACCGGGATACCCTTTTTTGCCCAAGCCGCCTTTTCAGGTTTTCGACTTGCCGGGTATACAAATTTTTTGTTTTTATCCCTAATTTTTTCCTGAACCTTTTTGGTTCGTCGGGATGCCCTTATTTTTGCCTAGGCCAGTCGACCTAGCGGGTCTTTTTCATGTGTGGTCTTTTTTGACTATGTTCATGTTCTCAGGATGTAGGGAGTTGTCACCGTCCATAGTGTTATGTTGTAGTACTATCAAGATGTTTTCTTCATGGCATATGATTTGTTGCTGGAATGCGTGTGTAATGCCCCAAGTGATTCAGATGGAGATCTGCCCCTGGTTATTTGGAACTTTTGGAGAGACTGCCCCAGTTTTGTTAGACATTATGTCATTCCCCTTACTTATGGAAGACCTGTTGTTGGAAGTGTCTTTCCTGCTGAGGTGATTCTGTCCATTGAGAGGATGTTTGTTCATTGAATATCCATTGTGCGGATTTCTCTACTGTCAAACAACTAGTCATATACAAACAATGTCATTTAAAGAATGCAAACTCGTGTCTGTCTTGAAAATTTTTTAAAATGTGTTTTGCGTAGTAAAACAAAATTTGCAAGAATGTGATATCAACTCAGGATTCGTAACAAGTCCTACAGGAGTCAGGATACCTTTGTAACAGTATGCTCTCAAACTAACCCATGCTTCAGCTAGGACTTTTAAGGGTTATAACGTGGCCTGGTTCACGGTTTAAGAAACAAAGGATAAAGGCTCAAAATTTATTTGTACCCACCCATTCTTCGTGATGTCCTTCAGTCTTATGCTCAACTAAATGCGCGTTTAGAATCCATGTTGGGTCATGAAGTATTGTCCTTGATGTTCTGGTAATGGTTTGGATAC
This sequence comes from Vicia faba, assembly GCA_948472305.1. NCBI lineage: Eukaryota > Viridiplantae > Streptophyta > Magnoliopsida > Fabales > Fabaceae > Vicia > Vicia faba. The sequence continues at coordinate 1,524,364,081 of OX451738.1, forward strand.
TGAAAGTTTATTTTGCATAGGCAGTCATTTTTGTAATCTTTTTTGTCGAGAATTTGTAGGACCTCTTTCTTTTTTATTTTATTATCCCTGTCTTTTGCCAGAACTGTTTCTTTTTGTGATTACAGTCAGCGGGATGCCCCTATTTTTTTTCTTAAGTCTCCTTCATAGGTTTTGATTTAATGGGCTTTTATTTCGAGAGATAATGACTGCCTGTCTTGACGATTATGCAGAACCATCATCGTGTTTTATTTTGGAAGGACGTCTTCGATTCCATTCATTGTGTATGAAGCGGAAGATTGCGACTGAATGTGCACCTAAATTAACCGAGAAAACTACCCTGCCCCAGGTTGTGATTAAGGGTTTTAATTTGTGTGAAAGAAAAACTCTTACTTCTTTGGCTCAAAGGGGTTGACTATGGATTATCTTCCTTATAACTCCATTGTTTAGGATTTGAAACAACGCATGTACATCGTCAGCAAGGTCTATTCAAAAGCATACTATAGAGATTGTGGTATCATTTTCGTCATCCTCCCTCTAAGGCTTTGAGCTTTTAATCGAGAGTTGAATATCACGAAAGGGAAGTATAAAGCAGTTTAAGCATAGTGAAAACAGATTAATTCAAGACAAACATGTGTAATGCATTAATGAAATAACAAAGTTTTAACATGACAATAATTGTTCGAATAAACAAAGAAAATACAACTTGAGAATTCAAATGAACAAAAATGCTTTCGATCCTAGCCATGTTTTGGCAGGGGAGCAGTAATCACATTGGGAGTCTCAAGAGGGTTGAATTCAATCTCCTTAGCGTCAATCATATTCTGAATCTTGTACTTCAGCACCTAACAATTGTTAGTATCGTGCCCCGAGCTGTCATAATGATAAGCACACCTTGCATCCGAATTGTAGTTAGGAGAGGAAGTCTTAGGGTTCGGATGAGGGTTTATCACGGTAATTAGATTCATCTTCAACATATGTTGTAATGCTTGTGACAATGTCATGTTGATTTGGGTGAACTGCATTTTGGGTATATCCGGCTTACTCTGATTAACCCGTTGTTTTTGGCGAGGTTGTTGTTGGACCCGTGAAGTAGTAGCAATTTGGAAATGTCCACTCTTCACCAAACCAACCTTTTGTCTTCTTGGAGGTTGATCAACGAATTGGTCCCCGGCCTCGACTGTTTTCTTCATACTGTTGTATCCGTCTTGATGAAGTTGGTTGATGATGGCTCTCAGCTTTTCTTGTCCCCGGGCTAGGCCTTGGATAAGAGCCATCTTCCCTAGCATTTGGGTTCTCATTGCATCTACCTCAGCTTGCAGATGTTCCAGCTGTTCGTCCTTATTGTCTTCAAGACTTTTCTTGACCAAGTTCCCAGCGAGGAGTGTTTTCAACTCTTCCTTCCCCTGCCATAGGTTTAGGAACATCTCCCTGAACTGAGCTTCTTGAGTTTGAAGATCTTTGTTGTCTTGATGGAAATCCATTGCTGAAATAAACAGCGAGAACATGAGAGACATGTACTAGAAGACCTATTATGCAAGGATATGTATGATATATATGTATGCAATGTTTTCAAGGATCTCACGGGGTAAACAAGAAAATGTCAGAAGTTAAAATTTTTCCATTTTAATTGAAGCACTTCATATTGTTGAAGGTCCTTCTACAAGAGTCAAGCTCACCATATCACGTGGGTCATACCCTCAAGTTGTCGTGTTTTGGTCTTTTGACGGCATTGGGCAGAGGAAAATAAATCCTCTTGCCCCTTGCTAGATGTCTCGTTCATCATAACCTGCACCGCAGGCCCTCGAGATCCTTGAAATAGTTAAGGAAATGCTATGGTATGATGCTATGATGTGTATGTTATGCATCCAGCAAAAATGCAGGGTAAGAAACCAATTTATTGGATTTATACAAACAAGGTCCTGCAAGGAATACAAACAAATCCCTGCAACGAGTTCAAATTGTTAGGAACAGAAAGCAAACAAGTCACACAACTAACCTTAGGTTTAGGCTTGCATGGTTTCCATAGGTAAGTACCCTCTTGAAGTTTAGTTGGCTCAACCTGTCTTAGAAATAGTAACCGGGTTCTAAGGGATCTCAATATCACTGATCTTTCCCCCAAGCTTCATTCAATAGGCGATTGACTCGTAACCAAACAAAACTCAGGAGTCAAACCTCAATGAGTGTAGCATCGAGTATCTGTCGACCTTGGGAATACACCAAAGTCGACTATATCGCTACGTCCTACTGGCCAAGTTGTGCAATTAAAGGTTCTAAGGTCAATTGATGCTTCATGACACCACGCAGCGGCCCCGTACTCTCCTTGATTGACTCAAGGGTAACCGGTACCAACCAAAGTGTCACATCAACATAGCTACTGCTTCAACCGTGTCGGCATACCCCGCACAGTTCCCTCACAGTTTATTACTACTTACCTAAAAGGTGTTCCCCGATCCGTGTGTAGGATCTACATAACCCCAATAGATGCCCTTAAAAGTAAATCAATCAATACAAGAAAGAGAAGCAATTAAAATGACCTAGATCCTAAGGTATACCCCACTTTATTATTATTCCCCAGCAGAGTCACCGGTTCTGTGATACGGTGGCAGAATTGACTGTTAGTACTGGTTTGCATTTTTTGTTTGCAAATGTCGCGGTAAGTAAGAGTCACCACCGTATTTTATAGAAAGGGAAGGTGTTAGCACCCTTTCTATCTGCGGTTTTCCACGGGCTCTTAGGTACTTTCTCATTTTTGAAATTGCTTGTGTGTGTTTTACAAAAAGTTTTGTTTAACTTCGTGATAACTCTTGTATCGGTCCTCAAGAGCGTGACGAAGTGGTTTTTGAAACTATTTTGAAAGTGTTTGTGGGAAAGAGTTTATTTGAGCAAGTACTTAAGATGTTCTACCTACTCGAAAAAAGATTGTTCATTCTCGTTTCCTTTAGACAGCGCTATCCTACTATTAAGGAGTAGGTAGCCCTATCGTTGGAGTTTTAAGGGAAATTCGACATGCACGAGTATGATCACATAAGCAATGATTAAGAAGCTTTAGTAGTTACCCTAAAATCCTAAAGATCTTTCTGAGGCAACATTCAAACGAGTCATTTTTTATCTTTTGGGACTAGAGGGCAACCACTAAAATTTCCTGTGCTTCATGACCGTTTACCGAAGGCAACCGAAGTGGGGCAAACCCTAGGAGTGAGCATGTGCAAGTGTTTGATTTCAGTTTCATTTATGTTGTGCATTTAGGGTTATCTACCGTTTTAAATTGTTATCTTGCCATTCAATCATATTATCCATACATCTAGGCAGTTTATAATTGCGGAAAGTAAAGTGCGAGAAATAAAAACCCTAGCTATTACAAGGATTTGGGGAGGGGGATTACATAATCAAAAAACTGGGGGAAATAATAAATTCGAAATAGTAAACCTAATTAACTATTACAAACTCGGAGAAATTACATTAATGGTAAAGATAATGAAATAAATACGTACGATAGTAAATTAAACGGGGAATTAAATTCAGAAATAATTAATTGGTGAATAAAGAAAATATTTTTTTTTTGGATTTCTATGAGAAAAAAATAATTAACTTTGCAAATTTGCCTAACTTCTATTTAATTTTAATTATAGAGAAAAGTATTTAAGTTAACCTAATTAACCTAATTAATTAATGCAATTAAATATTTTATAAAAAAAATAATCCTAATGTTTTTTGTGATTTTCTGATTTTATGATTTAATAAAAAAAATGATTTTGTAAAAAAAATAATTAAGACAAATAATTAAATAAAAGAAATTAAAAGAGAATTAAAATTGGGCCTGATGTTGTTGAGTGATTTGGAGGGTGCGTTGCTGAGTTTGTGAAGGCCCAAGATGATGGCCCAATATCCAGCGTGAAGTTCCATGGGGCTTCCTTCTAAGGTGCATGGTGGACCCTCAATTCCGGGGCGTTGGATCTGCTTGATGATAGATCTGATGGTTATGCATCTTAGGCGTACGGTGGACACTGGATGATGAAGTGCGTGGAACCTGCAAGGAATTTGAAAGAAAAATAGCAAATGTGGGAGGCAGGGGTCGAACCCCTGACCTCTCACTTACAGCGCCTTATCCCCTTTCTTGCTTGCCACTGGGCCTGTTGGCCTTTTATTAATATAACTGAACAAAATATAATATAATGGAAACACACGTATTATGACCAGAAAAATGCGCTAAGATTCAAATAATCCAATAGGACGTTGCCACATAGCCTTCTTCTTCCTCAGTACCATCGTATTAGGTAAAGGCTTTTACCTACAGTTCAATGACTGTAAGTATAATCCTGCATCATTCAAAAATCTCAAACAAACAAGATAAATGAAATTCAAGCATAAAAATCAACCAGGCTTAATCTCGTGAGTATGATGATACCCATCTTTTGCCCTGATTTTACCTGTATCAAAAAGCCCTAAAACGCAAGCTTAAACCCTAACAATGGCAGATGTTCATACATGTGTCAAAACTCATAATTAATCATACCAATGCATTCTAAATGATGATACAAACATGAAGGTATGCTTAAAAATTGTTAATCATGCGTGTATAGTCAGAACCAAAATAAAAAATAATGTCAAATTGTGATGTATATGGAACGTGATTCTTGATGCTTCAGAGCTTGGCAAGGGTTGGAAAAGCTTTTGGAGGTGTCCAGGAACGTATTGCAATCCTTAAATCTCCTTGAGGATGGTTGTAATATGGAATTTGATTTGATATTTTTTGGCAAAAAGTTGCAACTTGGTTTGGCTGTTTCACGTGATCAACCTCCTTTTTTTTGTGCTTTTGAATTGTTCTATATATGTAGTGCATTGAATTAGGTCAACAAAAGTATTCAAATATTGGCAAATTATGAAGATTGGATTTGATTTCCTCTTTGCATTATTTCTTCCTAAATCAAGCCAAATCATGCCATTCTCATCCCAATCACCCTTTGCACGATTTGATTTTGTTTGTCAGCATAATTGGATTGTGATTCTATTCAAAATCAGATCAAAAAACAAATCTTTACTAATCTATATCATTTATTTGATTTAGTTTGATTTTTAAATGATTAAAATCAAAATAAATTAAACAAATAAAGCCAATAATATGAGGGAGAGTGTTTGGGTCGTGGACCATGTTAGAAGTAAGATGCAAGCATAAAAAGTTAGGCCCATTTGACAAAAAAATGCAATTTTGGGTATTGTTGACTTTTGGCAATTTTCCAAAAATGGCCAACTTTGAAAATGCATATCTCCTTCAATTTTGACCCTAAGGGGGTGTTCTTGGACTTTTTAGGAAGCTTAGGATGTCCCCTAAACAACCCTTTTGGTTTCATCTCAATTGGATCCTCCATGTTCATGTAAGAAGCTTTGACCCAAAAGGTGTTTTTGTTGACTTTTGAAAAGGACCTATAATGTATGAATTTGTATCTTTTCATGAGTGCATTTCTTGAACTTGAGGGATGAATATGAGTTGTTGGGTATTGGATTATCTTCAAAATGAGCCTTGGATGAGAAATTTCTGATAAAGTATGAAAAAGTTATGCTTGGTCAAAGTTTGGTTGACTTTTCCTATGAAACCCTAATTTAGCAACTTTTGAGTTTTGATGAATTAGGAGCATTCCTTGGGGAATCATGATCAACCCTTGATCAAATGATGGATATCACTTCAAAATTTTGATATTGACCAAAAATATTGAAGTTTGACTGTATGTGGGTCACAATTGACTTTTGATCTAGTATAGTTGATTTTCAGGCATTTGAGCAGTTGACTGAGCAAACTTCTTGTGCAAGGCATGAAACTTGGCATGGATGATCTTGAGGACATATTAGGGCAATGGAAACCATTTAGGACCCTTGGAACTCAAACATCTTGATGAGGAGTGAAACCCTAGTTTGAGACTCATTGTCTTATGAGGAGGATTTGTATGGTCAATCCTCAGTCAACTTGAGCAATTGAGGACCTCTAGGAGTATGTTTTTTGTGAAAATGGGAGGGGAAATTTTGGGGTGCAACACACTTATTTTTTCCAGTAAGATGGTTTGAACACCATGTGTCCATATACCACCATTCTGATGAATTCAGGTCATCAGGTTCAGAAGCCAACAATAGCACAGGTTCATCATCAGACTCTCCTCTTGCTATATTTGCCTCTTCTGACTTCTTTTCTTTGTTGGACCAACAATATCTGGCATAGTGACCAAAGTTCTTGCAATAGTAACATTTAACATTCTTCTTGTCATACTTCTCCTTTCCCTTCTATACATTCTTCTACCTATCAGAGTTTGAAACTTCTGACCTTTGACCACCATTAGTTTTCTTCCTGGCTTTTGACCAAGTCTGCTTCTTATACTTCTTACCAGAAGTTACCTTCAGAGCCTGCTGCTCTACTTCCCTCTCAGAAGTTCTTGCAGTTATGCGCTTCTAGACTACTTTTCAGCTCTTCAACTCTCATGGTGCTTAGATCTTTGGAATGTTCAATTGCTACCACAATGTAATAAAACTGAGAAGTTAAAGATCTTAATATCTTCTTAATAATAACTTGTTCAGACAGAGTTTCTCCACAAGCTTTCATCTCATTAGTGATCAGAATCACTCTAGAGATGTATTCAGAAACCTTTTTGTTGTCCTTCATGTTGAGATTCTCATATTTCTTTCTGAAAGAGTGAAGCTTCACCTACTTCACTAATGTGTCACCACCGTAACATCTGATCAGTGTTTCCCACGTGTTGTACCACAATTTTTTCCCCTAAGATCCTTTCATCATACCATGTTGATTCATTCACAATAAGATCACATTAGGATTCTTGGTTCCCCTCTCTATATTTAACTTTCCTCTTTGAGGAATCACCAAGCACCTTGACTTGTATTCTTTTGTGATCATGAATATTTTTGTCTTGATTTCTCCTCTTAATTAATAAAATGCAATGTTGGTTTGTCTTGCTTGTTAATAATATAGGTAAAGGCAATGAGATTTAGCAAGTTGCTCCATGGGTTCATGAGTTTATTTCCATGCCCTAGTCAATAAAGTTTGGGAAGTTCAAACCTCACCATTGGATTTGATTTGGAAGAAATGGCATGGCAAGGTTATTTTGGTTCACCTCATTTCAAGGTTATCAAATTTGGTTCAAAAGAACAAGGGATTGATTAGAGAAGTTGTCATGTTTGGACAAGGCTTTGTTCCCATTGGTCACAAATGCATATTTCTCTCAATTCTCAAGATATGGAAGTTGTTTTGGTGGCTATGAATTCTAATTTTCATCCTTAATAACTTCTATTTACAAAGCATTTGTGTTGGTACAAGAAGTTTGTTCAAAATTGTCAAAGTTCCTCAAGGCATGTTTCTTGATCTAGAAGCTAGGGTTTTGAACTTCAAAGGAGTATATCTTGCTCATATTTTGGTATTTTTGAGTGATTCCAAAGACATCCTTCTCTTAAAAGTGTTATTAACAAATCACTTCAAAAGTTCCAAGGAGTTTTCATGTGTAAGAAACTTGATGAAGAAGAAAGATTACAAGTCCTCCAGATGAATCCCTAATTTTCCATGTGTGACTTCAAATGATCATAACTTGGTCAATTTTTATCACCTTGAGACTATTATTTTTCCATAATGATCTTGAGGATGTGAACTTTATGCCTTCTTTTATATGCAAAGTAAGAAAATGGATGGAAGTTGCCTTAAGGATACAAAATATTATAGGTCATTTCATGATTTTTTTCCCCAACTTCAACAAGTCATAACTCTCACAATTTTTGGAGATTTTGAATGGTTTAAGTCACAAAATGTCATTTAAGAGGTCTGTTTCATGCCATCTTTTTTGGTCAAGAGCAAAATCCAAGTGGAAGACCATGTTTGGATGCAAGACATTATAAGTCACTTTTGAAGAAAAACTTGAAATATTTCTAAGTATGGAAAGTCAACATTTTTTCTCCAACTTTGACTCAACACAACTTTCAGCTCAAGCATCCATTTTATTCCATTATTTTTCCATTGCAAAGCTTGTAACCTCATCTTTCTAAAGCATCAAGAATCATGCCCTAAGACCCCTGGAGCTGAGAATGCCATTGGTCAGAAGTTGGCAATTTGAAACTGGATTTTTCACCAAGTCAGAAGTTTAAAATCCTTGATTTGGCTTCTAAACACTTTGTTTCTGCGCGTTTTTGCTTCTGAACATGTTTAGAGAACTTCCAGAAGTGATTAGCATAGCAAAACACACGTTTTGGATGAGTTTTGATCAAATTAGAAGTCACACTTTTCTTGTTTGCAACTTCACACGATTTCCTTCCAAACTTCATCATTTCGCACGCTTGGACATTCCATTTGATTCCCTATAAATAGAGGGTCATTCCCCATTCATTTCCTTAAGCTTGGATAAACAGAATCACCCTACCAAACTTGTTCCATAACTCAAAATTCAGCAACTTCGAAGTTCATATACAAGCCTTTTTCAATCCAATTTTTCCATCAATTCAACTTTCTTGATCTTCCCTGAAACTAACCATATAATTACATTCAAGAATCGTGCCATATATTGCTCCATAGAAGTCCAGTTTCAGAGCTCTATAACTCAACTTAAATAGATAGATTCCTTCATCAATTCTTCAAAATTTTGATATCATTGTGATACTCTCATTGCCCTGGTTCTAGTTGCAACAATTGTCTTTCATTGGAAACACGTTTTGACCATAAAATTTCAAATCTCTTTTCAAAATATTCCTTCCAAATTGCTTGAGCTACAATTTATATAAATTTGTCGCGAATGTGTGATTGTCTTCGTCTTGAAGAGACGAAGTGAATGGCATAGGTCTGAGCTTCTGATTTTACAGTTTGAGAGACCTGCAATTCACGTTGGCTGGAGATTGAAGATGACCAACGTGTCACCTTCCAACCAATGAAGGTGTGCCATCTGTTTTTTTCAAAAATCTAATTTAATTAATGATCCTATGCATTATTCACTAAAGTCTATAACATGCACAACGCACCAGGTCCACTTGATCTGTTTACTAACGCGTTTTGACATTGATCAGATGGCCCATATTTTTTTAGTTTTTATTTTATTTTCTAATTTTTATATTTAATTATTTTAAACTACAAAAAATCATAGAAAATTTATTTTAGTCCAAAAAATCTGAAAAAAATATGAAAAATATTTTTGATTATTCTCATTCTAATTTTTATTTTTTCACAATTTAATTTTGTGTTTTGGTATTTTTTATAAATTTTCACTTTATTTGAATTGTTTTAAATGTTTAAAAATACTTTTATGCATTTTTAAGTTCTGAAAAAAATTATAGAATGATCCAATGATATTATGACAAATATTGGTGACCTTACTTATTTTTTATTTCTGACTTTGGTATCTTTTATCATTTTTAGTTTATTTTACTCATTTTTTTTAATTTTAAAAATAGTTTATGACTTTAAAAAATTACCAAAAAATTTATAAAATTATTTGAGTCCTTTTCTAATTTTTCTATGGTCTTACTTTTTATTTATTGATCAATTTGAATATAGTTGATATTTTTCTCTTTTATTTCTATTTTTAAACATTTTTTAAAAAACCTTTTTTGTATATATATTAAATGCAATATTATTTTGTGACTATTTTTTGGCTGATCTTGGGTTAAATTTTTGATCATGAAACTTATTAACATCATTGGATCTATGGTGTTGAGTCTAACTCCACAAAAATGGATGAATGATTTTAATAATAGTTTTTATTAAATTTAATTCAAAAGTGGTTTGTATATTCTCTCCCACCCCTCTTCATCTCATCTCTTTCTTATTGCACTAAGTGTTATTGGAGCATGATCTCTATATCATATCTCAAAACAAATGGTGCATAGATTGCTATTGACCGGCCTTAAAATAGGTGCGACTTCTATATAAGTCCACTTACGATTGCTTAACATAGCGCTAAATTTTGTCCTGATTCGAATAAATGATCATTCGTGGCCCAAACTTATGTTTGCAAGCCCAAGTATGTTAATTTGATCTCTTTGATCCAATAACCTTGAGATTTATTGTGTGGAGGCTTTGGTTCTACCAATCCTCTAATGGATGTACAACACTTTTGGTCAACGCGGATCACTTAAACATTGTTGATCATTAAATGGTACTCATGAGGATTCCAAATGGATGATATACTTGTCAAAAAACAAATGTAACTTGTTGTGTAGAGGCTTTGGTTCTACAAATCCTCTAATGAGTTCCAAATGCAAGTTTCAAGATGATCATCCAACTAACCACTAATCACTAATAATTGACTTTATCCTTTATTTTTATTATATGCCCCCTTTTATTTTTATGCACTATTTACTTTTAACATTTTACATTTCATGCCATTTTCATTTTTGCTCACTTGAGCTTTACTTTTCTTTTTCAAAACACCTAATAATCAACATAAACCCTAAAAATCTTTAAAGATACTTGGACTATTTGGTTACTATCCTTGGTATTATGGAGCATAGAACTTCTTGGACTTAGGATTAAAGACCTTGGCCTATGATTGGAGACCTTGTGACCTTATCTGATTATATTTTCTGGAGCTCTTGAGGTTTACCTCAAGGCATTGGGTTGTTTGTTTGTTTTGTGTGCAGGTTATTGTGATTACACTCTTTATTTGTAATCTGGAATTCACCCGTATGCAGCTGTTACTCTGCCTAATTTTTGTGAAGATTTAATACACTTGAAGTTTGGTTCTTTCAAGAGGTCTAGTATCTTTGCTTGCATGCCTTCAATCCAAAGAATGGAAATTCTATCTTGACTTATAATGTTAAGTGTTGGCTTTTTGTTGGTTAGATGGTTCTTATCCCTAACTTTTACCTTATGCTTTAGGATAGTCCCTTCTTCTCCTCCCATCTTCTTTAATTTCAAAAATCTTCTCTCTCCTTTTGAAAAACTCTTCTTGTTTTTTTTAACTTGAACTACTTTCATAATAAACTTGGACTTAGGTCCATGCATTTTCAAAATATTTTCATAAATAAACTTCAATAAACTTAATAATACATTTGCATCCACACATTGATATAAGTGTTTCAGAATCAACAATATTCTCAAACACATTTGCATCCACATATTAATGGATGTAGAACAACGTCTTCTGATCTTTCTTTCTTAGCGCCTCATGTGCTACCTTCTGTGCCTTTGTTGCGTCTTCTTCTAACAGATTATAGCCATCGGTGACAAGATCTAACACATCTTGAGAACCAAATAACACGCGCATTTGGATCTTCCAACGATTCTAATTTTTTCCATCAAATACTGGAAGCTTGGAATGAATATCGTCGTCATTTCCATTCATCTTCTACCTTGTGCAATTTACGCAGAAACTTAATGAAAACAATGTTTCCCAAATCCCAGAATTTCTATCAATGAAACAATGCTTCCCAAATTTCAGAGTTTCGAACCAGGAGCTCTAGATACCAATTGTTGGTGCACAAGGAAGTTAAAAGGCAAAAAAAATATTTACTGACAACTTCAAAATAAGGATTTACAATGAATTACAATTACCTACTTCACTAGGTTATTTATACACAAAATTAAATCTAAAATATGTCTTCTAATAAAGATATAAGAAGATCTAAGATATATATCTTCTAACAAAGATATAAACAATTTAAAAGATATTATTAAATATAAATTAATGTCTAATTAATTATAAAATCTAAATTAATTCTAACCATTCTTTCGATTTTAGAGTCAATTGATATCACCGTTGAATTCTACGTGCATAAACAAACAAATAATCCTTTAGTAGCCCCGCATAAACAAACAACCTTGACTTCTATGACTTTTGGTCTTGCTATTGAAATGTATGTTGTTTAAAAATGTGTACTTTTTTTTTATGGACGATCTATAATATATTTGGTTTTATCTCCTTAGTCTATACCATTACAATTTATAACTTAATATTTGAAGTTTGATTGAAAAATACTCTTTAAATAATAATGATTTATGATAAATCTTTTATTGGGTTTAATCACTATGAATAGGTGTAAAGTTAATAGTCAAGAATTATAATACTTAATACAAACTTATTTGTTAAATGCAAATTTGATTCTCTATAATGATTGAATGGTGTTGTTCAATCTCAACCACTTATTTTGATGAAATATTGAGAATTATCAATATTATTTAATGCTATTTAATGTATGAATGGTTAAAATTGGAACATCATATAAAATATGAGAAAAATGACAGAAGAGGATCTATATCCTATTAAATGCAAGGAGAATTGATATTTAAGAAAGAGTGTTGATCTCTCTTCTCATTAAGAATTTTTGTTGTTTGATTAGTGATTATATTTTTAATGATGTTACGAAATTATAATCCAAACACTTTAATCTCCCTATTATCTTTCTACAACTTTACAAAAACAAACTCTTAAAATCTTTAACTTGATTAAGATTATAATTAACTATTGTTGAATGACATAATATCACCAAGTGTATGTGAAAATCAATCTTAGTGTCAAATTAGTTAGTAGAAAAGTATTGTTTAAAAATTTTGTCAGGAAATAAATCATTTGTAAATTGTAACCTAATTGCCTTAAACTTCATTATTTGTTTTCCTTACACATACATTAATAAATCTTTTTAATAAAATCAAATTAACATTAAAGATTTAATACTTTTTTGGTCAAATATATTAATATAAGAGTTCTTTTTATTTCTTAATTTAAAAGTTGATGCATATTATTAGTCTATATTTGTAACTATGTGAATGTTAATCAACTAAAAAATATATTCAAACTTGACAAATGAGATTTGACAACGTATAATGTGAATTTAGACGGGACTCGTGCGATAGCACGGATATCTTAGAGCATAAATATCATTGTTTTTTTTTTAAGAAGTATATAATTTTTCCTATTTGTTCATGCAGACGTAATTTGTTGATAGGACCGACGTTTGCTACAAATATGGAGTTAAATGCCAACATGATTTACATGAGACATATACTCAACTGAAAATATGGTAACATACTTAATAATTTAATAATCTATAAATGTAATGTGAATCCAGACGAGACCCGTGTGATAGCACGGGTTTATTACTAGTACATAAATAAAAACTAGTAGTAGTAAATTGAAGATGAGTGTGATGCTAGGCTGTGAGGGACCATGGAAGAAGCCACGTAAATAAACTAGTATTAAGTGTTGTTTCTTCCATAAAGAAACAACACATTGAATGCAATCTAATGCAATGCAATGAATATGGCAAATTGACAATCTCAATAAGCAAATTCAAATTTTCATGTCGATGAGGACAAACGACAACTTAATTATCGTGGTAGTATGGATCCATAAAGCCAAAATGTACGTACGCGGCTTCCTCATAATATACCACACATCCAGCTGTCGCAAATTTGATGCCAATATATTTGCTCTATTCATGGTTTTCAAATAATTGTTGACAACCATGGTTTTTGAACTATGGTACACTACAATAAATAGAAACATTAAATTATAGAAAGATTTACTTTTAAGATTTTTGAAAATCAACTGTTGAAAAAATATTGATTTTAATCTTTCCTCTATATTTTATTGGGTCATTCATTATCAGTCGTGGAGCTAGAAATTTTAGATATATTGGATAAAAAGTTTAACCGCAAGTTACATGTGATATAATATATAAATAGTCATAAAGTATATTAATTTTATTTCTGTTTTTACTAATTTTGCTCTTCATTTTGTCTAAAAATTGACTATTAAATTGAGGGAATATAAAAAAAATAAGGGTTAAGCCCGGGCGCGTGTCTGAGTTCGTTGAACTATAAAACCGCTCCTGATAATTAATAAGATTCACGATGAAAAACTCAATAGTAAATATGAACAGAACATGTACCGAAACGTCATCCTAGTTGAAGGCATGTAATTGTGTCCGTCCTTTAACAAATTTTCTACCATTGGATCTGATTGAACAGTTATTTTATAAGACGTTGGATTTCAGAGAGATAGTTCTAACCGTATGTCATTTTAAATATTTTTTCATTCACATATTCAAACTATTCTCTCACTTATCTATTTACTTGAACATAATAATTTTGAAGATCCACCCCACCCTACCGTATCAAAAGTTTACTCCACTATATATTTGAGCTCAAATCCGTTAAATCGACACCTATATCTACCTTCCTACATTTTCATCTACCCATTTTGTACTATAAATAATCCCACTCACTTGTTCACACTCACACATCTCAACCACATAAGACTCTGAATTTCTCTTATCTCTCTTCTAGTGAGTGTCACTCTAGTTAATTTTCACATAACATAGTAATATAGTTCTATTAATTAAATCTGTTCTCTATATTTCTCTCTGATAGTAAGATGAAGCCAGCATTTGCAGCTCTTCTACTTGTGTGTCTTATTCTCTCCTCATCTATGTTTGAAATCACAGCACTTGGTGTTGGTATGTTCAAACCTCATTTTCTAGATGTATTAACTAAGCTGGTTTAAGGAGAGTTTACTACTTTATAAACATAATTAACAATAGTAACTATTAATTGATGGATATGAATCAGGTGCAGGTAGTTTCTGCTCGGCAAAATGCAGACAGAGGTGCTCGAAAGCTGGGAGGAGAGACATGTGCTTGAATTTCTGTGGAATTTGTTGCAGTAAGTGTAAGTGTGTGCCATCAGGGACATATGGTAACAAACATGAGTGTCCTTGTTACAGAGACATGAGAAACTCAAAGGGAAATCCAAAATGCCCTTAATTCACTTCTTCAATACCATCTTATGAAACATAATTGGTCTTCATAGTTGATCAGTTTTTATCAGAATGGGAATAAATATGGATCTCTATGTATGTGTAATGTGTTAATCCGGCTCTATGCTGTTTTTTTTAGGTAATAAAACTAGTACTTTCATTCTCATTATTTTGCTTCTTAATCTCTTCTTAACTAGTGCTGTTTCTGTCGGTTTTGAAGTAACATTTATTCCACTCACATATAAAATTATTTGCGATGGTTATGTTTTATATAATTTATATAAAAAATTTAATTTAAAATTTTAATTTAATCCGATCCGATAAAGTTAAATTTAAATTATTTTTAGATATTCAAATTATAAATTATAAATTTTTTATTAATATAAAATTTATTAAAATACTATTAAATAATAAATTTAAATTAATATATATTATATAATATATTAAAAGTTAAAATTACAAAATAGAAACAATGGGTTATATTTGAAAATAAATAAACTAAACTAATAAATAATATTAAAATAAATTAATTATCAAAGAATAATAATATTTTACACAAATAAAAATAAATAAATATTAAAATATATACAAGTGGTTTATTTAGGTTTGAATCGGTTTGAATAATTAATCTAAAATACATATGATTTTAGAGATTTTCAGAAGAAAAAGAATCTAAAACCAATCCAAAATTATTAGAGTTTTTGTTGTTTTTGTTTTATTTTTATTAATTTGCAGTTTTAATTTTTATTTGGATTGATTTAAATTTGAACACCTCTAATAATTAATAGTTAAAGTATTGGTTAATTAATTAAAAAAAAAAATAGATCAATCAATTTGATTTGAATTAGAAGGATATAAGCTATTGATATAGACTTCAATCCTCCATAGCTGTTAACATTTCTTTGAATCAGTCGCTGTAACATTTATTTGTATGTGTTAGGTAGATGGTAAGAATTTAAACTTATAAATTCTATTAAATATCCTCAAAAACAGAAGTAAAAATGAGACACAATTTTTACACTGAAGTTGCAAACATATATATTGTGTCCAATGCGCCTAAAATTGCGATCAGAGTAGAGATCTCTAAAATCTTTACATTACACAAAAAAAAATAGTTGTAGATTTCAATTTAGAACTATGAGCCTAACTATTGAATAATCTCCTCACTCTATGAAGAAGCCTCCTGCATACAGGACAAACCTTACTGTCCCCATTCACAATCCTGCAAATAAAAAACACTAATCAGAATCTCATACAATTCCAAATTTTATGCATGAACATAACTAAAACCGAACCGACACGAAATTTGACAAAATCACGATGACACTCTCACTTTATTAAATTCGAAACATAGTTTTCGCCAAAATTGACGTGCCACATTGTATTCTGTCAAATTCACCGTCGATATAATAACAATAACGCAATTAGTGTATACCTTTGTGCACAATCATAGCAAGTAGCACAATGACCACAAGGAACAAAGAAACAATTTCTCTGCTCATCATAACAAATTATGCACAATTTTTCATTGTATAACTCTTCTGAAGAACTACTTGACACATCTGATTCTGAATCACATTCTTCCTTTTCATGAAATTTGTTTGTTCCATATGTCACTATATTCGTCTGCGCACTTACGAGAGGTTCGGTTTCGGTTACTTCTTGCTGTGCAACTACATTGTTATTGTCACCATCACCATCTCCAAGGCATTTCAATATTAGAAAAATCACTATCATGAAAATTCCTTCAAAATCAAAAAGATAAAAAGTCACATACAGAAAAAAGTACTTCACAAAAAATGTTAAAATTAATTGAACTTACCTAGAAGAATTATGTAGGAAAAAACACGAGCTAAAAAAGAAACTTCAACAAACCATGCATCACCATCATCATTATTTTCCTGTAGTGAATTCATACATAAACCATGATGAATTTTTCATTGAAAAATTATGCATTAAGATTGTTGTATAATAGGAATTAAATAGTCTTACATTATTTGGTGATGTGAGAAGCACATAATATGTGATAGGGAAAAAAGTGCCAAGTTTGCATGATCCATTCCTAGTAGAGCACATATTTGTTGACTTTGTAGTATCATATATCTTTGCAGAAACATTGACATTCATGGTCAAGATTATGTTCCTTGGATTCATGTTTAGAACACCAATGTGGTATCTATCATCTTCCTCAACAATGTATTCAGCTTCTTTACCTTCAAGTTGAGTTAATAAACTAAAATTGATTAGAACTGCAAATGAAAAGTTGCATGCTAATGCAAAGAGTCTAAACACTTCTTATAGTGAGTAATAGGGATGTCAAACGGACATGCAGTCCTCCTTAAATTCGTAATACAAATAAAACAAAGTGAGATGGATATAGTTGAGAGTACGGACCTAAAATTTTTATCTTTTAAAAAATATATATAAATGTCGTGGACCTGTACACCTCTAAAATTGCAACAAAAAAAAATCTATGTAAATGCCGCGCCCAAAAAAATTAAGGGGCAGGGAAGGGCGGAAAAATTAGAGAATATAGTCCTAAAATTTTGCTCTAACCTCAAAAAGATGAGGATAAAACAGAACACTTTATAGATGGACGTTATTGGTCAATATGTAGAAGACGGAGACGGAGACGACATCTCTTATTACTCCGATGTAGCTCAAAGCTAACAAGACTAATTGAGTTCAAAGTCATTCAAAGTAAACAAATGTAGATTTCAACATAATTAAGACTCAGAATAGTCTTTAAGAGTCAACAAAGTGTGTTACATAGCACAATCTATCCGCGGCAAAATAGAATTTATTTTATCTAAGTTGAACCGTTGCTAACCTATACGATGCCTCCAAAAACTTAAAAAACGGTTTTATTTATAATAGTAGAATTGAATTAGTCACTTACCATTGTTGGTCTCTCTAACAACCATTGGCATTGCCTCGGGGAAGGTAGTTTGTTTAGGCTTTAGTTTTTCATACTTCCTTTCTCCTGTGAAACAAGAATGAATCTTTCATTAGAAAAATTAGATTCTTGAATAATAACATAATAAAAACAAGATTACAAAGAAATAATAACAACCTTTAATCACCATCCCTTCAAGTTGATTTAAACTACCAGCATCTGCTTCCCACCTCAAAAATATAGTAGAGCCTTTATTTAACCACAAAGAAATTCCCTATAAAAAAATTGAAAATAAATCTTCATATGTAACAATACAACATTATTTTATATAAAGTCCAAAAAAATAAAAAACAAAAAATTGTTACCTTGCGATTATATGGTTGAAGAGCTAAGAACTTGGACGTAGTCCAATTTATTTGTGAACTTAACTGAGGTTTCTCATTGAAAGCGTAAAGATGAACATCACTTCTATTAGTATACTCATTGGTTACTTGAATTTGTTCGACAAAAATCGAGCTTGCTATTACCAAACGCGATGAACTTGGACCAAGAATCAAATGAGAATCGCCATAGAATCCATATAAAAGACTAGCTGAAACACAAAAATAAATTGAGAGGGTTGCAAGAATGAATGGCCAAGTTTCTTGCCATGCAATAGCATGAGATTGAGTTGGATATATTGGAATTGGATCCATTAAGGATTGGTATGTTGCTGGATTGGAGAGTGGTAACCATAGTGATCTATGCATTGAGATTGAGATTGAGATTGAGATTTAGAATTTTCCTTGTGGTGAATTGTGACTTGCATAACAACATAGAATATTGAATAAGAGGGAGAAAGAAAGAGAAGACTTGTAGTTGAGAAAAAAGAATTAGAATTATAAATTTGTTTGTTTGTTTGTTACTATTAGCTAGCTAGAGTTCTATACTTAACAAACCAACTACCAACCGTTTTGTGGTAGGAATGTTGGTGGCTGTTTGACTGGCAAGTATGTATTTCAAATTTCAAGTGTCAAATTTGTATAAAATATGATGAAATGAATTTTTATAAAATTTGAAGAAGAAATTAAGGAATTAGTGTTACAATTTTTAGGGAGAATTTATTTTTGGCTTTATAGTTTGACATGTTGATAACTGATTTACATCTAAATATAATTATTTTTAAAAAGATAGAATACCAAATTAACAACAAAAGATTTATCATTTAATTAAATTATATTTAATTTCACTTTTTATATTTTATACTTATATTTTTGTGAATAATACTATTAAAAGAAACGAAGAGAATGATTTTGAAAATACATATGATTTGAGAAAAAAACTAAGTGTGTAACAATTTTATATTATTTTAATGATAATCTTTTCGATCGGAGTTGTGAGAGATTGAATTTATATTCTCTTTATTAAATTTAGCATCAATTCTTACAAAATCAACTAATGATTAATATGTATAACTTATATGCGATACAATGCAACTCATAAAACATAAAATCTAGGAGAGAAAACTTGCACCCTGTGACAAAACATCATAATGGT
This sequence comes from Vicia faba, assembly GCA_948472305.1. NCBI lineage: Eukaryota > Viridiplantae > Streptophyta > Magnoliopsida > Fabales > Fabaceae > Vicia > Vicia faba. The sequence goes on from OX451738.1 coordinate 1,524,383,239, forward strand.
CCTTTTATTGGGATAAAATTGACAAATCAATTTCTTTCGTACAAAATCAACTACACTCTCAAAATCAAGAAATGTGACTTCAAAGAATTGAATCCAATAAATTGAATCACTTTTTTAAATGAGATCCGAATAAATTGAATTACGTCATAGCCGTGCGTTGAAGGCAATAGAACATTGAACCATTCGGTTAGTACTAATAGCTTTAGCTTTGTTTTGTTTGGCAAGGTTTTCGAAAATAAGTTTTAAAAAATATATAAAAAGTTATTTGATATTTTTTTTAAAATAATTTTATATAAAATAATTTAAAAAGTTATTTATCGTCATTATATTTTTAAATTTTAGAATATTATAATAACATATAAGATATTCAAAAAATTTATGTAAATCCCTCAAAATACTACTTAATATAAATTTAGAGGTTCTCAAATTAGAGATTTTAGGTATTATGAATTTAAAAAAATCCTCTAAAATTTTTCTAACTAAAATATTTCAATTCTTTCTATTTCATTCTTTTCTTTTTTCAAACCTCTTTTCCCTTCTTTTCGAAACTCTCAAACACACTCTTATTAAATGACATTTCACCACAACAACGACTTTACTGATCATCAAGTTTTTTTAAACAAAAGTTTATAATAGTTTAATTTTAAAGATACATTGTACTTAGAGGTGTTCTCATCTTGGATGAGATTGAATTTGGAGTTAAGTTAAATTCTCAATTCTTACGTTTAAAATGGTATCGGGTCTTAAGATTAATATGAGCAAAAGTAAGTTATATAGGATAGAGTTGGATAATTATTTTCTACAGGCTGCATCTCAATTCTTAGCTTGCAAAATTGATAGTATATTTTTTGTAAGTGTTTGTTGGTAGCAATTTTGGTAAAATAATGACTTGATAATATTTTGCTAAATGTCTTGACATTTGAAGTAAACTATTTTGAATGATGTTAAAGTAGATGTCTTGACATCTGCCTCCTGAGCTGAACGCAACTACATATCTGTTTAAGTTTTCTGTTTCGTATTTTTATGCGCGCCATTATTCAGGATTTGTGACTCATAGCTTACGGAAAATATGGAGGAATATTTTTCTATTTGAATTATCCTTATGGATTATATCTTGGCCTGTTTTCATGAAAATATTCAAAAGATTGAAATATTTGTTTTTCAGCCCAAGCCCACTGCTGCGCCTTTATAAGGATTTGCTTCCTTATTCAAAAAACTCTAACTTTTAAAGAAGAATACATTCTTTTTGTTTTAGAAGTCTAAGTCTTTCTAATTATAATACACTTTAAGTATTGGTTTAATACTTGAGTTGTAATTTGAGTTGTTAATTATGCATCATTCATAAGCTTTTAAGTATTGAATGGTTGAAGTCTTTAAAACTTAATAATTATGTTGTTCTTCACTGTTAGTGATTGAAGGGATTTGAGGAGGGCCTCATGCATAGGTGTGTCTTAGATAGAAGTATAGCATGGGTAGTGATTAAGTGATTAAATCGTAAAGTGGTTGTTTACTGAGGGTCTATGAATTAATACTATTTAGTGAACTTGTCCCTGGCTTGGTAGCCCCTAGAGTAAGTGTTGTTGTACACTGAACTGGGTTAACAATCCTTTGTATTTTTACTGTTTTTATTATTGTTGTACTTTACATTATCTTCAGATATTTGTGTCGTGACATCTCCTTCGATATCACATATCTGATACCAGAATTTCAATTGGTATCAGAGCAGACATCCTACTCAATATCTGGGTGAGATATAGGGAAGAAACTTTCTGGTACTATAGACAATGAAGGAGGATTTGTAAACAGACCACCTATTATGGATGGAAGTAATTATGACTATTGGAAACCATGTATGGTGGCCTTTTTAAAGTCTCTGGACAGTAGAGCTTGGAAATCTGTCTTAAAAGGATGGAAACACCCTGTCAAATTGGGATAAAATGGAGAACCTACTTCTGAGTTAAAACCAGAAGAAGATTGGTTTAAAGAAGAAGATGAAATTGCTCTTGGAAATTCTAAAGCCTTGAATGCTATATTCAATGGAATTGACAAGAATATTTTCAAATTAGTGAACACATGTGAAGTAGCTAAAGATGCATGGGGAATTCTCCAATCTACTTATGAAGGCACATCCAAGTTTAATATGTCAAGACTTCAGTTGCTCACCACAAATTTTGAAAATTTGAGAATGAAGGATGATGAAAGTATTAATGATTTCCATATGAACATTCTTGAGATTGTTAATGCATTCAGTGCTTTAGGAGAGAAAATACCTGAAGACAAATTGGTGAGAAAGATGCTCAGGTCTCTTCCCAAGAGATTTGATATGAAAGTGAGTGCTATAGAATAAGCTCAAGATATTGATAAAATGAAAGTGGATGAACTTGTTGGATCTCTTCTGACATTTAAATTAAGCATCAATGAAATATCTGAAAAGAAGAACAAAATCATAGTCTTTGTATCAAATGCTGAAGATGAAGAGGAAGATTGTGATCTGGATGGAGGAATATCAAATGCCTTAGTTATGCTTGGAAGACAGTTTAACGAAGTGATAAAAAAATGGATAGGAACTCAAGATCAAATATCAAGGACATCTCATCTGACATCCATAAGTCAGATGAGTTTGGAAGAAAAATGGCTGAAGAAAAATCCACTCAAGGGAAGGGAATACAATGTCATGAATGTGAAGGCTTTAGTGACATTAATGTTGAATGTCCTGCATATCTTAAGAAACAGAAGAATCTATATGTTATTTGGTCTTAAGAGGACTCAGAGAGTGATCTTGAAGAATCTTCCAAACATGTTAAAGCATTGACAGACAAATATGTCTTTGATGAAGAGTCTAGTGATGGGGAACTAACCTTTGATGAGTTAGCGGCTTCATACAAAGAATTATGCCTTAGAAGTGCAGAAGTGTGCCAAGAATGGGAGAAACAGAAAGTCCTCATAACTCAACTGAAGGCAGAAAGGGAAGAGCATCTGAAAACTATTTCTAATCTGGAAAGTGAAGTAACTTTTATTAATCGTAAATATTGTCTGAAACAAAACGGGGGAACCCTTACAAGTAACCCCTATGTCTCGGGCTTGACATAGGTTCTTTCAAAAACAAGAAAAATTACTTAGGAAAGAAAAAGATCTCAGGAATCTCCACGGCAGTCCATCTTTTGAGTTCTTCTCTTGGGGCGCATTCTCGGATGAAGTTAGTTTCCCCTTTGGTGTTAGCTTTATTGGATATCTTCGCCACATGTCCTCCATGCTTTATTCCCTTGTTGACAAAGGTTTCTTGGATTTGAGGGACCCATGCTTTATCCTTTAGAGTAGCTACATATCTTTCTTCAGGGTATGGTCCGAATTGGACTATCCCCTGGTCCACTGGATTTTGTAGCATTCTCTCGAAAGCTTCACTGTGTTCTAGCAGGAACCCATATCCCAACAGATATTCCTTCAGCAAGTTTATCGGGGTTTTTGCTCGTTTGGTTGCCCCAGAGTCAGTGACTACTCAAATTGTATTTATTATCGGCCCATCGTGCGAAGGAATAGGGTCTGATTTGATGTTAGGCTTCTCGAAAGTGATGTCTTGGAATTCTAACAAATCTTGGACCTTATGCTTGAATGGTCAACATTGCTCTATGGCATGTTCAGGAGACTTAGCATGATACTCACATCTGGCGTTGGCATCGTATCTTCGTGGGAGTGGCCCGACTAGAGGAGTTAGAAGCTTGATTTCCACTAAGGATGCCTTAACTAGCTGTTGTAATAACTAACTGGGTGGCATTGTGAGTGGATTAAATTTTTCTGGGTGGCATTCTGCCTTCCTGCTGCCTTTGTAGGATCACTAATGGTTGTTGTACCCTGGGTTGTGACGCTACAGCATTAATTTCTCCCTCTCTTCCTTTGGGGAAGTTTGAAGCAGGCCTCTTTGAATTATAGGGAGCATTTGATAGTCCCCCTGATATCTTCCCACTTTTTATCCCAGTCTCGATTCTTTCTCTGATAGTCACTAGGTCTGAGAACCCCGAGGAGATACTTTCGACCATCTTCTCATAACACAGCCCTTGCAAAGTCCCCATGAATGTGTTTACTAATTCCTTCTCTAATAATGGCGGTTGCACGCGGGATACTAACTCCCTCCATCTCTGAGCATACTCTTTGAAGGATTCTTCTTTCTTCTGGGACAGGTTCTGGAGTTACATGCGGGTAGGCGCCATGTCCAGGTTATATTTGTAATGCTTTAGAAAAGTATTAGCAAGATCTTCCCAGGTTTGAATATGCGTCCTCTCCAATTGCACATACCAGTCTGACGATGCCCCACTCAGGATATCTTGAAAATAGTGAATCATCAGCTTCTGATCATGGGCATGGGCGTGCATCTTCCTGAAATACATATGCAAATGATTTCTTGGACAGGTGAGCCCCTTGTATTTTTCAAAGTCAGGTACTTTGAACTTGGGTGGAATCACCACATCAGGAACTAGACCCATTTCAAGAGCGTCTACTTCTAAAGCATCGAAACACTCCACAACTTTTAATCTTTCCTCCAGAGCTTTATACTGATTTATTATCAGTGGATTATCAACAACATAAGTACCCATCATCTTTAAGGGTGCTTGGTTGGCATCCTCTGGGTCGTGGTCTCCGTGTTGCAGGTCCAAGTAGTTGTCTGCATTATTGGTTGGAATCTGTAGGGTATGTGATGCCCCTGCTTTTGGTGGCGGTAGGACAAACCCTTTAGTTTCAGCTTCTTGTTGAGCCATGACGGACTTCTGGAGTCCTGCTTCTGGCTCTTTCCTTAGCTGGTGACTGCTTGATGCACCCAATCGTTTGGGCTGCTTCCTCAAAAGATTCCCTGGGAATCTGGTCTTGCCTGTCAATAATGTTCTTCAAAGCTAGGAGCACTTGACTCAGATCTCCTTTCATTGAAGTGACATCACCCTTTACTTGGTCGAGATCCTCTTTGAATGCAGCCTGAGTTTCTTTGATTTTCTCCATTGCTTTCTGTTTATAGGCCCTTGTTTGATATGGAGGCCAAGGGGGTGGAGATCTTTTTCTACCAATGGTTCAACTGGAGAGATGTTTTTAAAAAATGAGTTTTGATATGATATGCAAGTGTTTATAAATGCATGCATGAGAACGGATATGCATGAATATGAGCAGGGTTAAATGTCTTATTAACTTGGGTATACGCTTCTTTCTTTTTTATTCGGTGATCAGCTTAAAAATAGATATGCCAATGAGATATGGAAACAAAATACTGTTATTGAAGGTAACATAATTCAGATATTGAAAAATATTACAATCTTAAACCAAAACTTTATTTGCGTGAAATCAAGCAAAGGGAAATAAGTCTTCTAGGTGCGCCTGCTGATATTTGCTCTTGAAATCATCCCCCATTGCTGGACAAAGCTCGAGAAAGTCTTCAGCACATTATTTCCCTTTCGTGGCTTTGATTTTAGACATGTTTGGCGCATTGACGCGAACAAGTTGTTTTCTTCGGTATCCATTTTTAAAGACAGTCACCGAGATCTTGATTTTATTATTATCTTTTATACGCCCTGTGAATAAGACAAATAGAAAGAAACGGGTGGCGAATATGTGAAATGTATGACGAATATATGAAATGTATGAATGCATAGGTGTAGGGTTGAGCGACAGAATTTTTTTAATAAGTACCCCTATAAGGCAGGGATGTATGGTTCAGTGAAGGGGTTTTGTGATAAGTACCCTTAGAAGGTAAGTTCCTTAATTTTGACCTATGGTTGATCTACCCTCCCAGAAGGTGGCTTCCTTAAGGGTGTCATGAATAACACCATAGAGAAAGGGCTCAAGGTCCTCCCTTAGGTGGATCCTCTTTACGGACTGAAACTTTCGTCTCGGAGTCACGAAAGGTCTCGTCATAAGATTTTAGGTTAAGGCCGTTACAAAGAGTCATGGGTGTCCTTTCAAAGTCCTACTCGTCAAGAGGATATCTCTCGATAAGTATTCCTTTTTTGGAAGTCCACCGACTCTGGGCGAAGTCGTCACATAAACTCGCAAGGATGATGTACCCCTTAAGCTAATAGACGAACCTTCTTTCTAAGGGTTATTGAAAATATTTTGAGAAATAAAAAATTCTGCCACGCAGTATATATGATGATAAACAATAGACAATAATCAAATAAGTGTAATGAATAAATGAAAGCAATGAATAAATAAAGCAATAAATAAATAAATAAAAACCCCAAAGCAAAAAAACCTAAAACCTAAAGTTGAAATCCCCGGCAGAGTCGCCAGCTGTAGCAACTGGATTTAAAATCAGAGCCGCCACTATTAGTTTTTATCTAGGGAAGGGAATCTAATAGAAAACCCTAATTCGCAGACAGAGATTCTAGGTTTCGGACTTCTTTAAACGAAAGGAAGGTGTTAGGCACCTTTCATCTACCTTGTTCACAAGGATACTAGGTTTTAGGTTTGAGTTGGGGTAAACAGGGTTTTAAATATTATTAAGGGAAAAGAGTTTTAATTTTTAATAAGGGAAAAGGTTTTTAATTTTCAATAGGCGAACTCGCCACGATTTTAGTCGTATGCCTATGTATCCTCTTATGAGGAATCAGAGTCTCAATTCGTAGTTCGTATGAGGTTGGTGTTTTTTAGGGGTTCCAAACATACTTTGAATCACCTCGCATTTTGGTCGGGAGTAGTGATTGCGGAGATTTTGACTAAATGTGCGGTAAGTCAAAATCTGTTTGAAACCCTTTTGCAAAAATAGTATTTTTAGCTTAGTTTAATGCGAAAAAATAGTTTGACGATTTGTTAGTGTTTTTTATTGTGTTAATTGCGAAGATCTTAATTAATGCATGATTAAAAAATATTTTAATGCATCTAATATAGTATAATAATATATGTAATTTTGATATAAATTAATTTATTTGTTAGTATATAATAATGTAATTATTTATAAGCAATAAATAATATTTACATAGCAAATAAAATATATGAATAGTAAATAGAAAATAAAATTATAATATATAATAATTGATATAATAATAATAATAAATCAATATTGATAATAATGATAACTATTATAAATATATATAAATATATATATATATATATATATATATATATATATATATATATATATATATATATATATATATATATATATATATATATATATATATATATATATATATATATATATATATATATATATATATATATATATATATATATATATATATATATATATATATATATATATATATATATAAAGAATATATGAATTATAAAAGAAAATAAATAAATTAAATTCACGGGGGTGCAATCTTAAGTTGAAGAGTAAAACAAGGGGTGTTAAAAAGTATTTTGTGCTGGGCCCAAAGATGAGTTCATGACAGGGGGTATGTTTTGTTTGGTGGTTTAGCAAAAGGGCATAAAGGGGGGTGTAGGAAGTAACTCGGCTTAGAGAATCAAATGAACAAAAGATGAGGGTGCACGTTATTACTATGGATGCACATGTATTAGATTGCTAGGGATTACAAAATATTATTTTTACATTTTCATTCTTTCATTTTTCACAATAACCCTCCATTCTCTCTCTTCATTCACGCAACCCTTCCCTTCTTCTTCTTCCTACCTTACAAACCCTAAGTAGACAATCGCGGCGTCGTAACCATCCTAAACCTAATCTCTCCATCGCAACCTCCAGCAAAACATCAAACAAATATAAGAACAACCAAAAAGAGCTTAGTGTTTTTTACCCCTTTTTGCGATTTCTGATTCTGAGCTTTCCGAGAGATTTGTTTTCTTATCCCTCCTCCCTCTCTTTTGCAGGTTACGGTGTTCAATGATGATGATGGTGAACAGAGTAGCGGCGGCGAGTTTATCAGTGACTATTAGGAACGGTGAGGTGGACAACAGCGATTAGGGTTTCGGATATCAAAACCCTAATCATCCTCCTTCAACAACAACTTTGTTTGTCAAGTTCCTCTCAGCTCCCTTTTGTATCAGTTTTCTCTCTTTCTGTATTATCAACCCCCCCCCCCCCCCCGGTCCCCCGTTACTGTTCTTTGTTCTTTGTATATATAGGGTTTTAGAATTAGGGTTTTGTTGTTACGATTTGGATAGCGTAGATTTAGGATTAGAGATCAATTAGGGATTTTCATTTCTGTAATTAATTCGCGATTTGTATATTAGAGATTTATTTGTAATTTCCGATTTGATTATGTTATAGATATTCTGCACAATTTTATGAGATTTGTTGTTGTAAATTACAAGATTTTGCTGAAGATCTGATTAAGTTAGGTTTTGAAATTCTGGGCTTGGATTGTTATTGATATCAAGATTTTATTATAATCCCCTTTTATCGTAACGAGAAAATTGGGATTTGATTTAACTTTGAAGATTTGGTTTGTAATGATTTCTACAGTAGCTGTTAGTAGCAGAAAACGTGCACAATTTTTGGTGATGATTGGTATAGTAACTGGTTAATGGGCCCTGTATTATTTTTATTTGTTTTATTATCCAACTCTGTTATGTTTTTTTAAGGACTTTGGGCCTTTAAACCCATTTGTAAAAAAAAATCTCTTATCAACACACATTCTTTTTTTTATACGTAATGGGCTCAAATCTTTTTTTTTTTTTTTAAATTGATCCAAAACACCTTTTCTTTCCAAAACAAAAAAAAAATCCTTAATATAAATAATAATGGGTATAATATATTTTTATTACAATAAATTTCTTAATAAACAAAAAGTTTAACAGTAATAATGAAAACAATACATTTTCTTAATATATATATATATATATATATATATATATATATATATATATATATATATATATATATATATATATATATATATATATATATATATATATATATATATTCTTTTTTTCTATAAGAATAATAACGAGAAGGTTTTAGTAATAATACTCACTTTTTTTTAAAAAACAAAGCAGCAACACAACATCTAATGGGTTGTGGCTAAGAAAACTCGATGGGCTTTATATTTAATAAATAGTTTATATATATGTAAAAAAAATCAGTAAAACAATTTATTTAAAATAGAACGTCAATAATAAAAATGCCAAATGGCTAGTTTTGAAAATCTTAATGGGCCATATGAATTCTTGTGAGCTTCTTATCGCCATTTCATCCCTTTTTCTCTACTAATGATAATAACCCCTAAATGGGCTTTAATTAAGAACTTTATTATTATTATCGAAATAGTTTTCCATATTCGAATCTCATGGGTCATTGACCAACATGCTTCGAGAATGGGTTTACAGATACATGGGTCTTTCTGATTTAGAAAGCCCCACTTTCCCGAATTAAAGTACACCCCCTGATTATCTTGGATTCAAGAATGGGTCATCAGATATTGCTGAACCATCCCTAATTAAAATATTTCTTCCATTTTAATCTTGAAAATATAATCGTCGAGGTAGAACAAATTTGGGGTACGACAGTAGGGACATGAGTTATAGGTGATGTGTGGGAAATAGGTTCAGGTTTGTGAATATGGTATACATGCCAGTTAGAGGTAGAAGATAACTTTTGGGTGGCATAAGGTATGATGTTCTCATGGAAGGTTAGATGTATTGACACAAATATTTATTTGTGTGTAGGACAAGTAGAATGCTACCTTTGATACCTGCCCTGTATCCTAAGAAAACTAGTTTTCTAGCTCTTGGATCAAGTTTGGACCTATGAGATTGAAGGGTAGAAGCATATGTGAGGCAACCCAAGACTTTAAAGTCTTAGATATCAGGTAATTTGTCATATAAGATGTGATAAGGTGGTTTATGGTTAATTAAGGGTGATCTAATCTTATTCATGAGAAAAACTACATGTTAAAGAGCATATGACCATAAATGTTTTGGAAGTTTTGATTGGTAAAGCAAGGATATGCCTATATAGAGCACGTGTTGGTGTTTTCTCTTAACATGACCATTTTTTGAGGTGTCTCAACACATGATCTTTGGTGTTAATACCTTTGGAGTTATAGAACATGGGGCATGATGAACTCAGGGACATTATCTGATCTGACAATTTTAGGTGTGATATGGTGTTGAGTTTAAATCATGATTATAAAGTCTTTAACATATAAAGCAACATCAGCTTTGGATTTTAGGCATATAATCCATGTGAATCTTTTATGGTCATTAAGAATTGTAAGAGAATATATGTGACCATGAACAAATAGAATGGGAAGGGGGGCCCAAATATCAAAATACAATAAGTCATATTTTGATTGAGCATGAGAGGTGTAAATTTGAAAGCATAATCTCTTTTGTTTGGCAAATGGCATATATAACAAATGCTTGATTTATTGTAAGAAATATTAGGGTACTTTTGTGTCTTTTGAGACAATTTATCACTAGACAAGTAGCCAAGTCTAAAAATGCCATAGGGAAGAGGAGGGAATTATCACAGTACAAGAAGATACATCTAATGTGTTCAAAATTTTTAGGTCTTGAGGGATATGGTTTGGATGGCAGTTGGTGCTATTATGCACTTGTAGTTGATAAATATTATTCGTTGAGTCAACCAAACCAATCATATGAGATGTCTTCATATCCTGTATATGACAAGAAAGTGCATTGAGTGTGACTTGGCAATTTAGAGATTGACACATTTTTGAAATATAAATAAGATTCAATCGAAATTTAGGTGAACAGAGCACATTTGTAATATATAATTGGGGTGAAAATGAACATTACCAGCATGATGGACTAAGATTGAATTTCCATTTGGTAAATGCACTTTAATAGGTTTAATTTTATAGAAAGAAGTTAAGCATGATTAAGAGGAACAAATGTGGTCATTTTCTCCAGAATCAAGAAGCCTCGTTGTGTTATTATGACTTATAGAACAAGTTTAGGGATACCCAACGGATGAGTCTCATCTGATGAATGATCAACATGAGCATAAATTGAAATGTGAAGTTGGTTGGTGCTTGAGCCAATTTCAGGACCTGCTGAAGGAATCAAGTTTGCTTGTTGTCACAAGTTCATGAGCTGATCGTACCTCTCTTGAGTGAGACCAGAATTAGTGGTTTCTTGTTGATTGGCCTCAGAAGCACTAGATTGAGACTCAATGACATTGCTGCTAGATGAATGAAGTTTGTTAATGTTGGGATGTCCATGCTTCTGATAATAAAAGTTTACTATATGACCATACTTGTTGAAATATGTGCAGTATCTTGAGTTGCCTATACCATGATTAATGCCTTTGCCACAACCAAATCCTTTCTTAGAGTCATAGGCATTGGCAAGGATAAGGTCATCCACAACTAGTGCAACATTGCAGTTTCTATCTTTTCGTGTTGGTAAGGAGTAAACTTTGTTGATAGAAGGAAACATTCCATGAGCAAAACCTGAGTTTTAACCACTGAGAACTGATCATTCAATCCAGTTAAAATCTGAATGACTTGATCTTCAAGGATATATTGTCATGCTGGTCACATGGATTTACATCTTCGAGGACGGGGGCAAGTACATGAAGGAATAAGGCGATAAATATTGATTTCATCCCAAAGAGCTTTCATTTCAATGAAGTACTCAAGCACAATTTTGGAACCTTGTTTCATGTTATTCAACTAAAAGCGCATATGAGCTACACGAACTCGATTAATCTCGGAGAATATTTCTTTGAGATCATTCCACACATCAATGGAATTTTCATGAAAAACGATAGTTTGAGCAGTAGAATTAGAAATAGAGTTGTTGAGCCAAGAATGTACCAGATGGTTGCATCGTTCCCATGTTACTCGATTCAAATCATCAAATTCTGGAATCTCCATAGGTCCATCAATGGTAGCAAGCTTGTTCTTGGCGCCAAGTGCTTGATGCATTGATTTGCTCCAAATTGCATAATTGTTGCCATCGAGCTTGGATGCAATGGTAATTGAGGTTGGACCATCACTCGGATGTACATAGAATGGTTGATTAGTTTGTGCAGGTGGTTGAGATTTAGGTGGCATGGTGAAACGATGCAAAGCAGAGAAAGAGAAGCGGAAGAACAATGAAGAAAAGTGGTTGGATAGAAGAAAATCACAAGTATCAATGAGAAACTTGGAATCAAAAGAGAAAAGCAAGGATCTCGAGGAGAGAGAAAATGGAAGCACTCAAGAAGCTTGAAGAAGATGAATGAAGATTAGAGAATCTCTCCAAGAGAGAGCTCTAGATACCATGTAATGAATAGAAGTGAAATATTCATTATTGAATCAAGATGTTACATGAAGTATATATACAAAGGATCATAAGATGCAACTTAATTATGATAGTGCAATTATACGCAATGTAAATTCCTAACTACCATAACTAACCAATGTAACTACTTTCCAACCAGATAAACTCTTATGTCAAATTGATTCATGATACCTTGAGGAACAAATTAGTCATCTCTAACTTATTTATGGTGTAATATAATCTGTTCTCAATACCCTTACCAACAAACTCTCTATAAAATGAGGTGGGTTAAATATTAAATAAAAATATATAAAATTTTACCTAAGAAAATAAAATAGAGACTAAAACTATAATTAATAAAAACTATAGAGGCAACAAAATTTGCTTATGTTCCTCCATAACCCGCGTGGCTTAACATTTTAAAACCAAACAAAAGAGTGGAATAATCCAAGTTTGCACAAGACATAAAAAGGATAAAAAATATAATCAAAAGGAAAAACAAATTAAAATAGAGAATCCAACAAACAAAGACTCGTAAGCATTGTTGTTTTGGTATATCTGTAAAGAAAAGTATAGGGAACATCATATCCAGGTGCACGTGAAAAGGATACTCATAGTTTAAATAAAAAATAGAGGGAAGTAGAGAATCCAAGAAACAAAACTAGTTTTAAAAAATATATCCTTTGGACACGTAAGTGTTTTATTTACACCTTTTTTATTTCTTGTTTCTTTGGAAAAAAACAAATTAGCAAAAAAGCTATAGCTATGAGCTTCCATTATTTAATTTAACTTGGCAAGTTAACTATTAATTAAACCAAAAGAAAACACTTGTTAATATAATTGTGATGATTTTAATTGACATTATGATTGAGGGCCATGGCTTCAGCTGGCTCACTAAGATCCACCCATGTTTACATTAAGTTGGCATCTAATGATAGTAATTATATTTCTTTCAAAAAGTAATATTTATTTAGTAGGTATGCTACTAAAGTTAGAGTTGATGGAAATTGGTTGTGACCAATTAATATTTTATTTAGATTTTTAATATTGATATTACATAAGAGGAATACAGTTAAATGATTTTGTTTCACCTTTTTAAAAACATGATTTAAAAAAACTAATTTTATTATAAAAAATTGAAATAGTAAAATATATTTTATTTTTTATATGTTAAAATAATTTTTTCACACCACTATAAATGAAATTTATTGGAGATTATAAGATAGTTAAAATCATATTTTTTATTTTTATAAATGATATATCTCAGTAGTAGATTTTTAGCAAAATTATTAAATCATTTTAAATTTAAATAATTTTCTAAAATTTCAATTAAAAAATGTAACATAAGATTAAAATATATAAAATAAAACTTTATGAAATATTGTTTAAATAAATTTTTTATTTAAGATATTAGAAACCTTTGAAAAAGGTAGTAGGCACAGACCTTATATTTAGTATTTTATTATTGTTTGACTGATTTGTGTCATACAATGGAATGTGTGATGCACGATATATTTTAAAAACTTTTGCATAATTTCTAATAAAGAGGTTAATAATGAGAAGATTAGTATTTATTTTTTTCTATGAATGTTACTAGAAATATTAGAGAGGAGTTGATGCGATTGTTGGGTTTTGAAGATAGGATGAGTTATAAAAAATACTTGTGAATGTTATTACACTGTAAAATTCAATTTCATCGTTGATGACTTTGGATATGGGGTGACAAGTTTTTTTTTTTTTAAGTTGTTTATTTATAAATATCAATAATTTATCAATATTTTGAATCAAATAAATAAATAAATATTGTTATTAGAAATTAAACTCTACACTTATAACATATATCAATTTAAATACCAATTGTCAATATCACTAACCATTTTGATTCTTCATTTAATCGGGTTAGAATATTGAGTTTTTCGAATTTCAACTATTTATTAGTAACAATCAAATTTTTAATTTTGTGTTTCACGTCGAACATTTCATTCAATTATATTTAAAGGTCTTTTCTGAAAGATAATATCTCATACTCTTATAAATTTTAGATTTTATAGTAAATATAAATTCCAAAATCCATAAATTTTTTGAATAATTGTTTTTTAACGATGATTTAAATTTACCAATTCAAAATATTTACTAATTTACGATGAATATTTATGAATGTCATTTATTTCTAATTAAAGAACAAAAATATGATTTATACAACCATAATTAAAAAATAATAATAATAATACAAGTTTTTTATAGTATAAAAGTTAAATATGTAATATAATATAACCTTATACTTGCTTGCGAAGTGAACAAACAAAATCTCAATATTAAATAAACAGTTATGATATTTAAACTTCTAAAATCTTGATACATATGAACATCATATTCACTTTTATCTATATGTTATCTATTTTTTAATTCTACATTCTTTTATAAAATCTAAAAATGCATATGTATACAACAAATTGCAAAGGATACAGTACGGTGTTCAATTTGTTTGGTGTATTCTAATGTAAATTTAATTATTACTCTTCTCTATATATTTATCTCTCTTAATTTTTATTTCCTTTTTACTATCATGACATGTACTCACATCATCTTTTTACTACAATATTGTTATTATTAAATGCATTGTCCTTTGTTAGTCAATGACATGTGATTTCTATTTGAGGCTGACCGTTACACGACTAAAAAAAATAATCAATTTGTTAACTCAAGATCAAGTCAATATTGTGAAACAATTATCTTATTTACTCAACATTGTTATTTAGTTAATTTTTGTTATGTAGTTATTTGAGTTTTTTAGCATGTATTTGGGTCTAGATTATTTTGCTTATATAAAGGGTCATTGTATTTGTAATAGTAAGCAACAATAATGCAATTCAGTTTAGATAGTTAGTTACGCATAACTAACTCATCAATCTCTCTCTCTCTCTCTCTCTCTCTCTCTCTCTCTCTCTCTCTCTCTCTCTCTCTCTCTCTCTCTCTCTCTCTCTCTCTCTCTCTCTCTCTCTCTCTCTCTCTCTCTCCTTCTTCTTCTTGCTTTCACAATATCATCTTTCTTGAATCTTTTGTTCCAACAAATTGGTATCAAGAGCTTGTTTGCGATTCAGAGTGAATCTAATGGCAAACGGATCAACAACATCAATACAGTTTCCAGCAAATCTACCAGTTTTCAAATGTGGAAACTATCAACGATGGGTGGCACAAATGAAGGTTATTTTCAAATTTCAAGATGTTATAGAAATCTTGAATGATGGAATATCACAACTGGAAGTGAATGCTACAGAAGCCCAGACAGCTACGCACAAAGATCAGAGGAAGAAAGATGGCAATGCGCTGTTCTTGATTCACCAGTGTGTGGATTGTGATGTATTTGATAAGATAATCGAAGAAGAAACAGCAAAATAAGCTTGGAAAAAGTTGAAGTCCTTGTATGGTGGAGATGAGAAATTAAAGAAAGTGAAGTTGCAGACTCTGAGAAAGCAGAATGAGATGTTGCAAATGAAAGAGGATGAATTTGTTTCTGCATATTTCTCAAGAGTAGTGGCGCTAACAAACCAAATGAAGGCGTGTGGTGAAGCGCTAACGGATATGCAAAAGATAGAAAAGGTATTGAGATCTCTAATTGCAGATTTTGATTACTTTCTTGTAACAATCGAAAAGGCCAAGAATCTATCTGAAATGAAATTGGAAGAACTTCAAGCTTCTTTGAAGGCTCGTGAAATGAGGCTGCAACAAAGAAACTCAAAAAGGGAGAAAGCAACTGAACAAGCATTGCAATCAAGATTCAGTAAGAAAGCTGGAAAAGAGAAATCGAAGCAGCGAAAGAATCTTGCTGGTGGTGAGAAGTCAAGCAAGAATACTGATTCGAAAGGAATGGGCAATAAGTATTATGGGAAGAAAGTTGACACGAAAGAGGTGCAATGGTACAATTGTCAAGGTTTTGGCCACTATACTAGAGATTGTCGAAGAAAGAAAGCTACAAAGTCGAAAGATAGTGATGAAGCTCAATATGCACGAGCTGGAAGTAGTGACTCTGATGATGTGTTGTTGTTGGTAAACACTCAGTCGAATACTGAGAAAAACAACATGTGATATCTGGATTCAGGATGTAGCAACTGTAAGTCTAAGAGTGCCTAAGAGGGGGGGTGAATTAGGTATATAAAAATTTATTCGGTTTTATGAGAATACTTGAAGTAATTTTTGGTTAAGTGTTTGAAGGTTTTGATTATATCTTATCTTTTCTTGATTATGGTGATGAAAGCGATAAAAGCAGAAAAGTAAAGAACACGGTGATATATCATGGTTCCCCTCACAATCCGAGAGTACTTCAGTCCCCTTTCCAACACGAAAGAGATTTCACTATAGTTAGAATGATTGTACAGCCTATGCTTACTATCTAACCTATAGGGTGACCAAAGGTTCTTAACACCTTTAAGATCAAACAAACACTAATGTGAATGAAGAACAATCCTCTTCAAATCACAACACTTACTTCCAACAATCCTGGATAGTAAGGGAATAATTTCTTTAAGTAATACAATAATTTATTTGAAATAGATGGAGAGCACTATCAATCTTCAATTGATCTTCTTCTTCAAGATAGAAACAATTCTCAAGCAATGATTATAAATATTCACAATGTATGTATGAAACTTGTAATGATTTCTTAATGAAAATGTATATGGTAAGTTTCATAAAATTTATGAACACATGAAAGTTTGTATGCAAATTTGATTTGATGAAAATTGTTAATATGAAGAAGGTTTATTGTTGTTGTTCTCTCTTACATTTAAATCTGAAAATCTGCACATTTTATAATGTCACAAGTACCTCTTCATTCATGCCAATTCATATGAAAAGATGCAATGCATTCATGAAAGAATACCATTTGAAATATGTCCAAAAACCAAAAGAAAAGCTGCACTGGTTCGTTGGGAACCAGTTCCGACACAGGCAGAACTAGGTTCTTAGTGAACGTTATAACTCAGAATTCAAAAATATCACGCAGGAACCGGTTCCCCTATTGGTACAACCCGGTTCCTGGTACAAATTCCAGGGACATGTTTTTTGAACAAGTTTGGAACCCGGTTCCCTGTTAAGGAGGAACCGGTTCCTGAAAGTTTATTTTCACAAATTCTTTTTGAAAAATATCTCAAACATAGTTTTTCTTAAATGTAAACATGTGGGATATGTATATGATTATGAATGCATATTTGTGAACATCTATATTCAAGTTTAAGAATTATTTATACCATTTGACATTTGTTGATTCTTCAATAATTCTTCTTCAATTTCTTCAAGACTTGTATATGAAATGATAAGCTTTTTGCACATCCTTTGAATGTTGATGTCCATGTTGTCTTCATCAAAACAAATGCTTTAAATATGACTTGAGAGGCTTGCAATTACATTCTCCCCCTTTTTGATGATGACAACCAAGTCTTGAAAACAATTCTTGAAATGTTTATGTTGTTTTGTGTAGCAAACATGTTAAGCAAATGCAAGGCTCCCCCTAAATTGTATGCTCCCCCTAAGTCCATGATTCTTTGAAATTTTGGAGTGAGTGCCTGCAATTTCTTTGAAACAAAACAGCACATATGCATATTCTTCTCCCCCTTTGTTAACATCAAAAAGGATGGGGAAAAAGAGTGAAATAAATTCATTTAAAAATTAAGACGAACAATATATACACACATATTTTATCAAATAAAAACATATAAAAGAAGGAGTAGAAGCAGAGTGTATTGAAGCATAAATTTTTGAAAAGAAAAATTAAGACGTGCATCTTATGAGAAACATTTAGAGATCACCTTCATCCAAAATACCAAGTTCTCTTCGGATTTTGAAGAATGGTTCTCGAGCAAGCGGTTTTGTGAAGATATCTGCGAGTTGGTTATGAGTATCCACAAAAGTGACTTCGACATCTCCTTTAAGTACATGATCACGGAGAAAATGATGTCGAATATCTATATGTTTGGTTCTTGAATGCATGACCAGATTCTTTGTAATATTGATAGCACTTGTATTGTCGCATCGAAGAGGAATGCATCCGAGATCAAGTCCGTAATCACGGAGTTGTTGCTTGAGCCAAAGAATTTGTGCACAACAACTACCCGTTGTTATGTATTCTGCTTCGGCCGTGCTAAGAGAAACACATGCTTGCTTTTTACAAGCCCATGATACTAATGCATTTCCAATAATGTGACAAGTACCACTTGTGCTTTTACGATCAGTTTTACAACCTGCATAATCCGCGTCAAAATAACCAATTAAAGTGCAAATACTACCTTTAGGATACCATAAGCCGACATTGGTTGTTCCTTTAAGATACTTCATGATCCTTTTAACTGCCATGAGGTGTGATTCCTTTGGATTTGCTTGAAAGCGAGCACAAATACAAACACTAAACATGATGTCAGGATGGCTTGCCGTCAAATACAATAAGGAACCAATCATACCTCGGTATTTTGTAATATCAATTGGAGTACCGGATTCATCTTGATCAACATATGTACCGGAGCCCATTGGAGTATTCATTGCTTTACAATTGTCCATATCAAACTTTTTCAATAATTCTTTGCAATACTTAGATTGGTTGATGAAGATTCCATCTTTTAATTGCTTGATTTGTAGTCCAAGAAAGTAGTTCATCTTTCCCATCATAGACATCTCGAATTCTCCTTGCATCATCAATGAGAATTCCTCACACATTTCTTTGTTAGTCGATCCAAAAATGATATCATCAACATAGACTTGAACCAATAAAGTGTTACTTTGGATTTTCTTAATGAACAAAGTTTTATCAACCTTACCCTTTTCGAAACCTTTTTCACACAAAAAATTGCTAAGTCTATCATACCATGCTCTTGGTGCTTGCTTTAAGCCATAAAGAGCCTTTCTCAACTTAAAGACATGTGTAGGATGTTTGAAGTCTTCAAATCCCGGAGGTTGTTTGACATAGACTTCTTCATTGATGTATCCATTCAAGAATGTGCTTTTGACGTCCATTTGAAAAAGCTGAAAATTTAATGAACAAGCATAAGCAAGTAAAAGACGTATAGCTTCTAACCTTGCAACCGGAGCAAATGTTTCTTCAAAGTCGATTCCTTCCTCTTGATTGTAACCTTGGGCAACCAACCTTGCTTTGTTTCGAACAATTAGACCATTCTCATCAAGTTTGTTCTTAAACACCCATCGGGTACCTATGATGTGTTTACCACTTGGTCTAGGAACAAGTTCCCAAACTTGATTTCTCTCGAATTGATTTAATTCTTCTTGCATAGCAATAATCCATTGATCATCTCCTAAGGCTTCATCAACTTTGGTAGGTTCAATTTGAGAAACAAACGCCATGTTTAAGCAAGCATCTTTTAGATTTAATCTTGTTGATACTCCTTGGCTAATGTCACCAATAATTTTGTCAATAGGATGGTCTCTATGAGTTCTCCATTCTTTTGGTAGATCATTGATTTTTGACTCTTGTTGTACAGTGTTTTCTTGATTTTCCGGTGATTTCACAACTTGATCATTTGAAAGATCTTCCGGGGGTAAATCTATAGGATCATCATCATCACACACAACTACTTCCTCCTTAGAGGTGTTAGTTTCATCAAAAGATACATGCATAGATTCTTCAATAGTTAAAGTTCTTTTATTATAAATTCTATATGCTTTACTAGAAAGAGAATAACCAAGAAATATACCTTCGTCGGATTTCTCGTCAAACTTACCGAGATTGTCTTTGTCATTGTTAAGAACAAAACACTTGCATCCAAAGATATGGAAGTGAGCAATATTTGGCTTTCTTCCTTTGAAGAGTTCATATGGAGTCTTCTTTATTATAGGTCTAATGATAACTCGATTTCCAACATAACATGCCGTACTAACCGCATTCGCCCAAAAATATTTAGGAAGATTTGCATCACTAAGCATTGTTCTTGCAAGTTCCACTAGAAACCTATTCTTTCTTTCAACTGCTCCATTTTGTTGTGGAGTTCTAGGTGCTGAAAAATTATGAGAGATACCATGTTCTTCACAAAAATCTTCAAATTGTGCATTTTGGAATTCTCCACCATGATCACTTCTTATGGATACAATCTTTAGTGATTTTTCATTTTGGATTTGCTTAGCATACTTCTTAAAAGCTTTAAAAGCATCACTTTTCTGCACAAGAAACAAAGTCCAAGAATATCTAGAAAAATCATCAATAATAACCAAAGCATATACATTACCTCCGAAGCTTTTTGTTCTTGATGGACCAAGGAGATCCATGTGTAACAATTGTAGTGGTCTTGTAGTAGACACCACATTCTTAGATTTGAAAGTTGATTTGGTCTGTTTGCCCTTTTGGCATGCGCTACATGATTTGTCTTTGATGAACTTCATCTTTGGTAGACCAACAACTAAGTCATGCTTAACCAATTTGTTCAAGTGCTCCATGTGAATGTGAGCAATCCTCTTGTGCCATAACCAAGCGTCATTGTTGTTTACCATAAGACATTGTACCTTCATAGACAAATCATCTAAAGTAATCATAAAAATATTGTTAGATCTTATACCTTTGAGTTTTACCTCATTGGTTGCCTCATCCATAATAAGGCATTCTTCTTTGTTGAATTTGATCTTGAACCCTCTATCGCAAAGTTGACTTATGCTAAGAAGATTGTGATTTAATCCTTCAACATAGAGAACATCCTCAATTTGAATGGATGGAGGTGTGCCAACTATTCCAACGCCAAGAATTTTTCCTTTGGTGTTGTCTCCATAGGTGACATACCCTTTGGCTTTATGTACTAGATATGAAAATTGGTGTACATCTCCTGTCATATGCTTTGAACATCCACTATCAAGATACCAAACATTTGATATGGATTTCAAGCATACCTACAAAAACAAATTATTTCTTGTTAGGTACCCAAGTTGCCTTGGGTCCTTCATAGTTAGTTCCCTTTTTCACCCACACATAATGCTCACTTGCCATACTAAAGTTTCTAACATAGCAAGCATTAGGTGTATGGCCTTTAATACCACAATAAAAACAAGTAGGTTTAAAGTTACTTCTATATCTAGAAGGATAAGATTTCTTCTTAGGAAATGTTTTCTTTTTGGATATATTAGCCTTTTTCTTTTGATGATTATGAACAACTTGCTTCTTTTCTACTTTCTTGGGATTGGAACTATTACTCGCCTTTACAAAAATAGTGGGATTGTTATTTGGTTTCTTAGTATTCACATAACCAATACCTCTTTTATCATTTGGATAACGTTGTTGGCTTAGTAATCCTTCCAATCCTATTTGTCCTTTTTCATATCGTTCAATGACTCTTTTCAATTGAACAATTTGAAAGATATTTGATTCACACTTGGAGCATGCAAAGTTTTTCTTTTCTTTAATAAAATTTTGTTTTTGAAGATCAAAATCTTTAGTCATAGTGTCAATTTTTTCTAGACAAATTAGAAGTTCTTTTTCTTGATTTGACACCTTTTTGTATAAACTTTTGCATTCCTCCAAGAGTTCATCAATAGCACCTTGAACATCATCATCAAAAAGATTAAATTCATTACTAACCTCTTCTTCATCGTCGGAGTGATGTGAAGCCATCAATGCTAGATTTGCACATTCGTCACTTTCCGAATCGGATGAAGAACTTATCTCATTATCTTCCCATGCAACATAAGCCCTTTTGTTCTTGAACTCCTTTTTGCCTTTGAATCCATTTTTCTTGGAGAGTTTCGGACAATCCGGCTTTATGTGACCTTGCTTTCCACATTCATAACATGTGACATCTTGTGTTGATGTGGAGGCTTCTTTATCTTTATGCTTATAGAATTTCTTTCTTTTGACAAAGTTAGCATTATGAAGATTATTTTTATGACCAAAATATTTTCCTAACCTTTTTACAAGAAGCAAGATATTTTCATCTTCCT
Source organism: Vicia faba (assembly GCA_948472305.1). NCBI lineage: Eukaryota > Viridiplantae > Streptophyta > Magnoliopsida > Fabales > Fabaceae > Vicia > Vicia faba. Next base: position 1,524,405,331 of record OX451738.1, read on the forward strand.
CCGATGCATCTTTATCTTGACTTTCTTTTGAATCAACTTTCAAAGCAATGCCTTTGGATTTCTTCTCATGATTCTCATGTTTTTCAAGCCTTCCAAGTTCCGTCTCATATTCTTGAAGCTTTCCGAAAAGTGTTGCGGAAGTCATAGATGCTAGGCTTTTCTTTTCGGATATTGCCGTCACTTTTGGTTGCCATTCCCTCGTTAAAGACCTAAGCACTTTAAGATTTAATTCATCGTTAGTTAAAGTCTTACCGAGTGCCTTCAAATGGTTTGTCAAGTGAACGAATCTCTTTTGCAAGTCAAGGATGGATTCTCCGGGAAGCATTCTGAATAATTCATATTCTTGACTCAAAGTGTTCAATCTAGACCTTTTGACTTCGGCGGTTCCTTCATGAGTTTCTACAAGAGTATCCCAAATTTCCTTTGCCGTTGTACATGCTGATACTCGGAAAAATTCATCCATACTAAGAGCACTTTGGAGAATATTGATTGCCTTTTTGTCAAAGAGAACTTTTTTCTTGTCATCATCATCCCATGATGCTTTAGGCTTTGATGACCCAACACCATTGACAACACACACCGGAGTAAATGGACCATTCTCAACAGCATTCCATATTTCTTCTCCTTGCGCTTTAAGATGAGCCTTCATGCGAATTTTCCAAAAGTAAAAGTATTCACCACAAAACAATGGAGGCTTGTTGTTACTACCACCATATTTGAAAACCGGATTTGGATTTGCGGAAGCCATTCTGGATCTTTAGGAACAAGTTACCTATAACTTGCTCTGATGCCAATTGTAAGTCTAAGAGTGCCTAAGAGGGGGGGTGAATTAGGTATATAAAAATTTATTCGGTTTTATGAGAATACTTGAAGTAATTTTTGGTTAAGTGTTTGAAGGTTTTGATTATATCTTATCTTTTCTTGATTATGGTGATGAAAGCGATACAAGCGGAAAAATAAAGAACACAGTGATATATCCTGGTTCCCCTCACAATCCGAGAGTACTCCAGTCCCCTTTCCAACACGAAAGAGATTTCACTATAGTTAGAATGATTGTACAACCTATGTTTACTATCTAACCTATAGGGTGACCAAAGGTTCTTAACACCTTTAAGATCAAACAAACACTAATGTGAATGAAGAACAATCCTCTTCAAATCACAACACTTACTTCCAACAATCCTGGATAGTAAGGGAATAATTTCTTTAAGTAATACAATAATTTATTTGAAATAGATGGAGAGCACTATCAATCTTCAATTGATCTTCTTCTTCAAGATAGAAACAATTCTCAAGCAATGATTATAAATGTTCACAATGTATGTATGAAACTTGTAATGATTTCTTAATGAAAATGTATATGGCAAGTTTCACAAAATTTATGAACACATGAAAGTTTGTATGCAAATTTGATTTGATGAAAATTGTTAATATGAAGAAGGTTTATTGTTGTTGTTCTCTCTTACATTTAAATCTGAAAATCTGCACATTTTATAATGTCACAAGTACCTCTTCATTCATGCCAATTCATATGAAAAGATGCAATGCATTCATGAAAGAATACCATTTGAAATATGTTCAAAAACCAAAAGAAAAGATGCACCTGTTCGCTGGGAACCGGTTCCGACACAGGCAGAACCCGGTTCTTAGTGAACGTTATAACTCAGAATTCAAAAATATCACGCAGGAACCGGTTCCCCTATTGGTACAACCCGGTTCCTGGTACAAATTCCAGGGACATGTTTTTTGAACAAGTTTGGAACCCGGTTCCCTGTTAGGGAGGAACCGGTTCCTAAAAGTTTATTTTCACAAATTCCTTTTGAAAAATATCTCAAACATAGTTTTTCTTAAATGTAAACATGTGGGATATGTATATGATTATGAATGCATATTTGTGAACATCTATATTCAAGTTTAAGAATTATTTATACCATTTGACATTTGTTGATTCTTCAATAATTCTTCTTCAATTTCTTCAAGACTTGTATATGAAATGATAAGATTTTTGCACATCCTTTGAATGTTGATGTTCATGTTGTCTTCATTAAAACAAATGCTTTAACTATGACTTGAGAGGCTTGCAATTACAGCAACCACATGACTGGAAATAAAAACTGGTTTACCAAGTTAGATTAGTTAGTCGAAAAGGTGATAAAGTTTGCAGATGGCAGGCATATCAAGTCAGGTGGTAAAGGAGATATTTCGATTATCAGAAAGGATGGTCGGAAGGCTATTACCACTGAAGTTCTATATGTACCTTCTATGACAAGTAACTTGATAAGTGTAGGTCAATTACTTGCAAAAGGCTTCAATATGAAGTTGGAGAATAATCAGATGAAGGTATATATGGCTGATGGGAGGCTAAAAATGAAAGCATCATTGTCGGAGAACAAAACATTCAGGGTTGAATTCAACACATCATATCACAAATGTCTTGCTTGAACTACAGAAGAAGACAAGAACTGGCTATGGCATCATAGGTATGGACATCTAAACTTCAAGAGTTTATGTATGCTCAATCAGAAAATAATGGTGCTAAGGTTGTCGTATGTGAAGGAACCAAAACAGATATGTGAGGAATGTTGCAAAGCCAAACAGGCAAGGAAGGCGTTCAAATGTGATTTTCCTATAAGATCAAGGCAAAAACTGGAGTTGGTTCATTCAGATGTGTGTGTACCCATTGAAGTAAAGTCCAATGGAGGTAACGGGTATTTTCTTACTTACATTGATGAATTCACCAGACATATGTAAGTTTACCTTATTGAAAGGAAGAGTGGGGTATTCACACGGTTCAAGAAGTTCAAGTTGCATGCTGAGAAACAAAGTGGTTGCAAATTGAAGAACTTAAGAACTGATGGTGGTGGTGAATATACTTCTACTGAATTTGCCAGATTTTGCAATGAGGAAGGTATAGAGCATGAGGTTGTTGCACCCTATACGCCTCAGCATAATGGCATAGCTAGGAGAAAGAATAGAAGTGTATTGAACATGACGGGATGTATGTTAAAAGCTAAGAATATGCCTAAGAGATTTTGGGTTGACGCAGCTTCGACAACAGTATACATTCTAAATAGATGCCCAATAAAGAAGATGGTCGAAAAGACACCGCATGAGGCTTGGACAGGGTCGAAGCCAAATGTAAGTCATCTTAGAATTTTTGGATCAATGTGTTTCAGGCATGTACCTGAACAATTGAGAAAGAAGCTGAATGATCAAGTGAAGTCATGGTGCTCATAGGTTATCATTCGACTGGTGTATACAAGTTGTATTCAACAATTGAAGATAAACTAGTGATCAGTAGAGATGTTCTTGTAGATGAAAGCAAAGGATGGGATTAGAGTCGAAGTTCAGTTAGATGTGAATCAGACGCAGTCACAATTGTGTTTGAAGAAGATGAAGATAACGAAGCTTCGACAAGTCGAAGTGAAGAACCACCGGTGCAAAATGAAAGAAGATCCACAAGAACAAGATCTGAGTCAATTAGGCTGATTGGATATGAGAGGTTTCCAGATCAAGTAATCGATGCAGATGCTGACTTAATCGAATAAGCCATGATGATGGCTGAAGCAGAACCAATTAATTTGGGTGAAGCCTTGAGAAATTTGAATTGGTGTGAAGCCATGAAAGAAGAACTTAGAGCCATTGAGAAGAACAAGACTTGGGAGCTTGTCGAAAGAACCAACAAGAAACCAATCGATGTGAAATGGATATACAAGGTGAAACGAAGGCCAAATGGTGAGATTGCAATGTATAAGGCAACATTGGTGGCCAGAGGTTTTCTACAAAAACCTGGTATTGACTTCGATGAAGTATATGCGCCTGTTGCAAGGATCGAAACAATCAGGATTGTTGTTTCAATAGCTGCATATAGAGGATGGAAAATGCACCAAATTGATGTAAAGTAAGCATTTTTGAATGGTCCATTGGAAGAAGAAGTATGTTACTCAACCACCAGGTTTCGACGTCAAAGGGCAGGAGTCGAAAGTGAATAGATTAAGGAAGGCTCTCTATGGCTTGAAGCAAGCTCCTAGAGCTTGGAATAAAAGGATAGATAGCTTCCTAATCAAAGCAGATTTCACAAAGTGTGTCTCTGAACATGGAGTGTATGTAAATGATGTCGAAAGTGTCAATTGAATCATTTTATGCCTTTGTGTTGATGACTTACTCATTACAGGAGCAGACGAAGCTAAGATAATGAAGGTAAAGTTGAAGTTAATGCAGGAATTCGAAATGTCTGATTTAGAGAATCTCTCTTATTTCCTAGAAATGAAATTCAAAGATGTTGAAAGAGTGTTCTTGCATCAAACAAAGTATGCTCAAGATATATTGAAGAGGTTCAATATGAGCAACTATAAGTCAGTTGTTACTCCATTAGAGACTGGAGCAAATATGAAAAAGGAATTGAATGATGAGTTTGTAAGTTCGACTCTTTACAAACAAATCATTGGATCCTTGAGGTATCTTTGCAATACTAGACCAGATATCTGCCAAAGTGTAGGATTGTTGAGTAGGTTTATGGAGAAGCCCCAGGAATGTCATCTCATTGTAGTAAAGAGGGTGTTGAGATACATCAAGGGAACCATTGATCATGGTGTGCTGTTACCAGAGAAGTCGAGGAATAATACAGTTGTCTAAGTGCAAGGATACACTGGCTCGGATTTTAGTGGAGATCAAGATGAAAAGAAGAGTATTGCATGATATATTTTCATGATCGAAGGAGCTCCAACCTCCTGGAGTTCGAGGAAGCAAAGCATTATGGCTTTGTCATCATGTGAAGCAGAATATGTGGCTGCGTCATATGTTGCATGCCAAGCAACATGGATTGAAATGCTACTTGAAGAACTCAGAATAATGGAATCGAAGGTGAAGTTGTTTGTTGATAACAAGTCAGCTATAAACCTTGCAAATCACCCAATGTGTCATGGTCAAAGTAAGCACATTGAACGAAGGTATCATTTTCTGAGAGATCAAGTCAAGGAAGGGAAGCTTGAAATAAAACATTGCAAGACAGAAGTGGAACTAGCTGACATATTCACCAAACCTCTGAAGAAAGTGAGATTCGAAGAGTTAAAGAAAGGCATTGGGATGAGAAGTCTTGATAACATGAATTAAGGGAGTGTGTTAGTTGGTTAATTCTTGTTATGTAGTTATTTGGGCTTCTTAGCATGTATTTGGGCCTGGGCTATTTTTCCTATATAAAGGGCCATTGTGTTTGTAATAGTAAGCAACAATAATACAATTCAGTTTAGATAGTTAGTTACACATAACTAACTCATCAATTCTCTCTCTCTCTCTCTCTCTCTCTCTCTCTCTCTCTCTCTCTCTCTCTCTCTCTCTCTCTCTCTCTTCTTCTTCTTCTTCTTCTTCTTCTTGCTTTCACAATATCATCTTTCTTGAATCCTTTGTTCCAACAAACATGTTAAGGCGAATTAATTCATATGACAAAAAAATCTATTATATAAAAAAATCTATTATATAAGAAAGTAGTATATTGTGGAAAGTTTAATTTTGTCCTTTTGTTGAAAAGATTAATTTTGGATTTTTTTGGGTTATTTATGTTTTTATACCATTGATCCAAATTATTAAATGCCTTCCATAAAAAAATGATATGATTGGTTGAATTTTGAACATTCTTTACACACTATCACTAAGACAATTGATACAATTGATAACAATCTCTTCAGTTACTCTATTTCTTGCCTTGGTAAGGACAGAAATTGATTTGTTTAAAATCTAAACTTTCATTCCTTGCTTTTCATCTTCCAAACCATTTGTCTTCTTCTTTCCACTATAAATCGAGATGTTCACAACCTTTATTTGCATCATTGTCTTCTCTGTAAGTTGATTGTGTTTAATAGCTCTCTGTAAAAATCCTGTCTTTGTTACTTATTTTTTACTATGTTGAATACTGACCATAACTGACTAGAATGGACCGTCACAACTTACGTCGAGCAGAACTTGAGAGTGAGGTGGGGGGAGGGGGTACCTGCAAGACACTCTGATGCCAAAGTGAGATTCAGAATGAGCAAGCAAGTAAGAGAGTGAGAAATGTTCAATACCCGACCCTCTCGAAAGAGAGGGTATTTATAGCCTCCAATGTTGGGCCATGGTCTCCTCATTGGGCTGGTCAAGCAGGCCCAAAGTGGAGAATTCTAGGTCCTACGTGATTAGTGGGGACCAACATGTGGTTCCTCACCTGGATGACTTACTCCACAAGATCAGGAGGATATGGATGCGTTCTTTACGGGACCACGAAGACTCCATGATATTCAGAGGATGCTCGTGAGGTGCTTCTGCTCGTCGTGGATGCTCTTCGCCAGACACGAGGTCATGTGAGGAGATCAATCTTGGTCACTGAGAGGATCGGAAGATGACCTTGAGGTCCTTCTGACCTGTGATGATCTTCCTAATACTAATTGGGTTTATCCCCGTATGATGAGGTTGCCTCCTTGCGGGGAGTGGAAGTTGTTGCCCGACGTAGTCAAGGGAAGAACTGGCCAATATGCTTTGACCGACATAATTGGGTTAGGCCTCATGTGGAGTTGGGCCAAGGGCAGACCCAGTCCAGAACAGGATCCCCCCAAGTTATTTCTCCTGGTGAAGGAGTTATGACTTAAGTCCAGCTTTTTCTTTTACGAGGTGCGTTGCTCGACGAGGATCTTTCATTGTGTTGACGGAGAAAGTTGTCGATATATGGGTTTACCCGAGAAGCATTCAAAATGGACTCGAGATGGGATCATTCTAGTCACAGGGAGGAGAAATCATGTGGGGTGTAGGCACGTGGTGTGACCTTTGGGATTGTAATGATGGCCTAAGGAGTAGGGGTCATCATTAGTTGAGCGCGTAGGTGTCGAGGAGAAAGGGGGTTGTTGAGCTGCCCGACGCGATGTTTCTCATTCCATGTCATCTCTATATATAGCGCCCCAAGGCCCATTATTCACATTTACATTCTCGAGCTCTTCACTCTCCCTATTGCCAACACCGTTCTGTTTTCTTCAACCGCTAACGCCATCGTAGAATCTTCCGCGTGTTCTTCATCTACCCTCGTTATTCCTCATCTATTCTTGTTCAAGTAAGTATTTTTCGTTATACTCTTGTTTAGATTGGCTTTGATGATGTTTAAGTTGTATAATTTCGGACCTGGGGGGTTTTGCTCTGGATATTCATGCATACTTTTTGTGTTTGAGTCCGTGTTATTCATCTTTTCATTGACACTTACATGAATTTACCCCGTTGTCTCCATACGTCCCCGTGAAATTCATGAATTTTGCATAAGAAATTGATGCAATCCCCGGAGAGTTCATGATTTTGGCCGGCAAATTCATATTTTGCTCGCTGTATTCATCATGTGCCTGGGGTGTTCATGAAAACAAGTGTTCATCATTATAACTGTTGTGTGGTATTATAAGACTGGCATGATTTTCATGCCTTGATCGAGGGCCGTGTACTTCCCCTTTCTTCCCGAGTGAGTGTCGACTTGGTCTGGGTGCCACATAACCTTTTCATCTACGTCGTGGAGGGATGGATTTGAATTTGCTGTCAAATTCACCAGTTTCCTCTGCTTTACAGGTAAAATGGCTGACACTCCTGAATCTTCTGAGCATATGGACATCGAAGAGACCAGCATAGCCGAGGAGGGTGTCAACTTGGTTGACACAGTCGATGATCCTGCATTGTCTTGGGTCGGGGTAGAGCCTCGAGGAATAGCCTCGATCTACAATTATAGTAGGAGGCAAGCTTACACTATCGTCGAGTATGTAGGCGATCAGGAAGGTTTCCAAAAGAACTTCAACATCTTGTGACTGACGCCCACCGCTCGAATATGCTCAAAGTTCGAGGAAGACCGCTTCCCCATGTACGAGGTCGTATTGAAAGAGTTGGGGATTTGCCTTCCCTTTAAATATTTCCAGGTGGGGGTGTTCAATCACTTGAACCTAGCACCCTCTCAGCTTCACCCCAACGCCATTGCCTTCATTCGGGCATTTAAGATTACTTGCCGGTTCCTGAGGATCGGGCGACCATTCCCATGTTCTTTAGATTTTTCATCTACAACGACAGTCCCGGGGTGGGAAACATAGTTGGGTCTTCCTCAAACAGTTGAAGAGGTTGTTTAGAATGTACGTGGACTTTGTCCGCGACTTCAAATACAGATGGTATGTCGTGCAACCTACTACTCAGGCAGTCGTGGACGTCGTGTTCGACCCGACCTCCGTTATGGATGAAAATGGTGAACCGTGTTATGATGCGGAGGGTAACCCAGAGGTTTGAAGACTCTCAAAGTTTCCCATCCATTGGTATTCGGGCCACTACGATCATGGTCCCAGGCATTACTATACTCCCGTCGGTGGCATGAGCGCAGAGGACGAAGAGGCTTATGGCGTCCTTAATTGGTTCGTCGACGGGTTCTTCCCCGCCAGGTGGGTTACAAGGGAACGACATGACATCCTCGATGAATATGGTGAGCCGATGTTCGAGGCGCGCCCGATCAACACCAAGGCGCTCTTCGAGTGTCGTTCTTACGGGAAAGCCGTGAATCTCTTAGGTTTCTGCTCGCTTGATTTTACTATATTTTTATTTATTGACTTGACTTCTTTTGTTTTCTCGATGAGGTTGACCCGAGGATACTATTTTTGTTTTTGTAGGTAATATGGTTGAGCACCGTGAGATATTGTTCAAACTGGCCTAAGAGAAAAATAGTTATAAGAGGTTGGTGAAGCTGCACCAGGCTACACATATGGGTTCAGTCTCTGAACCGGTCAAGGAGGGATCAAGTGGGTCATCGGGCATCCGCAATGCTGATCAGCAAGTTGCTGTTTTGAGCAAGAAAAGGAGTCACCCCGAAGGTGGGGTTGCTGATGTGACTGGGGGAAAGGCGACTGCCTGAGCCTTCAACCTCCCGCCTTATTTCATGGAGAAGGATTTCTTCGAGGGCTTCCCTCTGACTATGTCCGATAATGAGTCTGACATCATAAGATGACTCGACAAAAAGGGTCGAAGGAAGCATCTGACTTCCAGTATGGTCGGGATGATGAAGGTAGCAGAAATGGACGTGGTCCTTACGGGCGAAGGGGCCAGCTCCTCTGGTCGGGTTAAGGAACTGGAGTCGGAGAAAGCGACTCTTCATGCCAAGACACAGAAGTTGAAGACCGCCATCGAATGAAGCAAGGAGATGTTTCGGGAGCAGGCCGATACGCTAGCAGGGGAGAAAGAGAGAGCTGAGAATTCCCTCGATAAAAAGGATTTCCTCCTGCTCGACAAAGAACTGTAGGAGAGAAAAAGAGAACGGTTGGAGAGGGAAGTCGATGACCTGAAGGCTTCCATAATGTCCATGGAGGGCGAACCCGGGGGGTAACTGATTTTCACACTTGCTCCAATTTTGTTGCTCGGATTCAAATCCTTGAGTCAGACTACGTCGATACTTTGGCCGACGGCTTCGAGGCTACAGTGAACCAGCTATCCGTGTTGAACCTGAGACTCAACACCGAAGGAATCAGGGTTCTATCCCAGGTGATTGACGATCGGGTGGTTCCTCCTCCTGATTCTCTCGAGGTCGAAGTGGGCACTCTGAGGAGTGATTAACATTTTTTAGGTAGCTCAGATATTTGTATTTGGGCCTGTGTGCCCGTGCTTTTTTGTAACATTCAGACATCTTCGGCTCTAGCGATCGACATTTATAAATGCTTTACTTCGCTTCAATGCCTTTATGTTTTTGCTGATGCTTACCTATTTTGACTTATTTATTCCATGAATATTTTTAATTTCCATGTGTGAGTATGTATGTTCGGCAATTGTTGTGGTCGACGCAAGTTCATTTTTCCCATGTGCGGAGATGTATGCTCGACCCTCATATTATTCGGCACATGTTGGGATGTATCGAGGAGGCGAAGTATGGATCCGCGAAACGAGTGTAAGATCGGGGTATGGATCTTAAACCCGTGGCGTGAACTTCCCATTGTGAGTTGGGTGTTCTGCCATGTTGGGTACTTCGACAACAGAGCTCGATTAAGGTGTCCCTGTCTGGCTAAGATCTTGCTCGTGAAATGAACAAATCTTACCTTTTGCTGATGTTTGGAGGCCATGTCTATACCTAGACACGCCTACATGGTCGAGCGCGTCCCATCGTCGGTTAGAGAGGATCGATCGACTGCTAATGCCCTTAGCGGGTGAAGGACTTAACTATAATATTATTTTAGCTTCGCAGCATTCCAGGGTCGAGGTAGTGGTTCTCCATTTAATTGTTCGAGGTAATATGCTCTGGTTCCCCTAGCTTTTTGGATGTGGTAAGACCCCTCCCAGTTTGTGGCCAACTTCCCTTTGCGGGAGTCCTTCTGGTTTCTTCGTAAGACTAGGCTGTTGACCCGAAATTCGTGTTTTATGACTTTGTTGTCATGGCATAGGGCTACATGTTGTTTTAGTGTAGCCTTACAAAGATCTGCTCCTGATCGAATTTCTTCTACTAGGTCAAACTCATCTCTGAGGGCCTCGTCGTTCATCTCCTTGTCGAGGGGAATTTCGGCTCGCCTGGATGGCTCCATGATTTCTACCAGAATGCGACCTCGGTGCATAGGTTAGTCGAAATGGTGTCTCGCCAGTCGTCGAATATGGCGTTGTTCGATAAGCCCACATGACACTGTGAAGTTCTTCGACCCAACCCATATTGGCTCCGCCCAGCCTGCGTTTGAGTCCTTGCAAGATGACCCTATTTGCTTTGGCTTACCCGTTGGTTTAGGGGTGTTCGACCAAGGTGAAATGTTGTTTGGTGTCGAGTTTGGTGACGTAGCTTTGGAAACTTTGATCGGTGAACTGGGTGACGTTGTCTGTGACGAGCGCTCGTGGTATCCCAAACCGAGCAAGTATGTTTCGTTTGTAGAAACAGAGGATGTTGTGTGAAGTTATTTTCTCTAGGGCTTCGACCTCTATCCATTTGGTGAAATGGTCTACGACCATGATGATGAATTTGTTCTAGTATGTCCATTGCACGAAAGGTTCAAGGATGTCCAATCCCCAACAGGCAAACGACCACGGGGAGGATAATTTATTTAGCTCGTGTGGGGGTGCGAGGTGCATGTTAGTGTGCCTCTGGCATTTGTCGCATTTCTTGACATGCTCTTTGGCGTCTTGTTGCATGGTCGACCAGTAGTACCCTGCTCGCAGCGCCTTTCATGCTAGGGATCTTCCGCCCATGTGCTGGGCGTTGATTCCTTTGTGGATTTCCCACAGTATCTCGGGGATTACGGATTCTTTGACACATTTCAAGAGTGGGATGGAGAATCCCCGACGGTATAGTTTTAGTTCGAGTACCACGTATGATCATGCTCGTCGTTTGGTTGTGGCTTCCTCTCTTTGGTCCAGAGGAAGCTCCCCTTTTGTCAGAAAGTTGAATACTGGGGTCATCCAGCATGAGTTGTCCCCGATGGAATTCACTTCAGGCAGCACCGTGGACCTTTCAATTCTCGAGCGAGATAAGGATTCTTGTATGACTGATTTGTTATCACCTTTCTTCTACGTGCTTGCGAGCTTTGAAAGTATGTCGGCCTGCATGTTTCGTGCGCGTGGCACGTGTGTGATTTCTACTCGGTCAAACATTTTCATATGTTCTCTAACCAAGTTCAAATATTCAATGAGGCTGTTGTTCTTAGCCTGGTATCCCCCTTGAACTTGAGATGCGACAAGTTGGGAATCAGTGAAAATGTGTATCTCTCTGGCGCCAAGATCCTCGACCATTTTTAATCCTGCGAGCAAGGCCTCATATTCAGCCTGATTGTTTAAGGTCGGAAAGGAAAGAGTGAGAGAGTGTTCGATCACGGCACCTTCCTTGTTTTCGAGGAGGATCCCTGCTCCACTTCCTGTTGAGATGGAAGCTCTATCCATAAAGATGGTCCACTTGTGCTCCTTCCCTAAGGGGGGGGGGGTGTGAGCGGTCATCTCCGCGACGAAGTCAGCCAGAGCTTGAGCCTTGAGGGCCTTCCTGATTTTGTACTGGATATTGAACTTAGAAATATCCAAGGACCACTTTAGCATTCGACCTTCCATGTCCGGTCGACCTAAGAGTTATCTTACGGGTTGGTCTGTCTGTACGATGGTTGTGTGTCCTAGGAAGTAGTGTCGAAGCCTTCTCGTTGCATTGATGAGGGATAAGGCCACCTTCTCGATTTGTTGGTACCTGACCTCGGGTCCTTGAAGTGCTTTTCTCGTGAAATACACTGGCTTTTGTCCATCAGGTGTCTCACGAATGAGGGCCGCGCTCACGGCCTCGATGGAGACGTCCAGATACATGAACAAGGTCTCCCCGACCAATGGTCATGATAATACGGGTGGTTGCGAGAGGTTTTTCTTGAGGTGGAGGAGGGCTTGCTGGCATTATTCGGTCCATTTGAAAGTTGTCTCATTGTGCAGAAGTTTGAAAAATGGAAGGGCGTGTTTAGCGGACTTCACCACAAAACAGGAGAGCGAGGTGAGCATGTCGTTCAGGACTTGTATGGATTTTTTCTAATTAGGCGTAGGGAGGTTGGAGAACGCCCGACACTTATCGGGGTTGGCTTCAACTCCCCGTTCTGTTAGATAGAAACCGAGAAACTGAGTGAGATTGGCAGATCTGCCTTTTGTGACTTGAAGGTGAAAGATGATTGAACACTAACGTGTCTAAAAATTTGAACTCGATGATGTGTTGAATTGGGAATGGGCTTATAGATGCCATTTGAAGAGATGATGGAGAGTTGTCGAAGATGGGCTTATAGATGCCATCCAGAGTGACTGTTGGAAAGTATAAAGCTTAATTGTGACGTATAATGAAGGAACCTTTGACGACTACTACTTCAACAGGTAATGAAGGAATATTTGACGACTACTACTTCAAGAGGCAATGAAGGAATCTTTGACGACTACTGCTTCAAAAGGTAATGAAGGAATCTTTGACGACTACTACTTCAACAGGTAATGAAGGAATCTGACGACTACTACTTCAACAGGCAATGAAGGAATCTTTGACAACCACTACTTCAAAAGGTAATGAAGGAATCTTTGACGACTACTACTTCAACAGGTAATGAAGGAATCTGACGACTACTACTTCAACAGGTAATGAAGGAATCTTTGACGACTACTACTTCAATAGGTAATGGAGGAATCTGTGACGACTACTACTTCAACAGGTAATGAAGGAATCTGACGACTACTACTTTAATAGGAAACATAGGAATCTTTGATGACTACTACTTCAACAGGTAATGAAGGAATATTTCACAACTACTACTTCAATAGGTAATGAAGGAATCTGACGTCTACTACTTCAACAGGCAATGAAGGAATCTTTAACGACTATTAATTCAACAGGAAATGAAGGAATCTTTGATGACTACTACTTCAACTGGTAATGAAGGAATCCGACGACTACTACTTCAACAGGTAATGAAGGAATCTTGGACGACTACTACTTTAATAAGTAATGAAGGAATCTTGGACGACTACTACTTCAACTAGTAATGAAGGAATCTGATGACTACTACTTCAATAGGTAATGAAGGAATCTTGGATGACTACTGTGATACGGTGGGAGAACTTACTTGAGGGTTTTGCGTTTGATCGCAAATTTTATGGTTAGTAAGAGTCGCCACCGACTTTTCTTTTATCCAAAAGGAAAGGTGAAAAAGCACAGGAAAGACCTTTGAGATTATTTCTTGAGTTCGGGGGGTAGATTATGAAAAGGGAAGGAATTAGAACCCTTTTCATCCATGGTTTTCCATGGGCTCTTAGTTACTTGCTAGATCACTTGCTTTATGTTTGAAAGTGTGCTTTGTGGTGGTTTTTGAAAGTATTTTTGAAAAGCTCCTTCGTTTAGGCAAACTTTGTAATGATCCTCGTCTCTATAAGAATGTATACAAAATGTTGGACTTTTGAAAATATTTCATGGAAAGTGTTGGTGCATTTGAAAAGGTGTTTGTGTTTTGAAGATGAGCAAGCAACTGGGAGTATTCTACCTTACTCAAAAGTCTTTCGTTCATTACTCTCTTACTTTGATATTGCTATCTTACCATTGATTGGTAAGAAGCCTTTATCTTTGGATGTAAAAGGGACGGGCGTGGGTCATCGTATAGTCCTGATAGAAATTGTTGCACCCCAAAATTTGCCCTCCCATATTCTTCAAGAAATTGCCAAGCCAAGTCACAAAGCTCCCCAAGGGTTGCACAATGCAAAGATCTCCTACACAGTCAAAACTAGGGTTTGTGTTCTGATCAAGAAATTGAAGGTTTCAAAGGCCCAATCAAGTCTCACATGCCTACAAATATGGTCAAGCATCCTCATATCAAGTTTCAAGGCATTCAGCTCAAAATTGCACAGTCAAAACCCTAAATTGCACTACAATCAACTGTAGGGGCAAAATGGTCATTTGACAGTCAAAAGTTCAAATTTTTGGTCAACATATCATTTTGAAGCCACAAACATCATTTGATCAATGCTTGATCATGATTCTCAAAATTTGCTTCAGAAATCATCAAAGATGCAAAAGTTTCCTTATTTGGACAGCTGAAAAAGTCAACTGAAATTGACCAGGGCATAACTTTCACATGGATTATCAGAAAAATTCCATCCAAAGCTCATTTTGAAGAGAAAGACATTTCCTACAACTCATCTTCATACTTCAAGTCCAAGAAATGCTCTCACAAAAAGTTATCAATTTCAACATTATAGGTCATTTTCAAAAGTCAACAAAAAGGGACTTTAAGTCAAAGACCATAACTTGAGATTGGTAAATCAAAATGACATGGGACCAAAGGCATTGGTTAAAGGACTCAAAGACCTTTCCAAAATGTCCAAGAACATGAGAAAAGATTAACAATTGAGCAAGTTATGCCTTGTGGAAGTTGGGAAATTTTTGGATATTTTGAAAAGTCAACATTGATTCAAATGGTCTAAAAATGCTAATGGGCCCATTTTTCTTCCATGATTCATCATTCCAAGCATATACACGACCACTTGGCCCAAAGGGAAGTATTTTCTCATTTTTTATTTATTTATTTGGATTTTTATTTATATTAATTCAATTAAATCAATTAAATATATGAAAAAATGTTTAAATTAACCAAACCAATCTTTTTATACATGTTTTAAGGTCAATATTTCGTGTAAATGCAAACTAGGAAAGATTTGGGGTGATTGGATGCAAATTGATACAAGAACATGTGAAAAAGATATGAAACATAATGGAAAAAAATCAAATATTCAATCAATGATTACAAGAGATTTTTATGAATTTTGTTAACCTAATACATTCACTACATAAGCATGAATCAAAACCTAATGAGGGGAGACTGAAAGCTGCGCAAGAAATACATTTGAAAACTTGAAATTTTCTCCATAAAACACAAAACTGAAATCAACTTTAGAGGACGATTCAAGCCCTAATATTCATTCCAATAGCTTCCTTGAAGGTCCCTGATCAGATTCCAATCACAAACATCCACTCAAACGCCAAGAATCGGTACCTAGGACTCAAACTGTGTCAAGAAATTTTCAGAATCGTGCATCATGATTTGTGCATACTTTGCAATTTTTATTCATTGATTAATGTTTGTTATGAGTTTCTGAGACTAACCATTATGTTTGATTGAATTTTTACGCTGCATACGCGATTCCACCATTATTGCTTTTTAGGGTTTGCAGGTTTTTGAATTAGGGGTTTTCAGACCAAGCAAAATCAGACCACCACAATGCCATGGTTGTAATCAATAGACCTGGACGATCCTAAATATGCCCTCGCGCCAAATTTATTGACCTTATAGCGCTATTCGCTATTTTCTCCAAAACGGCCTAACACAACGCGTCCAAAACCGTGGCTTTTGCTTTTATGTTTCAGGGATGGTGGAGAAGACAAAGTCGTGTCACATGGGGATAGGCCAATTCGAAATTTCGCGCGCTTGACGCACTAAGGGATTGTTTTCCTTTATTATATTTATTTGTTTATTATATATCAAAACGCGTAGTAATGGCTTAGTGGCACAGGTGTTGATTTGCAATGTCCAAGACCTGGGTTCGAACCCCAGGTCTGTGTAACTTTCAATATTATTTTTCCATATTAATTCCCATGCAGGCACAACATTGATGCACACCATGTTCCTCCATCATCTAGCCATCCACGTATCTAACAAATTCAAATCAAAGGCTGAGATTGGATGTACATCATAGGCTTGGTCAAAGGGTTAACACGCTAGTGGCAAAAGTCAATGGATCCAAAGCTAAATGGGCTAGATTGCTGGGCTCATACCTCCATATTGGGGACTTCCACCCCCCTGGTTTGCAATGTTTTTTTCAATTCTTTTTATGTTTTATTTTATTTTCAATTATTTGTTTATTTGTTTTGTTGTTTTAATTTAATTAATTATTCTTACAAAATATATAAAAATATCATAAAAAACAGAAAAGGCAAAAAATATAATAAATATTCTATTTTTAATATTTTCTTGTAAATAATTGTATATAAATAAACTTAGTATAAATTAGGGTTTTAATTATTAATTCTTTTCACAATAAAAATATAAAAATATAGAACTAGGTTTAATTGATAATTTTTATTCCTTTTTAATTTTTCTTTTTTATAATAATATTTATTTTATTTATTTTTATAATCAAATTTGCATGTAAATTAACATAGGTTTAAATTAGGTTAAATTCAATATTTTTCATAATAAATTTAAAAGCCATTAGAATTAGGGTTTACATTCAATTTTAATTTTGACTAACTCTTTTTTCCATTAAATCTTAAAAACACCAAAAATACCAAAAATACTCTTCTTTTTTTTTTAATTTTCATTCCTCATTAACTTTAATAATTTGCAAAAGGGTCCAACGCCCATATTTTTAATTGTTTAATTTCGCATACTTATTTCTTTTTCCGCTTAAATAATTATGTATCTCTCCCGAAGCCATGTAACTTAACTTTTCGCACTTATCAATTTCGTTATTTACTTTGCTTTATTTATTTTATTTGTCAAATCGGGTCCGGTTTAATTTTGGCGATGTGGACCCGCGCCATTTGTAATAGCTTAGATTTACTTTTCTTCGCAAATATTTTAACTGTTAACCAAGCATGAAAGAATGAATGACCATAATAAAATCAAGCGTAGAACACCAATGACATGACCAGACAAATACAAATGAAAACGACACACGAATCGCACACACCACCCCTAGGGTACGCCTCACTGTTGCCTTGCCTCGAAAGGTGATCGTCGAGTAGAGGATGTTTTAGTAAGTCCTCATGATCCGGGAACCTGGCATGAGGGTAGCTTCTAAGGTGTCTTCCTATTGCTCCGGTGATCACCATGTCCCGAACCTCGAATTGACCCGAACACCTCCAACGGTGGTGCTACCTACCTCTCAATGGTGGGATGGCACTACTTTAAAGGACATTTACACAGACGAATTCCTTAGGGTAGGTAGGTTCTCGTGGATACTTGCTCTAAATTCAAACAAATCAAAAAAAAAATACTTTTCACACCGACACATTTTCAAAAGCTTTCAAAGCAATTTTTCAAACACTCTGACACAAGAGTCGATCTGAAACTTTCAAAGAAACTTTTTTAAAAACCCACATTGAAAAGCAAACAAACATTTTTGAAAACACAATGAGCAAGTATCTAAGAGCCCATGGATAACCATGGATAGAAAGGGTGCTAACACCTTCCCTTTCTATAACCTACCTCCCGAACCGAGAGCAATCTCTTTAAGGAATTTTTCTGTGCTTTTGTCCTTTCCATTTGGAGAAAATAAAAGACGGTGGCGACTCTTGCTTCCGCGACATTTCGCGAACCAGCGTTAAACAGTCAGTTCCAGATCCACCGATCACAGAACTGGCGACTCTGCTGGGGAATTAAACTTAAAGTGAGGTGTACCTTAGGGTTAGCTCATAACTGTGTTTTCAATTGTATTGCTTTGCTTGCTTTATTATTGTGGGACTGTCTTGGGAGTTCTATAGATCCTAACCCGGATCTGGGGATACCTTCTTAGAAAGTAGCAACAAGGCTGTGAGGGAACTGTGCGGGGTATACCGACATGGTTGAAACAGTCTGCTACGTTGATGTGGCACTTTGGTGTGTACCGGTAACCCTTGAGTTCAGTCAAGGAGAGTACGGGGCCTCCGCGTGGTGTCGTGAAGCATCAACAGACCTTAGGAACCTTAATTGAACTATCTTGGCCTCTTTAGGGTAGTGAGATAACTGACTTTGCTGCAGTCCGAGGTTGGTTGATACTCGATACTACACTCAATTGAGGGTTGCTTTCCTGGAATATTTCGGTCGCCAGTTCAGTGGCTAAATCGAAACGATGAACAATGAAAGCAATCCTGTGATATTGGGACCCTTAGAACCCGGTTACTTCTGATAGGACAGGTTGAGCCCACCAACTTCAAGAGGGTAATACCCAGACCCCATGCTGGCCTTAAACCTTAAGGGCTTGTCTTGTGTGACTTGTGTGCCTTCGTACTTGACTATTTGCATGCTTGTTATCCGACACTTGAATTTCTTGCAGGTTTTGTTTATAGTCCTTAATAGGGACTCATAACAAGGGTATACTGAAGTTCTTACAGGTTTTGTTTATAGTCCTTAACTGGGACTCATAACAGGGTTTACTAGTTCTCTTGCAGGTTTTGTTTATAGTCCTTAATTAGGACTCATAACAAAGCATACTGAATTTCTTGCAGGGTTTGTTTATAGTCCTTAATAAGGGCTCATAACAGGGTTACCTATATTACCCCATGCATAGCATGACATCATACCATTGCATACATCCTAACTCATTTCAAGGATCTCAAGGGCTTGTGATGCAGGTCATGGTGAATCAACTATTCTAGCAAGGGGCAAAGAGGATTTATTTTCCTCTAGCCAAGGTTGTCAGGGGCTATGACCCACTTGATATGGTGAGCTCTGACTTCTGGAGAAGTTCCTCCTAACCAAGGTTGTTTGGAAATCAAAACCAGACATGATGATTGAAGTCAGGGGCTATGACCCACTGGATATGGTGAGCCTTTGACCCTTGATGAAGGACTCTCAACAAATATGAAGTTCTTTCAATCAAGCTACCGGATCCAAATGCTACCAAATTTTCTTGTTTACCCCGCGGGATCCTTGAAAACATTGCATGCATGTCATACATATCATCATAACAGGTATCCTTGTTGCAGGTCACTTACCTTTCTCACTGTTTATTTCAGCAATGGCTTCACAACAAGATAACCAGGACCTTCACACTCAAGAGACTCAGTTCAAGGAGATCTTCCTAGGCCTATCCAAGGGGCAGGAAGAGTTGAGGACACTCCTCATGGGGAATCTGATCAGAAAGAGTCCTGAAGATGACAAGGAAGAACAACTGAAACGTCTACAAGCTGAGGTAGACACATTGAAAACCCAGATGCTGGGGCAAAAGGCCCTCATTCAAGGTTTAGCTCAGGAGCAAGGAGAGCTGAGAGCCATGATCAGCCAGCTTCACCAAGACATGAAGCAACTAGCCCAAATCAGGGACCATGTCATAGAACGGCTTCCAAGAAGGCAAAGGTCGGGTCCAATGAATGGACCTCTCCGAGTTGCTACTACTTCCCAGGTCCAACAACGACCACGCCAAGAACAGCGGGTTGATCAGAACAGGTCGGACAAGCCTAAGAGACAATTCACCGACATCAACATGTCATGGTCACGAGCTTTGCAGCACCTGTTAAGGATGAACCTGGTTGCGGTGATCAACCCTCCTGCAAATCCAAAGACTTCCTCTCCAAATTACAACCCAGAAGCGAGGTGCGCTTACCATTCTGGTAGCCCGGGGCACGATACTGAAGACTGTTGGGCACTGAAGTACAAGATTCAGAACATGATCGATGCTAAAGAGATCGAGTTCGAGCCCGCCGTGACTCCCCACGTGATCACTGCTCCCTTGCCAAAACATGGCTAGGATTGAGAAATTTTTGTTCATTCGAATGTTCAAGTTGCAATTTTCTTTTGTTTAAACATTTACTCATGTTAAACGTTGTTATTTCATTAATGCATCACATATGTCTGTTTTGAAGCAATATATTCATATTCACCATGTGCAAATTATTTTCATATTTTTTCTGATGATCAACGCTCGATTAATAAATCTAAGCCTCTTGAGGGAGGATGACGAAAACGATACCATAATCTACAGTATGCTTTTGAACAGACCCCGCTGATGAGGTACAGGCATTGTTTCAATCCATAAACACTGGAGTTATAAGGATGATAATCCCTCGTCAACCCCTCTGAGCCAAAGAAGTAGGAGTTTTTCTTTTCGAAAATTAAAACCCTTTATCATAACCTGGGGCAGGGTAGTTCTCTCAGTTGATCCAAGTGCATAACAAATGGCACCAAAGGGGTCCTTACAAAACAAAAGACAGTGATGGTTCTGAATAAATCACAAGGACAGGCAGTCATTGTCTCAAAAAATGAAAAACCCATTAAGTCAAAACCCATGAAGGAGACTTACAAAACTGGGGCATCCCGCTGACTGTAATTCCAAAAAAGGAAACAGTTCAGGCAAAAAAAGAAAGGGATAACAAAAATCAGACAAGAAAGAGGTCTTACAAACCCTCAACAAAAAGGAATGACTGCCTATTCAAAATAAGTTATCAACATCTGAATCATCACCGGAAAATCAGAGCAAAGACTCAAACAAGGTCTAACGTATGATCAACTGAGTTTAGGTTTGGAGAACATCACGAAGAGCGGGTGGGTACAAATAATTTGAGCCTTTATCCTTTGTTTCTTAAACCGTGAACCAGACCACGTTATAACCCTCAAAAGTCCTAGCTGAAGCATGGGTTAGCTCGAAAGCATACTGTCACGAAAGGTATCCTGACTCCTTAAGGCCTACGGTAAATACGGAGTTGACACCACGTTTTACAAACATTCACTTGTTTTATGGAAAAAAAGGCATTTTCAAAATATCCAAGACAGACATAGGCTTTGCATTTTTAACATAACTTTGTTTGCATGTGACTTTTTGTTTGAACAGCATAGAAGTTCGCACGACGAATGCCTAATGAACAAAAGTACCTCCAATCAAGGGGCAGGTATGACTATTGTCCATCATCTGGGGCAGTCCAGTCAAGATTCGGAGAATCTCTCAAGAGGCAAAATAACCTGGGACAAATCTACGCCTAAGTCACTTGGGGCATTCCAGCAACAGAATCTTGCCTGATCAAATACCTTCTGGTGGCATGACAAAACACGTCTAACAGGGGCAACCCCCTACTTTCTGAGAACGGACATAGTCGAAAAAATACTACGCATAATTAAAGACCCGCTAGGTTGACACACCTAGGCAAAAATAAGGGCTTCCCGGCGAACCAAAAGGGTTCGGGCAAAAATAAGGGATGAAAAGAAAAAAATCTGTACACCCGGCAAGTCGAAAACTTGAAAAGGCGGCTTGGGCAAAAATGGGTATCCCGGTGGACTGAAAACCCGGAAGGGCAGTCCAGGCAAAAGTTAGGGATTAAAGCGTATGACTATGTCCTGCCATCTGTCTACCAGAAGAAGGTTTGTCCATCAACAACTATCAGCATCCCACAGGTGCCTCCCCCCATGGAAACAGGGGCAATAAAGAGTGGTCTAAGCAATTTGATTGTTCTGTCCTCCAGGGTATCAAGGTAGGTTCCGTTGAAGAACATAACCAATACAGTTCAATGCTTCCCCAGGAGAGTCCAATCCATCTTCCCCAGGAAAGTTGGGATCCATCTCCCCAAGCAATAAGCTTATCCCCAGTTGATTCTGGAAGCTTATCCCTCGCAGAACACGAACACGTCGTCCGGCTTGATTTAAAGAGTTATTTCTTTAACAGGATATAACTGGGTTATCCTCAGCCAAAAGCTATGGAAAGAGCGTCCTCGACGAAATTTTCTTATTCCCAGCGAAGTCCATTCAACACTTCCAACAACAAGGATATCCTCAGCAGGTTACTATTAACACTCAGCAAGGCATCCCTCTTCCCACAGAGTATTGCTTCTCAGCATGGTCGCTAGAGTATCTTTTCTCCCTGCAGAATCCGTCATTTGCCAAGTTTATTCCCCAACGGAGTTATCTTCTCCTACCGGTATACTTGCAACTATCATCCCCAGCGGAAGCAA